>JANUWF010000979.1:860000-2060000 GCA_026120185.1 Voacanga thouarsii
ATCTAACTATTTAGTACTACTCGGTGTATTTTATTCAAAGTTATTATATGTAATTTACTCTAGGGGCGGCAATATTAAATACGACACGCTAACACGACACGGTTATAGCGAGTTAGGGTTAGGGTTTCGCAAGTTCGGGTCGAAACAGGTCGACCCGTTTAACTTTAAACGTGTACAGGTCATAAACGGGTTCAACCTGTTTTAACCTGTTTCAACCCGCGAACCCGTTTAACTTTTTTTAATATTTATATTTAATACTTTTTGTAATACCCTACAAATTTTACTATAGAAAATTAGATAATTTAATTTTTTACATGAATTAATTGAAATAAATTTTATTATATGAATTAATTAAATTGTTTGTGTGTCTATTTTGTTTAATTATATGAGACATCTTAAAGAAAATAAATAATGTTAATGTGGTTATTTGCTTGATATATAGTAAATGAATCATTCTTAATTAATTATTATTTAGTATCTATAATAATAATATTAGTACGAGTTGGTAAGTAACGACCTTACGCAAGTTTAAAGGGGAAGGTTAGACTTTTAGGAAATAACGTATGTAATATGCCTACAGGCCGAATCGAATATAGAATGAAAAGAAGCTCGTGTGGTGCATTTACCAGAGGATAAGGTTCACTCAACATCGATTGACCAATTCGTATACTATGCTATTTCTGACATTGGGACAAAGACAATTTGAATTACACCCTACAAGGACAATTCTTCCTTTCGTGCTCGTTTTTTGCTCTCCATTTGCTCTTTAAAATTCCTGGCATGATTCGACAAAATTGTTGTTCTAAATATCTAGAGAAAATAATTTCTTGAATAATCCAATTTTATTGCAAAATTACATTTGTTTAGATTTTTAAGATTAAATCTTATGAATTTATTATGATCTCTAAATATTTAGCAGGATGGTTTGTTATTTTATTGGTTATTTATAACTTTACGGACTATTTTATTAGTTTTTTAATTTTATATAATTTGATTTGATTTTTTCAAATTTTTTGTGTAATGGTGCACAGATTGGCGAGTTTAGTAGATATTCGGATTGACGAATTTAGTAATTATCTATTTAATTTTTGTATCTAATTGTGTCATGTCGTGTCAACCCGTTTTATAACACGAACACGACACGAAATAAATGGGTTGATACGACACGACACGTTTATTAATCGGGTCGTGTTCGGGTTGGCCTGTCAAGTGTAATTATCTTAAGTTGACATGACCCGCCAACCCGAACACGACACGATTGCCACCCCTAATTTACTCATTTCAAAAAGGATATTTGAATTACTTACTAGGTTAGTGTCCACTTACCATTTTGCAAATATTGATTAGGACCATGGTGAGAATTATAGAGATGAATAGGATTAGGTTATGCTTATAGTTTGGTTGGCTTAGACAGAGTTGTTCATTAATTTGAGTTTGTTATTACTTATTAGTAAACTTCTTTCCTATAGTTTAGGTTGGACAAAGCATTTATTGTAATGAAGACTTTATTTATTTATGAGATTTTTTTATGTGACATTAGTTATTTCAAAAGGTGTATAATTTTCTTTGGAGATAATTAATTGTGCTAAAGTTAATCTATAGTTTAGAGACTTCCGTGTAATTAGCCCATCCAAGAAAACTACGGGGGCAACCCTGTTGGGTACTAGGTGGTTCCTGTGGGCACATTGGCTAGTTTGCTTGATATTGATGATCCTCCCCGGAAGAGAGGCGCATTTAAAGATAACCAGTTTAGGGTCACTCCGTGTGATACCAGACAGAACAATAGGCTAGTGGGTTGTTCATTTATGGATGAAAGTGGAGTTCATAGTATTATCAGTGAGATAATGTAATTTACGGAGATGAGAATATTTTGTTACATTTATCTCTTGATTATATCTTTCTGCTGATGTGTATAAATCTAAAGAAGTGCAGCAGCCAATAACCGAATCCTGAAATTTTAGCTTGATCAAACCTCCAAGTTTTGGTTGAACAACAAATATTTAGATAGGTTAAACCTTGTAAAGAGAGATCGTAAAAAGTATTGGAGTTTCATAACTATACAAGACAATGCTGTTACCTACAAATAATTTTGGATACATTTGTTCAGAACCAAGACAGGTATTTAGACTCCACAAACTTGCATAGATAAACTGCTGCCAAATAATTCCATACCAGAAGTAACTTGAACCACAAACTCACATGAATAAGTTTCATAGGAATCAGGATTCAGAGCAGAGGACTGCTCAATCTAGGATTATTGATTCCAAGTAGAAGTAGAAAATTAACAACAAATATTTAGCTTGATCAAACCTCCAAGTTTTGGTTGAACAACAAATATTTAGATAGGTTAAACCTTGTAAAGAGAGATCATAAAAAGTATTGGAGTTTCATAACTATACAAGACAATGCTGTTACCTACAAATAATTTTGGATACATTTGTTCAGAACCAAGACAGGTATTTAGACTCCACAAACTTGCATAGATAAACTGCTGCCAAATAATTCCATACCAGAAGTAACTTGAACCACAAACTCACATGAATAAGTTTCATAGGAATCAGGATTCAAAGCAGAGGACTGCTCAATCTAGGATTATTGATTCCAAGTAGAAGTTGAAAATTAATAAGAAAGCAACCAATAAAGCTGCTAATGGTAGTTTTTTTTTTTTTAGCATTGCAAGCACTCGACTTGTTTTCATTTAAGTGTATAGTTCCGGATTAAGCAACCTCTTGGTAGGGATAGCCATCAATGGTTTGGCTTTCTTCAGGACGATTCCAAACTTCTCCGAAAGGTCTACCTCTTTACTTTCCGTTGCTTGCCAGTCAAATGAATGGAACAGTGAAGCCAACAAATACATCAACATTTTTTCTGCAATGGGGATGCCAGGACAGATCCTTCTTCCAGATCCAAATGGAAGATACTGCAAGTTGTTGGCACTGTAATCCCATTTGCCAGGTTCATTTAGAAACCTCTCAGGCTTGAAATCTAATGGATTTTCCCAAAGCTGAGGATCCCTTTGTATTGCCCAAACATTCACAAAGATCTTAGTGCCCTTGGGTATGGTGAATCCGGCAACAGTGCAAGATTCGCTTGGGTACCTTGGCAGCAGCAGAGGTAGTGCAGGGTGTAGGCGGAATGCTTCCTTCACCGCTGCATCCAAATATTGTAGTTTGGGCAGATGGAACTCTTCAACAATCTCGTTTAACCCTACCACATCTTCCAATTCTTTTTGGACCTTTTGCATCACCTCTCTGTTGTGCACAATCTCAGTCATCGCCCACTCGGCCATTGTAGCTGTTGTGTCTGTTCCAGCAGTCACGATGTCCTGTTTTAGATGAAAAGATGTGGAGTTAGAGCACAAAAGGAGACTAATGTTATCACATAACGGGAAATTCTTAGATGTGCAGTAGTATCACATCACATCACAATGTCCTGTTTTTGGCAGTAGTTATAATTTTATAATCTGATTTGACCTGCACATTTGTTAATTGGTACCATCAGTTTGAGCCCATTATTATGAGCTTGGCGATTACTGACTGTTAAATGTTTGAATCATCAAATTGAGCTCTTCATCTGGCAAATGGAGGAACTAAAAGGACCCAAATAATGAACCGTAAAATGCATATTAGTGATACCGGCAAGAGCAAATGAATTACCGTCAAGATGGCCTTTATTTGTGTCGTGTTGATTCGTGTGCCAATTTCTTCCTTCTCTCCTAACTCCAAAAGGACTTGGATAAAATCCCTATTTGTAGTTCCTTCTTTGATTTCATCCCCTTCTTTAGCTGAGGTTCTTTCCGTTCTTCTATTTATGACTTCATCAAAAATCTCGTCAACTGATTGTAAAACAGCCTGCATGTCTTTTGCTACTCCTTGTAAATCGAATCTGGCAATCACAGGGAAGAAATCAGAAACATTTGGCTTTCCAACCAAGTCGACTAGTTTTTGTATCTCTACTCTGAACTTAGCAGCAACTTTACTTTGCTCATCTGCTTCAATCGTACTGCCCCAGAGCATGCTCATAATGACATTCACTTCTGTTAGGAAAATAAGTTGACCAATATCTACTGGTGTGCCAACCTTAGAGGTAGTATACTTGATCGCATTTCTTACCTCAAGCTTCCGAAGATCATAAGTAGTGTCAATGTTACTTTTCCTTAGCATCTCTTGAACAAATATTTTTCTCATATTGCGCCAATAGGAGCCATAGGGAGAAAGAACAATATCAAGCCCACCACGAGTAACAACATCTAAGGCAACAGTAGCATCATGATTGGCAAATATGATGTCTTTGTCCCGAGTTACCTCTTTTGCAAGAGATGATGAGCTTACTACAACGCATAGTCTGTTTCCAAGCTGCATCTTGTATAGTGGACCATAGTGGCTTGCCAGCTCTCTGAATTGATGGTGTAAGTTGGTACTAAGGAATGGCAAGTATCCAACTATTGGCAAGCCTCTAGGCCCTGGTGGCAATAAGCCTGTTTCTTTCTTTGGCTTCCTGAATATTAACATACACCACAAGAGGGAAAGTATCACAATTGACACGGAGAGAGCTGCCTGGTTAATCTCCATGTTGATACTGCTTCCGAATGAAATATAAACGATTTTTACTTTGTAATGGAGCAATCGATTAAGGAAAATTCTATTAAGAACTTACGAAATGGGCAGCACAATAGTTGAAATTTGCTCTTTTTCTTGTTATATGTATAGCGGCAGGAGCGTGTAAGTAGGTAGGGACCTAATCTTGTCAGCGGAGAAATTCCAAAGGGAATCGCCACCCATTGTGTCAATTTTGACTTTAAGAAATTGCATCGTTATCTTGAATTATTATAATTATCTGAAATTGATAATTTGACGTAAAATTTTAAAAGTATCATACTGAAAGAAGATTTTTTTTTAATATATGTGGTGGTAACGAGACTTGAACCAATTAACAAGTATTTCTTATAAATATGTAATTCGATTGTTTGCAATATTAGCATTCTCTGGAATAATTCTTTGGGAAAAGAAGAAGAAGAAGTAGCTCTCCTTTGCTGTGTGTTCGTTATCTTTTCTTATTTTTAATTTCTCCTATAACTATCGTTTCGCTGTAACACTCAGTTTACAAACCTAAGATGTCCCATGAAATTGCGGCTTCCAACTTTTTCTCTGCTGGGATTGCTGCAGAAATGTCCACAATAGGAGTTTCTTCCGCGCCACGACACCGAGCAAACTTATATTTCATTTTATGAATGTCGACATTTTCAATTTTAGTGTAAGCCAATTTTTAATATTGTTCACGATTAAATAAGCAAAATCACATACGCAACGCAACAAATAAAGCAGAAGCAATTTCCTTTTTCTAGCAATCAGTACTCCCTGTTGGCTTTGGTAGGGAAAAAAAATCAGATTTGTCCTTCTTGTTACTTGACTCTTGGATTGAGTACTCTTGAATCAGGTTTCTTGCTAAATATTAATGGATAATATTTTTTTTTCCCTCAAGATGCGTAAAGTTCTCCTAATATTGTTCCCTTCGGTCAACTTTTCAGAAGCTTTTCTTTGTTATTTTCATCCTATTTACTCTTAAGATGATCAGAAGTAATAAGCTTAAGTAATTACTTTTATTTATTAACATCAGTCCTATAGTAATAAATCTCCACCTTATGATAACAAATTGTTAAATCTCAACAATAGAAGAAGAAACATTTTTGTTCGGGTTCTTTGAGTAACTTATTCATACTGCTCTGTCCTATATGAAGCCGTGACCTAGTGCTTGGGGTTCTTCCAATTCAGAATATTGTGAATCATGCTGTTCAAGACAGAGACGGATCTAGGGACCGTCCGTCTTGAAATTTTTAAAAATTTTTATTTTACTTTAAGAAAATTAATTTTTTTATAAAAAAAATCTCTTTAAATTTTATATTTTATTCCTCTAATTTTTTAAAAAAAATTATAATATTATCTTTTAATATATTACTTTATATAATTTACTCCCCAATCCCAAATCTGGTCCTGAAAGATACAATACTGTTAAGGAGACAGTGACTGCAGTCACTGCCATTGAAGAAACATCTCAAATGAACATGAAGCAGCCATCAACTTGCAGCAACAACTTGCTGCCGACTTGAACAAAGAATCTGGAACCTGTAGCAGCATCTTGGAGCAGCCAAGAAAAATCTGGACAGCCACCATTCAAGCAAAAAAAAACGGCAATTTGTAAGAAAAATCTTTAAGTTGCAAGGACTTCAAGCTTCAACCAACTTTGCATGTCAATTCCTAGATGTCTATGATAGATAATTTGTTCAATCATATTCCACATTAGAAAAAGAAAGGTTTTGAAACTTTTTATTAGTAATTATGCATAAGAAGTGATGTTTAAAGTGCTCTCAATGGACATAAGTTTGACCCTTTGGTTAGTTCATTTTATAATTATATTTACATATTAAAAGGGTACTTGGACACTTTGGGGCAACTTGGTCTTGTTTTAAAAAAAAGATTTCCTTTTTATATTTTTTTGAATTAATATTTCTTAAGGAATATAACTAAGACTCTTTCAAAGGGTTGTTATTTCTCAGTTAGTAACCATTAAGGAGTTATAAAAATCACAGAGATTTTATTGATTTTTTCTATTTTTACTTAAATTTTTTACGAAACTTTATGGTATCTTAGAATAACTTATTTTGATAAATAAAACAATATTATACTAATTACGTCTCAAAATTTGTTTTTTATTTATTTTTTTAACAAATAGACTTATGCTTTGTGTGGAAAGCACGTGCAAAGTTAGGCCGAGAGCACTAAGAAGTGATCAAAGAGCGGTGTCTGTGTGTGGTGCAAGCAAAAGAAGTGTGAGTGAAGTGATCGAGTGTAGTGCAAGAGAAATTAGCAAAATTCAGTGGTGATTAGTATAGTGGGAATTGCGAGCAAAGTGTGAAGTGAGTTTGAGAGTTCAGAGTTGTAAGTATCCAAATATTTGTATGGAAAATTGTTTGAGGATTCTATATATAAAACTCTTGTTCTTTTACTACCAATTTCCAACAAATACCACTCTATCACAGCCTATGGATTTTGTTCCTCCAGGCTTCCTGTACTTTTGCCTGAAGAGTTCTCTTTGTGCACATGCTGTGAATTGAATTTCTGCATATTGAATGAACATGCAGACGCTGTTGAATTTCTGCATGTTGCGCGAGCACATGTAGTCGTTAACATTTGTCGTGAAAAATTGTAATAATTGATGGAATTAAAAGTAAAAAAAATTAAAAAATATTTTATACTGTTCAATCAATATTGAGTTTTTTTTATTAATTTCTTTCTGAAAAACTATAATAGGGACGTTTAAATTATAAAATTTTAAAACTCAATATGTATAGAATAACTCAAATTATAAGATATCATACCATTAAAGATTCAGATCATCAATTACTATCATAAAAAATTTAAGTAAGTTGTACTCTTAAAATTTCAAATCTATCTACAGTAATTTAAAGCTGCAAACAATAGTGAATATATGCATATTGTTGGAACAGGTACGGCTTAATTTCTACAAGTGGAGAATATTTTGTTAAATTTCTGCATGTTGAATGGACACATACAGACGTTAATATTGAATATCTCCATTTTGAAAGCGCAGGGGAAAATGATTTCTTCCACTTGAGAGGCCATGGACGGTTGGATAATTTTCCAGTTGGACCGCCAGATTGGAACGAATATAAAAAGTCTATGCATTTGACGTCGAAATCGAAAAAATACAAAAACCCAAAGGAAATTGAGTAGCAATCATTATAGATGGAACCAACGCAGAAATCCTGAGGATTACGCGCGGCTGCATTGTCTGGCTTTTCTGGGTACAGGTGTTGCTTATGGTCCACGGTCTGCCGAATTTCCTATCGTGTGGTTCGGTATGTGCTCCAAATTTGTCCCTCTTATTTTGAGATGCAATTAGGAAAACGGATTGAAATTTCTTCATACTACTTGGGGTCAAACAAATAGGGCTGTTAGAAAGCAGACTTTGTACTTGTGTTCCGCCAAAAGATATGATGGCCTCAGCTGAGATGGCGAGAGCTTTGGAAGGTCGAAAAAATATTAAAGAAAAATAATTTAAAGTATTTTTAATATTTTAGAATAAAGTATTACACATTTAAATTTTTTTAAATTATTTTAAAATATCTCTTATATTATTATACAATTTAATTATATATATTTCTTTTAAATAGTTATAATAAATGAAAATATATAAATAGTATTTTTACATATTTAAATATAAATTTTATTTTATTCGATATTTTAATTATTCTTGATGTTGAATACTAATTTTAATATTGATAGAAAATAACATTTAATTATTGTCAAATTAAAGCTGTCTATAGAAAATTCAATAATTTTTTTCTTAATTCAATAGTAAATATAACTTTTAAATTAAAATTTTATTATTATTTTAAAGTGTATAGTCTTTTAATTTTTTTTAAAAATATATATATTATAATCAGAAATATAGAAAATTTTAATACATTACTAGATTGTGAGAGGTATTAGGGGAAAAAGAATTAGTAGGAAAGAACGTAAAAACAAAGTAAATGATGTATATAGAAATAAACTTTTTAATTTATCTTTAGTTTTTAAAATTGTTATCTTTTATTGTTAGAATCCTTGAAAAGGAATCACAATATCACATCTCAATAAGAATTCATTTTCTCAATGTTCTATATTTATTTTTCCATATATAAGGAATTTGACTCCTTTTCCATACCATAAATAGTAAATCAAACATTAAATTTTAAAAATAAGAAATGTGATTACTTTCTCTCTCTCTCTCATATATATATATAGACACACACACACACGCACATTTCAACTATTTTAGGATATCTATAATATGAGGGTCAACATTTATAATATACTTAATAGATAAATATTACAAGCATATATTTAAAAACTTTCAGTCTTAGTTGTATATATGTAAATATATATTACACCATATAGGGTAAAAAAATTAAATTTATCCACAAAATAAAATTTAGTAATTCAATTAAATTACCTAATGAATTTAATTTGTTTGCATAACTAGTTGAATTAATTTGTCTATTGAAGAATTAAAAATCGAATATTATAATAATTATCAACAAAAATTGAATATTTAACTATCTTCAATTATCTTCAAATTTGATTTTCTTGTACTTTTAGAAAATTTTATTAAGTTTAATAATTAGATCATTAATTCTTAATCTAGAATACATAGTTTGAGTATGACTTATATATAAATGATTAGATATCTATCTATCTATCTCTCTCTATATATATAGTACATAATGTATATAGATATATATTTGAATTTTTTAAGTCTGATGTCTCTATGTGTGTGTATATGAATAGCTATAAACAAGTTGGATTTGGATTTGGAGCTGCCTGATGGGTCTATCCAGCAGAACCGCCTTTGAACTTCATAAGATCCGTTTCTCAGTTTAGAATCTGAAAAGGAAAAGAGCGGGGGGCATATCTGTACTCAAGGGCTATGCATTAGTTTCTATTATTTGGACTTATAGAAGTATGAATTGTTAAAGATATTTTATCTGCAACATATGTGTACCTGGGCCAGATCAGGGTTTGGACATGGAACTAGGGATAATTAGTTTAGTTGGGGACTATTATTCCATTCTCTTGGCCACCTTTTTTATGTCTGTCAAATAGACCCATTGTATAAAACGTACTATTTAAGAGGATGGTAATACCCAATAGAAGCTTAAGTTACAAAAAAAATAAAGTATTAATTTCTATTCATGAAATGATGATTGCCATTCAATAATAGAAGTGCGTTTTTTTCATTGAATATTAATTTCTATATTTATTTTTTTTGAAAGAAATTGAAGATAAATTGATAATTTTCATCTAATTTAAATTGATATTTTTTTATCTAATTTTTATATTAAAATAAAGTTTAAATACTTGAAAGGGTAAAGTCATTATTTTCCTTAATCTTACGTGTCTATTGTTGGAAAATATTTCATGAATAATTTGTAATTTGTAATTTAATTTAATTGCAATCTTTTCGTTTAATTTTTATTTCAAAATTTTCAAATCTACAATTTTAAGTTATCACAAATTTGGGACGGATTTGGCATGCAAAATTCTTATAAAGGAATCCATTCCAAGTTAAATATGGTTAGTTAATAAAAAATTCAAAAAACATTCATAAAGAAATTATTCTCAATTTTGAGAGGAATTGGGGATAGATTCTTTAGAAAAATTTATTACTTAATGAAAAATTAAAAGAAATAATTAATAAAAGAATTCAACACAAATCTATCTCAAATTTAGGAGAAATTTTGAAACAGAATCTTAAGAAAATTTTATTATTTGATAAAAAATAAATAATTAATAATTTAATCAATGAATACTTTCAAATTTTAATTAATTTGCATTGTTGATATTCTAATTTTACTTTTAATTGATCTAATAGAATGGTTAGTATAATTAACGGTATGATTAAAATTTAATATATTTAATTTTTTTAACTTTGTAGAAAATCTAACAATTAGATTATTAATTTATGAAACTATATATCCTTTAAAAGTATTCTTGGAAAATTAGCCAATTTAATCCTTTAACTTTTATAATTTGATGATTTTGATCCCTTTTCTTTTTTTCTTTTTAACTTGTTAAGTCACTTAACTATTATTTTTGTGTTGTAACACTTGTAAAGTATAAGGAACCTAAGTCTAAAAATAACAATAATAATAATAGTTAGGGGATCTAAAAGGTAAAAAAAAGGTGAAGATGAAACTAAACCCCTCTTAAACATAAAAGGTAATAGACTGAATCAGTTAATTTTCCTATTAATTTTGGAGAGAACAAAAAAGCATGAACTCTGATCCTCTTACGTAACACTTTCTCTCTCCCTCTCTCTCTTCTCTCTGTATTTTTTTTTAATTTGAATTAATAGTAGCAGTTGCAAATAAGGCTGTCAACAGGCCAGGTATACCCGGACCTAACCCAAAAACCCACTGAGACAGGGTCTGTCATTGCTATTTTGTTATCCGACCCGACTCAAACCCGTTTAACTTATATAATTTGGTTCGGGTATGGGTATTATAGTTTCAAACCATACTATCCATTTACCCGATTAATTTAAAAATATTATATAACATATTACATAAAATATATATTATATTATAGAAAATATAATATGTTAAAAATGGTATATTAATGTAACAAATTAAATAAGTTTACAAACTATCAAGCAAAGTATAGGCCATATTTTTCATTCTAAAAATAACTTCTTATCTTTATAAGAATCTATTCAATCTGTCTCTTCTCTTTATTTCTTAGTTTTTATTTTTTTGGTTTTCACCCAACCAGGACCTAATACCTTGATACGCGGGGTATAAGTCTTTTTATTGCAGACCCACCAAGTATTCAGGTCGGGTCTAGAACCTTTATTGGTTAAACAGGTCCGGATCCTTATTGCCTCAACTAAAAAGGTAACACTACAGGAAAATTCCTGATTTGCAACAAAAATTTACGACGGCTATAGTGCCCTTGCTCAAGTGTTGACGTCATTGATTTTTCGTCGCTAAACCCTCGCTAATTAGCGAGGGTTTAGCGACGAAAAATCAATGACGTCACACTTGAGCAAGGGCACTATAGCCGTCGTAAATTTTTGTTGCAAATCAGGAATTTTCCTGTAGTGTTAGCGACGGAAAATCAATGACGTCAACACTTGACCAAGTTCGTCGCAAAACCCTCACTAATTGTAAGGGTTTTGTGAAGAAAAAAAATGGTCGTCGCAAAATTCTCACGCTTTGCGAGGACTTTATGACGGAATTTCAAATTTAAAAAAGAGAAAAAAAATTTGTTGGATTGCAATAGCCTCGCAAGTTGCAAGGATTTTGCGAGAGAAAGAGAAGCCATTGTCTTGTCGTCACAAAACCCTCGCTAAAGTCCTTGCAATTAGCGAGGATTTAGCGACGGAAAATCAATGACGTCGACACTTGACCAAGTTCGTCGCAAAACCCTCACTAATTGTAAGGGTTTTGTGAAGAAAAAAAATGGTCGTCGCAAAATTCTCACGCTTTGCGAGGACTTTATGACGGAATTTCAAATTTAAAAAAGAGAAAAAAAATTTTGCTGGATCGCAATAGCCTTGCAAGTTGCAAGGATTTTGCGAGAGAAAGAGAAGCCATTGTCTTGTCGTCACAAAACCCTCGCTAATCAGCAAGCGTTTTTCGTCGAAAAAATATTTTTTAGAGAAAAAATTTAAAGGAAAAATTTTATAAGCTGATCATCACAAAAGCCTCGCAATTAGCGAGGGCTTTCCGATGGAATTCCATATGTAAAAAAGAGAGAAAAAAGAAATAATCTTGTTCAATTACCATCGCTAAATCTTCGCAAGTTGCAAGAGTTTTGCGACGGAAAAATATTTCTTAGGAAAAAAAGATTCATAAACCATCACAAAATTGTCGCAATTAGAGAGAGTTTTGTGACGGAAAGAGAAGCCATTGTCTTGTCGTCGCAAACCCTCGCTAATTAGCGAGGGTTTTACGACAGGAAAATATTTTTAGGAAAAAAATTTAAAGGAAAAAATTTTATAAGCCGACAGTCACAAAATTCTCGCAATTAGCAAGAGTTTTGCGACAGAATTTCATATTTAAAAAAGAGAAAAAAAGAAAAATTCTTGTTCAATTACTATTGCAAAATCCTCGCAAATTACGAGGGTTTTGCGACAGAAAAATATTTCTTAGGGAAAAAAGATTCATAAACCGTTGCAAAATTCTCGCAATTAGCAAGAGTTTTGCAACGGAATTTCATATTTGGATGACCATCACAATATCCTCTCAAGTTGCAATGGAAAGAACCCGTTGTCTTGTCGTCGAAAACCCTAGCTAATTAGGGAGGGTTTTGTGACAGAAAAATACTTTTAAGAGAAAAAATTTAAATGAAAAATTTTATAAGCCAACCATCACAAAATCCTCGCAAGGAACTAGAGCTTTGCGATGGAATTCCATACTTAAAAAAAAGAGAAAAAAGAAAAAATTTGTTCGATTATTGTTGCAAAATCCTTATAAGTTGCGAGAGTTTCACTACTAAAAATTCACGCAAATACGACGGCCATAAAACCATTGTATTTGAGAAAATACCATCGTTTTTGTTATAAACGACGGTCCAACGACGGTTTCTCGGCCGTCATATATAATGCCGTCGTTTTTATCTAAAGACGGCCAAAAAATCGCCGTATTTAGTTAATACGACGGTTTAAATATGACAGTCAGAAAAAAGCATCGCAATTACTCAGTCCGGATTGAGATTCTGCGAATCGTCATATATGGTGAAAAATTGTCACAATTACTCAATAAATATGGTGATTTCGAAACATCGCAATTACTGATTAATTGCGACGGCTATTTGCTACGGCCATAACCGTCGCAAATACTCAATGCTTGCAATGGTCTCCAACCGTTGCAATTAATCAGTAATTGCAACGGTTAACTATGACGATCGTAATCGTAATTGCGACGTTAAGTAAATATGATGGTTTTGACGTCGTTTTTATTTTTCCCCTCTTTTTTCATAATTTGTTTATTTGAGCATCTACCGCCTGCAACGCGGTGAGAGACCGCACGATTGCCAGTCGCGTGGTGAGAAGGGATTCAAAAGAATCTCTGAAAAGCATTAGAGATTCTTTTGACTAAATTTGTGTTCACGGGCTGGGAAATGGATGTCTTCTTTCGGCTATAAATACCTTCAATTGCTAATTCATTTCTTTGCTTGTTGTCGTTCTTCTTTGCATTACACAACATAGATTCGTTCTTCTTCTCTTCGCATTGCATTGCTGCTATTCTCCTCTTCTGTGTTTTTTCTTAATTTGTTTGGCTAAAAGAATTATTTTGTTTGTTGCTGAAGAAGAAGCATATATTTGGAGGAAAGTGTTGCTGTAGAAACTATTCCAGATAAAGAGAGCTATTACTAAAATTACTATTCTCGTATATTTACTGACAGTGTGCTCCACATATATACCAGGTTTTTAAAAAAAAAATAAAAATTATTTCAATTCTATATTTATTTGAAATTTAATTGAATATAATATTGAAATTTAGTAGATATCATTTTCCTACTCGGATATGGTCTAAATTGGTGAAGAATGAGCCGAATGGGAGAAACCACCGTGTGCAAGCTTATGATCAAGGCCGGGGCATTTTTTAATATTTTATCACCATTTTGTGAGTATGTGAAGGGGAATAATTCATACTAAATTGATCTTGGTTCAAGGACCTGCAACAAATGACAAATATATGGAATATCTTATTCGCAAGCATTTGTAACTTGTCAACAAATAGGTTGAATCCAGGGGATCTTATATCACCCTTAAACACCATAACATGTTATCAAATGACCTATTCAGGACAGTTCAGGCCCATTCCACATGAGAATTACTAGCGCAATCCTCATTTTACGTTGGCACCAAATGTTCATCGATTCAAGAACCGTCGTCGTCGCGGTCGTATGAGGACGTCGCGCATCAGAAATGAGATGGACGAGCGCAACCCTAACTTGCCTCATCGATATAGAAACTATCATCATACTGGACATAATAGGCTAAATTACCCCAATAGTGCAGTACTGGGTTCATTATGTATTTTTCTACAGTAGATTGTATGATTGGCAGTTATTGTATCATATATAATTTTTGTTGTATCAACTTTAATCAAGCACATTTAGTAATATGGTCTTAGTATTATCTTAACGTAATTGATACAAATAATTTTTATCATTTATATTTCCTCTTCTTACTGTATGTCTTTAGCTAATATTGTAGTTTATTTTATTAAGAGATAAACTTACTACTCCTCCAAACATGTTGCTATTTCAGGATAATATGACCGAACTTATAGTTGAAGGAGTCGATTCTGGACCTATTGTCCCGGATATGCTGACACTATAGCATAGACATCGGTCGACTTATATTTGGGTAGAGCAATTAGAAGATCAAGTATTATATGCAAGGCGTCATGACAGTACATTTTAGGATGCTAGACCATTTGATCCCCGTGTCGTATAACTTATGGATATAGCTGGGTTCGGTGAAATTATTTGTCTACTATATATAAAAATTGATCATCTACTTATTATGACATTGGTTGAGAGATGGCGGCAAGAGACACACACCTTCTACTTCCCAATTAGTGAGGTGACTGTTACATTCCAAGATGTGGAGGTCCGATTCAGTTTTACGCATCGACGACGATCCGATTATTGGTTGTGGGTTCAACTATCCACAAGAGGAGCTGTATGCCTTGTGTGAAGTGCTCCTCGATTTTCGACCTACGGGTACAGACCTAGACGGTTCTCAGTTAAGATTAAGTGCACTCGAGAGAGTTCTGACTCAACCACTTTCACCAAATGCGACTCCAGATATAGTAGCCAATCAACTTCTTGGCGGATTCCTATTCTCGGACAAATTCGGGAGCCGTGTTCATTTGTATTTCCTCAGATATATTCGTGAGTTTGGCTTGTCAAGGACTCTTAGTTGTATGTGTAACGCTACTTCATACATGGCGCATTAAATCAGTCGTCCCCTGCTATTGCTTTTGTTACGTAATATAAATAAATACGACATCTAATTTTAAACTAATTAGTAGTTCATTGTAAAATTATGAGATCTAATTATAAAATTATTATTACTTTTGCAATACCTATGGGCATGGGAGCATATTCTTACTATCAGACCGGATAGAGTACGTTCAATAGAGGATATTGCACAACATGATCTGAGAGAGGCAGTATAACAGGGTCCGTTAGAACTTTTTCGCACCCCAACACATGTCCTGATCGCATACAAGGATCAATTGGATCGAATGCGACACAATCATGTAAGTATTACATCTTTGAATACATAATCACATAAGTATTATAAATTGTCATTATTTTTTATTTGATACTAAAATCGAGTTAATTCGTGCAATTTATTTGGCAACCATTCAATGAGCACTTGTTGACATCTTTCCCTCCATATTGCATGCATGGACGACAGATTTGGGTATCTGTCACATCACTATTGTGTTAAGTGACGATAGAACTGCATCGACCCGATAGAATCAAGTAACAATTTAGAATGGTGCAATCAGTTCTTGATTCTGTTGACACGGGGTCGAATTTGCATCGGCGTGACCTGCGTATTACTGGTGCTGGGTGGGATGAGGTTGATACGCTACACCGTGCTAACTGGATAAATTGTCACGCATATGTTATGACAGGACAGTTCACTTTTGGGCAAGCGGTGGTTTCATCTTATTATGCTGTGTGGTATTGGACTCGTATATGGCGATTGATCAGAAATCTAACCATACAACAACTGAACCCCATAAGTTATCAATCTACTAGTTCAACACTTGAAATATATGTAAGTTAATTTTTTAAGTAAATTTTTTCTGGTGCATGTAAGTATATATAAATTAAAATTTATTTATATATTTTTAATGGCATTCCTGAAAATGCATATGTAGGCCGACGTGCTGCATCGGATCTTACACATAAGCAACGGAGCATCCCAACATGCCCCAACATTGTACGCTCAGTAAGAGTTCGGAAGAATATCAGATATTGCAAGATGTACATTGACTACTGGTGGTCGTCTAAACTGCATGCCGTACGAGCCATCCAGACAATTGTGTTCTTTTGATCTAATACCACAGATTTTGCAACAGGTCCCTTGAGAAGCATTACCAATTCGAATGGGTGGTAGGCGGACATGTTGGCGTGCTGCAGCGGACAAAGTTTCTTAGCAGGATCACTACTCACCTGTGCGGCAGATGAGGGTGATTATGTGGCAAGTGATCCTACAGCGATTGATGATTTCATTACTTCACAACACATAATTTTCGATATTATGCGCCATTCTTATGTCGGTAAATATGATGTTGGTCTATCTAATGAGTAATTTTGCAGACGGCATATACAGTTTGAAGAGGATGCAGGTCCCTCATACGCTACAGAAGAACACGATAAGGGACCACCTGAACTATAACCTCAAGAATAACTTTCAAGACGGATTCAACCTCTGAAAAACTGTCGTAGATATCATTGTGGGGCTAGTGGACATCCTTCTATTAGATGATTTCATGTGTTATATAACTATTTGATCTATAATTTGATATTTTTTTAATAATTCATTTTTGTCTTTTACATTCTATTTTGACAAGTAATTAAATTCTTATTATTAATCACATCTTTATTATATAATTTAGGGTTTAAAAGATTTATAACGGATGACAAAATTGTATATTCAACTCTAAAGTTCATACCTTTTTGTTTGAAATTAAAAAAATTCTTGGCAGTTATTCACAAAATATTTCATCTTTATTATTCATTAAAATAAAAATTATTATTTTCATACTTTATTTAATTTTTCATTTATTATTGAGATTTGAAATTTTTTATATTTTTTACAGACAATTAATAATTATAATCAATTGTAATTAAATATTATAAATTGTATATTAACGAATAATTAAACTTAAAATTATTTTTGAGAGAATTACAAATAATATTTTTATATTTTATTCTACAGATAATTATTTAAAATTATTTAAAAATTTTAATTTGAAAAAATAATACTAAGTTATTCAAAAAAATTTTAACATTTACTTGTAATTACGAATTAAAAAAAAAAGGTATAAGAATAGCTTGGCACGAGGGAGCTGGGGTGTCGCACGACAATGTGACTTGCAATTGGGTACGCGCAGTCCAGTCCAGCTGCGCGTGCAGCTTTTTACTTTTGGAATTCACGAGCAACAACACTTTTTGCTTTTGGAGTTCACAGGTAGTGCGCGGGGCTTTGCAGTTGCCTAGCACGAGGTCGCACTTGGCTATAGCGAAGAACCCCGCCAACAAGAATCCTTCCCTGACTCGTCCTCTTCGCGATGGATTGTATGATTTTTTACCCAATTTGGTCAAAAACCTCATCTAACACGACCCCTCATGTCCTGACCGAATATGCGTTGAAAATTTCGATCATTTGCCTCCTCAGTGTGCTCAGAGTTAGAAAGTGCCTGCCACTCTACCTCTAATAAGTTCTACAAAATTAAGAAAAAACATACATATTAAGTTAATATTATAGTTAATATATTTATTTTATCATATTTTAACAATTCAACAAAGTAAAGCATAAAAAATGACTTACAATTATATCAGCAGTCAAACCATCAATCTGCCAACTAGGCCACCTTCGTGTCGCAAGAAACATATCATACTATGACGTCGGCTGGCCTTGTAAGGCCCTCTACAAACATGAACAACAGTTAATTAGATAATATTTATAAAAATAAGGATTTTTTATAATCTACTAATAGAGACAAAATAATGGTATATACGATAATCTAAATACTTGATCAAAGTATTACAGAATGTGGCGTCCTCCCTGTGGCTGGTAGATATGTAATATGTGATAGATTCTAACTGTTCTGCACAGCCTCCACCTGTAAATTAACAATGTAGTTAATATGTAACAAAAACATATTATAACCATCTTATATATGTAAGCAACTTCACAATATAAAAAGTTTAATAGAGTTAATTATATGACAACGCCAATAATCAACTAACATCCTCCACTGATCTTCATCGACCCTTTTATCTCCATAAGTAATAGGCTTCGTGGTATGCTGGAAAGGAATATAGTATCTACACTTGAGCTTGGATTTGTAATCTTTCTAGGCTGCACAAAGCATCTTCATTATGACAGTACATCCCTCAGGTGGTATAGTTGTGTTGTCCTTACACGTGTTAAACAAATAAGTGATTAGGCAAAATATAAATTGTTAACAATTTGAATTTTTCATTGGGGAGTCTTTAGCTAAAATTAGTAATAAATTTATTTACCTGTATATCTTTCCACACAAAATCTTTCATTCTTTAAGGTATAGAATGCCAATCCTTACAATTTAAAGGAAGTTTATTGCCCATTCGTGTAAAATAACCAACTACGGAACTGAAGCGAGAAGTATCCACCCCTATAGGTCCTCTGTTTTGGTTAACTCTAACCTCGTACTTCCTGAAGCCTGATTCAGCCCACCTAAAGGGGGGGGAGTAACTTTCCACCCCTAGACCAACTCTGGATGAAGAACCTAGAAATAACTGCAGCTACTATGCTAGTAGATCTTCGCATCTCTGACGCCTGTGAAGAACTAGCCCCTAACCCCGACGCTGCTATATTGCATCGACGCACGCCGAAGTCATTTGTTCACCATCTACAAAGCGCAAAGAATAAACATGACATTAATAATTATAGATAAATTCATGGACTTATTCAAATTATAAAAAAAATGTCGAAACATAAATTTAATCAAATAAATATGTACAAAACACTTGAGAAATATATAAAATACATTTAAGTCGCTGCTTGTGTCATTTTACTAGCTAAATCCACTTCCTCCCCAAAAATATAACCCCTAACTCATATGGCATCTACTTCGCATGAAACAAGATGAGAATTTAATTGTTGTGCCGGAAACGTTTATATGTCTTGGTCCCTTGAGTACACGTTGAAATTATCTCTTCTCATCATTGACATTACCACATGCCAGTCTCTCTCTCTAGGACAACAAGAATATCAAACTTGCTCTGCTTGATTTGCTAATATGAATGACTCATATATCTTTCTACTTTTCTAGTACCACAAACAATCAAGATTCACCAAAGTGAACTTGAAGTCGTCAACTTTGATACCGTAATGCACATCGACCCAATCACATTTAAATAATAGAAATTTCAACTGATTACAATATCGGATCCTCATGATATTAGTAAGCACCCCATAATAGTTAACACCACCTGTTATGGGATTCCTATCTCGTGGGTAGCGTAGCTCGTAGTGTCAGCTCTACACTTAACACCAGAATTCTGAGTGAACTTATTAGCCTCGTAGGTTATTGTATGAAATTGAAACTTATTCACGTTGCATGCATTATAATGCTTTTTTGATTGAAAGGACCACTAGCAAGCTTTCTAACTTTAATAGAAATATCAGGACATTCTTCATTGCCTTCAACCTATATGAAGCACACGGGCAATAATAATATAAGTTCTACCAACTTAATATGTTTGAAATAATTATTAGCGATACAAGTGTGGAAACATAACTTACACAATGATTGAGTCAAGTGTGAAACGTTCAAGAGTGAATACGTTGTTTGTCATGTAATCGAGCTCTCGGCTGCTCTCTATTTATAACAGGCATACGAAGGCCGTATATGTCACACGTGGGAGTTTAGTATGAACATATATATACATAAATGTATAAAATTATATATAAGCAATTCAAAAGAAAACTGACTCTCTATATGGTTTAAGGATGTCGGAGTTGGCTAGAACCCACCGGTGTGTTTGTATTAAGGTAGTACGATCAAATATTACATTAGTTCCCCTTCCAATTAGTTTACCCATCTCATTATCATCATCAACGTATCTTGGGGGCCTATGCTCTTTGCTCTCAACATCATCTAGGTATCTTAACAAAAATGTCATACATTCCTCTATTGAATAGCTGCTGGCAATTGAACCTTCCGGTTGAGCATGATTACGTACATAACACTTTAATGTTTTTTAGTACCTTTCAACTAGAAACATCTATCGACATTGTCCTAGGCCAGCTAACAATGCATCCTTTGTCAAATGTATTGGTAAATGTTCTATTATGTCAAAGACACTTGGGATGAATGTCTTCTCAATGAGACATAGTGTAATCGCAAATCGGTCTTGAAGCTGCTCAAGATGTCTCTCCTTGTTAACCTTCGAGCACAACTGTCTAAAACATGAAGCAATCTTGTACAAAATCCCTTAGCAAAGTTGTGCAGGCAGCCAATAGGATTAATTGTTGGAGTAAGATGTGAAAATCATGACTTTTCAAACCTTCCAAAGTCTTTCTTCTCATGTTTACCCATCGAGAAATATTAGAACAGTAGCTATCGGAAATTCTCAATTCTTTCAAAACTGTCAAGAAGATTTCAACTTCAGACTTACTCATTGTGTAAGGAGCTGGTGGCAAATTGTATCTAGTTCCAGAGGGCTTTAAATAAGGTGTAGAGACTTTTTAATATTCATGATTTGCAAGTCTTGACGAACTTTCAAGTTATCTTCGAAGAACTACTATCACCTAATATTGTATACAATAGATTGTCCGAAAATTTTTTCTCTATGTGCATCGGGTCAAGATTGTGTCGCATCAAATTGCTCTCCCAATATGGCAACTCCCAAAACATACTTTTCTTATTCCAATTGAACGAATTTATGCTAAACTTTCGTTCATAGTCAAGCTGGATTCTGATTTTCACATTATCTATTTCATATTTTGTTAAACAACCCTAAGTTGTGTCAATATTTTGGCCCCCTTGCACCTTGTTAGTGCTTGTCGTGTTTCCATTCTACCATAGAAAGAGACTTTATCCCTACGGAGCTTATGTGACTTTATCCTTACGATGGTGTAAGAAACAATATTTACCCCCGTTAGGCAAGCGGTAAGCTAAGCAATTGACACTGCAAATCAGACAAGCTCTCTCGGAGTGAACACTATAACCAGACAAATTGTCATAAGCAAGAAAATTACTTATAGTCCACATAACAACTGCACACAAACGAAACATCTCTTTTGCTTCTGCTTCATATGTCATCACACCGTCACACCACAATTCTTTCAACCCTCGATCAATGGTTGTATAAAAACATCAATATTATTCCCCAAACTCTTAGGGCCATCAATAAGAGTTGACAATATAAAATACAGTTGCTTCATGCATAGCCCAGGTGGCAAATTATATAGTATTAAGACAATAGGCCAAGTACTATATAGTATGTGCATATTTGAAAATAGACTAAATCCATCTGAGGCCAGACCGAGCCTTACATTCTGACAATCGCCTGCAAATTCTAGATGCAATTCATCAAACTTTCTCCTGGCCCTTGAGTCAGTTGGGTGCCTATAGACTCCATCTTTCACAAGACCTTCTTCATGCCACCTCATAAGAGAAGCAGTTTTGCGAGACATGAATAATCGCTATCCATCACTTAAACTGTCCTTTGAGTCAATCAATGATCGGTCCATTCTTTTATTTCTATAACAATAATTGGAAATGCAATTAGATAGCAAGATGAGTAAGAATTATTTGTAAAAAGTTTGACAATGTGGTATTAGTAAAGACTATAGATATAACTCTCCAGATAAACACCAAACAAGATAAATAAATAAGTAATTTCCATTCATATGCAAATCAAAGAACTTTTTAAAATTTTCTATCCACTGGGGAGGTAAGGAAGGAATTTGGAAAATATCATTAGTTAACATAGATGAATAGTACAAAGACAAAAATACTACTAGATAACCAGTTGAAACATAGGCAATTTCAGGTACAATATTTAAGATTAAGTCAGAAATTCCAACTCATGTGTTATTTTGGTCTTAAAGTTTAGAAAACTCAAAACCAAGCTCAAACCTGGGTTCCTATATAATAACTACCTAGAAAATGCACTAGAAACATAATTATCAACTATAAACAAACACGTATCAACAAATCTACAAAGTCACAGCCAACAATACATGGAGATGTTGCAAAAAATGCCGACCAACTAATTGCAAAGAGCAAATATATGGGTTCCAACTTTGAGAGCAGCAATTGTTACAAGCGAAACATAAAAAATTCTACCATATTGTAGAGATTTTTAAAATATAAAACATCACGAAACACCAGTAGATAATCAAGTCAAATATATAGTTTCATGTCTATACTATCCTGATAACTAGCGAATTCTGAAAAACATTATTATATTAAATTATTAATAGTTTGGGGCACCAAGCATTCCATTATCATTAATCTCACTATTCTAACAAAGACAATGCTTCACACCATCTAAGTTGCAAGATCAAAATTATGCAGTCTTTCACTTGCTATGTAGGATTAAAACAACAGTACAGCTTCTGTAACTTCAGATTCCTCAAAAAGACAATCATAACTTTATTGTATCCTGACTTCTCAACAAGCTTACTTTCTAGTTTTGTCCTAGGTCCTTCAGTTCCTCACGACGTTTAAACTTAACCATCATAATAGAGCTAATCTAATACGATGGTTTAGGGAAAACGTCGTATTAGGTGAATATATTACAACAATTGAATGGCACCGTCGTATTTGTGCAAACTAATACGACGATTAAGCTAAAACTATCGTATAACCTAATTAATATGACGGTTTCACAACCGTCATATAAAGGGATCTATTACAGCGGTTTTGAGACCGTCGTAATATTATCCGTCATATTTACCCCTTTGTAGTGTTTTGTGACGAAAAAATATTTCTCAGGAAAAAAAAGATTCATAAATCGTCGCAAAATCCTTGCAATTAGCAAGAACTTTGCAACGAAATTTCATATTTGGATGACTATCGCAATATTCTCACAATTTGGGACGGAAAGAGAAGCCATTGTCATGTCCTCGCAAAACCCTTACTAATTAGCGAGTGTTTTGCGACCGAAAAATATTTTTTAGGAAAAAAATTTAAAGAAAAAATTTTAGAAGCACCCATGACAAAAACCTCACAATTAGCGAGGGATATGCAATGGAATTGCATAATTAAAAAAGAAATAAAAGAGAAAAAATCTTGTTCGATTACTGTCACAAAATCCTTGCAAGTTGTGAGGGTTTTGCGATGGAAAAATATTTCTTAGAAAAAAAGATTTATAGGAAAAAAATTTATTTTCTAAGCGTCGCAAAATCCTCACAATTAGTGAGGGATTTGCTACGGAATTTCATATTTAAAAAAATAAATTAAAAGAAAATTTGACTTCCAAATATAGTCGCAAAACCCTTGCAAGTTGAGACAGACTTTCAGGCCTCGCTAAACCGTCGCAATTCGCAAGGGTTTTGTGATGGAATTTCAAAATACCGCCTCTTTTTAAATTAAAAATTCAAAAGTCAAAACATCAATTTGTTGCAAAGCTATAGCAATTTGCTAGAGTTCCACTACAATTTTTTTTTGAAGTTTTGCATAGTGAAAAATTGAATACCCCAATTCATCGCCAAACCCTCGCAAATTGCAATGGAATTTGCTTCTACCCTCGCAAAACTGTCACAATTTGTGATGGTTTGTGACGAAATTTCAAAATTTCAAATTACTGCCTCTTTTTCAACTAAAAAAATTCAGAAGTCAAAACATCAATTTGTTTCAAAGCCGTAGCAATTAGCTGGAGTTATGCTACGATTTGTTTTTTGAATTTTTGCATAGTGGAGAACTGAATACCCTAATTCATTACAAAATCCTCGTAAATTGTGACAGATTTTCTTTTGCTCTCGCTAAATCGTTGCAATTTGCGAAGGTCCGTCTCTTTTTCAATTAAAAATTTCGAAAGTCAAAATATCAATTTGTTGCAAAGTCGTAGCAATCAGCGAGAGTTATGCTACGATTCTTTGAATTTTTGCACAGTATATAATTGAATACCCCAATTCATTGCAAAATCCTTGCAAATTGCGATAGATTTTCTTTTGCCCTAACTAAACTGTTGCAATTTGCGAGGGTTTTACGATGGAATTTCAAAATTTTAAATTATCACCTTTTTTCAATTAAAAAATTCAGAGGTCAAAACATTAATTTGTTGCAAAGCTGTAGCAATTAGCGAGAGGTCTGCTAAGATTTTTTTGAATTTTTGCACAGTGGAGAATTGAATACTCCAATTCGTCACAAAATCCTCGCTAATTGTGATGAATTTTCTTCTGCCCTCACTAAACCGTCGCAATTTGCGATGGCTTTGCAATGGAATGTAGTATTCTATTTGTATTTTTCTTTTGATTTTTTGATTTTTTTTATTTCTGTGTTTGTGTGGAGGTATATTTTGATAAATTTACTGAAATCTTCTTAATAACTTGTCTCAAAGGGCGCATTTATTGTATATGTCACTATAGCAAAAATAGTTTATTGTAACGTTTTTATGCTGATGTTTTTCTCAAATATCGTTTAAAAGTAATGAGAGTGAATTATAGATATAATGTAAGAGTTGTTATAGTTGAGTGTTACACGATATTTTTAACGACATTTATAATATTTATTGAAATAATATTATATCCTTCGAACTTTTTTATATAATTTAGTGACATTAGTTGTAAATGTTGTTAAAACATTATTTTTTATAACTCTTAGAGATACGCAGGGAGGTTCTGATCTTGCTGCTATTTTTGTAAATATATGAGAATGGACTTAACAAATTGGAACTTCAAATTACATATCCCCAAGAATCTTAGTGTTCATTGTCTTTAATAATTTAGTTGGAAAACACCGCTATCTAATTTAAGAATCGTAGTTGGAAGACACACTCATTAAGCAGGGAGGTCCTGATCTTACATCTTTTGTTAATATCTGATAATTAGCCTCTTGTAACTTTTTTAACTACATGAGGATTTACCTAAAGTGCTAATATATGTTTTTCAGTTGAATATCAGAGCCTGAGATGCATGCCCTTTTAATATCAGGAGATTGTAATAACATTGAGTATTACTATAGAATAGGTGTCATCTTACTTAAATGAAGCTTTTAACTTCATGACTACTAATAATATAGCAATGAATGATCTGGATTGCTTTTGACAATGTTGTTTGGTGTTTGGGTGTCATGCGGATATCTATGGTATAGATTCTATAATGAGCTTTATGATAGTTATAGATGAAGCGTAAGGATGATGAGCATAGTGTCTGTTTCGCTTCTAGTTCCTGTATTAATATGTTTCAAAATAATAGATGAGGCACTATATGGGAAAACATGTAAATTTTTAGATTAGGGGTGATGAATAGTAGTGTTTCATGAAAAGCCTACTTGTTTCTCATAGCAAAATAAGCATGAGTCTTTTCTTGAATGGGGCCTTTAAACTTTATCTTCTCCTTTATCACCAAAATCTGGGAATTTTACCTTGGAGAAAACTGATTTTTTTGCCAATACCTTGAAACGTCGAAAATGCTGTCCTGATTGAAGAATAGTTTCTGCAACTTTTCTAGCCATAAATCGCCAAATATTTTAATAAAATCTGGTGTATAAGAACTTAATGAAGGTTTGTGTGGCTTTGGATTGTAGTAGAAGGCTTAAAAATCAAGAGAAACATTTCTTTGAATGCCTAAAACTCGCTGCCAGCTTTAGCTGTGAATTTTGCAAAAATTATATGATTGTTTTGAACAAATCTTTGAATAAAACTACTTAGGATTTGATATGCTAGATGCTTTACGATGTATTGGGATTATTTTGGTGCAGTTTTTGCATGAAGAAAATATAACGAACCCAACTCTGTGATTTTTGCCAAGTGGCCCAGCAAACTGTGAAACTTCTGAAAAAAAGGAGTAAATTAATTGACCCGAAATTCACCTATCCGAGTTGAATTTGACCCTGATTTTTGGATTTAGAAACTTCAATGTCTAAAAAAAAAATTAAGAAATAAGAATGATTGAAATATTCCACGTATTTTGGCTGCTATGAATTTTTGAAATTGATTGTGCAAATCTGCCTATTTGGGTTACTGTAACTGCAGCCTTATATCAAAAATTAATTTGAGTCACTTTTAAGTGGAATTTTGGGGAGAATTTTACATGAAAATTTACCTTAGACATTGAGCTTCCAAACTGGATATTTTGAGATGAAAATGAATTGATTTGCTTGGTTAATTAAATTCACATTTTGACCCCCAGTTTTGAGCCACTAAGGCAGAAACTCGGTTTGAGAAGGAATTTAAATTTGCTTGGAATTTCACTATACGCCTTATGTAAATTCAATTCTAATTGATTTAATGATGGTTATAGAATGTCTAAGAGTGTTTTTATGTGAGCTTTGATGCTTGGAATAAATTGTTTGATTATGTGAATTTTAACTTAAGGCAGTCCACTAGGTTAACAAGGCTACTTGAAAGAACTTTTAATTTTTATGAAGCTATTTGGTAACATGATTTACTTAGCATGGATTAGTGGTTGTTACAAGATTTTGTGACTTTGCAACATTGGCATATAAGTTGCTTTATGTCTAGAAGATTTATGATTAGGGTTTTGTTGGAGTTGTATGTGTGTAAATGTAGGAGATTGTTGAGTTCAATGTTGAATGGAATTGTTGAATGCCCTTTGTGAGTTGTTTGGGCCTTACTTGATCTGGTTCTTTTACGAAATTAAAGTCTATCAATTCTTTATTTTTGTTTGTAAACATCAAGTATCTCTATTTTTGAATATCTTATGGGTGAATATTTGCACATTTATTAGGGAATATATTAAATAGAATATCTAGACTACTTTTTACATTTTTTGTATTTAAGTGAAATATTTGTGTAGGAAACTTGTATGTACTTGTGTGAATATATTGGGATGCTTTAGTATGATTAATTTCATGTGGAGAATTAATTATTCATTAATGTTTTAAACATTTATTTAGTAAAAAACTATTTTTGGCATTAATTTGAACCAAGTTAGATGGTGCTTGTGTCTATGGCTTGGACCTCCTTTCGTTAGCTAAGGGAAAGGAAAAAGTAATTACTTATTTTCACTAACATAATTCTATGGGTGATTTTAATTAGTGAATGGCTTGTTCTTTTCTCTTGTTTACACATCATGGAGGATTATTGCAGTTGGATATATAGAAGGCATGATTCCAGTGATTAGACAAGATTTTCATTCTAATTTAAAATCATTTACAATTTATATGATTTATGGTAAGGGATTATTACTATCTTCTTACATCATTTCAATTCCATGTCAAATTTTAAATTTCCGTTATTACACAATTTCAATACTTATTACGAGATTTTTACATTTTAAATCTTTTAATTTATGATATTTTAAATTCCATTACCTTCAAATTTTTACGCTAATTTTGTCTAATTCTGGAATCCTATCTCCTTCTATTTTATAGAATTGAAGAATTGACTTGAGCAAACCGAAGGAAATCTTGAGACGAGGAAACTTTAGAGGAATTATTTAGGCCAGAGATTGATATACAAAGAGGAATTATCTAGTACAAACGAGTCTCATGATTTTTAGAGTTTAATCTTAAAAGCGATGGAACATAATAAATGGAAGTTCCTTTTTACAAAATATTTGTGCTTATTATCAACTCATCTAATCTACGATTCAAAATAGGGAAAGTAATAACTGTTTTAGGTATATCTTGTAATTTTATACATGCTTGCTATCTATGTGATTTTTTTTTTTATTAGACCTTAGTTTATTCTTTTGTGGTGTAAACAGCAAGGTAGTCTATATAGTGCATTGTCGCGGTATTGACAAACATTTCATAGAAGCCAGAGCCATATGTAGGCTTTTTGGCTTGTCCACCAGGTAGATCTTTACTTTTCTTTTAATTGTATCTAAGTTAATAATTGGAATCCCGTGAGTGATGAGTGATCACTCTTCGTAGGTAATGAATGATTACCTTTTAGTTACTTTTTAGATTTTTCTATAATTGATTGCTCTGTCCTTGTTTTTTGCAATAGCAATTTGATCCAACTAACGAGCACTTAGGCCCACGTAAGGGCTCTTATTCTCTTCCTCCACCCCATTCTGCAGCTATTCTTTTATTAATTACATAGATTTTGTTATATTTATTTCTACCACCTTCATACATTGATACTTATTTCTGTAAATTATTTTACTTTTTTAGATACTTACTATGTATTTATATTATACTCCATTTTAGTATTTTAATTATAGTTAGGTGTGCTTAGTTTCAGTTTTTAAATTATTTTTTGGGATTATGAACACAATTTTGGAATTTGTTTATTTGTTTGAAAATTGATTCAAGGGAGCTAGTAATTTAAAAATAAATGCAAAAATGGGAAAAATAACAAAATTCGTCGCAAACCCTAACTAAAGTGAGGGCTAACAAAATAATAAAAAAAAATTGTCACAAAACTCTTGCAATTTGTGAGGCTTTAGTGAGGGCTAATGCATATAAAAAATATCTTTACAAAATCCTCGCACTTTATGATGATTTAGCGATGGTAGACCTATACAAGGGAGAAATCCATTACAAAACCCTCACAATTTGCCATGATTTAGTGAGGGTTAACACATAAGAGAAAAAATCCGTTGCAAAATATTCGCAATTTGCGATGATTTAACGATGGCCAATATATGAGATAAAAATTCCTCACAACACCTTCGCTATTTACAACGAATTAGCGAGAGCAATAAAAATGCGTCACAAAACCCTCACAAGTTGAATGCTTTTGCAAGGGCCAAGTAGTAAAAAAATTCCTCGTAAAACCTTCGCAATTTGCAACGATTTTGCGAGGGCCACGAATGGGAGTCAAAAAATCCCTCGCAAATTAAGAGTCAAAAAATTTCTCGCAAAATCCTCGTAATTTACGACGATTTTGTGAGAGACACGAGTAGGACTCAAAAAAATTCCTTGCAAATTCTTGCACTTTGCAACGAAATAGCAAGGGAAAAATGCCATAACAAAACCATCGCTATTTGCGACGAATTAGCGAGGACCTATCAATACGAGACGAACATGCCATTGCCAAAACCTTCGCATTTTGCGAGGCAATTCTCATAAAATCTTCGCAATTTGCAACAAAATAAATCTTGTTGTCACAAAATCTTCGCAAATTGCGACGATTTTTGCGATGGTTAAATATCTGTTAAGTCAATATTAAATACGAAAACGCTCGCAAAATCCTTACAATATGTAATGATTTTGTGACGACTTGTTATGCATTTTGTTGCAAAACTGTAACAAATTTTCTATCTGGTTGATCTTTGACAAAAAAAAATTTGTCATTTTGCTCTCGCAAAACCGTCGCAACTTACAATAGTTTTGGAAAACCCTCACAAATTGCTATGCGATTTTTTGCGACGGCCTAAAACTGTCACTGATCACATTTGCGGCGGATTTTGGCCGTCGCAAAACTTGAAATTTCCTAGTGTAAATTAATAATTTAATTCATTATGAGATGGCCTCTAACTTCGTTTTATATTTTTATTTTGCCAAAAGTATGGGATGACAGTGTAAGTAACAAATCAAGCTAGCAGAAACACCCGTACTACGTAAAGGAGCTATTGCATTTAAAAGCATGCCGGGGGAAAAAAAAAACGCTAAAGAAGCTCTTTAAAACTCGTGAGAAATTTTATTACATGTTTTAAAGCAGAAAATTTAATCTAATATTCGTTTTTATCAATAATATTACTTCAAGCAATCCAATCTAAGGAATATGATGTTTAGAAGCCTAAATTAGAAAATTCAAGATAATCTACCTATTTTTATTTTACCAATAAATCAAGTCATTGGCGGTGTAATTAGTAAAAGAGTTTGATTTTGCCTTCAAAAGTAATTTTGTTTTTATCCTAAACTAAAAGAAGGAAAAATGCAAAGACACATATGAGAACAAATTATTTGAAAAAGAAATTATAAAGCTTTTTTTTCGAAAATAATTAAAAACAGTAATTATTTAACATGATGCAAGCAACAAATAGGAAGGTATCTTTGGAACCCCGCTATCTGAAAATATAATCGGTGTCATCCACGATCACAACCTTACATCTTACGCTACCTGGAGTTTGGCCGAGGAGCTACTCGAAAGCTGTAAGAAATGTTGCCCAGACCCAGATGCACAAATTAAGCTCAAACTTTATGATCCACCTGAATTCCAGGTAATTAGACCAACATGGTGGTTCCTACGGCCACTGTGCCAGTTTGCTTGATCTTGATTATCCTCCCCGGAAGAGATCAGGCGCACTTGCAGACACCCAGATTAGGGTGACTCCGTGTGAGTCCAGACAGAGCAATAGGCTAGCGGGTTGTTTGTTTGTAGAGGAAAGTGAAGCTCAAAGCATTATAAGCTCAAAATAACTGTAAGAGAGATCCAATTAAGTGTTGGAGTTTCATAACTATAGGAGACAATGTTATTACCTCCAGATAATTGTCGATACATTTATTCAGAACCTAGACAGGGATTTAGACACCACAAACTCACATAGAAAAACTGATTCAAAGTAACTCCATACCAGAAGTAACTTGAACCACAAACTCACATGAATATGCTTCACAGGATTCAGAGCAGAAGACTGCTCAATCTAGGATTATTGATTCCAAATAGAAGTGGAAAATTATTAAGAAAGAAACCAGTAAAGCTGCTAATGGTAGGTTTGGTTTAGTATTACAAGCACTCGTCCTGTTATCTCTTAAGTGTATAGTTTCGGATGAGGCAACCTATTAGTAGGAATAGCCATTAACGGTTTGGCTTTCCTCATGACGAATCCAAACTTCTCTGAAATGTCTAACTCCTTACTTTCCGTTGCTTGCCAGTCAAATGAATGGAACAATGAAGCCAGCAAAGACATCAACATTTTTTCTGCAATTTGCATGCCAGGACAGATCCTTCTTCCAGATCCAAATGGAAGATACTGCAAGTTGTTGGTACTGAAATCCCATTTGCCAGGTTCATTTAGAAACCTCTCAGGCTTGAAATCTGTTGGATTTTCCCAAAGCTGATGATCCCTTTGTATTGCCCAAGCATTCACAAAGACCTTAGTGCCTTTGGGTATGGTATATCCGGCAACCGTGCAAGATTTGCTTGGGTACCTCGGGACTAGCAGAGGTAGTGCAGGGTGTAGGCGGAGTGCTTCCTTCACTACTGCATCCAAATATTGTAGTTTGGGCAGATGGAACTCTTCAACCATCTCGTTTAACCCTACCACATCTTCCAATTCTTTTTGGACCTTTTGCATCACCTCTCTGTTGTGCACAATCTCAGTCATCGCCCACTCGGCCGTTGTAGACGTTGTGTCTGTTCCAGCGGTCACAATGTCCTATTTTAGATGCAAAGGTGTGGAGTTAGAGCACAAAAGGAGAGTGATAGTAGGCTGGTTTGTCTTTGGCAATAGTTCTAATTTATAATCTGATATGGCCTGCACGTTTGTTAATTCGTACGACTTAGTTTGAGTATGATGAGCTTAGGAAATCATGACTGTTAAATGTTTGAATCATCAAATTAAGCTTTTAATCTGGTAAATGCAGGAACTGAAAGGACCCAAAAGATGAAACACAAAATGCATATACGTGATGAAGAATAGGAGGCTAAGAAAAAGGAAACATGGATAGAAGCCATAACAAGTACACTTAATATGCAGGTTGTAAGATATATAGAGTCCACCGGCAGGAGCAGAAGAATTACCAGCAACATGGCCTTTATTTGTGTAGTGTTGATTCGTGTGCCTGTGTCTTCCTGCTTTTGTAGCTCCAAGAGGATTTGGATAAAATCCGTTTTTGTAGTTCCTTCTTTGATTTCATCCTCTTCTTTAGCTGAGGTTCTTTCCGTCCTTCTATTTATGACTTCATCAAAAATCTCCTCAACTGATTGTAAAACAGCCTGCATGTTTTTTGCTACTCCTTGTATATCGAATCTGGCAATCACAGGGAAGAAATCAGAAACATTTGGCTTCGAAAGCAAGTCCACTAGATTTTGTAACTCTACCCTGAACTTAGCACCAACTTTACTTCGCTCATCTGCTTCAATCGTACTGCCCCAGAGCATGCTCATAATGACGTTCACTTCGGTTAGGAAAATAAGTTGACCAATATCTACTGGTGTGCCAACCTTAGAGGTAACATACTTGATTGCATTTCTGACCTCAAGCTTCCGAAGATCATGAGTAGCGTCAATGTTACTTTTGCTTTGCATCTCTCGAGCAAATAATTTTCTCATATTGCGCCAATAAGAGCCATAGGGAGAAAAGCCAATATCAAGCCCACCATGAGTAGCAACATCTGCAGCAACTGTAGCATCATGATTGGCAAATATTATGTCTTGGTTTCGAGTTACCTCTTTTGCAAGTGATGGTGAGCTCACTACGACGCATGGTCTGTTTCCAAGCTGTATCTTGTATATTGGACCGTATTGGCGTGCCAACTTTGTGAATTGATGGTGTAAGTTAGTGCTAAGGAACGGTAAATATCCAACTATTGGCAAGCCTCCAGGCCCTGGTGGCAATAAGGCTGTTTCTTTTCTCGGCTTCATGAAAATTGACATAAACCACAGGAGGGACAGTATCACAATTGAGATGGAGAGCGCTGCCTGGTTAGTCTCCATGTTGATGCTGCTTCCAAATGAGCATGCACCATTGATAATATTGTGAATCATGCTGTTCGAGAGAAAAAATACCACTCTATCACAGCCTATGGATTTTGTTCCTTCAGAACTGCCTGTATTTATGTACGAATAATCTAGCCAAAAAAAATGCACGAATAGTTCTCTGTGTACTCATTCTGTGGAATGTGTGGATTGAATTTCTGCACATTGAAAGAACACGTGCAGACAATGCGTTGAATTTCTCATGTTGGAAAGAGCACATGCAGTCAACATTCTTCGCGGAAGATTTCAATAATTGAAGAAATTAAAAATTAAAAAATATAAAAAATACAAATCAACGTCAACATTTAGATAAATTTTCAAGTTCTTATAAAGAATGCTTAAAGATATATTAAAATTACAAAACTCTAAAATCTTATATTTATACAATAACCTATATTATAATGTACCGTATCACTACAGACTCAAATCCTCCACTATCAGTACGAACCTTAAAAAATATAAATAAAAAATATTAGATCTTTCTCCTAAAATTTTATATTGGATCACCACAATAATTCAATATAACCAACAAGATTGAATATTTGTACATTAGAAGAAGAAAAATTCTTATATGCACACGTGCACCGGTGCATTGAATAATTATATCATATACATATAAAATTATACATAATATTTGCTATATAATTTTCGTTATAGGTGATATAACTGTTGAGAAAATCGGGTAAAATTTTCTTCTAATTAGTGAAATGAACCGATTCAATAATTTTTAAGAAAAGATTGGAGGAGACACTATCTCTCTTAAATTTCAGTCTCCTATTAGAACTTACGTGCATGGTGTATTACCACAGCCTACACCCGTGTATACATAAATAGTACATATAATAAATAGTAAAATACACCCAAATAAATTGTACAAAACACTACAAATAAACCCAACAAATAATATTGAATACTATATTACAATTGAAAAGAAACTACAATAATACCAATAAATAAATGTAGAAATAAAGAAAAGAACAAACTTGGAATTGATAACGGAGTTAGGCCCAAATTTGCCTAATCTCCGAGCACCACTCAAGCAGTCCGCTTTTATTTATATATGGGAGAAGAGATAGTTATTGTTGGTGTATTTTACAAAGCTAACTAATGCCTTATTATATAGGCATAGAGTTGGCAAAGTTTCCTCAACACAAACGATGTGGGAGAAATAAAGCCAAAGGTTAACAAATCTCAACCTTAGCTTAATTTCTAGTCTCACCAAATACAAATCTTCTCAATCAAACAAAAATAAAAATAGTCCTCGCGGTGCTTCCAAATTTACGCTATCATGCGCCAACTTAAATGCGTAGGATATTGACCAAGTCTAAACAATGTTCAAACTTGGCTCTTGTAACCACCTTGGTCAGCATATCTGCAGGATTCTCTATAGTTCGAATCTTTTGGAAAAGTATCTCCTTTTCCTCGAAAATTTTTCGCACAAAGTGATAGCGAACGTCAATGTGCTTCGTTCTTGCATGAAAGACTTGATTCTTTGCTAAGTGTATAGCACTTTTACTGTCAGAATATATCTCAAGATGTTTTTGACCAACTCTCAAGTCTTTAAGCAATCCTTGAAGCCAAATTACCTCTTTTACAACTTATGTAATTGCCATATACTCTGTCTCTATTGTAGATAAATCCACCGTTGATTGCAAAGTAGACTTCTAACTAACTGGCACCTTGGCGAAAGTGAACAAATAGCCAGTTGTAGACTGCCGCTTATTCAAGTCACCTGCATAGTCAGAATCACAATATCCAACTATGCATTGACCAAGTGATTCATCCTTCTCAAACTCTAAACCAACATCTACAGTATCTTGAATATACCGTAGAATCCATTTTACAGCTTGCCAATGACCCTTGCCCGGATCATGCATGTACCTGCTCACAACACTAACAGCTTGTGAAATATCAGGTCTCGTACACACCATGTATACATCAAGCTTCCAATTGCATTTGCATACGGGACTTTTGCCATGTACTCTAGTTCTTCATTCGTCTTTGGAGATAATTAGCTACTGAGTTTCAAATGAGGAGCAAGCGAGGTACTTACAGGTTTTGAATCTTCATTCATACTAAAGTGTCAACCAAAGCTTAGCTCTTTGTCTATCCCTGTTTATCTCCATGCCAAGAATCTTCTTGGCTTCTCCCAAATCCTTCATCTCGAACTCTTTACTTAACTGAGCCTTCAGTTTTTCAATCTCATCTTGGCTCTTTGCTACTATCAACATATCATCAACGTACAAGAGTAAGTAGATATAGGACCCATCTTGAAGTCTGCACAAATACACACAATGATCATATTTGTTTCTTGTGTACCTCTGACCCGTCACAAACTTATCAAATCGTTTGTACCACTGCCTCGGTGATTGATTTAGTCCGTACAACGATTTGTTCAGCTTGCAAATCAAAATTTCTATATCAGCAACCTTGAACCCTTCTGGCTGAGTTATATAGATTTCTTCCTTTAAGTCATCGTGTAGGAACATGATCTTTACATCTAGTTGAGCTAGCTCCAAATTCAATTATGCTACCAAGGCCAATAAAATTCTAACAAAGAAATGTTTAATAATTGGAGAAAATACCTCATTAGAATCAATTCCTTCCTTCTGAGCATAGCCTTTAGCCACCAATCTTGCCTTGTAGCGAACATCATCCTTGTCAGGAAATCCTTTTTTCTTTGCAAATACCCACTTGCATCCAATTGCCTTCTTGCTCTTTGGTAGTTGTGTCAGTTTTCACATCGTGTTTTTCTATAGAGATTGTATTTCTTCTTCCATTGCACATTTCCATCAACCATTTTCTGAGTTTTGGATGGCTTCTAGAAAGGTGGATGGAACATTATCAACAACTGGAAGTGCATAAGCCACCATGTTAGTAAAACGAGTAGGTTTATGGATTTCTCGTCTTGTTCTTCTAGCAACAATTAACTCTGATTGCTATAGGAGTTCTTAGGTCGGAACCTCTTCCATATCTAACTCTTCTTCTGCCACGGGAGAGTCACTAGTGATGCCTTTTGCTAGGGTCACTACCGCCTGTTCAAACTCCACCTGCTTCGGCGTACACTCTACCTGCTGTGGAGTACCATCAGTCCTTTCTGGATTTACATTTTTAACATGGCAGATTCATCAAAGATAGTATCCCTACTAATAATTGCCTTCTTTGCGTCTAGACACCACAAACGGTATCCTTTAACTCTAGCATTGAAGCCCATAAAGATAGCCTTCTTTGCTCGTGGATCCAACTTTGATCTGCATTAGAACAAAAAATATGCAAAGAATCATAATCTGTTACAGGTTTTTCGGACCATACCTCTAAAGGAGTCTTGCCTTCCAATGCAGATGTTAGCAAGCGGTTGATAAGATGTTGAGCGTATGTTACAGCCTTAGCCTAAAATTGTCTGCCCAACCCAGCATTAGACAACATATAACAAACTTTCTCCACAAGTGTCTTGTTCATGAGCTCCGATATCCCATTATGTTGTGGTGTTTTCCTAACTATAAAGTACCGAATTATACCACACTCTTGGCATACCTCCAGGAAAGGATCACTCTTGTATTCTCCACCGTTGTCTGTTCGGAGAACTTTGATTTTCCTTCCTATCTGGTTTTCAACTTGAGCCTTCCACTTAAGGAAAACTCCAAGCACATCATTCTTGTTCTTCATAGTAAACACCCACACTCTTCTGGAAAAATCATTAACAAAGGTGACAAAATAATGCCTACCTCCAAGAGACGAGGTCTTGGCAGGTCTCCACATTTGAGTGCACATAATCTAAAATACCCTTGGTATTGTAGATAACAGTGCCAAACTTTACTCTTCATTGTTTTCCCAGCACACAATACTCACAAAATTTTAATTTGCAAGTCTTCGTACCTTTCAATAATCCTTGCTTGGCAAGAATTTACAAGGATTTTTCACCAGCATGTCCCAAACACATATGTCACAACTTTGTTGCCTTTGCATTCTTCTTACTACTTGAAGTTGTAGCAGCCACTGTCCTAGTCACTTACGACCTTGGTAGTAGTACAGATTGTTCTTCCTTACGCCTTTCAGCATCACAAGTGCTCCTGAAGTAGCTTTAAGAATTCCATCTCGCAGTGTCACAATTACACTTTGTGATTCTAAGACCCCCAAAGAGATGAGATTCTTCTTCAAATTTGGCACATACCGCATATTTTTCAAGACTCTGGTCAATCCGTCATGATTTTACAACTTGATTGAACCTATCCCAACTGTTTTTCATGAATTATCATTACCCATGTAAACAACCCTACCATTAAGTTCCTTGAAATTAAAGAATCACTCCCAGATGGGATGGGAGATATATGATAGGTGTAACCTGAATCCAGAATCCATAAATCTTACAAGTGATGTTGATGGTGAAACCACCAAAGAGATATCTAATTTCACATCACTTTTGCATTCGGCAACATTTGCATCTTGTGGCGACTTCCCTTTCTTCTTCAACTTTGGACAGTCCTTCTTCCAGTGCCCTTTCTCATAACAGAAAGCACACTCATCTTTGGCAACTCGACTTCTTGATTTGGATCTTTCTCTTCTTCCCTTTGATTGGCTTTGCTGATGACCTCTTGCCACCAATACTTCATCTACTGTAGTTGTTTTGTTTTTCATTTTATCCTACTTTCTCAATTCATGACTATACAAAGCAAAATATACAACATAGATACATTCTCCTTCCCGTGAAGTAACGTAGTCTCCAAATGTTAAAATTTATCGGGAAGAGATGATAATAACATCAAAGCCAAATCTTCATCTTCAAATTTCACATCTAAATCTGCTACTAATTGGTTAAATATAGTGATGTGTTCATTCATAAAAAGTACATGGTCAGTAGTCAAATCGAAACAATCTTTTCTTTGTAAGGAGTTTATTCTGACCACTCTTTTTCAGAAATTTGCCCTCCAATGCCATCCACAATTTATATGCAGAAGTCTCATTCTTGAAAGCATACTTCTGCTCTCTGGATAGGCATGATCGAATGGTTCCGCACGCCAGCCGATTTGTGATACTCCAATCTTTATCTTCCAGGTCTTTTGGTTTCTTTTCTTCAATGGCTATATCAAGACCCTACTGGAAAAGCAAGTCCAGGACCTCTCCTTGCCACATGCCGAAATGACCAGTACCGTCAAATATCTCCACTGTCAATTTCAAACTTGACATTGGAATCCTTGACCATGATGACGAGGACGTAGATGTCCCTGAAGTAATCTTCATTATTTCTTGATCATTCGATGCCATTACAGACTTAAAATAATAGTATTTAATATAACAAGATTATAAACAAACCAAGGACGAACCTTTGGCTCTGATATCACTTGTTGAAAAAATCGGGTAAATTTTTCCTCTAATTAGTGAAATGAACCGATTCAATAGTTCTTAAGAAAAGACTGGAGGAGACACTATCTCTCTTAAATTCCAATCTCTTATTAGAACTTACGTGCATGGTGTATTATCATAACCTACACTTGTGTATACATAAATAGTACATACACGTGAATAGTAAAATACACCCAAATGAACCGTACAAAACATTACAAATAAACCCGATAAATAATAATTGAATACTATAATACAACTGAAAAGAAACTACAATAACACCAATAAATAAATGTAGAAATAAAAAAAACACACCTGGAATTGATAACGGAGTTCGGCACAAATTTACCTAATCTCCGAGCACCACTTAAGTAGCCCGCTTTTATTTATATGTGGGAGAAGAGATAGTTGTTATTGATGTATTTTACAAAGCCAACCAATGCCTTATTATATAGGCATAGAGTTGGTGAAATTTCTTCAACACAAATGATGTGGGAGAAATAAAGCCAGAGGTTAATAATAATTACCTAATATATCCGATACACGTGTATCGAGTATATATAAGAATTTTTAAAAAATTTTGGCAACATAATTTCTATCGATACAGAGTTCATGGGTGGTAGATTTTTCAAATTAGACAACCTTAAGGGAACGACGGTAAAAGGCTATATAGGGGTGGCAATCGTGTCGTGTTCGGGTTGGCGGATCTTGTCAACTTAAGATGATTCACTCGATAGGCCAACCCGAACACGATCCGATTAATAAACGTGTTGTGTCGTGTCAACCCACTTATTTTCGTATCGTGTTTGTGTTATAAAACAGGTTGACACGGTATGATACAATTAGACACAAAAATTAAATAGATAATTACTAAATCCGTCAACCCGAATACCTACTAAACCCGCCAATCTATGCACCATTACACTAAAAATTTCAAACTATCAAAACAAATCATATAAAATTAAAAAACTAATAAAATAGCCCATAAAGCATAAATAACCAATAAAATAATAAATCATCCCACTAAATATCTCAATAAATTCATAAGATTTAATTTTAAAAATCTAAACAAATGTAATTTTATAATAAAATTGGATTGTTCAAGAAATTATTTTTTGTAACTAAAAGTCATTGTAATAATATTATTACTATAGACACTAAATAATAATTAATTAAGAATGATTCATTTACTATATATAAAGTAAATAACCACATTAACATCATTTATTTTTCTTAAGAAGTCTCATATAATTAAATAAAATAGACACACAAATAATTTAATTAATTCATATAATAAAATTTAATTCAATTAATTCATGTAAAAAATTAAATTATCTAATTTTCTATAGTAAAATTTGTAGAGTATTAAAAAAAGTATTAAATATAAATATTAAAAAAAATTAAACGAGTTAAACCCGTTTATGACCTAAATACGTTTAAAGTTAAACGGGTCGATCTGTTTTAATCCGAACTCGCGAAATCTCAATTCTAACCCGCTATAATTATGTTGTTTTCATATCGTATTAACGTATTGTATTTAATATTGTCGCCCTCAAATCTATGCATTTGATTTGAAAATCGGGAAAAAAAATTAAAATTAAAAGCCCAAAGTATATTGACCGGCAATCTTATATGGAACGAACACAGCATCAACAGGAATAACAATTTATGATATTATGCTACATTGTCCGACTTTTCGAGCTACAGGTGTCGCTTCAGTCTAGTCCACTGTTTACTGAAGTTCCCTATTGTGTGTTTCGGTTTGTACTTTTCCACAAGATGTGTCCAAAATTTGTCCGTCTAATCTTGAGATAAAATCAGGGAAACTGATAATTAAGTGGGCTCAAACAGATAAGAATTATTAGCAATCAGACTGTGTACTTCTTGTGTTTCCCCATAAAGAAATGATGGTGGCAGCTGAGATTTCCGTCACAGCTGAGACGGCGAGAGCTGCCTGACAAAGCTTCATGTTGTTGTCTGCCTCGTCCCGATTGATAACAGATGGGATTAATTGTAAATCATGCTGTTCAAAAGATATATACCATTCTGATTAGACCCTATGGATTCTGTTCAAATCCCAGAGCTTCTACTAGTTTAACTTCTTTCTTTTGTATTTCTTATCTTAATTTTATTTAAACATTAATACTTTATGATGTATTTAAAAGGTTGAATCTTTATTTTTTTTAATCTTGATTACTATTTTTTATTTATTAAAATTTATTTTGATATCCAATCACTTTATTTGAGTTGAATTTGTTAATTGGTTAAGTTTTTTTTAGTCCTAATAAATCTGAGAGACGGGATTAGGATTGAAGATTCGATTAGTTGATTTACCATATGTATTTGTCTTCGATTAACTCGAGAGAGGGATTGTAGATAAAGAATTAGGTGATTGAAGAGTTATGAGATTGTCTAAAGATATGAATACCATTTTTTCCAAATTAAGAATGGATAACCATTTTTCCCAAATTAGGAATGGATAAATTAATCTTAATGTCCCTTGATTTGAGTAGTGAGGTAAAGATGTTCATCAATTAGGTTAAAAGGTTGGAAACTTACAATTCGAGAACTAGTGGGTTTTGTCTTAGATTACCGAATTAGTGTCAATTTAGACTATCAATAGACCTATCTGATTAGTTGAGGTTTAGCTTAATGATGGGAGATGCCTTCTAATTACATAACTTATCCCTTTTCTTCTTTCTTGGGTGTTTGGTGATCTTAGAGGAATTCTTGGGTGTACTTGGGTTGCTTGATCATTTTTTCAATTCGTCATCTTTCTAATTAGGATAATTGGCCAAACAATTAAACGAGGACATAGTAGAAATACTTGTCATCTTATTCAAGGGATTCGATATTTGCCAATTAGAATTTTACATTACACTATAATATACTTGTTTATATGTGTGTTGTGTGAAATATTTTTTATATTTTAATTTAAAACTTGATTATTTTGTGTGATTTGTTGAAACTTTTTCCAAAAAGCACACATCAATGCTGCTTCCAAATGACCATGCACCATTGATATGAAGCAAGAGATACAGTACCACTTCTATCACACCCTCTGGATTTTCTTCCTTCAGAGCTTCCTGTATTTATGCATGAAGAGTTCTCTTTCTACTCATGCTGTGTACTAAATTTTTGCACATTGAAAAAACACGTGCAGGCAATGTGCTGACTGCTGAGTTTCTAAAGTTGAAAGCGCACGTGCAGATGTCAACATTTGTCATGGAAGACAGCAATAATTGAATGAATTAAAATAAGAAAATTAATTCAATTAAAACGATTAATTCTTTTTAATAAACACTTAAAGATATATTAAAATTACAAAAATCTTAAAACCCTATACTTATACAATAACTTAAAATATAAGGTACTGTACCACCATAGACTCAAGCCCGCCACTATCACCGCAAACCTCATATATAAATATATTTATCGGACCGTGTTTGTAAAATTTGAGATTGAATCACCATAATAATATTAAGATAACTAACAGTATTGAATATTTGCATATTGGAAGAACATGTACAGCTTAATTTCTACTACTAGAGAGTTCTGAATTTCTGCATATTGTAAGAACACATGGAGACGTTAATTTTGAATTTCTCCATATTGAAAGAATTCCAGCAACATAATTTCTATCGCTACTGAGATCATGGACGGTAGATTTTCCCAGTCAGACATCCAAAAGGAAAAGGCGATAAAAAGTCTATGCATTTGACCTGGAAATCGAGGAGAAAATCAAGCTGTACTAACTAGTAATTAAATCAAGCAGTTAGTAAGAATTTAATTAATAAGTATAACTTATGTATAATTCACAAGAACATGTGCATCTTATATTAAATTAAAAAAAAAATGCAACTTAACACATCAAGTCTACAGTTAATTCCTATCTAGATCTCAGAAGAATTTAGCTCATAATGTTAAATTGGAATGCAACAAACAAATAAAGAAATTATTAGGGTTAAATTCAAAAATAAAATAAAATACTGTACTCTTATATAATTGATAATTGGATACTTGAACTTTCAATTTTGACAATTAGCTACCCCAATTTTGATTGAACTTGTATTTTTCATGCATGTATTCTGCAAGTGTTCTTGCTTGAGTTGTTGTAATCAAAATATAATTTTTACTTTCTTATATTCACTTCTTCCGATTTTTAATGTCATATTTTTATTTAGTATAAAAATTTATGAGACATTTAACTATAATTAAATTATTACCTTAATTTTATTAATTAAGAGTGACTTAGTGAAATTTGTATCCCTTAAATAGAATAGGTTAATTGTGAAAGTTAAGAATATATATATATTTTTAGAAAAACAAACATTTATTTTTAACCTCTCAAAAGAAAAATATAAATATTTAAATCTAAATACAATGAATAATAAATTACCCACAAAAGATTAATAAGATAAGGATCGGACTGATATAAATAAGATGAGGATTACTTTTTTTAAAAAAATCTTTTAACCATTGAATTATTTTGAAAATGTGAACAAAGTATTCGAGTTAAAATTAGTTTAATATTTTGAATAAATAGTGCAATATTAAGGGGAAAAAACACAATAAACTAAGCTACGGGAGAATTTCCAAATTTCTATTTAATTCACTAGCACATCATTCTAGTCATGTTCTAATAATAATTAAGACTTTAAGATAAAAAGTTTATTATGATCATAATTTTTTTAAAAAGAAAAATCTATTCCTACTATGCATTTTTCATCTTTTATAAAAGTGAAAAAAATAAAAAATAAATTCTATTTTTTTATTGTAATGTTTTTCTTCATTTTCATCCCTTAGATCGTCTACTCACACATATGTCGTGGCAATTCCTTATAATTTTGGCAGGTTACAAAGTGTTAAAGTTACCTAATTTGCTAAATAAAAAGGACAAATCAACTAAGACTTGCGCAACAAATCAAGTAGGGACACCTGCAGAATACATACATGAAGAATACAAGTTCAATATATATGATTAGATGACTTGTGCAACTAATTTGTAAATAAAAAAGAATTAAATTCAACAACTCTTATACTATTACACGATTAACAATTTGGTACCTAAATTTTCAACGATTGATCATTGGATACTTGAACTTTTAATTTCAATAATTAGATATTTAATTATCAAAATTAAAAATTCAAATACTAAATTGTCAATCGTATAATAATATAAGGGGTTTTTTGAATTTCAAGAACTTATTATCATGAAGCTTTTGAACTCTTCAATTCTTTTGACTAAGATTGATAGATTTACCCTGGAAATTACCTTCGTTCTAGCTCCTTCCTTGATATAACGTCACACATGGGCATATACATGGCTGCATACACCTGAAACATCTGAAAATTGTTAGAAACAGGATACCTACAAGAACAGACATGCAACTCAATTGAATTAAACAAGTACCGCCTATACTCGACTAGGACTTTAACAAATACAATTATCAAATATCAATAAAATCGACAAGGCCAAACAGTCCAAGTATAAAGTAACTAGACAGAATTCAAAATTAATAGATAAGTCAGTAATGGACTTGAGAGAGTTGCTCGTAGTTCCCCGGCGCCGGCTCTCCTCTTGACAAACTGCGACGCAACGGATAGAAATACTACCAAATCATCAGTTCAATACTAGTTTGCCTTCAAGAAGCTATTCATCCCACTCCGGTGTGATGGGTACAGTGACTCTCCTTGTAGGATAAAATGGTCTCTGATTGCTGTCGACGCACACCAACTGGATCACCTCAAAAGTCTCCTCAATTTACCGTCTCATTCAGTCAGTAAACTATGGGGTCATGATAGGGAAAACGGAAGAGGTGATTTTTCTCTCAAGGAAGCAAAAACTGAAAAAATGCAACACCTTAGCAGCGGCTCTCTTATTTTCCTTTTAATCTCACTTCTAGGGAAAAATCAAAACCCAATTCGAATTAGGAGACTTTAATTCCAATCAGATTTTATATTTCCTTTTTCTTTTCAATTTAGAGTTAATTGGGCTAAAGGCACATAACTAAACCTCAAAAGTTGACCGAGTTATCAAAGTCTATTTACAAGACTTTCAGGTGACTGTTCCGCCACCTAATGTAAACATATATTCAATGCAACCATTGCTACCAGAGTTCTTGGCTATCCAGCTTGCATTACTATACCCTTCAAGTACAGTATGCAACCTAAGGGATATTGTTCCCTTCAAGTACCTTAGTACTCTATCCAAGACCTCCCAATGAGTCCGATTTGGACAACTTGCATATCTTACCAGCTTAGATACAGAAAATAAAATATCTAGTCTTAAGCCATTTGTAAGATATTGCAAGTTACCAATAATTTGAGAATATCTTAATTGAGATACAAAAACTCCACTTTCATTCTTGAACAAAGCTACAGAATGGTCACTTGGAGTTTTAGTAATTCTACAATTTTGATAACCATATTTTTTATGAACACTCTCAACATATTGAGTTTGAGAAATGGTTATCCCCTCAATTGAGCGAATCAACTTTAGGTCAAGAATCACATTTGCTATTCCCATATCTTTCATTTCAAACTTACTTTTCAAGAATGATTTAGTCTCATTAATTATCTTAACATTGGACCCAAATAGCAAAATGTCATCCACATACAGGCATAGTACAATACATGCACTACCTTTAACCTTACAGTAAACACACTTGTTATTTTCATTTATGATGAAGCCAAATGATAAAATAGTTTTATCAAATTTTTCATGCCATTGTTTGGGCACTTGTTTTAGACCATGAAGAGATTTAACAAGTTTATAAACTTTCCATTTATTTTCTTTGGCTACAAATCTCTCAGACTGATCCATATATATCTCTTCTTCAAAATCACCATGAAGAAAAACTGTCTTCACATTCATTTGATGGATGGTAAGCCCATATATAGAAGCCAATACAATTAGCACTCGGATTATAGTCAAACGAGCAACATGAGAGTAGGTATCAAAATAGTTTATTTCCTCTTTCTGTCTAAACCCTTTGGTAATTAATCTAACTTTATACTTATCCATGGTCCCATCTAGTTTAAGTTTTTTCTTAAATATCCATTTGCATCCAATTGAAGTACACCCAGAAGGGAGATCTACCAGTTCCCATATCAGATTGGAGACAATGAAATCCATCTCACTTTTGACAGTTCCTTTCCAATGCTCTACTTCTGATGAAGTTATGGCTGCTTAAAAGGTTAAAGGTTCGTCCTCAACATTGTAAGTGACAAAGTCACTTCTAAAGTCCTTGACTACTTTAACTCTCTTACTTCTTCTAGGTTCTTCCAATTCTTCAGTTTGAATGTTGAAACTATTTGGACCTGCCTCCACATCTTTCATCCTTTCCACATGATCAGGAATGGAATCAGATGTTAAGGCTGAATTTAAAGTAGAAATATCTTGAGACAAACTAGTTTTCATAGGAAACACATCCTCAAAGAATGTAGCATCACGGTATTGAATAATAGTGTTGACGTCTATGCTAGGTATTTTAGACTTAATTGCCAAAAACCTCATAGCATAACTTGTTTCCACATAACCAATAAAGATGGCATCAACAGTCTTTGATCCTAACTTCTTCCTCTTATATTCAGGGATTAGAACTTTTGCAAAACAACTCCAAACACGAAAGTATTAAGTTAGGTTTTTTACCTTTCCAGATTTCAAAAAGAGTTACCTTTTTATATTTGTGAGGGACTCTATTCAAAATATGGCAAGCCATATTCAAAGCCTCACCCTACATATACTTAGGTAATCCAGAATTCAAAAGTAAACTGTTGATCATATCTTTAAACGTTCTATTTTTTCGTTCAGCAATCCCATTAGACTGGGGAAAATAAGGGGGTGTCTCCTCATGAATTATGTCATTACTTTGGCAATATTCAACAAATAGATTAGATCTATACTCTCCACCTCTATCAGATCTTAACATTTTTAAGTTTCTTACCAGTTTAAGTTTCAGCTTCATTTTTAAATATGAGAAACTTTTCAAGTGCTTCATCTTTATGTTCAAGTAAATAAATAGAGTAATATTTACTATAATCGTCAATGAAAGTAATGAAGTATTTCTTATGATCCTTAATCAATAAACCATTGAATTCACAAATGTCTATGTGAACTAAATCAAGTATTTCTGAATCACTTTCAATTGAATGATAAGGTTTCCTGGTTGTTTTAGCTTTCACATACACTTGATATTTGTTCTTCTTGTCAATTGAATGTTTAAGATCAAGTCTAAATTTATTATTCTTTTAATAGAATCTAAATTTAAATGTCCAAGTCTACTATATCAAATATCAGTGAATTCAATAATATGCACCATAAGATAAACATAATTCTCAACAGAAGAATCTTTATTCAAATCAGAAGTAAATAGTCAAACTCCTAATTTAAACAAACCATCTGACAAATAACATTTGCCAACAAAAGAATTGTAGTGCATAATCACTACTTTATTACATTTGAAAGTGAATTCATAACCGTCTCTGACTATACATAAATCACTAAGAATATTCCTACGAACTGTTGGAACATGCTGCACCCTATGAAGAGAAAGAATACGCCTTGAAGGAAACTTCAAGTCCACACGTCCAATCCCTAACACAGTGGCTGCAGCTAAGCTTTCCATCTTCATAGTTTTTCCTTTAATAGGTTGGTAAGACACAAAAAGTAATTTATCAGCACAAACATGCACATTTGCTCCAGTATTAACCAGCTATTCAAGTGGCTCATAAATAGTAAAGACTTATGGGTTAACAGAAACATACATTTCATCATCATTAGAAGTAGTGATGCCAGTCCCAACCTTAATAATACAAATCTCAGTAAGGTGTGTACTCAAATCAGCTTTCACTTAACTAGTATCCTCTACCATCACATTGATTTGGGCTTCAGAATTTGATCCTTGTTTGACTTTAGGCTTTTTAGACGGATAGTCCTTAGTCCAATGTTCAACCTGACCACAATTCTAGTAAGGTTTGTTCGCTTTCGATTTTTTTTTAGCCTTACCTTTTGTCTTGTTAATGTTTTTAGAGCTTGAATTAACCATCACATTCCTCTGATTATTGTTCTTCTTCCCAATAGTTACCACATGGACATTAGACTCCACAGGTACAATATGACTATTCTTTCTATTTTACTTCTCAACAGATATTGATTTCATCATATCGATTAGAGAAATTTTTTCCACCTCATGTTTGGGAGACACACCAGAGTCCTCTCAAGACTTAGGAAGTTTCTCTATCACTGACATCACTTAAAACTTCTCAGGAAGTTCCATATCCGCTTCATGAAGAGAGTGAATAATCAATTGCAACTCTTGAGTCTGTTCAGTCACAGATTTGCCCTCAACCATCTGAAACTTTAAGAATTTAGAGATATAATACCTTTTTAGACATTGATCCTCGGTATTATATTTCCTATCCAACTCATCTCATAGCATCTTTGTTATGTATGACTCAGAACAATAGACATCAAAGATAGCATTTGTCAATGTTGACAATATTGCCCCTCTGCCTACATTGTTCCGCTCATCCCATGCAATAATCTCAGCTGGTATGGGATGGGCCTGTCTACCTGCACTGCTAATAATAAGCCCCTTATAGTTAACCAAATTTTCATGCGTTATTGCCAACGCTTAGAATTCTGCTACTTGACGAACTGGCCATTACACACAAACAGATAATTGCAGAATAACTTCTTGAAGACTGTTAGAAATAGGGTACCTACGAGCATAGATAGGCAACTCAACTGAATTAAACAAGCACCGCTTATATCCCGAACAGGGCTCTAACAAATGCAATTATGAAATATCAATAAAGCCGGTAAGACTAAACAGTCCAAATATAAAGTAACTAGATAAAGTTTAAAATTAATAGATAAGTCAGTAATGGACCTGAGAGAGTTGCTCGCAATTCCCCGGCGTCAGCTCCTCTCTTGGCAAGCTGCAACGCAACGGACAAAAACGTTGATCAAATCACAAGTTCAATACTGGTTTGCCTTCAAGAAGTTATTCGCTCCATTTTGGTGTGATAGGTACAGCAACTCTCCTTGTAGGATAAGACGGTTTCAAATCACCATCGAAGCACACCAACTACGATCACCTCAAAAGTCTCCTCAGTTCATCGGTCTCGTTCAGTCAGAAAACTATAGGATCGTGATAGGGCAAACGAAAGAGGCGATTTTTCTCTCAAGGAAGCAAAAATCGAAAAAATGCAACACCCTAGCGGCAGCTCTGTTATTTTCCTTTTAATCTCATCGCTAGGAAAAAATCAAAACTCAATCCGAATTAGAAGACCCTAATTTCAATCGGATTTTATGTTTTCTTTTTCTTTTCAAGTTAGAGTTAATTGGGCCAAATAAAAAAAAAAAGAAAACGTGAAAACATGGGCCAAGCTCGAGCCGAGCTGGTCGGGCAACGCGCACATGTGACATCCTCCATACCTTGGGTTTTTTTATCAAGTTTATAGAAAAGTCTTTTAGTATATAAAGATTTTCACACTCCTTAATTTTTCCTATGTGGGACTCATGTCTAACATGAGTTCCCAAATAGTTAACTACCAGCTTTAATTATGGATTCCTACCATGAAAATAACTTCTACCATAATCAAAACAACTTCTAACATGTTAAAAATAACTCTTATTAATTGTTTTAGACTAATTAATCATGAGTTAAAAGTTATTAACTCCCAAAGTTATCATTTTCAACAAAAGTTTATTTTTGGAATGCATTAAACTGATTACCTAGTGGAAAAACCACACAAGATGTTTAAAAAAGTGTTCATAAGCCATTAATACAAAATAAGAGAAGTACAAAAGAACAAGTTGTTAATTTATTGAAGAACCAAACTAGACCTTATTTTATAAGGCTATAAGGCAGTGGTGGTCTTGTTGGTGTCTGATGTGGGACACATTCACATGGAGGCAATGCATCCATAACATAACACTGATGGTGTCACACGCCTCGGGTCTGGGTTTGCGAATGCGACTATAGGTCTCGCAATACCCACGGTCAACTGCTTAGCCGCCGTTCTCGTTGGAATAAAATAGATATCCCATGTTGACAATGGGTACTTAGACCCATTCTTATTTATTATTCACACTTCTCATCCCAATCCTATATGGGATTGAAATATCACATTCACTCCTCCTTTATGCTGAAGCGTCTTCGTTGGACCTATACTTTAAGGGCCAAACCAGGACTAACCATGTGGTATGGGATGCTAGGGTGGTTCTCACCGCGCACGGTGTAGTACTTAGTTCCTATACCAGGGGTTAGTTACTTCTCTAATATCAAATGTCACGACCCGTGCTCGCGAACCCGATAGTGCGACTATGGGTCTGGCAATATCCACGATCAACTACTTGGTCACCGTTTTTGTTGGGTCAAAATGGATATCCCAAGTTAACAATAGGTACTTAGACTCATTCTTATATATCATTCATACTTCTCATCCCAATCTCATATGAAATTAGGGTATCACATATGATGGTACACAGCTTAATGCACAACTATGTACCCAACCGTGTACTTCTTAGTTGATTTTTTCTTACTTAATTCAGTTATGTTCAGCCTCTATTTAGACATGAACACCTACATATGTAAGGACATAGCCGCGTAGATTCCAGGTCATCTAAACATGTGATTTCCAACCCTCAAATCAGCGCAAACTTATCAAAATAACATTCATAAGTTTCATACTGTCCAAATTAACTCTGAAATCAATATATGAATGTAATTAAGTACTAAGTCACGAAAAAAAAAGAAAACAAGTGAAAACTCTTAAAATCATAGTAAAAATTAGGTGTCCTGGTATATAATTTATGGAGAAATTTGGGGTTGTCAAATTATACAATCAGTGATCTAAAATTAATAGGGTGTGAATATAGGCATGTGTATAAAAACATAGATCCAATGTAGCTTTAAGACTTTGCTAGCTTCGCCGATATCATATGCAAATGTAGTAGCATCACTTCGGTAGGTTAACCACTTTAATAGTACAATTCATGGGTTAGTGGAATATGACTCTTGTAAATGGGAGGTTATTTATAATAGTTAAGAAAAAAGTATATTTATTTTCAGAAAATAAAATGAATATCAATAATAGAAGTGAGGTCCCCCGCCCCCCCCCGCCCTTAACCTTACCTGTCTATTGTTGGAAAATATTTCATGAATAATTTATAATTTCAGTTAATTTAATTTCAATCTTTTCGTTTAATTTTTAATTCAAAAAATGTAAATTTTAATATTTATATTTTGAATTTAATTTGTATATAAAAAATTTAAGAACAATCTTTTTTCTTTCATTGAATATTAATTTCTGCACATAACGCATGTAACACACAACATTTTCATACATCTTTTTTATACATTAATTTTCATGCATAAATATACAAGTGAGATAGCATTTAAGTGCATGATATTTAGGAAATATTAATTAAGTATTTAAGTGAATAAATCCCACGACTACTTTTTGTAGCAATTATTTATGGATGAAATATTTGAGTAGGAAATTTGTATATACTTATATGAATGTTATGTGTACTTATTTATGACCAATTTTATGTCTTGAGTAAAAAATTAATTATTATTATTAAGTGATTATTACCTTTATAGGCAAATATAGAAAACCAGTTTTGTTGAAGATTGATGTTGATTGTTATTAAATAAAAGTCATATTTTACTATTATACTTATTTTAAATTTTTTACCTCATTTATTAATTGACCAAGATTGATTTTATTTTATAATTTCTTTTATTGATGCAAAATTAATTTTAATATTGTATTTATTTACCAAATTAATTTCCTTTTAATTTATTTTATTCTAATAAATCCTAGAAGCCCTAAATATGTTAAATGACTATCATATCCTTTTTAATAGTAGCCCAATCTCAGTCATTCATATATTTTAGTAGAGTTTTAGCATTAAACAACTTTTAAATATCACTTAATTAATCTAACTCATTCTTTATTTACCCAAAACACATATTCGCCAAATAAAACCCCAAACATCATATTTCACTCCTCATTTCACACACACCACACACACACACACACACACTAACACACATTACAAGTTGTTCTTGTTATTTCTCTCCACTCTCTCCATCTCTTTTATGTTCTCTCAAGAACACTATGAACTTCAGCCATAGAACACTCATTTGAAGGCTATTGAACTCAATAATTTCAAATATTCAAATTAATTTTGCAAGAAGGTAACATACCTCATCTTATTTTCTTTGTATTTCATGTTTTATAGGTGAAGTCCATGTTGGATAGATTTAGGGTTTTTGTGTAGAATTTGGTTTTGATGATTGTGATATTGATGGATTGATGAAATATTGATTTTAACATGTAGTAATGGTGTTGTATTATTGAATTTGAGTGGTTTGAGGTGTTTGAAAGGAGATTTGATAGTGAAAATTGTGTTTGGAAGTTGATTTGTATGCAGAATTTGTTGATCCCATAACTTTGTGAGATCAATTCTGAAAATATAATTTGGGGATTTTAATCTATTTGATTCTATCAGATTTTACTGTGCCTTAGGAGTAAAATCCCATTAGAATCATGCAATTTGAACTTGTGGTTGATGTTATATGATTTTTCAAAGTTACCCTATTTAGTTTTTTACCAAGGCTGATTTTTTTGTCAATTTCAACATTCGATTGAACCCTTTCCTTTTTAAATTTTGGTATGATATTTTAAAAAAATAAACTTATATGTCTTATGAGTATTTATCGCTTTGAATAATTTAATTTAGACTTGTATTTTATTTTTTAATTAATTTTACAAAAATACTGTCAGAGCAGAATTTGCAAGTTGCTGTACAATTACTGTTTCTTTAAGAAATTAATTAATACAGTTTGACACATTAGATTTTTCTGAAATTTTACCAGTATATTCCTCTCATGTTGAAGTTATATTCTGTAAAGTTTCATTGGATTTGGAGTATATTTGATTGGTGATCTAATTAACTCTAATTGTGCCATGTTTTGCCATATTTAGTTTAATTTACTGATTTGAACATGTGCTAGAAAAGTTATGATTTCACTTTAAATTCTTTATTGTATCAACATAACATGATTCTATATTTATATAAGGGTGATATATAATACTTGATGATGCATCTTAATGTTTGTTTTTGTTTGCTAAAAGAATAAAACCACTGAATGCATAAAATATTACTTGAGGTAGATTATTATGATAATTATATATACATATCCTATTTGCAAAACCTTATTATTTTGCTATATTTGTGACATCATATTAACATGGAATGACCTTATATTGATGTAAGAAGGCTAAGTGCTAATTGATATGACGTTGTAATTATGTGCTTAATGAACCTTAACTACTAGTTGCTATGCACTTACTAGTTATATAAGTGACTAGATAGTATATAAATTAACTTGTCACCTTAAATAATTATTTAATTTCCTATAGTGTTGAGTCTAATTATATGCTAAATTTATATATATTGTGATTGAAACTTAATGTATGACTTGGGAACTTGTTGTTGGGGTTTGGTGTGAGTTAGGATTATAATTCTAGGATGATTAAGGACTTTAATTATGATACTTTAATTATGATACTTAAGGACTTTAATTATGGAGAACTTTATATTGTGATTTAATTTATAATGGAAAATTAATTCCTTCAAATACTTATATTTGAAATACCAAAACATAAACACTCCCTACAATTTCTCCATTTAGTTGAACTCTTCATAACTAGAGTTTCAACTTAATTCTCCTTCAACTTTCTTTCTTCAATCGGTTCTTCTAGTCTCTAGGTTGATCGAAGCACTCACTCCTTTTTCTCCCTCCATCAGAGCCAACCCAACCTCCATTAAAGAACCTCAAAACACTCCTAAACTTCAACTGCTTTTCCTCATTTCAAATACATTTGAAATTGAAATACAATTTCTAAAACTTCTCTAAGAATCCATTCGGTCCCTTGCACAAAAATTGTTGGATGTACAAATGTTATATTGCAAGTCAGATGTTGCTATTATTACGGAAAAAATGTTATATACTTGAAATGCAATTGTAGATATTTCCCTTTCTTTTGTTAAAAGAAACCTTTTCAACCAAGTAAAGACTTTTCAAACAAAATGATGATTTTCTAAAATACAAGTTTCAAATCAAAACTCACTTAACCATTATTATATTTTCAAACAACAAAGTATTGCCTGTGAATTTTTCCTAAATGGAACAAACAAAATATTGAATACTTAATAAGAGTAGGCCACTAGTACTAGCCTTAAAAGGTTCGGGTCAATCTTTTGACAGTAGGCCACTTTTGAAAGATGAACTTTTTCTGGATAAGGTGCTAGTACTAGTTAGTCAAGCCGATCCAAGCTAGCAACTCAGTCTAAGTGGACAATCGGTAGGTTTGGATGAGAGATGGAGGAGAATCTCGTCCAGTGGCCGATCATCCACTGTACTGTGATGCAGAATTTCACAATACTTGGTCATGAGACAGAGTTTCTTAACTTTGGCTATGATGAAAGGTTTCATAGTTACTTATTCTAGTATGGTTTTTTTTCCCCCTAAATGTATTCCTATGTTTTTAGATGAAAGTAGCAAAATACCACTCTATGTCTTTGAAAAAGCTTAGGGGGAGCGAGGGGAGTGAATAAGGTTTTTAGCAAACAAATACAGATTTAAAAATTTTAGCTCCTTAAAAATTTAAACTTAACAGCAGAAATGTTTTGCGACTTTAAGGCGCTTTGCAATTTCAAGAGTGTAGGCAGTGGTCTTTTAAATCAACACACAACAATAAGAAAATGTCATCAAATAAAGATGGGTAGTTGAGATGTCAAATATAAATTTAAATCATAATGCAAAGGTCATAAATGAGTCATTGATTTTAGAATAAAAGATGCAACATTTAAGATTTGGAGATAGCAAAAAGTGAAGTAAAGGATTTTGACAAAATAGTACAAGAAAATACTCAAGAATTTATAGTGGTTCGATTCTCAAATGAACTGCATTCACTACATTAAATTCTCACTTAAGGATTTCAACATCACTCATTAGAAACCTTTTCCCAAATCAATGGTGGTAGGTGACACCAATATTATATAAGAGGATTACCAAACATGGTTTTACTCCCAACCTTTTTAATCACAACAATCAAGGCTCACTCCAATTGAATTTTACCTCCTCAACCTTGATACAAGTTAGATTTGAAAGAAAGATTACAGACATGGCTCACAGATTTGAGTAGAATGCGAACAAATGAACACCAACACCTTTTACCTCTTAAACAATTTAATTTTACTTTTGAAGTGAAGGATGTAATGGTAAAAATGATTAAACTGAAAGCATGCTCACTAAACAATATATATATATATATATATATATATATATATATATACACAGAGCATCATGAAAACTGTTTACTTATGTGTTTGAATGACCTTATTGGCACTGAAGAAGATGTCTGAATCAGGATGCTTGAAGCCACTGGATCACGTCCTTGTAAATGCCGGTTTCGTTTCATTCATGTGAAACTTTTGAGCTTCCGAAATGACGCTCTTTCTTCCTAAACCAGTGAAAGTTTCAGAGATTTAGGTTCTCTATTATGGTCTTGGTTCTTTTTTTTTTCTTTCATTTCATGTACACTATCACCGAGAGAGACCAAGAGAGTGAAACAAAAAGCATCATACTTTTTTTATCCTCTCACACCAAACAATAAGGGATCCATCTGTGTTGTTTTATTTTATTTCACCATTGGTCTTATTTATTATGCTAGATAAAATTATAAACTCTTGGGCTTGAACACCCATAAATAATAAGTCTCAATTATTTATTTTCTGAGTTTTATAAAACAACCCAATAAATAATTAAGAAGCACAAATAGACCAATATAAAATATAAGATATTTTATCTAGTTTATACATAGATTAATTTTTAAATTATTCAATCTGGGCCTTGGGCCTTAAATAATTAATTAACCAACTAAACTACATAAAATATATACTTTCTCACGAGTCTTTTATTTTATTCTAGTCCAATAATAAATTAGACTACTTAAATAAAATAAAACTCATAATTATCAAGACTAATTCTTTAACCAAATCTATCAAGACTTAAGGGCTATTCCAGAGACCAAAAGATACATCGCCTTGAACACTAAAATTATCAAAATACCCTTGCTATATAAATAGTTATATTTTGTATTTTAAATATTTTCTAATATCACCATAAGGAAATATTGACCATAAAAATAATGCTGCATTAGCAAAGTCTTCAATCTACATGCGTAATGGTTAAAATACCCTTTTACGTATCGTCATACATTTAGAGAGGAGGAGTGTACAAACACCTCTCTAATAGACATCTACCATCCTTAAATTTCTAGTCCAGTGATCCACGACTCCTGGAATGTTTTCACTTTCCAAAGGAACCACCTTAAAGCAAACATCCAAGTCATATTCCCTAGGGCCCTGAATATTTTGATCATTTGAATAGTTAGAAGAGGTAATATAGCGAAGAAGCTATCTTGTATAAGTCTGTCTTAACTAATTAGTCACATATACCTAACATACAAGTATATCGACTCTATAAAAAAACCTTAAGGCACGGAGCATGTCATCCTTATTAAGCTTAATCAATTATTTTTTGATTTCATAGTAGACTGTTCAAACAAATGATATCAATATCTTAGATTGATATATTTGAGCACGACCATGTATTTTAACAGTCTAACTTATCAAGGGGCCCATAGATATCTCTTCCATAATTAAGAGGAACAAATTTCTTCACTATCAATCATATTCTTCTCCTCGATTTATTCTACATCCAACAGTAGTCTAATTTATTATCTGGTTAAAGACAACTTTAGATAATGTCAAAATATAGAACTTATCAAATAGGAAACTATGATGAATTTAGGTCGAATGACTTTTAATATTATTATAACTAGAAAGTACTTATGACATATTATATGAAGTACTCTCACAGTGAGTCATGTCTAATACAATGTTTTCTAACATTTATGTATGTTTTGACTCGATATCACAAATATCTATGACCAGTAAAACATAGCCATCAAGTCACAAACATACTAATCTTAATTTATTATTGTTCCAATAATAATAATCGATCAGGGACAGTTTTAGAATAGTCATTGTATTTATTGTTGGGTTTTACTATCAAGTCACGTACTTGATGACCAAAAACAAAATGCACTACTCATAGAAAGGAAAATCTCATATTATTATATAAAACATAATGATAATAGTACAAGTACAAATTGACTCTAGGGTATATCCCTAACACCATATCCTAAGACGATTTAGACTTGACTTACGCCCAATTCACATCTCATAGGGCGTCCTAAGTATTGACTTGGAAGGCACCAAATTCAGAATGGATGCCGCTATTTCCAAGGCATATCCTCAAAAAAAGACCGAAAAAGTAGTATGAGATATTATACTTCGAACCATTTCCATTAATGTTCTATTCCTTCTCTCAGCTACTCTATTCTGCTGGGGTGTACCCGGTGTCGATGCTCTACTTCAGCCTTAAACTCTTTGAACTTATCAAAAGAGTCAGACTTGCGCATCATCAAGTAGACATAACCAAACCTTGTATAATCATTCGTGAAAGTGATGAAGGATTCAAAACCCCCTCTAGCTTGTGTAGACAAAGGACCACACACATCAGTATGAATAAGGCCAAATATCTCATTGACTCTATCAGCCTTTTGGGTAAACGACCTTTTGGTCATTTTTTCCATAAGGCAGGATTCACATTAAGGTCAACTTTACAATCTTAAATAAGTCTCAATTATTTATTTTTTGGGTTTCATAAAATAGCCCAATAAATAATTAACAAGTTTAAATAAACCAATATAAAATATCAGGCATTTTATCTAATTTATACATAGATTAATTTTTTAATTATTTAATTTGGGCCTTGAGCCCTGAATAATTAATTAACCAATTAAACTAGATAAAATATATACTCTCTTATGGACCTTTTATTTTATTCTAATCTAATAATAAATTAGACTACTTAAATAAAATAAAATCCATAATTATTAAGATTAATTCTTTAACCCAAATCTGTCAGGACTTAAGGGCTATTCCAGGAATCAAAAGACACATCGCCTTAGTTACAAAAATGACCAAAATATCCCTACTATATAAATAGTTATATTTTATATTTTAAATATTTTCTAATATCACTATAAGGAAATATTGACCCCAAAGATAATGCTGTGTTAGCAAAATCTTCGACCTACAAGTGTAATGACTAAAATACCCTTCCACGCATCGCCATACATTTAGAGAGGAAGAGTGTATTAACACTTCTCTAATAGACATCTACCATCTTTAGTCCTCTTGTTCAATGACTCACGACTCTTGGAATGTTTCCACTTTCTAAGAGAGTTATTATAAAGCAAATATTCAAGTCATGTTCTTTAGAGCCTTGGATATTTAGATCATTTGAATAGTCATAAGGGGTGATATAGTGCAGAAGTTATCTTGTACAAATTTGTCTTAACTAATAAGTCATATATACCTAACATACAAGTATATCGGCTCTATGAAAGAATCTCAACTACAACATATTAAAGTACATGCTTCCAGTTTCATTAGATCACTAACTCATACTCAAACGGTAGAGTATTAGTATACGCTGTAGCAGTAACAGTTTGGGTTTCTTCTAAATAGTACTTTTAGAAATCACTATTATATGTTATGTTCTACGTATTCGAAATACGCTCATGCTATGAAGTGAGTGGACTACTCACTGGATAAAGGTAAGCCATTCCTCATTTGAAATTCATAACACAATAACCTAAATATGATGAGATTCTCATTCTTATCATTCGATTAAGAATAAACATTTGTGTGTTAAGCAATCCGTGATCCATACCTTATTGTGAAAGACTACCATTTACATAGATTACTTACTTAAACACAATAAGTCCTATCCAAATATAAATCATACACAAATAAAATGTAAATTCACAAATAAATTTTGAGAATAAATTCTTTTATTAATAAATTTGATAATTATATCAGAAAGTTAGTCTACAGGGCATATATTCCAACATGAAGCACAGATAAAAAGGGAGATTTTTGCATTCTAAAGTGTAAGAGTATTTTTGAGAAAGATAGCACAAAATCTGCTTTAAAATCAAGTTTTGAAAACTTTTATAGGAGCAAAAAGTAAGACAGCAGTGACTAGTTTTTCACTCACTGTCAGATTTTTCAGAGTTTTAGACTCAAGGATCGAAAGAATGTGCGTCCAAAAAGTGAGTCCAAAATAGCACTTTTTTAGGCAGAAATATTTAGACACTGTTATAGAGTTTTGGATGTAGAGGTTCATCCAAACTACTCAATCTAAACATTTGAAGACTTGCTTTTTGAAATCATTTTATTTGTGTGCTTAAGGTAAAAACAAATTGAATATAAGGTAAAAAGACATAGGAATTTACTAGTAACACCTTAATATTGATTCCTAGTCTATAGTTCTTTCACAAGGACTCCATGATTTGCAAGCTCTTAAGCTGAAGTTCTACTTGATCAATCACTTCTTTGAATTCCATTTGCTTGAGAGTTGTTTAGTAGTGTTACTTGCATGCCTTGAAACAATTGAGGTCAAATATGTCCTATTATATGAAGATCATACAAGTTAGTCCTCATCAATATTTGTCATAAGTCAAAACATTAGAGAATGCCCTAAGGGCTAACAGTCTTAAAATTTTATTAAATTAACTTGCAAATGTTTCATACTATTCATTTGAAGCTGCATTGCATGAAATGACTTTAAGTGTTCAAGAGCATACACAAGGCATATTGGGAAGTAATTCTCATATTACTTATATCATATTTTTAGGAAGATCCCACATTGACAATGTTAAGTTTACCTAGAATTTGAGAACACTATTTCTTTATATTGATGTGTTTTATTTGAAGACTTTGTTTAGTTTTCTTTATCTTTAGACTTGTATAAGTATTTGATCAGTTGTAATAAGTTTGAATTAAGTTTATTTCTTTTGGGTTGGCACTTTACCTAATTATAAAGACATCTGGTCCTAAGGACAAAGCGATATCCCCCCCCCCCCCCCTTTTGGGGGTACATAGGTTGTAAGGTGTTACAATACATCTTTTCAAGTTTTTCCCATAAAACTTTAGCATCAACCTCCTTATTAATATGATTTAAAATATTATTTTGAATCAGGCCTATTACCAGATACAGGCAAGTGAAATCCTCTTACAAGAATCATGTCTCTCATTTTTCCTTCCATTTATGATAATTAGTTTTATTTAAATAAATCATCTTAACTTAATTTGGTTGTATATTTCAATCAAGAAAAATTCAAGCACCAACTAATAGTTCTTATATCAATTCTGTTGGGGCTAAAACAAGGCATGCGCAAAACACAGATGGCACAACAAAATAACTCAACAAAGCTTCAATTTCAAAATTATCCTGCAACATTCTTCACTTTATAAAACCCCACACTTGAATGAAAAAACAGGAGCACCAAGAAAAATGAAATGGCAGTAATAATGGAAGTTAAAAACACAAAATAAGAGACACCAAATTTTTACATGGAAAACCTCTCCAATGTGAAGAGAAAAAATCACGAGACCTTTGGTCCATTAGAAAAATCTCTACTATTAATAAAGAGAATTATAACAAGAGTTTCAACCACAACAACAAACAATAGCCACAACCAGCCACAAGAGAACAAGAAATTACAAAATTTCACAAAAAGATTCTCTGCAACATATCCAAATTTGAGCTAAATTAGAAAACAAATCACTATCCTATCGTCTAGTTGAAGCAGACTGCTTAAACTAGAAAAAAATGCAGCTTTTTCTCTTCCTTTTCTTGAAAACTCTTAGCTATTGTTTTTCACTCTTACACGGCTATTTTTTATTTTTTTGTCTTCTCTCACTCTCTATGTTGACCAAAGAACAAAATATTTCTCCTTTTCTGTTATATTGTACACAGTTGGGAGCCAACTACCTAACAACATCTTACCTTAACATGGATGTTGATGGCACCCTAATATGGATGTTGATGGTTTTGAGAATTCTTCTATGAAGGTGAATATAAAAAAGGAATATATACTACTGGGAGTCTGGCCTAGGAGCCACTTGAAAGCTGTAAGAAAAGTTGCCCAAACCAAAATGCACAAGTTAAGCTCAAACTTTATGATCCATCTAAATTTCGAGTAATTAGCCCATCCCAAAAAACTAGGGTGGGCAACAAGGTGGGTTTTGCAGCCACTATGTTGTTTGCTTGATCTTGATGATCCTCCTCGGAAGGGTTTTTTTATTGGAATGGCCCCTTTCACAGCATTCCACATCAATTGGTCCAATCAGTTGAGGATTTCTTTATTTTGTTAAATAAAGGATGCACTTATGGAATGCATCCTTTGATGATGTGTACAGTAATTATTAAGCTTCTAAAAATATATTTTAGAAACACCTACACGTTATCAGAGGAAACATTCCATAAATGCATCCTTATTTAACAAGAACGCATTTATAGAATGTGTTAAGGCCAAATAAAGATATCATCTACTGGTTGGGCCAATTGATGTGGAATGACCCTGCCAATTGATGTGGAATGACCCTTTCATTCCAATCAAAACCATGCCTTTCCCTCTTGGAAAAGAGGTACATTTACAAACAACTAGATTAGGGTGACTCCATGTGAATCCAGATAGAGAAATAGGCTAGTAGGTTGTTTGTTTGTAGAGGAAAATGAAGTTAAAAGTATTATAAGCACAAAATAACTATAAGAGAGATTGAATAAAGTGTTGGAGTTTCATAATGTTGGGAAATATACCAAAAAGAACAAAAAACTAATCTCCACACAAATCACAAATTATCCCAAGATCAAAACTATGTCCTATGTGCTAATAAAAGAATATGAATAAACCAAAGACACTAAATAAAATCATCGCAGCAAGTAAAAGAAAGCATCAAAATACCAAAATAAATAACTCCGACACCAAGATTTTTAATGTGAAAAACCCGATAAAGGAAAAACCACTTGACCTAATACAGTAAAAACTTCAACTATCAACAATAATGGGCAGTACAAAGTTTTTTTTAGATAAAACTAGAGGCACACCAACAATATATCAATAACTTCTCCCAAAACTACAACTAAATAAGAATTAAGTTTAAAATGATGTTTTCAAAACCAAAATCTAAACTGGTAGATGAGTAGGTCTAGTTGAGTGGATCACATGGCACCAAATTTCGTCTCAATTAGATTCTGAATCACTTTCCAAATTCAGGCACAAATGCTTGAAAGAAACAACGATGGCTAACAATTTCTTCCATGGCTCTCACTGTTCACGCCTTATGTTTTCTATATCTTCCCTTAACTCACACCAACTACCGCCATTGACTCTTGGTTTCCTTTTATTTTATAGTTTGTGGGCTTTTTGTTTTGTTTTCTTTTTGCTGAACCAAATAGGTTGACTCTTTTAAGCCCAACAATTTCCCCGTCTAACTTATTTGGGTGGTATAATTAAACCTGCTTCCTATCTACACAACAAGAGTTTTTCCTTGGGCAATACCTTAGTTAGTAGATTAGAACCATTATCATCCGTGTGCACCTTTTCAAGCGTTAGTAGTTTGGAATCCAAAACCTTTCTATTCCAATAATATCTCACATCAATATGTTTGGATCGAGAGTGAAACGTGGACACAGATGAATAGCACTTTGGCAGTCACAATAAAGATTATACTTCTCTTGTTTCAAGTACAATTTTTGAATAAATCTTTACAACCAAAGAATCTCTTTACAAGTTTCAGTAATTGTGATATACTCTGCCACTGTACTAGAAAGTGTAATACTTTTTTGCAACTTACTTTGCTACGATATTGCTCCTCCTGCACAAGTTTTTAAGTAACCAGATGCAGATCTTCTCTTATCAAGATCATCTCCTATATCTGAACAAGAGTGTTCATCAAGTATGATCTTGCTATTCGCAAAGCATGGACATAACTTGGAAGTTCTCTTGAGGTGTTTGAAAATCCACTTAACAACATTCCAATGTTCTCTATCAAGATTAGAGAGATATCAACTAACCACTCTAATTGTACGAGTATATCTAGCCTGGTGCAAACTATAGTATACATCAGACTACTAACTGTTGAAACATAAGGAACCTTCTTCATGTCTTCTTTCTTTTTCTCACTTTTCGGATACTATTTAATGTTTAGCTTGAAGTGACCCGCAAATGAAATAAAAACTTTCTTAGCATTGCTCATGTTGAATCTGTCAAGTATTTTCTCAACATACTTTTCTTGAGATAACTAAAACTTTCTGTTTTGCCTATCTCGAGTGATTTTCATTCCCAGAATTTATTTTGCTGGACCAAAATCTTTCATTGTAAAATATTTCCTTAACTCATTTTTTAATATATCAATTTTCATAGTATCATGGCTAACAATCAACATATCATCAACATACAATAAAAGGATAATAAAATCGCCATTTGAAAAATTCTTCATGTAGAAGCAATGATCTGATGTGGTCCTGTGGTGTTTCTGATCTATCATGAAAGAGTCAAACTTCTTGTACTATTGTCTCGGCGCTTGTTTTAGTCCATATAAATTTTTTCTGAGACGACATACCAAATTTTACTTGCCACTTTATTTGAACCCTGAATAGATGTCATCTTTACCAGTTGAGAAAATATTTCTTCAAAATCTACACTTTTTTTTTTTACTGAACAATTTCGCAACCAATGTTGCCTTATACTTTGGTTGTGAGCTATTTTCTTGAGTATTCAGTCTATAGACCCAATTGTTCTTCAGCATTCTCTTACCTTTAGGTAGCTTCACTAAGTCATAGGTGTGATTTTCTTGCAAGGATACTATCTCCTCTTGCATAGCATGCAACCATTCTTCTTTTTTCTCATACTCCAAAACTTCATTATAGGATTCTAGCTCTCCTCTATCAGTCAACAATGTATATTCTTTGGGTTTATACTTGGTGGAAGGTCTTATCTTCTTGTTGGATCTCCTAAGTTCATCTTCGCGTTGGTGTTGGCTTTCTTACTCAATCTCACCAGTATCATTATTATCATCTATAGTTTCTCCTTGTTTTTCCTTAGCTCTCACTTGATTTGAATCATCTATTTCTAGAACTGGCTAATTAGAACTAGTTTGTGCGGGAATTGAATCTGAACTAGAAGGAATATCATCAAAGAATCTTGGTTTTGACTTTGGTTTATTATGTTTCTCAACATCTTTAATGGTTTGATTTTTTAGAAAGACAATATCTCTACTTCTAATTAATTTTTTTCCACTAGATTATATAGCCTGTAGACAAACTTTGCATATGCATATCCCAAGAAAGTACATGCCTTTGATTTTGCATCAAGCTTTGGTCTCTCATTGTTAGGAATGTGAACAAAAGCACGACAACCAAAGACATTCAAGTGGTTGAAGGATATTTCTTTTCTTGTCCATACTCTCTTTGAAATATCACCATCCAAAGGAACTGAAAGAGAAAGATTAATTAGGTCAACTGCAGTTCTCATTGCTTCACCCCAAAAGAATTTTGGTAGCTTGGCATTGAAAAACATACATCTGATATGCTCAGTAATAGTTCTATTCATCATTTCTGCTATCTCATTTTCCTATGGTGTTTATGGTACAGTCTCCTCTAGTCTGATCCCATAAGACTGTTAAATGATCCTCTATACTCACTATCGTTATTAGCCCAAACACACTTTGACTGTTTACCAATCTCCCTTTCAACCTTGTTATGAAATTCTTTAAACACATCCAAGTCCTGATCTTTAAATTTCAAAGCAGTACACCAGACTTTTCTAGAAAAATTATAAATAAATATGAAAAAGTAAATTGCACCACCAAGAGATTTATCTTTCATGTAGCAGACATAGGTGTGAATAAACTTTAACGGATTCAGCTTTCTAGATGAAGGAAGTCTTGGAAGAGCACCTCTATGTTATTTTTCATAAATACAATCAACATAAGATTTAAGAGAAGTGCTTGTTACATTAGGAAGAAGTTGTATGCGAACAGTGTTTGAATTCTCTTCTCACTCATATGCCTAAGTTGCCTGTCCCAAAGATAAATAGAGAAGTCCTAAATTAAATTTATCTCTCATTTTCCCAAATTGGTTTGCATCAAGTAGAGAGTATTCTATTTCTTTCCTTTGGCAACAATCAGATTCCTTTTGCTGAGTTTACATTTGTCTCAACCTTGAGAACTATAGTAGCCTTTATTATTAAGCTTTCCAGTGGAAATAAGATTAAGACGAATATCAAGAACATGTCTAGCATTTCTCAAAACTAACTGGCATCCAATATCTATATCTAAATATACATCACCCTTGTCAACAACTTTGTAAGAAACTTCGTTTCCTATCCTAATATAGCCAAGTCTCCTTCGGTGTAGGTTGAAAAGAAAAATATCTGTGTGGAGTAACATGATATGATGCACATGATCAATTATCCAATCACTGCCTTGACTAGTAATATTAATATGACCATCATTATAGAACACCAATATATCATCATCGGCTACCACAACTGCAGTAATCTCTTCTTCGTCTCTCATCTTACCATTACCCTTTTTTCTCAACATGTTTTTGTTTCAAGACTCTGTCGTGCTTCTTGCAATGTCCTTTCTTTTTACAATGATAGCACTCAACATTTTTTAACAACTCATGTTTGCTTTTTGATCTATCATTCATGTTGTGAGGACCTCTACTCTTATCTCTCCCCCTTCCTTCTTTTTTTTGCATAATCAACGCGTTGGAGTCATTAAAAGTACCTTATTTCTTTCTCCTGATCTCCTCATCCAACATGGCCTCTTTTGCCATAGCCATGGTTATGTTTTCCAGCTATTTGGTAGTGAACTAAAAAATAGTAAAACCTATACCTTATCATCCAAGTTCAGTTTTAATGAATTTGCCTAGTTTATCAATCTTTGAAAGGTACTTAAATGATCACTTATATCTACTCCATCTTTATATCTTAATCGAGTAATATTTCTCAAATAAGAAGACTTATTCATACCAGTTTTTCTTTCAAATATACATTCAAACTTTTTCCATAGTACATCAGCTCTAGTTTCTCGAGAAAAGTGTTGAAACATACTTTGACCAATCTACTTCCTAATATTACCCACTATTTTTTTGTGCATACTAACCCATTTTTCATTACTCAGATAGTTTAGTTTTATCCTCAGAACAGACTCATATTTAATTTTATCATGCACCTATTATCTGAATTACCCATTTTTAATTAGCACAAACTAGCCAATTGAACAACCTAGTTTGATACCAATTTGTTGGGAAATATATACAAAAAAAGAGTAAAAAAACTAAACTCTACACAAATCACAAATTATCTCAAGATCAAAATTATTTCCTAAGTGCTAATTAAAAAAAAAAGAATAAACCAAAGCCACCAAATGAAATCACAACAATAGGTAAAAGAAAGTAGCAAAATATATAATACGAAATACCAAAATTTTTAACGTGGAAAACCCGATCAGGAGAAAACCACGGGATCTAATCCAATAAAAACTTCCATTATTAACAATAATAGACAATACAAAGTTTTCTCTAAATAACACTAGAGGCATACCTAGGGTTGTTCATAGGGTGGGTTTGTTCGATTTTTTTAATTTTTTAACCCAACCCAAATATTTTGGTTTAAAAATTTTAAACCCAAACCAAACTATTTAAAATTTCAAACCATCAGTTTGGGTTGTGTTCGGTTTGATTTGGTTTGGTTTAATCAGTTTGTACATAATTTACCAAGTAAGGTTTTAACCTCCCACTTAGAACATTCTTCTAATTTTAAAAACAAGATATGCATTTGAGACATACTAACAAAAAGTAATATGAAAAGTATCAAGCATATGAGTGTATGACCCCACAGTAACAAATTAGTCTATTAATAAAGTTAGCAAAAAATGATGAATACTGAAAATCCCTCGTAGGCATTTGCTTGGACTGTTGTTATGATTATCCTAGATATGAAAGACAAATTTCAATCATCAACAATTGCAGTTATTTCTCCAAATGCCTCAACTGCTTCAATGCATGAAGAATTTGAAAATTCTACAATAAATAAATATAGTCAAGTATCGCAATTAAAAAAGAATGATACAAATTAATCTCAACACTTTATTTATTATTTGTAAATCAAATGGAGCTATTTGTAAAAGCTCGTAAACAGATAAAAAACAACATTAAACAATACCAATAAGAATACCATCATTCATTTGATGCTAATTTATTTTCAGTTGTAAAAATCTCAAACTTAACAATACTACAAAACATTATAAAAACAATCTGAATAACTTGTCAGTCAATAGAAAAAAAGTTCAAATACAAGGATACAATTATATCATTAGACAGTACTTTCCATACTCAAACTTCTTTTACCATATTGAAGAAGTTAAACAAGTGAACTAAACTCGTGGTGTAACAGTGGATCATTCGTCAAAAGACAAAAAATAAGAGAATGTGCTATTTCATTTGTTTTAACTTTCCCACTAAATCACGAAAAAACTGTTAAGAAGAGGTTGTAATGAAATTGAACTTGTTTTTAGAGAAGCTGCTTTTGAGCCTAACTTTCTAACTTTTTCACCACCCTCTACAGTCTGATTAGCGATTTTTCAACTAATTACCACTAAAATTAGAAATGTAATGCTCGATCAAATTACTAAGATAGGTATTAAGAAACTCACCGTGATGACCACATCACCTTCTGCATTTTGGCCCAAAGTCAAACTCAGTGGCTTGTCAACTTCAACCTCAATGTTCTTTGAAGCAGTTGTTCTTACTGTGATCTCAAGGCCTCTTCTTACTTTGATACTCTCCGTCAAGAAAATTTTTGAGACACCCCGTCTGGCATCTTGAATTGATAGCTATTGAAAACTCAATTTTTGTATACATAGTACAAAAAATACAAGTCAAATGCATTTTTTGAACAAAAATGATGACTCATATAATTACACACTTATCCTATATATACCAAAAATAGGAAGTAAGGACTAATGAGCTTTGGAGATGGATTTAAATTAGTTTTAATGGAGACTTTCTTTGCATAGGTAGCACCATAACAGAGCAAGAAGAGGGTGGACTTGGAGATCTCGTACCAGTGGCGCAGCAGCAGAACAATAGAAATGATCGAACGTGAGAGAGAGAGGCTCGTAACCTTGAAGTGATTTTGTCTAAAAGGGTATTTAGATTTTAGGATTTGTCTTATTTTATTTTATTTTTTATTTTTTATTTTTTAATATTTTAATAAACTTTTTAAAATTAAATAAATTTAATTAATTATATTGGTTCGGGTTGAGTTATATAATTTTAAAAATCCGAACCAAATTATCAATTCCTAATTTTCTTAACCGAACCCAACCCAAACCAACCCAAAAAATCAAAATTTGGATTGAGTTGGTTTAGTTCAGTCGGGTTGGTTTGAATTTTAATTTTTTCTGAACAACTCTAGACATACCAATCATATATCAATAACTTTTCCTGAAACTATAATCGAATAAGAATTGAATTTAAAAAGATTTTACTAAAACCAAAATCTAAACAGGCAAATGAATAGATCAGGATCACATGATATCAATTTTCATCTTAATCGAATTATGAATTATCGTCTAAATTGAAGCACAAAAGCTTGAAAGAAACAACAATGGTTTCCGCGGCTCTTAGTGTTCACGCCTTATGTTTTCTGCGTCTTCCCTCAACTGACACCACCACTGCCGCCGCTGACTCTTGGTTTCCTTTAGTTTTATAGTTTGTAGGTGTTTTGTTTGTTGTCTTTTTGCCCAACCAAATGGGCTGGACTCTTTTAAGGCCAACACATAACTATGTAAGACAATGTTATTACCTCCAAATAATTTTGGATACATTTATTCAAAACCCAGACAGGGATTTAGACACCACAAACTCACATAGATAAACTGATTCAAAGTAACTCCATACCAGAAGTAACTTGAAGCACAAACTCACATGAATAAGATTCATAGGATTCAGAGCAGAAGACTGCTCAATCTAGGATTATTGGCTCCAAATAGAAATGGAAAATAAATAAGAAAGCAAGCAAGAAAGCTGCTAAGTAGGTTGGTTTAGTGTTACAAGCACTCGACTTGTTTTCTTTTAAATGTATAGTTCCGGATTAGGCAACCTCTTGGTAGGAATAGCCATCAATGGTTTGGCTTTCCTCATGACGAATCCAAACTTCTCTGAAAGGTCTACCTCTTTACTTTCCGTTGCTTGCCAGTCAAATGAATGGAATAGTGAAGCCAACATATACATCAACATTTTTTCTGCTATGGGAATGCCAGGACAGATCCTTCTTCCTGATCCGAATGGAAGATACTGCAAGTTGTTGGCACTGAAATCCCATTTGTCAGGTTCCTTTAGAAACCTCTCTGGCTTGAAATCTGATGGATTTTCCCAAAGCTGAGGATCCCTCTGTATTGCCCAAGCATTCACGAAGATCCTAGTGCCTTTGGGTATGGTGTATCCGGCAACAGTGCAAGTTTGGCTTGGGTACCTTGGGAGTAGCAGAGGTATTGCAGGGTGTAGGCGGAGTGCTTCCTTCATTACTGCATCCAAGTATTGTAGTTTGGGCAGGTGGAACTCTTCAACAATCTGGTTCAATCCTACCACATCTTCCAATTCTTTTTGAACCTTTTTCATCACATCTCTGTTGTGCAAAATCTCAGTCATCGCCCACTCGGCTGTTGTAGCGGTTGTGTCTGTTCCACCAGTCACAATGTCCTGTTTTAGATGAAAAGATGTGGAGTTAGAGAACAAAAGGAGAGTGCAAGCAGGCTGGTTTCTCTTTTGCAGTAGTTGTAATTTTATAATCTGATTTGACCTGCACAATTTTCAATTCCTACCACCTTGTTTTCTAATTACCTTGGCAACTCATGACTGTTAAATGTTTGAATAATCAAATTGAGCTCTGATAAATGGAGGAACTAAAAGGCCCCAAAGGTGAAACAAAAAATGCATATTCGTGATGAATTACAGGATATTAAAAAAAAAAAAAAAAGAAGAAACATGGATAGAATCCTAACAATGATTCCTAACATGGATAGGAGCGAGCGAATTACCGTCAAGATGGCCTTTATTTGTGTCGTGTTGACTCGTGTGCCGGTGTCTTCCTGCTCTCCTAACTCCAAGAGGATTTGGATAAAATCCCTTTTCGTAGTTCCTTCTTTGATTTCATTCCCTTCTTTAGCTGTCATTTTTTCCATTCTTCTATTTATGACTGTATCAAAAATCTCGTCAAGTGAATGTAAAACAGCTTGCATGTCTTTTGCTACTCCTTGTATATCGAATCTGGCAATCACAGGGAAGAAATCGGAAACATTTGGCTTCGAAAGCAAGTCCACTAGACTTTGTAACAATACCCTGAACTTAGCACCAACTTCACTTTGCTCATCTGCTTCAATTGTACTGCCCCAGAGCATGCTCATAATGACATTCACTTCTGTTAGGAAAATAAATTGGCCAATATCTACTGGTGTGTCAACCTTAGAGGTAACATACTTGATCGCGTTTCTGACCCCAACCTTTCGAAGATCATAAGTAGCATCAAGGTTACTTTTCCTTAGCATCTCTCGAGCAAATACTTTCCTCATATTGCGCCAATACGAGCCATAGGGAGAAAAGCCAATATCAAGCCCACCACGAGAAGCAACATCTACGGCAACTGTAGGATCATGATTGGCAAATATTATGTCTTGGTCTCGAGTTATCTCTTTTGCAAGAGATGGTGAGCTCACTACAAAGCATAGTCTGTTTCCAAGCTGCATCTTGTATAGTGGACCATAGTTGCTTGCCAAGTCTCTGAATTGGTGGTGTAGATTGGTACTAAGGAATGGCAAGTATCCAACTATTGGCAAGCCTCTAGGGCCTGGTGGCAATACGGCCGTTTCTTTCTTTGGCTTCATGAATATTGACATACACCACAAGAGGGACAGTATCACAATTGTGATGGAGAGAACTGCCTGGTTAATCTCCATGTTGATGCTGCTTCCAAATGACCATGCACCATTGATAATATTGTGAATCATGCTGTTCAAGAGATTCAATACCTCTCTATCACAGCCTATGGATTTTGTTCCTTCAGAGCTTCCTGTATTTATGCACGAAGAGTTCTCTTTGTACTCATGCTGTTTATTGTATTTCTGCACATTGAAAGAACACGGCAGACACTGTGTTGAATTTAGGAATGTTGAAAAAGCACGTGCAGACATCAGTATTTTTAGCAAAAAATAACAATAACGGAAGATATTAAAAAAAAATTTTAAAAATATAGAATTGATATGGTTCGATCGGTATAATTTACGTCAACATGTAAAGAGAGATTTTTTATTTTTTTATATAAAACTTTTAAAAAAGATATTAAAATTACAAAACTCTAAATCCTATATTTATACAATAACTCAAAATATAACACGGTACTACCACAGTCTCAAGCCTTTGGCCTCCATCATAAATCTCTAAAAAAAAAAAAAAAATCAAGTCGTACTCTTAAAATTTTAGATTGGATCAATATTTGAGTCTATCTACATAATTTAAGGTAATTAACAATATTGAATATATGCATGTTGGAAGGACATGTACAGCTTAATTTCTAAACCTAGAGAGTATTGAATTTCTGCATGTTGTAAGAGCACATGGAGACGTTAATTTTGAATATCTCCATATTGAAAGAACACCGGCAACATGATTTCTACGCTAGCGACTTCATAGACCGTAGAATTTTCCAGTTAGACAACCAAAAATTTTGAATATCTCCATATTGAAAGAACACCAGCAACATGATTTCTACGCTAGAGACTTCATGGATGGTAGAGTTTTTCCAGTTAGACAATCAAATGGCTCTCTTATCCTCTCCTCCACTCTCAAGGATTTGTCAAGTATCCCTCCTATCGTTTCTATTTATTCTTTAAATAAAAATAAATTTTTATCTAAATAATAAATCTAAATAAATAAACATAACTAATAAATCTAAATAAATAAATAAATAACCCTAAATAATAAACTGAAATAATCTAAATAGAAAAATTTTCTTTGGAAAAATAAATAATAAACTTAAATAATAAATTAAAGTAAATAAACCTAAATAATAAATTTAAATAAATAATAAATTTAAATTAGATGGAGCCAACACAATCATCGTCGTAGGTTCTCTTCCGTCTAGTCCACGGTTTACCGAAGCTCCCAGTTGTGTGGTGCGTTTGTGCTTTTCCACAAGATTTTTTTTTTTTTATATATGAAATCATATGATAATAATGTATTCCAAATTTATCCCTCTCGTCTTGAGATAAAATCAAGAAAACTAAGGGAAATTTCTACTAACTAAGCTCAAACAAATAGAATTGTTAGCAATCAGACTGTATGTGAGCCCATGGTCCTTTTGTCTATTAGGCTTTTTCGGACATAATTTTTGTATTAAATGGACTCATGACCTATGAATTTAGAAGTCAACTGTCGATTGTATTAAGTTGAGGGACTTATTAGCAATTAAGTTAGTAGTTAAGGTTTCTGTCAATTCCATTTAGTTAATTCTTGCAGTTACACGTTTCTTTCTTGAACGACGTTGCATTGTGACAAAAACTTCTATAAGAGGAGAAGAACAATAGGAGAGAAGAATCAGAGAAGAAATCGGAAAAAGAAGCTTCAAACATAGATAAATTCTCGATTCAATTGTCCTTCAGGCAGTTTTGTTTGTTGGCCTAGAGATTTTGATTTCTGATAGGGATAAGGGTTGCGTAGAGTTTGATTTGGGGGCTATAGGATTATGTTTGAATTCTAACTTTGGTTTATAAATTTTGAGGTTCGTAGGTGTGTTTAGAGGATTTTGGGGGCAATATAAGGGTGAGGTAATCAAGCCCTCCTTGATGTGGGCATCATTTACCTTGTTTTAGATAGCTTGTGGAAAAGCCCAACACAAATGGTCCCGAAGAAAGGTAGGATGACAGTATCTCCCAATAAAAAGAATAAACTCATTCTCATAATATTGGTAATTGAATGGAGAGTGTATATTGATTACAGGAAACTTAATGAAGTAACAAGAAATGATCATTTTCCGCTTCCATTTATTGATTAAATGTTGGAAAGGTTGGTAGACCATATGTATTACTGTTTCTTGGATGGATTATCGGGTTATTTTCAAATTCCTATAGCCCCCGAAGATCAAGAAAATAACACATTCACATGTCTTTTTGGTACATTTGCTTATCGTCACATGCCTTTTGGACTTTACAATAGTCCTAGTACATTCCAAAGATATATGATGGCTATTTTTTAAGGACTAGTAGACGACATCAAGAAAGTTTTCATGGTTGATTTCTTAGTTTTTGAAGATTCTTTTGAATTATGCTTGAGGAACTTGGAGTTAGAACTTCAAAGATATGAAGAAACTAATCTTGTGCTTAATTGGGAGAAATGTCATTTCATGATTCAAGAAGGTATTATTTTAGGACACAAGATACCAATGAAGGGTTGGAAGTCGTGTCAAGCAAAGATTGAAACTATTGGAAAGCTCCCTCCACCCACCTCTGTGAAAGCCATTCGCAATTTTCTTGATTATGTAGGTTTTTATAGGAGGTTTATTCAGAATTTTTCAAAAATCTCAAAACCTCTCACTTCTTTGCTTGAAAATGATGCTCTTTTCATTTTTTGATGAAAAATGCTTATCTGCTTTCAACATTTTGAACAAAAAGTTGATCGATATTCTTATATTGGTTACACTTAATTGGTCACTTCCATTTAAACTAATATATGATACTAGTAATTTCGCAGTGGGAGCAATACTTGGGCAAAGGCGAGAAAAGAACTTTCAGCCGATCTACTATGCAAGCAAGATTTTGACAGTAGCACAAGAAAATTATACTAACACAGAAAAAGAATTGCTTGCTTTCATCTTGTCTTGTCTAAAGTTATTGCGTATATTGACTATTCAACATTGAAGTACCTTTTTCCAAGCATGATTCCCAAGCCTAGATTGATAAGATAGGTTCTACTATTGTAGGAATTTAACTTGAAAATTCAAGATAAGAAAGGAGTTGAGAATTTAGCTGTAGATCATTTGTCAATACTAAAAATTCCTATTTTGGAGCCATTGAAAGAAAAAGAGATAAACGACACATTTCCTAATGAACAACTTTTGTGGATTGAGAGTAAAGATGTGTCTTCTCCATGGTTTTCTAATTTTACTAACTATTTGGCTGCAGAAATTCTTCTAAAGGATCTTAGTTCTCAACAGCAAAAGAAATTCTCCTCTCTGTGAAACATTATTTTTGGGAAGATCCTATTGTTTCAATGGTGTGCTAATAAATTCATTAGAAGATGTGTGGATCATGCTGATACCATGGATATTCTTAAGCATTGTCATGAAGGATTAACTGGAAGCCACTATCAAGCTAATGGGACTGCTAGGAAGATTCTTGAATGTAGATTTTATTGGCCTTCAATATTCAAGAATGCACATAAATTTGTTAAAAATTATGATATGTGTCAACGAACTGATAATATTTTTAAAACTTATGAGATGCCTTTAATAGTTTCTCAAGTTTTTGATATTTTTTATTATTAGGGAGTAAACTTCATGGGGATTTTTCCTAATTCTTTTGACAATAAATATATCTTGTTTGTTGTAAATTATGTTTCTAAATGGGTTGAATTAAAGGCTTTGCCAAGAAATAATGTTAGGGTTGTGATAAAATTCTTTAAAAAGTTGTTTACCCATTTTGGAGTCCCTAGAGTTTTTATTAGTGATAGAGGGACACTTTTGCAATACCCAGCTAGAAAAAGTGCTTAAACGTTTGAGTGTCCCACATAAGTTTGCCAATCCATATCATTCCCGAACTAGTGGTCAAGTTGAGATGGTAGAGAGTTGAAAAGAATTCTAGAAAAAGCTATGAACCATACAAGAAAAGATTGGAGTACAAAATTGGATGATACTTTTTGGGCATATAGGACAGTTTACAAGACTTCTATTGGCACTATCCCCTATGGATTAATTTATGAAAAGTCTTGTTATTTACCTTCGAAATTTGGGCATAGCGTTTTTTGGGAAATCAAGCTTGTCAATTTTGATATCAACGTTGCAGGAACAAAGAGATTACTTTAATTGAATGAACTTGAAGAATAGAGGGATGATGCATATGAAAATTCTAGAATTTACAAAGGAAAAGTGAAAAGAAGGCATGACCAACGCATCTCACCAAACAGGGAATTTAAGGAAAGTGATAAAGTTATGCTATTCAATTCAAGGCTTGGGCTCTTTCCTGAGAATATGAGATCTAGATGGTCCGGACCATTCTTGGTAAACAAAGTATTTCCCTATAGGGTAATTGAGATATTTCATTCAGAAAAAATGGGCATTTAAAGTGAATAGTAATCGATTAAACCTCTACTATGGAGAGAGTCTTAGAGAATTGGAAAGAATCGATTTCATTCTTCATGATTTGGAGAATTACTCGGCCTAATTGTTTGATTTCCTTAGTCTCATTTGCATCTTTCATTTTGTAAGATTGTTTCTAAACTCTTTTTGGGGCAACTCCCTTCTTCTCTTCCACATTCTATGAACTATTGAGCTACAACACTCTTGGGGAGTATTGTTTACTTCTCAATTCCCTTTTTATTCCTTTCTAGGTGCATTGGATGTGCGCACATTATTTTTATGCTTATTTGTAGCCAATGAGGACATTGTCCAAATCAAGTGTGAATGAGGGGTTTAGACTTTTCTCTTTCCAAGATTTTTCTTTATTTTGTTATTGGTGCTCTCTCTCTCTCTCTTTTATTTACACTCAATTGGGCTAAAAATGAGCTTTAAAAAAAAATGGTGAAAGTTTGACCTTTATGGAATTTAGTTTGAAACTTATTTCATTGGGATATTCTTAAGTAAACTTTTATATTTGGTGTGATATATTTTAAATCTTGATAATTTGAATTAACCTTTTTTTATATTTTAGTAAACGTAATGACATTTTGATTATTGGGAATTGATGTGAATTTTGTGATGAAATATAAGTAGGAAATTTTGATTAGTTTATAATCTATGATCTTCTAAGCTAAACCTTACTCTAAGTTTAAATAAATGGAGATTGAGGTAAAAAAAAAAAAAAGAGAGAGAGAGAATAAAGAGGATAATGAAAAGCTCAAGATCTTTATTCACATAGTTTTATTAAACAATTACAATATTACATTACAAAAGTAAGGGTCAATACGGTGAGATGGAGTATAAAATGCACTCACTTGAGGCTAAAGAAGGTCCAATCCTCTATTCACTACTCATAATTGCAGTAGCTTGGGAGTCATACAACTTAAATCGATTAACTATTCCTTATAACTTATACAAATCACATGTTTTTCATTCTTGACTTAAGAAATGAGATGAAGCATGTTGAATAAATATAGACTTGTTTAATTCAACTTTAATGGCCTTGGTTTTATCTAGCAAATATATGGGTTTACACAAATGTAATATGTGCTAAATTGAATTCTTATATCAAAATAAAAATAATATGTTTACCATTTTTCTCCAAAAGTCCACCATTTGCTAGGATGCTTTTTTCTTGTCGTACTTAATGTTCTTGATGATTTGCATGAGGATAAGCAAAAGTTTAAGAGTGTGGGAGTGATAAGTGCTTAAATGAATTACATTTTTATGTTATTCATGTTATTATTGCATAGAACTATTGAATAGATGGTTGCCCATTCTCTCTATTTTCACCTTATTTTGTGTAGATTTCATAAAATGAAGAATTGGTGAAGAAACAAGGTGAAAAGCATAAGAATGAGCCAAAAAGAAGAGACAATAGGTGCCGCACACCTCATCAGAAACAGTGTCATTCAAGTGCTTCAATTAGAATTAAAATCCAAGAGGTTAAACGACACCGCTTCTATTATTCCAACCGGTGTTAGTTACACATCAATTATCAAAACAACCAACTACTAGGAGCAACCAGCGTCGTTCATAAATAGCTAACTGGCACCGGTCATTAGCATGGAATTTACAACTGGCGCTGCTTAGTACAGTTCAAGGGGTGCCAATTAACATTGCAAAATGCCCCTGTTAATACAAGTTACTGATATGGCCGTTGAAAAACTATAAGTACCTAGTTTTTCAATCCTAAAAAGAGGGTTTGATAGGAGCTAAATGTACACATAGTTTGAGGGGTCATTTGTGCTATATTTGTTATGATTTTATACTTAAATGACCACTAATTCCCTCTATTTTACTATCTTTTGTGTAGAATTGATGAGATAAAGAAACATGAGAAAATATGGTAAAAAGATGTCAAAAAGGTTAAAAAAAAAAAAAAGAGGAAAACAAAAGGCCACTAACATTAGTTGGTACATAGGAACACTACAAGAAAAACATCAAATTAGCGATGGATTTTTGCGACGGCCTTTAGGCTGTCACTAATTTGCGACGGAACAGCAACGGAAGCAAAAATTTTGAAAATAAATTTATTTTTTAAATTTCCTTCGCTAATCCGTCGGTAATTGCAACAGATTAGCGACGGAAATCTAGCCCTCGCAAATTTGCAACGAATTTGCGATGCCCATCCAAATTTTAAAAATAAATTTATTTTTTAAAATTAAAAAAATAAGTCGTCGCAAATCTATCGCAATTTGTGACGGATTTGCGACGATAATGTAAAATTAAAAAATAAATTTATTTTTTATAATTAAAAAAAAGCCCTCTCAAATCCATCACAATTTGAGACGGATTTGCGAAGGTCATCTAAAATTAAAAAATTAATTATTTTTTTTAAAATTTAAAAAAATGCCCCCGCAAATCTGTTGCAAATTTGAGAGGGATTTGCAACGGCCATTTAAAATTTAAAAATAATTTAATTTTTTTAAAATTAAAAAAAAAACTCTCACAAATTTGCGAGGGATTTGCGACGGCCATTCAAAATTTAAAAATAAATTAATTTTTTTAAAGTTAAAAAAAGGCCCTCACAAATCCGAAGCAAAATTGCGAGGAATTTGCGATGATCATTCAAAATTTAAAAATAAATTTATTTTTTAAAAATTAAAAAAATGTCCTCGCAAATCCGTCGCAAATTTGTAAGGGATTTGCAACGGCCATTTAAAATTAAAAAATAAATTTATTTTTTAAAAATTAAAAAAAAACCCTTGCAAATCCATCCCAAATTTGCGAGGGATTTGCGACGACCATTCAAAATTTAAAAATAAATTTATTTTTTAAAAATTAAAAAAAATTACGAGAAATTTGCAACGGCCATTTAAATTTAAAAAATAAATTTATTTTTTTAAAATTAAAAAATAAGCCATCGCAAATTGCGACGGCAATGTAAAATTTAAAAATAAATTTATTTTTTAAAATTAAAAAAAGCCGTCGCAATTATCTAAAATTAAAAAATAAATTTATTTTTTTAATTAAAAAAATAAGCCCTCTCAAATCCGTCGCAAATTGCGAGAGATTTGCGAGGCCATCCAAAATTTAAAAATATATTTTTTTTACATCTTGAAAAATTAGCCATCACAAATCCATGGCTAATTAGCAACGGATTTGCGATGGAAAATTCTGTCGTTGCAAATCTGTCGCAAAGCCCTTGCAAATCCGTCACTAATTCACAAAAAAATTTACTATATAATTAATATATAGCACAATAAATCACAAGAACTTTAATAGGTTAGTGGTGGAACACGTGTTCCCCCACAACAAGGATGCGGGTTCGAGCCACAAGTTCGACATAATCTCATAATATTCTTAGTGGGTCGGGTTGCGGATCGGATTTTCGAAGGGCTGGGTCTGGACGATAAAACGGGCGGGCCGAGTAACTAATTAATTAATTTTTTTAATAAAAATTTTTGGCCGTCGCAAAATTAATTAATTTTTTAAATAATTTTTTTTCGTCGTAAAACTATCGCAAAATTATTTTAATTTTTGTAAATAAAAAAATTTTTGGTCGTCGCAAATCTGTTACTAAATTAATTGATTTTTTCAAAATTTAAAAATTTTTTGCCGTCGCAAATCCGTTGCTAAATTAATTTATTTTTTGTAATTAAAAAAAATTTATCGTCGCAAATCCGTTGCTAAATGAATTAATTTTTTTTAAATAAAAAATTTTGGCCGTCTCAAATCCTTTGTTAAATTAATTATTGTAAATAAAAAAATTTTTGCCGTCACAAATTCCTCGCTATGTTAATTATAAACTTAATTATAATATCATCAATTAAATGATCATTGCAAATCCGTCGCTGTTTGTGACGGACTTTCTTTCCGTTGCAAATTGCGACGTCCTTTTTAGCGACGAATAAACGTGATTAGCAACGGATTATCGACGGATTTGGCCGTCACTAATTTGATTTTTTCTTGTAGTGGAAGGAGTTTCGGCTAATTTTTGTGTAAAAAACGACCAAAACAGAGCCTGGACAGAATTGAACTGGACCTGGCTCAAATGTTGAGCCGGCATTAGCTCAAATCTGTCTAACTATGCAAAAACAGGGTATAGCCAGTGCCAGTTCATCTTCATGAGCCAGGGCCAGCTGATTTCACGAATTTGAAATGGGAAAGGAGTTTTTGAGCAATTTTGACAACCAAAACTCCTATATAAACAAGGGAACATTAAACCCTTATTTAGTTAGTCTTGGGGGCTTGAAATGCCCTTAGAGAACTCCTAGAGAATTCAAGGAACATCAAAAGAAGGAATATCAAAAGGATTCTTGGAGAAGAAGAGGTGGTTACTCAAGAAGATTTCAAAGGAGAAAATTGAAGCTTTCTTATCTATGAGGGGTTTCTTTTTCTCTTCTTTGTAATTTATTGACAATTTGAGCTTATATATTTTAATGGTATTTGAGGATATTTCTAGGGCTGTGTACCTTATATTTTGCATATTGGTTTATTTAACATATAATATATTATTAGTTTATTTATATATTTTGCATATATAAATAAGTAGGCTTTTATATAAAATATAAATAATCTTTTAAGTAGACTTTTAAACATATTAGGCTTTTATACAAGTTAGGTTTTTTTTATCTTCTTTGTAATTTATTGACAATTTGAATTTATATATTTTAATGGTATTTGAGGATATTTCTAGGGCTGTGGACCTTATATTTTGCATATTGGTTTATTTAACATATAATATATTATTAGTTTATTTATATATTTTGCATATATAAATAAGTAGGCTTTTATATAAAATATAAGTAGGGTTTTAAGTAGACTTTTAAACATATCAGACTTTTATAAAAGTTAAGCCCAAACATATAAATAAATAAAGAAAAGACCTTATATAAGTTAATTAGCCAAACTCAGGCCTCAAGCCTACAATGCAGGCTCCGACTTATTTAGCCAAAACTTGGTTTGATCTGGCTTATTTCGATACTTACATAGAAGAAATGATGGGGGGTGGGGGGGTGGGGGGAAGAAAAAGGGAAAAAAAATGACTGCTGCATTATTTGATTATGGTGCAGTTCTGTAAGAAAAGAGAAAAATTCAGATTTGAAAGCCAACTTAGACATCAAAGTGAAGTGAATACAATAGGAAACATATTAGTAGATGAGTCACGAGGTTGGGTGATGCACTGGTGGTTCTGGTTGTCCAGTGGTGTAAGTTTCAGTTCTATTTTCATCCATGATAATTAATTATAGCGCCTTGATTGTGTGCTCCAATTCCACTCATTCCCTACCATTTCCGTCACGATACAACAAATTTAGAAGAACTCTGAGCATTAAAATGGTCAGTAGCCTGCAGCAGGCTATGTGTTCCCACAAATGAGCTACACTGCTTTTGCATCGTCAACGAAGATCATCTTTGAAGCTTCAATTTCTGCCCTTTGAAGATGTTTATAGAGGAATATGTTGGGAAATAAACCGAAAGAGCGCAAAATACCAAGCTCCACCCAAGTCACGATTATATCCAAGATCAAAAACTATTTCCCATGTGCCAATAAAAAATAGGAATTAACCAAAGATACCACCTAAGTAACGCCAGCAAGTAAAAGAAAGCACCAAAGTAAAAATACGAGACACCAAGATTTTTAACGTGAAAAATTCAAAATGGGAAAAATCACGGGACCTAGTCCAGTAAAACTTCCACTATCAACAATAATGAGCAATACAAAGTCTTCTCTAGATAACACTAGAGGCACACCAATAATATATCAATATCTTCTCCCAAAGCTACAACTAAACAAGAATTGAGTTTGGAAGGATGTTACCAAAACCGAAATCTAAACCGTTAGATTTGTAGTTCTTGTTGAGAGGATCACGTAGAACCAAATTTCGTCTCAATCGGACTCCGATGACCATCCAAATTGAGGATCGAAACTTGAAGAAACTCTTGCAATTTTCTTCCTTGCTGTCCGCCTCTCTCTCAACGAAATTACACCAGAAAATTGCCGTCATCTATACTTGTTGATTTTGTTAGGTTATTACTTTGTTTGTGGGCTTTTATTTGTTTTGTTTTATTTGTCCACCAAATGGGCTGGACATATTAAGCCTAACAATCTCCCCTTCCAACTCATTTGGGAAATACAACCAAACCCACTTCTTGTCTGCAAAATAAGAATTTCTCCCTGGGCAACACCTTAGTCAGCATATCAGAACCATTATCATCCGTACGCACCTTCTCAAGCATTAGTAGCTTGGAATCCAAAACTTCTCTAATCCAATGATATCTCACATCAATATGTTTGGATCGAGAGTGAAACGTAGAATTCTTACACAGATGAATAGCACTCTGACTGTCACAATGAAGATTATACTTTTCTTGTTTCAAGCCCAATTCTTGAAGAAACCTCTGCAACCAAAGAATTTCTTTACAAGCTTCAGTAGCTACGATATACTCTGCTTCTGTACTAGAAAGAGCAATACACTTTTGCAACTTACTTTGCCACGATATTACTCCCCCTGCAAAAGTCATCAAGTAACCAGATGTAGATCTTTTCTTATCAAGATCACCTCCCATGTCTGAATCAGAGTATCCATCAAGTATGATATTACCATTTCCAAAGCACAAATATAATTTGGAAGTTCCCTTGAGATACCTGAGAATCCACTTGACTGCATTCCAATGCTTTTTACCAGGATCAGAGAGATATCGGCTAACTACTCCAACCGCATGAGCTATATCTGGTCTGGTGCAAACCATAGCATACATCAGACTACCAACTGCTGAAGCATAAGGAACTTTCTTCATGTCTTCTTTGTCTTTTTCACTTTTCAGACACTGCTCAATGTTTAACTTGAAGTGGCCTGCAAGTGGAGTAGAAGCTTCCTTAGCATTGTTCATGTTGAACCTGTCAAGTACTTTCTCAATATACTTTTCTTGAGATAACCAAAGTTTTCCATTTTTCCTATCTCGAGTGATTTTCATCCCCAAAATTTATTTAGCTGGACCCAATTCTTTCATTGCAAAAGATTTGCCTAACTCCTTTTTCAACCTGTCAATCTTCACGGCATCGTGACCAACAATTAACATATCATCCACATACAATAAGAGGATAATAAAATCGCCATCTGAGAAGTTCTTCACATAAACACAATGGTCTGATGTGGTTCTGTGGTATTTTTGATTTGTCATAAAGGAGTCAAATTTCTTATACCACTGTTTCGGTGCCTGTTTCAAACCATATAAGCTTTTCCTGAGACGACATACCAGATTCTCCTTACCACTTTCTGTAAACCCCTCCGGCTGCTCCATATAAATTTCCTCTTCTAAGTCACCATGTAGAAAGGCTGTCTTCACATCAAGTTGCTCAATCTCAAGATTCAAACTTGCAACAATTCCAAGAACAACTCGAATAGATGTCATCTTTATCATGGGAGAAAAGATTTCTTCAAAATCTATACCTTTCTTTTGACTGAACCCCTTCACAACCAATCTTGCCTTGTACTTAGGTTGTGAGCTATTCTCCTGAGTCTTTAACCTGTAAACCTACTTGTTCTTTAGTATTCTCTTGCCTGTAGGCAATTTCACCAAGTCATAGGTATGATTTTCTTGTAAAGATACCATCTCCTCTTGCATAGCTTGCAACCATTCTTCTTTCTTCTCATGCTCCAAAGCTTCACTATATGATTCTGGCTCTCCTCCATCAGTCAACAATACATATTCATTAGGATTATACCTAGTGGAGGGTCTTCTTTTCCTGATAGATCTCCTGGGTTCATCTTGTGACTGTGGCTGTGGTACTTCTTGCTCAATCTCACCAACATCATTGTTATCCTCAGCTCCCCCTTGATTTGAATCACCCGTTTCTGGAACTGGCACATCAGAACTAGTTGGTGTAGGAACCAGATCTGAATTAGAAGGCATGTCATCAGAGAATCTTGATTTTGGTTTAGGCTTATCATGTTTTACAATATCTTCAATGGTTTGATCTTCAAGAAAAACAACATCTCTACTTCTGATCAATTTCTTCTCCACTGGATCATATAACCTATAATCAAACTCTGCATGCGCATATCCCAAGAAAATACACTGCTTAGATTTTACATCAAGCTTTGATCTCTCATCTTTGGGAATGTGAACAAATGCATGACAACCAAAGACTCTTAAGTGGTTGAATGAAACTTCTTTACCTGTCCATACTCTCTCTGGAATATCACCATCCAAAGGAACTGACGGAGAAAGATTAATCAGGTCAACTACAGTTCTCATTGCCTCACCCCAAAAGGATTTTGACAGCTTGGCATTGGAAAGCATACATCTGATCCACTCAGTGATAGTTATGTTCATCCTTTCTGCTATTCCATTCTCCTGTGGTGTTTTTGGTATTGTCTTCTCTAGCCTGATCCCATGAGACTTACAGTAGCTTTCAAATGGTCCTCTATACTCACCACCATTATCGGCTCGAACACACTTTAATTGTTTACCAGTCTCCCTTTCGACCTTGCTATAAAAGTCTTTAAACACACCCAAGACTTGGTCTTTAGACTTCAAAGCAGTATACCAGACTTTTCTAGAGAAATCATCAATAAAAGTAACAAAATAAATTGCACCACTAAGAGACCTATCTTTCATATAGCAGACATCAGTGTGCACCAACTCTAATGGATTTAGCTTTCTAGATGAAGGAAGTCTTTGAAAGGCAACTCTATGTTGTTTTCCATAAATACAATCAACACATGATTTAAGAGAAGTACCTGTTACATTAGGGAGGAATTGTCTGCGAACAAGTGTTTGAATTCTCTTCTCACTAATGTGCCCAAGTCGCCTGTGCCAAAGATCAATAGAAGAATCTTGAATTACATTCACTTCTCCTCTTCCCAACTTGGCTTGCATCAAGTAAAGAGTATTTTGCTTCCTTCCTCTGGCAACGATTAGGTTCCCTTTGCTGAGTTTCCATTTGCCTCCACCTTAAGAACTATAGTAGCCTTCATCATCAAGGTTTCTAGTGGAAACAAGATTAAGACGAATATCAGGAATATGTCTGGCATTCCTCAAGACTAACTGACATCCGGTATCTGTATCTAAACAAATATCACCCTTGTCAACAACTTTGCAAGAAACTTCGTTTCCCATCCTAACAAAACCAAAGTCTCCTTTGGTGTAGGTTGAGAAGAAATGTCTGTGTGGGGTAACATGATATGATGCACCTGAATCAATTATCTAATCACTGTCTTGACTGGTAATATTGATATGACCATCGTTGCAAAATACCAAGATATCATCATCGGCTGCCACTACTGCTGTAGTATCTTCTTCGTCTCTCACCTTCCCATTACCCTTTTTCTCAGCAAGTTCTCGTTTCAAGACTCTGCAGTGCTTCTTGTAGTGCCCTTTCTTTTTACAATGATAGCACTCAACATTTTTCAGTAACTTATATCTGCTCTTAGATCTGTCATTCCTATTATAAGGATCTCTACTCTTACTTCTCCCCCTTCCTTCTTTCTTTTGCATAGTCAGTGATTGGGACTCATTAAAAGTGCCTTGTTCCTTCCTCCTGATCTCCTCATCCAACACTGCCTCTTTAGCCATAGCCATGGTTAGAACACCATTTGGAGCTGAATTGCTAACGGATACCACCATTGTTTCCCAGCTATCTGGTAGTGAACTGAAAAACAGGAAAGCCTGTACCTCATCATCCCAGATCAGTTTCAATGAAGCTGCCTGGTTTATCAACCCCTGAAACGTACTCAAATGCTCACTCATATCAGCACCATCTTTGTATCTCAACCGAGTAATATTTCTCAAACAAGAAGATTTATTCATTCCAGTTTTCCGTTCAAACATTCGTTCAAGTTTTTCCCATAACACATCAGCTCTAGTCTCTTGAGAAAAGTATTGAAATATACTCTGACCAATCCACTTCCTAATATTACCCACTGTTTTTCTATGCATGCTAACCCATTTTTCATCACTCATATCAGATGGTTTACCTTTATCCCCTAGAATAGGCTCAAACAAATCTCTACAATACAAATAGTCTTCCATTCTAGGCTTCCAGTCTGAATAGTTTGATGTATTCAATTTTATCATGCACCCACTATCTGAATCATCCATTTTTAATTAGCACAAATTAGCCAACTGATCAACCAGGGCTCTGATACTACTTTGTTGGGAAATAAACCGAAAAAGCGCAAAATACCAGGCTCCACCCAAGTCACGATTATATCCAAGATAAAAAACTATTTCCCATGTGCCAATAAAAAATAGGAATTAACCAAAAATACCACCTAAATAACGCCAGCAGGTAAAAGAAAGCACCAAAGTAAAAATATGAGACACCAAGATTTTTAACGTGGAAAACCCAAAATGAAAAAAACCACGGGACCTAATCCAGTAAAACTTTCACTATCAACAATAATGGGCAATACAAAGTCTTCTCTAGATAACACTAGAGGCACACCAATAATATATCAATATCTTCTCCCAAAGCTACAACTAAACAAGAATTGAGTTTGGAAGGATGTTACCAAAACCGAAATCTAAACCATTAGATTTGTAGTTCTTGTTGAGAGGATCACGTAAAACTAAATTTCGTCTCAATCGGACTCCGAATGACCATCCAAATTGAGGATCAAAGCTTGAAGAAACTCTTGCAATTTTCTTCCTTGCTGTCCGCCTCTCTCTCAACGAAATTACACCAGAAAATTACCGTCATCTATGCTTGTTGATTTTGTTAGGTTATTACTTTGTTTGTGGGCTTTTATTTGTTTTGTTTTATTTGTCCACCAAATGGGCTGAACATATTAAGCCCAACAGAATAAGCATGGCTCAAAGTATTATCGGTGATATAACATAAGTTAGGGGGATAAGAATAATTAGCTACATTTATCTCTCGATTATCCTTCCATTGAACTGTATAAATGTAGAGAGGAAGTGCAACAGGCAACAGGCAACAGCCAAATCCTGAAATTTTAGCCCGATGAACCGTCTAAGTTTTGGTTGAGCAACAAATGTTCAGAAAAGTAAAAGCTATCGAAATATTAAAGGGAGATAGTAATGAAGTGTTGGAGTCTCATAATTAAACACGACAATCTTATTACCACCAAATACTCTTGGATACATTTATTGAAACCCTGAACTGGGATTTAGACACCACAAAAACAACTCTAACCACAAATTCACATAAGTATACTGCTTCACTGTAACTCCATCCCGAAAGTAACTTGAAACACAAACTCACATGAATAAGCCTCACAAGCTTCATAGCAGACGACTGCTCAATCTAGGATTGTTGACTCTAAATGGAAATGGAAAATTAATGAGAAAGCAAGCAAAAGAGCTGGTAATTAGTGGGCTAGATTTACTATTACCAGCACTCGACAAGTTCTTTTTAAGTGTATAGTTCCGAATTAGGCAACCTCTTGGTAGGAATAGCTGTCAATGGTTTGGCTTTCCTCATGACGAATCCAAACTTCTCTGAAAGGTCGACCTCTTTACTTTCAATTGTTTGCCAGTCAAATGAATGCAACAGTGAAGCCACAAGATACATCAACATTTTCTCTGCTATGGGAACTCCAGGACAAATCCTTCTTCCTGATCCAAATGGAAGATACTGGAAGTTGTGGCCACTGAAATCCCATTTTCCATGTTCGTTTAGAAACCTCTCAGGCGTGAAATCTGATGGATTTTCCCAAAGCTGAGGATCCCTATGTATTGCCCAAATATTCACAAAGATCTTACTGTCCTTGGGTATGGTGTATCCAGCAACAGTGCAAGTTTCGCTTGGATACCTTGGGATTAGCATAGGTATTGCAGGGTGTAGGCGGAATGCTTCCTTCACAACAGCATCCAAATATTGTAGTTTGGGCAGATGGAACTCTTCAACAACTTGGTTCAACCCTACCACGTTTTCCAATTCTTTTTGAATCTTTTGCATCACCTCATTGTTGTGCACAATCTCAGTCATCACCCACTCGGCCATTGTAGCCGTTGTGTCTGTTCCAGCGGTCACAATGTCCTGTTTTTTATTAAAAGAATTCAAGTTAGAGCACAAAAAGAAAGTGATAGTAGGCTGGTTTCTCTTTTGCAGTAGTTGTAATTTTATAATCTCATTTGACCCGCGCATTTGTTAATTGGCACCACCTAGTTTGAGCTCATTATTATGAATCATCAAATTGAGCTCTTCGTCTGGTAAATAGAGGAACTGAAAGGACCCAAAATATGAAACAAAAAATGCAAATACGTGGTGAAGTATAGGAGATAAAAAATGGGAGAAATCCATAACTATTCCTATTGCGAGTGAGCAAAAGAATTACCATCAAGATGGCCTTTATTTGTGTTGTGTTGATTCGTATGTCAGTTTCTGCCTGCTCTCCTAGCTCTAAGAGGATTTGGACAAAGTCCTTTTTTGTAGTTCCTGCTTTGATTTCATCTCCTTCTTTAGCTGAGATTCTTTCCCTCCTTATATTTATGACTTTATCAAAAACGGCGTCAACTGATTTTAAAACAGCTTCCGTGTCTTTTGCTACTCCTTGTATATCGAATCTGGCAATAGCAGGGAAGAAATCAGAAACATTTGGCTTCGCAAGCAAGTCCATTAATTTTTGTAACTCTGCCCTGAACATAGCACCAACTTTACTTTGCTCATCTGCTTCAATCGTACCGCCCCAGATCATATTCATAATGACATTGAGTTCTGTTAGGAAAATACATTGACCAATATCTACTGGCGTGCCAACCTTAGAGGTAACATACTTGACCGCGTTTCTGGCCCCAGCCTTTCGAAGATCATAAGTAGCATCAAGGTTGCTTTTCTTTAGCATCTCTCTTACAAATACTTTTCTCATATTGCGCCAATAGGAGCCATAGGGGGAAAAACCAATATCAAGGCCACCACGAGAAGCAACTTCTAACGCAACTGAACGGTCGTGATTGGCAAATATCATGTCTTGATCTCGAGTTATCTCTTTTGCAAGAGATACTGAGCCCACAACAACGCAGAGTCTGTTTCCAAGCTGCAACTTGAATAGTGGACCATAGTGGCGTGCCAACTCTGTGAATTGATGGTGTAAGTTGGTGCGAAGGAATGGCAAATATCCAACTATTGGCAAGCCTCTAGGCCCTGGTGGCAATAAGGTTGTTCCTTTCCTTGGCTTCTTGAATATTGACATATACCACAAGAGGGACAGTATCACAATTGAGATGGAGAGAGCTGCCTGGTTAATCTCCATGCTGTTGCTACTTCCCAATGACCATGCACCATTGAGAATATTGTGAATCATGCTGTTCAAGAGATAGAATACCACTCTCTTACAGCTTATATATGGATTTTGTTCCTTTTGAGCTTCGTTTCTTTATATACCTAAAGAGTTCTCTCTGTAATCATTCCGTGTATGGAATTTCTGCATATTGAAAGAACAAGTGCAGACACCATATTGAATTTCAGCATGTCACACCCCGTGCCCGCGGATCCGGGAGTACAACTATGGACCTGGTACACCCACGATCAACTACTTGACCGCCGTCCTCGCTGGACCAAAATGGATATCCTAGGTTGACAATGGGGTATCACATCCACCCCTCCTTTAGGCCCAAGCGTCCTCGTTGGACCCATACTTTAGGGGTCAAATTCAGGACCAACCAGGCACGCTTGGGCCCATACGGCGGCATAGGATTTTAAAGGTGGCTCCCATCATGCACGGTGTAGCACTTAGTTCCCATATCGGACCCGGGAGTGCGACTATGGGCCTGGTAGCACCCACGGTTAACTACTTGGCCGCCGTCCTCGCTGGACCAAAATGGATATCTTAGGTTGACAATGGGAGTATCACATTCACCCCTCCTTTAGGCCCAAGCGTCATCGCTGGGCCCATACTTTAGGGGCCAAACCTAGGACCAACTAGGCACGCTTGGGCCCATACGGCGGCATAGGATTCTAGAGGTGGCTCCTACCGCGCACGGTGTAGCACTTAGTTCCCATACCGGACCCGGAGTGCGATTATGGGCCTGGTAGCACCCACGGTCAATTACTTGGCTGCCGTCCTCGTTGACCAAAATGAATATCCCAAGTTGATAATGGGGTATCACATTCACCACTCCTTTAGGCCCAAGGGTCCTCGCTGGGCCCATACTTTAGGGGCCAATTAGGCACGCTTGGGCCCATACGGTGGCATAGGATTCTAGAGATGGCTTCCTCGGCGCACGGTGTAGTACTTAGTTCCCATACCGGAGCCGGTTACCTACTCTGATACTAAATGTCAGGCCACATACCCGCGGACCCAGGAGCGCGACTATGGGTTTGACAGCATCCACGGTCAACTACTTGGCCGCCGTCCTCGTTGGGCCAAAATGAATATCTCAAGTTGATAATGGGTACTTAAACCTATTTTTATATACCATTCATATTTCTCATCTCAATCCAATGTGAGATTGGGGCACCACGCAGCATGTCGAAAGAACACATGGAGCCGTTAATATTGAATATCTGCAAATCGAAAGAACATGTGCAAAGACTCCGGTTGAAAAGGGCGTCTATTTGACAAGGAATGGATTTAAAAAAGGAATGAAATTTGACAAAGCAGTTGACTAGGTAGCATTCTCAGATGACTGTATATGGAAAGAACAAATGCAGACGTTAATATTGAATATCTGCATAACGAAAGAACATTTGCAAATTAAGACGGTACATTTTTCCGGTTGAAGAGTGCATCTATTTGACGTGGAATAGTGCAAAAAAAGGAGAGGAATTTGACAAGCAGTTGACTAAGTAGCATTCTCAGATTACTGTATATGGCACGTACGAAGAATTTAGTTGTTAATGTTGAATATTCCCATATTGAAAGAACAGGGCAACATAATTACCATTGGACGGTAGATATTAATATTGAATATCTCCTTAAAATGTGATGGCGATTGCGTGTCACAACCTAGAAGTCTCAGACAGGTTGTATCAAATTGGGTAACCAACAGTAAGTATGAGAAATGGTTCAAAAATGAAGAAGGAATGGATATAGGAAATTTTAGTTTTATTAACGGAAATAAATATAATTTATTTTTATTTTATTTAATTGATAGAGAAGAAAAATAAATTATTAAATATTGTTTTAATAATTTTTGTATTTAAATTTGAATGTTCTATTTTTTAAATATAGAGGGGAGCTTTCCCCTTTATAATTTACTTCTTCTCATTTTTTTTTTTTTTGAAACCAAATAATGTATATTGTTTATCTACTTTCAAATTTACATCTCTTCTCTTTTCTCTTTCTCTTTTCATTCCAAATAAATGTTGTAATATTAAATAATGTATGGTGGGATTCATTCCTAAAATATCACTTATCTAGTTGGTCCTAGACTTAAGTGTGCAAGTTTGAGCTTGCAAAGACGTTTAGGCTTAAAGAGATAAATATATATGAGACCCGATTATATGAGATTTCGATAAAATATATGATAATATAAATCTAAATAATTATTATTAATTTAAAATATCTATTTTAATTTAATAAAAAAACTAAATAGTTAACTGTATTTATTACCAAACCTACAATGAAGACTATAGCTATAAGTTATTGCTCCTGTTGTCATGCCCATAGTTGCTTTCCAGGTGCTATTAAAAATATAGTTACAATGATACTAAATAATATATATGAGAAAATTTTTATATGGATTGTAGATCTATAAATCACATGTATTGGAGAATTGTATTATATAACTTTTATTACATGAAATATAATTTTTCAATATATATGATCACGTGAACCAAATCCATACTAAAATTTCTATTGTCGTGGGCCTTTAAGTCTCGTCTATGGTTTACTAAACTTCCCTTTTGTGGTTCCAGTTTGTACTTTTCCACAAAAATTTTGTACCACGGCTGCAAATATGGTCGTATATGGTGTTTAAAATTGTCATCTTATTTTAAAATAAAATCAGGAAAGCTGATGAAATTTTCTACTACTAATTAAGATCAAAGAAAAGAAAGTGGTCTATGGTTTACTAAACTTCCCTTCTGTGGTCCAGTTTGTGCTTTTCCACAAGATTTTTGTCCTACGGCAACAAATATGATCGCATGCGTCCCAAATCTGTCCCTCTCATCTTGAAATAAAATTAGAAAAAGTAGAAATTTCTACTAATTCCAAACAAGTTGGAATTGTCTTCAACCAGACACTGTATGTGTTATATTTCCACCAAATTCCAGTTTCCAGGGCAAAAGGATATTTCCACCAAAACTGCAAGTCTGGCTTCATCTTTAAATAAATCATTCTGGCCTAATGGTACTACAATAAAATAAAACAAAGGTTGAGTTTTTTTTTTTTTTATATACAAATTAAAAAGATTCCTGCAACACTTTTTTTTTTTTTTTTGGCATACAACTTTAAGGCCACAACAGCTGCCAACTTTTTTTTTTTTTTAAAGGGTAAAACAATTCACAATATCTTCCGCAAGCCGAACTCAATGGCAAATTAAATCCAAACCGTCGAAACGATTCAAGAATAATTTAATAAGCCAAAACACATATATGATTTTTTTTTTTTAATTCAGTTTCATCTACCATTACGGACATAATAAAATTTTCAAAACTTTTTTTTTAAAAAAATTAAAATAAAAAATGAAAATTTTAATATATTCTTATTATATAAAAAACAGATATTTATGAATTTCAAATTAAGAAAAGAATCACCGATATACTATTTATTTTGTTAGAAATAATAAATTTATATTTTTTATTAACCGAGAGAGATCTCAATCACACATATAAATTTTTTAGAATATACTCTTTCTCCCTTTCATCTTGCCCTGTGAGCCATTAAACAAATATCGCACATAGCACACATGATAATATTATTTAAAATCAAAATAAAATAATCAAATTCAATCTTTAAATTTATACAAAAAATACAAATTTCATAATATTCCTAAAAATAGAATATGTCAAAATCACTCACCTTTCACGATAATAAAAAATTACATCTCAAACTCAAGCCTTAATGTTTACTGCAATCGATCACTTCCTAATACCAAACCACAATAATACTAAAATCAATCAAGAGGATTATAATCTTACTAAATCAATCAAACTTAGGTTTTAAAACTCCAGAAATAGAGAAGAAGGAACCTTCTAACATTTAACCATCATTCTCCAAACGAATTAATGAATAGAATTCATAAAACTTATTTTAAAATTGGAAAAACTCAGAACTTCCTTCTCTCGTATTTGAAACGTTTAAGTGATTATGGTGTGTACCTAATAATAAGAATACGAAACATTGTTTAGATTAGAAAAAGACATAAAATTAGCTTTCAACATTTAAATAATATATATTTTTTTCTATTATAACTTATTATCCTATTACTTCAATATTTAAATCATAACATGCGCCACGAAACAAAAAAGTCATAATCATAGGCCACTCAAAATACTAAATTTAAATCAATTTGGGTTGGATATTTACATTACACTTTCATAGCAAAAGATTATCAGATCAGCAACAACTGGGAAGGCACTATCTCCCCTAATTTATTCGACTGATTTGGTAACAGAACTTGGGCTGTTGAAAATTGTCCACCATAGTAAGCTCAGACAAAATACAGAGCTGTCAGCAAGCAGACGTTTTTGTGCACAACCAGATTTCATCTTTTTGTTTGAAGTCTTAAGCCCATAACATCTCTGCGTACATTACCTTGTTTGAGATGGAAAGATGGAATGGAAGAGCAAATTCCTGTCTAAATTCTCGACTCATTTCATTAGAATTTGAAGCACAACAGTGCTCTTTAGAGAAGTAAAGCTTTATGAACTTGCAGAGGAGACAACACTACAAACCAGCCGTGCCGGGATGAGACAGGTTAAAAATGCAGAGGCTATAATGCCTGTATTACTCAATTCAGGCATCATTACTTATGTATTTTCATATATACGGGCAAATGCAGCGTTCTTGCCCTACTCATGACATGCTATATTGCTGAAACGCGGTATAGGAATGGCAATTAGAGACATCTTCTTCTTCAAAACAATTCCGAACTTTTCAGAAAGGTCTAGTTTCCTTCCCTTGGGCAATTCCCAGTCAAAGTAATGAAGAAGTGAAGTACGGGAAAACATCACCATTCTCTCACCCATTGTCATTCCTGCACACATTCTTCGGCCAGAACCGAAAGGCAAATAGTTAAAATCATTTCCACTGTAGTCTCCTTTCCCATTTGAAAACCTTTCAGGTAGAAACTCTAATGGATTTTCCCAAATTGTAGGGTCTCTATGTATTGCCCATACATTGACAAAAACTCGAGCACCTTTTGGAATTGTGTAATTTCTGACAACACTTGATTGACTGGGGCAGTCAGGCACCATGAGCGGAACAGCTGGGTGCAACCGCAGGACTTCTTTCATTACTGCCTGTAGATAAGGTAGTTTCTGACTGAGAAACTCTTCTACTGCATTATCTTTTCCAACTACCTGATACAATTCTTTCTGTGCTTTCTTGATGGTCTCCGGTTTGTTCATCATCTCAGCCAAAGCAAATTCGACCGTATTTGAGGTCGTTTCAGTTCCACCTACTACCATATCCTGTTAACAGAGACTAGCTTGTGCATTAGGTGATTTCAATCTCTCCACAGCTTCGGGCTATTTATACAATACAAGACATCTTTATGTAACAAAAAACCCTACCATGCAAGTTTGCTTGTAGTTATATGTCTATTTGCTTTTCTTAGAACCAGGGATAGATTTAGTGGCGCCCCGAAATTTTTAAAAAATTTTAACTTTATTTAAGGAAGTTTTAAAATTTTTTAAAAATCGTTTTAAATTTTATATTTTATCCCTTCTTAAAAAAAATTAAAAATTATCATATCATCTCCTAATTATAACTTGTCTCCTAACTCCAAATTTCTATTTCTGTCCCTACTTAGAATGATAATATTTCTAATTGAACCTAATATTTAGCTTATGCATAACTGAGTTGCTTGGTTCTGATTCAAAATCTAAAGAGTTTGAGAGGGTAACCATCAGCAATGCTTTGACGTGGTCCCTGGTTAGCGGTTTCTTGGCATCTGCTGCATTTTTCAGTTGCAAAAGAACCTGTAAAAAGTCCTTGCTGTCTGTGTTACCGTTGCCACTTGTATTCCCCTTATTTACTTCAATTGCTGTCCTCATTGCTATTATCTTGTTAAATATCTTTTCAAATTTGGCAGCCACTACTTTCATCTGCTTCTTCATTCCTTGCAAATCCAACCAGGCCAGCCATGGTAAGAAATCTGATACATTTGGTGATCCTAGCACCTTTGTCATCTCATTAACAGCTTCCCTGAACTCTGCTCCAATGCTAGCTCCCTCTTCCCCCTGAATAGTACCACCCCATAACATACTTGTAATCACATTATGTGCAGTCACGAACATCTGTTCACCAACATCAACTGGAGACCCCTCTTGACTGCACAGAAATTCAATCATATTCCGAGTTTCCTGTCTTCTGTAACAATAGAACGCGTCAAGGGTGAAGTGACCAAGCATGTCGCGGGCACAAACCTTCCTCAGCATCCTTCACTCAGCACCGTAGGGTGTGAAGACAACGTCGTGTCCACCGTACTCCATGGCTGTGACCACCAGTGGGACATCCCGATTAGCAAATGTTACATCCTGCTCTTTTAGGACCTCACGGGCAATGGCCGGAGAGGACACCACAATACTGACCTTCTCACCAAGCTTGAGGGTCAATATAGGACCGTAGGTTTGAGCCAGGCTGGCGAAGTATGAGTGGAGCTCAGGAGTCAGGATCAAGAAATGGGAGGTTTCCTACTAGAGGCAGACCCCATGGACCTGGTGGCAATGGTTTTTGACCCTTAACCTTTTTTAGCAGCACCGAGGCAACCCAGGTTGCCCCAAAAGCAAAAATAAATGTCAAGAACACAAAGAAGAATTCATCTTTAGCATTACTGAAATTCCACCACCACGACTGAATGCTGTACAGGGAATTGCTTAGTGTTTGAGAAAATTGAGAAATGCGAATCATGGTTTTGGACAAATGAAAGAAGTCCATTAATTAGACTCGTTAATATATGCTAACTAAAATGAGGATTGAAGTAGAAACAAGAATGGGCCTTTCAGCAATTTCAAAAGGAAATCGGAAACGAACGAAGACGAATTTCTGCTGCTTGGAAATTGAATGATGCTAACTTCCAACTGCACATTTAATTCTGAGAAAAAAAAGGTTAGGAACCGACAAGCAACGGCTAGAAGCATCAATGGATGAACCAAAACAACTCGCTAAGGAGAATCCATTTTCGGACAGGCTTGGAAGAGCCAAAGATGCCAGACAGAAGGGTCTTAGTTTCTTGAACGTATATGGACGGAGTTCTTTGCAAATTGATACCTGCAATGACTTGGTCCTGATTTGCTTTTATAGCATTAGTCGGGAGGCATCAGGATTTTGAAGGAACAAAGATTCCTTGCGGCCTCTACCAGAATCCTTCCAAGACACTCGTGCGCCTGTTTGGGTCAACTAATCGAGCTAAAAGTGTATAAGTGAATAAAAATTAATTTGAGATGAATTTTATACAATTGTCAATTTTTGTGCGTATAGAAAATTATTGTGAAATTTGAATATTTTTTAAATCAAGTCAAATTATTGAAAACATCAAATCATTACAAAAATAATTTAAAAACATCAAATTATTGATTTGATTTTGTTTAAATAATTTGTTATTACAAAAATTATTATCGAACAAATAAATTATAATCTTATATTATATTAAATAAAAATATTCTAGTAACAATGTAAACAAAAGAAAATATGTCCAAAAATATTTAATAATATAACTAACTAAAATATCAATTAAACTATAAAAAATATTCCACTAAATCAATACAAACAAGAGACATTGAAGTGAAAGAAGCAGATAAGTAAAAGGAAAAGGGAGGTGAAGAAGTAAAAAGTTAAGAGAATTTAAAAAATCAAACTAATTTTACGATTTAAAAGTTTTTCAAATCGAAACTAAACTAAATCAAACCAAATTAGATGGATTATATTTTTCTTTTAACATAAAATGATATTTCTATTCCTAACACTAGGTTGTTGCCCGTGCGATGCATGGGAGTAAAAAATAGTAAAAAAATATATGATGCATGGTTATCAATCATGAATACTTTGATATTTAGATGTATTAAATTGATTGGTTTGAATTGATTGAATTTGGTACATTAGCATTTGATCTCCAGAATAAAATGCGATAAATATTGGAATCATTGTCTTCCGATTGCTAAAGGAATCATTTCATCTGGACCTTTTTTACACCTTTCCCTTAATCTTCCGTTCATACACAAATACTTACTCCAAGCTTCAATTTTTAGCTGATTTTTGTCACCTGTTTCAGCCATTTTTCCTCTTGCTTGCTGCATTAGCTTAAGAGTAAAGGAATTTAATGCTTAAATCTTATTGCCTTTGTAGAATCTCTTCATGGTAATGGACTTGTCGGAAATGATCGTAAAGAGGGTGCAAAATGAGTTGCCACCACTAGTGGAATTTGAAGGGTTTCTTGATAGAGGCCATACTGTTTAATTTCAGAACAGTGAAAAAATTCATCTCTTTTGAAGGTTGCCACTGTAGAATTGGAAATCTCTGCCAGAAGCCTCAATGGCAAGACTCAAAGGCAGAAATAATAAGCATTACCTGGGTTATATTATTATAGTATAACGTAATTACTGTTAAATGATTTACCTTCTTCTCATCACATGTGCCTTCCTCCATAAGGTAAAGGTAGTCTTCCTCCTTGTGAAGGCCGCCGTTGGGGACTATGAAGGTGAATGCATAATCCATTAGGCCTCCATTGCATAATCCATTAGGCCTTCATTGCAGCCATTGTTAGAAGTTGTATCACATCAGACAGCGAAGTTAAATTTCCAGTAACAATTTGATTTATGCCCTCAACTGCAGCCACAGTTGAGAATGCCCAACAAATACCTGCACGTTCAACATAGCAATTGAACATCATTGCATAATCTCAATCTCCAAAACTACTTCTCCTACAAATTCAACAAATGCATGTATGGTCATAAGCACAATAAATAAATGATCTTTACATACCACAGGAGCCTTAGTTCTTGACAGGAGTTACGGCTCCTTTCTTTCCCCAATCCACAGATTTCGGAATGGCGTCAACATCTCTGTAAGTAAACTCAAATTTTGATCTCTTCTTAAATAAGAGAAGAACTTTCAGAAATCTGAATTCATGAAATTCAGATAATTCCATATTAACTCTGATTAGTTTTATTTTATCTGAATTCATTGAATTCAGATAACCTAAGATTAAAAAAAAAAAAAGCTTTAAAATTTCTTTCCAATAAAAAAAACTCCTAAAAAATTTTAAATTCATGTCAGTATAGGAAGATGACAAGTGTCATATTAGGAGGCTTCTGCAACTCCTATTATATATATATATATATATATATATATATATATATATAGATTTGACAGTGACTATTGCCCAACTAATGGAAGATCTGAAGGATTTGTCAAAGACTAGGATTATTGCGAGAATTGTCGTACTTGGTGACTGTTTGAGAAAAACACCTATTTCTAATTTTTTAGACTAATTTGAAATTAACCCTTTCTTTGGGATCAAAACTAGCAGAAATTGAAACGCTAGGAAAATGTACAGCCATTTAAGGAGTTTGTCAAACATGCAAATGCAAATACTACAAACCATAAGAAATCAAAGTATGTTCCATACGAATCAAACTATGTTGCAAACAAATTATATTTGATGAATCGCTATCCCTTAAATCAAGCCTATTAGTGTGATCTAGGGGAACTTTTGCAGCTAGAAAAATGCAAAAAATCTTTTACTAGCTAGCTCAACAGGCTAATTTGGTGGGAGAAAAAATATGATTCAGCGCAAGAAATGAATCAAAATTAAACCCAGAAACACGACCAGAAAGTAGAAGTTTTGATTACAAAACCTTATTTGCAGAATCTAGAGGTCCAGCTGATGATCTTTTTCTCACCTATTCAGACCACTTTGTCTCAAGTGGTATACGCGCGGCAATCGTGGTACCTCGTGGTTCAGTAAGGTTAGATCTACTATTTTGGCTGTTATTTTCTACTACATCTGGTCCGTGGTACCTCGTGGTTCAGTAAGGCTATCTACTACTTTGGCTACCACTTTTTACTACATTTGGTGTGCTCGTAATAAGATCATTTTTGAGGATGCGATATGCCTACCGTTAGAGATTATAAAGAAAATTAAAATACATGTATACATTATTATTTTTAATTTGTACCCTGATGTTCTGCAAACCTTTGAATCCTGTTTTGACTACCACTAGTTGCCAGTCTCCTTGACTGTAAACTAGTAACCCATGTAAATCCTTTCTATATATATAATATATTTACATTTGCATAAAAAAAAAAAAAGACCACTTATTCTTTAGAGAGGGAGATAGAAATTCTCATTTTATAGCGTGAGAAATTAACAGGGTGCGGATGTAGGCATATATAGGAACATAGACTAATGTAGCTTTAAGCTAGGCTTCACTTGCTTCCCTGATATCACTGCAGATGCTGTAGCAATTTTGATTTACTCATAAAGCGATGCATCAGAGAGTCTTGGAATTGGAATGGCAACCAAAGGGATTCTCTTCTTTAACACAATGCCAAACTTCTCAGTGAGGTCCAATTTCTCTCCTTCGGGCATCTTCCAGTCAAAAGAATGAATCATTGAAGCAAGTGAAAACATGAACATCCTCTCGGCCATTGATGTTCCTGCACAGATTCTTCGACCAGATCCAAATGGGAAATAGTTGAAGTCATTTCCACTGTAATCCCATTTACCATCCAAGAATCTTTCAGGTCGAAACTCTGATGGGTTTTCCCAGATAGAAGGGTCTCTATGAACAGCCCATGCATTGACAAAAACACGTGCACCTTTAGGAATTTTGTATCCAGCAACAGTGCATGTTTCGCTGGGGCAATGAGGCACCAAAAGTGGCAAGGCTGGATGCAAACGCAAATCTTCTTTCATTACAGCATATAAGTATGGCAATTTCGGAATGTCAGACTCTTCAACTATCCTATCTTTGCCCACCACTCTGTCCAATTCTTCCTGCACTTTTCTCATAACTTCTGGCTTGTTTATCATCTCAGCCAATGTGAATTCAACTGTGTTTGAGGTTGTGTCAGTGCCGCCTACTATCATATCCTGTACAGAACAAAGAAGTCATGATCCTTCTACAACTTCGAATTGGCAGGAAAAAAAATCTGTCTACTTTCGGCATTTTCCATTGGTAATTTGCCAGTTTTCTAATTATCAGTAACACAATTTAGTGCTGTTGGTCACAAATCATTCATTTCAACAATAACATGTCTCTTTTGCCAATGAAGAGGCTACAAGCCACGGCAATAAATTGCACTTCACGACCAAGGCCAATGATGCCACTAAATCATACGATCTTGAAGTTGCTGGCACTTGGACTAAAATTATACAATCAGAGTAGGTAGTCATATAATTAAGGCTAAGTTTGGTTCGTGAAGAGGAGAGGGAGGAGAAAGGAAGGGAGGAGTGACACATTTTACTTTTACTAGGAAAGTAAATGTATTTACTTTCATATTATTTGGTTGGAATGTAAAAGAAGTAAATATAATTTACCTCTTCTTGTTTGGTGGTAAGGAAAATAATAAGAAAAAAATTATCAAATTACTATTATATCAATTTCTTATGGACACAATTGTAATAAAAGAAGAGCCTTAGGACAAGAATGCCTTTTTAACAACAATTTATATCCCAATCAATCCGATTCAGGAGGGAACAAAAATGTGATGCAGAAGGGATCCAATTCCCTTTTGCATATACTTCCCACTCTCTAATCACTCCAACCAAATAAGGTAAATCGCGCATTTACCTCCTATTTTACTTTCACTCCCTTTCTTCTTTCTACTTTCACTCGAACCAAACTTAACCTAAATGTCCATGGAAAAGAGGCAATAATTGGTAGCAGATTTGATATCTAAAGTGGAAGGTAGGCCAGGAAATAGAACAGTTCTTGAAAGGGTTATCAAGGAAGGGAATCAAACAATATTAACAAACAGCAGCAGCAAAGATTGGTCACTGGCATTACTATTGCATACATCATCCCTCTTAATGCACATTAAATTTGATTATTATTTCAAATGAGAACATACGAAGAAGATGGCTTTACCATGAGCAGAGCTTTGAGATGACTCATGGTAAGAGGAGTTTTAGCATCCCCATCGTCTTTAAGTTTGAGCAGAAACTGCAGAAAATCCTTGCTCATTTTACCATTATCGTTTACTGTCCCACTTTGCGCTCCCATCTTGACCCTATGATCAATCATCCTCTGAAATATTCTATCGAACCTCTGTGCCAAACTTCGGGTTTTCTTCTGGATGCCTTGTAGGTCAAATCTGGCTAAACTGGGGTAGAAATCTGAAATATTTGTACTACCTAATTGTGCAGTTATCTCGGCGACCACTTGCCTGAACTCTGCTCCAAGGCTAGCCCTCTGCTCTCCCTTAACTGTGCCACCCCATAACATGTTTGTAATCACATTAAGCACAGTCAAGAAAATCTGCTCACCAACATTAACCGGCTTCCCTGCCTGGCAATAAAAGAATTTGATTGTCTGTCGATGTTCATCTCTCCTGAGGGCATATACAGAGTCTAAGGTAGCACTAGACAGCATTTCTCGTACACAAATCTTCCTCAACATACGCCACTCCGGTCCATATGGAGTCCAAACAATGTCTGAACCACCATAAGCAGCTTCCCGGGCAGCTGCAGGCACATCACGGTTGGCAAACGTGGTGTCCTGATCCTTCAGTACCTCTCGTGCGATGGCCGGTGAACTGATAACAATCCCAACCTTCTTACCAAGCCAGAGTGTAAGAATTGGACCATATTCTTCCGCAAGGCTAGCGAAATATGTATGAAGCTCAGGATCAAGAGATAGCAGATTTCCCACCAGGGGCAAAGGTCTAGGACCTGGAGGCAATGGGGGCTGTCCCTTTGATCTCCTGATGAAGATGAACGCAAGCCATAATAAGGCAAGCCCACCAAGGCCAAAAGAGAGAAGCATCCCAACTTGTTCACTGTTGAGCTGCCACAACCATGACTGACCATCAGAGAAAGTATTGATCAACATCAGAAACACCATAGTTTTAGGTGCAAATGTGCTAAAGATGAAATGAGAATGGCTCAAAAGCTTGAGTTGTTGTAACAACTAACCAAAGGAAATGTGAAACATATTTAAGAATGCATAAAATAATATCTTTGGGTTGAAGACAAAATCCTTTTCTCCTCATGAAATGCCAAAATGTTGTACAAGGGAATCTGACGTGCTGCCAGCCCCTAGCTGCCTAATCCTTAGTTACAAGATGAATTGAGAAACCGTTTTTGTAGGGATGGAATCATCAGATTATGGCACAGGCAAGTATCGGGTCACCGTGAATGATACGTAAATTCTTCTACTCTTTGTTTGTTAATCTCTTTCTTTCTTTCTTTCTTTTATGTTTTTTTTCACTTACAAACTCCTTTTTAAATTAAGGGACGGAAGAATAAGATTCATTATTTTGAGTATATACTTTTAATTAAATAAATTATTGATTTATTATGTATTTATAAAATTGATTGGTTAATATTTTCAATCCAATTTATTTACAAGTTCGGAACTAAAAATTTAATATTTATAAATGAGCCTTTATATTTTTTAGTTATCATCAAAATTTAAAATATATTCCCCCATTCCACATTTAATGTTTCATTTTGACTTCTAGCATTCTTCTATACACTTGCCACCATTTCACGGTTTTTGTTTGCTGTTTTCCTCTCACCTATGTTTGAGTGAATGTCAACATTGAGAAAATGCCTTGCATAAACTCGATTTTTAAAAACTTTTATTAATTTATAAAATATAAATTTATTATATGTTATTTATAAAAATCAAATTTATATAAATATTTTTTAATTCAATGGATAAAGGTAAAGTTAGAAGTGAATATAAGTCACCTACTACTTAGTGCAATTCATAGACCCTATCAGATTAGTTAGGGCTCTTCATTTGTAAACCCACCAGGGCTTAGTGGATATCCTGTTGGACCCGTTCGATAATGGAGGCTCTATAGTGTCATCCTGTTGCTCCATCTGGTTTGTGTAGTTCCAGCCAAATGATCTTTTTATAGAATGTTTCGTTGCCGCTAGCTTCTTTAATTTCCAATCTTTCAATAACAATAGAATACGTGAATTAAAATTGATATCAACCATTGTAGTTTAATCACTACATCTTATTTTTTCTCTTCATGAAGAATCTATTTAAATAACTAACTAATCTAATAAGAATCATATTTTAATCTCAATTATTTGTATTATTATTATATAATGTGTTTGATGTTATTGAAAGACTAAAATATCTCCAATATCCGCTACACTTGTGGCCGTACCTTTTCCTTAACCTAAGAAGGGAGGCTTGGGACTAGAACCGTCCTAGAGGCCCTAGCAGATTAGTTCAGCATCTGTACTTCGCTCCATTGCTGGGATTCTGCCAAAGAGAGAATCTATAAATGATCCAAACATTGATGAAAACACAAGCTCCTGCAACTGGACATGCCTGGTGGGATTTCTCATGGCTGGTTCACCATCTAGCTCAATCAATTCACATCCTTTTCCTAATGAATGAAAGGTTCGTTTTTTCTTTTTCTTTTCACCGGTAAATTTATCAAATAAAGGAAATTCACTATCCAACATTTTATAGAAAAAATTAGCAGCCACAAGAACACAACCATATCCCATCCACAATCAAGAAATCGAGATATTTTTACCTATTCAATGTCAGGGAAAGATTTTTTAAAAAAAGCTATTTCAATCAATGCCCATTATGCGTTTTCCAATATTTGTTTCAATCAATGTCTATTCCATTAGCACAAAGTCAATTTTTATGTTCTTGAAATGAAACGACTGATTCACGGGAAATTCTTATGTGGATCCGGTTCACCATGGACCGAGACTTTGAGTATTGTACCACGTGCTTTGTGTATTGTACATTTCTAGAAAAGTACAACATTTTAAAGCAACGGTTCACAATGGACCCGGTCCATATAAGAATTTCCCTGATTCACGTCAATTAAATTGGACAATCCATCTGCCAAATACATTTTTTATTTCTTCTATGTTTCAACTCCAAAATAACCCATTTCAACCACTTGATTCCAACGGATACAATGTTAAAATGGTTCCCGAAAAAGACATGGAATCACAGGTTAAAAAAATAATAATAATACTAGTAAGTTGGGATGCAAAAGGACAAAGATCATGGGGATATCTGTCTAGGTGGGACATTAGTATCTGTTAATTCTCCTTGGAGTTTTTCCTTTCATTAGATGCGAATATTGAAGTGTACTTGGATTGCAACTCAATCCGGTTACAATTCAATTATTAAAAATTTTTAAAAAGAAGATTGGAATGCCTTAAATTTTGAAGAAAAAAAAGTAGAACATTTGAAGTCACTCTTGGATGATCATTTTTAGACATTGCATATATGCTACCTATCTTGACAAAACACCAGCGGTTAAAAGTTGCAATACGACCATCTATGAAACAAGTTACTGGCATTGCAACCCTCAAGACATAATTCAACTAATTGTGACCCTCTTAATACTCTTGCTGTGAATGGATAAACATAGAATTGAATTTCTACTCGACTGTCCGCGCAGTTAAGGCCAAGTCGAAGTGAATTATTTGAAGCACATCCTGAATTTACCTAGTCTGTCAGAGTTATAGAGTCAATCAGTAGATCTACTCGCAATGAAGCATCATCCCAAGTTACTAATGTTGCATTTCTAGGGCATTTTCTCTTGCCTGCCAATTGACCTCAGCCAGATAAGGGAGAGAGCACAGTAATTGGTAACTCAATGTTAGTGGCAAATCGTAAAAGCATCCAGATTCCAATGTAGGTAAAGTAGTTCATGGAATTAGACGGCCAGAATAGGCAATGGCATTAGGTTGGCAAATAAGTCTGGTGAAGGTATTCTTCATAGAATATGAATCAATAGCATAAACGTAGCAGAATGAACATTTGGAAAGCAATCTAGCTTATTGAGTTGCATAATAGTAGTCAGCAATCTATAACAGAACTGGAAAGCGGTATTTGCAGATTACATAAAAAGCAGCAAAAATTGGTCAGGAGAATAATATTTGCATACGAGTGAGTTCTTATCGACTATTATATTGGTTCCTTTTAGATCCATCTTTATCAATTACAACGGCACTTGCAATTACATATAGGGAAAGGCAAGAGCGGCCTACCGTTGTTTTGTAGAGTTTTAAGATAGAGTTATGATAAGGGGAGCTTTGGCATCACCTCCATTTATCAGCTATAGGAGAAACTAAAAAAATTCACGGTACCTTTTGTTTTCAACTCCAACTCTGGTCCCTTCTGCACACCATGCTCTCAAATAATCCATCTTACCTCTGAGTCAATCTTTTGGTCTGCTTCTAGGGACTTGGAAGCTAGGGACGCCCTTTCTGTTCTTCCTGCAGGAACACATTCTCTTCAAAATAGCCTTCTTGCTCCAAGTTAAATAAAAGCTTACGGGTCCATAGAATTCAAATAAAAGATGGATTACATTTTGTCTAACCTTCTACATTCCCATAATGAAATACTACATTTTTTATACAATTCTCCATTTCATATGGCAGGATTCCTTAAAATGTCACGTGTTATGATGAGCTGATTGCACAGAAATAGGGAAAATTTTGATATGCGGCATACCTATAATTCCACTAATCTGTGTGATCACTGGCCTGCACTCCCCTTCCAAGACAAGCTCTCTCCTCTTCCTCAATACTACCATCAATATAATATGTTTGGAATCGGATTAAGAACCATAAGGAACATTGCAAACCAACATTAATTTGTTTCCCTTTCTGGCCACTTAAGATTTTAATTGCATTTAAAGGTCCCTACAAGATTTGCCTTTCCTTTCCCTTGACGGTGGCATCACAAGAACATGTTTGTTGTAAGATTAAGCACCGATCTAAACATCTAGGAACCAATATTAATTGGTTTCCCTTTCTGGCCGCATAAGATTTTAATTGCACGTCAAAAGTCCTTACAAGACTTGCTTCTCCTTTCCCTTTACGGTGGCATCACAAGAACATGTTTGCTATCAGATTAAGTGGCAATATGAACATCTGGGAACCAAGGTTAAATGTTTCCTTGCACGGCTTTATAAGAATTTGATTACTTGACAGAGTGCATTTCACCTGAGCACATATCCTATCTAAGCCGGTGTTATGTTGCATTTCAGTAAGGCCATCAACATTAAGCACCACTTAGCTCCAAATGGATTAGATCATATCTAAGCGACCATAAGCAGCACCTTTGTGTCACGATCCGTACCGTGATGACCCGAGGACGGGCCGAAACCCAATGGGGCAACCAACGAGGGATTATTGGTGCCTAAGCATGGGAACGGGCATCATCGTGCATAAATAAAGCACTGGAAAGGTTAACCATCGCAAAAACGGGACGTTGGGGCAAAACATGCACGAGGGACAGACCAACGTGCCAAAGAGATGGAAGAACGCTCGACACAATAGACATGGACTGAAAGGCAAGAATGGACCAAGATGGGACAATCTTGAAGGTTTCGGGAAGTTCCGAAATGAGTGAGACGAAAATGGATTGAAACGGGCATGGTCGTCTGGAGTCGACTCTAGAAGGACCCAAAGTCAACTAAGACGGTTTGGGGCTAGAACGGGACTATCAAAAACTAGGCGCACGGTTAAGTCTGGAAGGGGCCAAATGGGCGCCCAGCACGAACACGACTCGCGCACAGCACGAGACTTGCGTGCGAGACAGGAACACGGCACGAGATCGACACAGACAAACGTGAGCAAGACGTGGGCATGGCACAAAGCAGGCACGCAATGGGCACACGACAGGCACAACGCGGGTGCCAGCACGAGACGGGCTAGGGACGCGGCAAGAGCAACACTTGCGTGGCTCGAGCACGCGAGGCCAAAATAGCCCAGAAGAGACCGAAAGGGACCAACGATCATCAGCCAGCCAGTTAAATAGTCAAACATTCTAGAATCGACCAGAGGGTATCGGGACTAGACTTGGCGGGGCCCATGGTCAAATGTTGTAGGACATTCTAGAGTATTTCGGGAGTCTCTAAGCTTGTGTTGTGAAAAGCCTAGAATTGTACATATGAGAGTAGGTTAGAATTCTCTAGAAACATATAGATATGTAAGTTATATAGCAATGCAAGAAGGATCTAGAATCCATGGCTTACCTATAAATAGGCCAAGCCCCTCTCATTTGTAATCAAGCAAGTGGAAATACAAGTTTCATCCAAGTTGAGTGAAAGCTAAGGTTCTCCTAAAAGCGCTCTTGCGTTTTAAAGCCTTCCAACACTTAGCCACTTAACCACCACACTTCCAATGTTCTCTCCTTATCTTGTATTTCCTTTCGGGTTAAGATATCGCTTCTGCTACTTTAGGATAAGGTTGATCTAGCGAATCTTTTTTATTAGTCATCGAGCTAGCTTGAACCGCACGAACTATTGATGGTGAGATAGCCAACCCGTGACACTTGATAGGTGCATTATGTGATTAGCCAATGTGGTGTTTTTTATCCTTGAGAACCTTTCAAGCTATAGCTGATGAACTAATAACAACTCAAATTTTTCACCAACAAGAGTGTTAATACTGGACCAAAGGCCTTAGAAAGCTTAGTGAAGTATTTTTCGAGTTCAAGGTCAAGAGGCAGGAGATTTAGGTCCAAGGGAATTCCTACTTCATGAAAAGCTACATAATACCAACCAATGGACAGCAAAGTATTGTACCAAACAACAAGCCCTCCACATTTAGCTTCATCTTACTTTACTGCCAACTATTTGATAGGGAGTAGACACACAAAGAACCTATCCAAGTAAATCAAACCAATAAACGCACAATGGAAGTCTAACTTCTTGATAGAAAAATCTCCCTAAGCTTGAATGCATATTTAGGACATCAAATATATCTATATTAAAAAAAACCAGAAAGCAAATAAATGAAAGAAGAATAGCCACAAGAACACCAAGAATTTTATGTGTAAAACCTCTCCAATGCAAAAAGGAAAAATTAGATTTTCAAGTCCACCACAAAATCTTCATTAATCAACTAAGAAGAATACAAGAGAAAGTTCCACAGTATACAACTAAAATCACAAGCATATTGAAGCTAAAACTTCATCTAAATTAGACAAAGATATAAAAATTAGAGAAAAGGCACCGCAAAAAACTACTACTATTCAGCACTCATGAATTTGAACCCGACTGTCAAAATCTAATCTCCACCGTTTAGAATGTAGAGCTATCTCTCATCTACAACATATCCAAAATTGAGCAAATTAGAGCACAAATCGCTATTCGATCGTCTAATTGATGAAGATTGCTCAAACAAAATATTTATGTTGCTTTCTCTCTTCTCTCTCATGACTAACTCTCTCTCTATCCAAAAAAAATTATAAAAAAAAAAAGTCGACAACAATATTAAGCAAGGTTTTGTTTAACCGACAAATGGACTAATTGGGTTCACAAAGACTTGGACCTTTTAACATATAGGAGGGAAAATAAACAAGCCCAACAAATTTTTCCCTCCTGACTATGTGAAGAATACAAAAGGTACTACACACTTGCCATCCCAACAAGCGAATAACAAACCTCAATCTTCTATTTTGACAATGCCTTTTTCATCATGTCAGTCCCATTATCATCTGTTCCACCAACTCGTCATCCAATTGAAGGTGAAAAATGGTAAAAATCATCAAACCGAAAGCACGCTTACAAAATGAAAAATTTACCTATGTGATTGAATTACCCTTTTCGCACTGAAAAAGATATCTGTACAAGGACACTTGAAACTATTGGATTACGTCCTTGTAAACGTTGACTTCGTCTCATTCACGCGAAACTTTTGAGTTTCTAAAATAGTGCCCTTTCCTCTGCCCGTGAAAGCTAAAAAAAATGTGGGTTTACTTAGCCTTTTTCTTCTCTTTGGCTTATGTGTTTTCGTATTGAGAAAAATGGGTTTGCTCAATCAAAGAAAATCACAAGAGCTTTTCCTCTTCATTTCTTTTCATCCCCTACCGAGAGAGAGATCCCAATCGTATGAAAATAGAAAGCAGCCATACTTTCTATTATCCTTCATGCAAAACAATACGGGATCCATCCCGTATTATTATTTTTATTTAATTAATTAATTTAATAATTAATTTTTTTTAATTTTATTTTACCTTTGGTCTTATTCATTGAACTAGATAAAATTATTTACTCTTAAACTTGAACGCCCATAAATAATAAATCTCAATTATTTATTTTTTGGGTTTCATTAAACAGCCCAATAAATAATTAATAAGGCCAAATAGATCAATATAAAATATCAGGTCTTTTATCTAGTTTATATCTAGATTAATTTTCTAATTATTTAATTTGGGTCTTGGGCCCTAAATAATGAATTAACCAATTAAATTAGACAAAATATATACTCTCTCTCGAGCCTTTTATTTTATTCTAGTCCAATAATAAATTAGACTATTTAAATAAAATAAAATAAAACCCATAATTATCAAGACCAATTCCTTCATCCAAATCTGTCAAGACTTAGGGCAATTTCGGGGACCCAAAGACATATCGTCTTGGCTACTAAAATGATAAAAATATTCATACTATATATTTTAAATATTTTTTAATATCACCATAAGAAAATATTAACTCCAAGGATAATATTGCATTAGCAAAGTCTTCGACCTACAGGTGTAATGACTAAAATACTCCTCTACACATCACCGTGCATTTAGAGAGGAGGAGTGTACTAACATCTCTCTAATAGACATCTACCATTCTTAGACCTCTAGTCCAATAATCCACGACTTTTGAAATGTTTCTACTTTCCAAGGAAACTACCCTAAAGTAAACATCTAAATCATGTTTCCTAAGGCCCTGGATAATTAAATCATTTGAACAGTCATAAGGGGCGATATAGTGCAGAAGTTATCTTGTACAAATCTATCTTAACTAACTAATCACATATACCCAATATACAAGTATATCAAAGTATATGCTTTTAGCTTCGTCAGACCACCAACTTATACTCAAGCAATAGAATATCAGTCCACGCTGTAGCAGTAATAGTTTGAGTTTCTTTTAAATAGTACTTTTAAAAACTATTATTATAGGTCTTGTTCTACGTATTCAAAATACGCTCAAACTATGAAGTAAGTGGACTACTCATTGGCTAAAAATAAGCCATTTTCCATTTAAAATTCATAACACAATAACCTATACATGATGAGATTCTCATTCTCATCAATTGGTTAAGAACAAACATTTATGTGTTAAGTAACATGTGATCCATACCACCATTCACATAGATCACTTACTTAAACACAATGAGTCATTTCCAAACGAAAATCGTACACAAATAAAATGTAAATTTACAAACAAATTTTGAGAATAAATTCTTTTATTAATAAATTCGATAATTACATCAGATAAAAATTAGTCTAGAGGGCATATATTCCAATAGGTGTAACTCACTCCACTTAATATTTTACAAATATTGATTAGGACTATGGAGAGAGAATATTAAGATTATCCCAAGTGACATACATTGACAAAATATTGTCCAAGTTTAGCATGGACTCATGCAATGGAGCTCTAATCCCTTACAGACATATGTTGTCTTTTTGTTCTAATGACTGTCCTGAATCTCAAGAAGAAAAAGACAGGATGAGTAGAATTCCCTACGCTTCGGCTGTGGGAAGTCTCATGTACACTATGCTGTGCACTAGATTAGATATCTGCTTTGTTGTAGGCTTAGTTAGCAGATATCAGTCAAATCTTGGGGAGATTCATTGGCAGGCTATAAAGTATATTTTTAAGTACCTCAATGGTACGAAAGATTATATGCTGGTTTACAAAGCTGACTTGGTTCTTACTGGTTATACAAACTCATATTTTTAGGCAGATAAGGATAAGAGAAAATTTACTAGTGGATATATCTTCACCTTGTCTGGAGGAGTTGTTTCATGGAGGAGTATCAAGTAACCTTATATTGCTAATTCAACCATGGAAGTTAAATATGTGGTAGCTTCGGAAGCGTCCAAGGAAGCAGTCTGGCTCCGAAAGTTCCTTTCGAAATTTGGAGTTGTGCCACACATGGACAGACCGATTGTGGTGTATTACGACAACTCTGGAGCAATCTCGCAATCCAAAGAATCCAGGAACCACAAGAAGGGGAAGCACATCCAGAGGAAGTACCACCTGATCCGAAATTTTATTCAGAAAAATCGTGGTGGAACAAATAGCCTCGGAGAACAATCTAACAGATCCCTTCACCAAACATTTGGCTGAGAGAGTCTTCAAAAGACATTTAGACACCATAGGAGTGGGCACCTATGGACTTTCTTAGTCTTAAAGTGCAAGTGGGAGATTGTTGAAATATATACCCTCTAGACTAGTTTATTTGATGTAATTATCGAATTTATTAACAAAAGAATTTGTTCTTAAAATTTGTTTGTGAATTTACATTTTATTTATGCATGATTTTCATTTGGAAATGACTCATTGTGTTTAAGTAAGTAATCCACGTGAATGATGGTTTTTCACAGTAAGGTATGTATCATGGATTACTTAACATATAAATATTTGTTCTTAACCGATTGATGAGAATGAGAATCTCATCATGTATAAATTATTGTATTATGAATTCCAAATGAGGAATGACTTACCTTTAGCTAGTGAGTAATCCACTCACTTCATAGTATGAACGTATTTCAAATATGTATAATATGACCTATAATAGTGGTTTCTAAAAATACTATTTAAAAAAAATCTAGACTATTACTACTACAGTGTGGACTAATACTCTACCGCTTGAGTATGAGTCGGTAGTCTGACGAAGCCAGAAACATATACTTTGATATACTGTAATTGAGGTTCTTTCATAGAACTAATATACTTATATGTTGGGTATATGTGACTAGTTAGTTAAGACAGACTTATACAAGATAATTTCTACGCTATATCGCCCCTTTGTGACGGTTCAAATAATCAATTATCCAGGGCCTTGAGGAACATAACTTGGATATTTACTTTAGGATAGCTTCCTTGTGAAGTGGAAACATTCCAAGAGTCATGGATCATTGGACTAGAGATTTAAGAATGGTAGATGTCTATTAGAGAGGTGTTAGTACACTCTTTCTCTGTAATTGCACGGCGATGCGTAGATGAGTATTTTAGTAATTACACATGTAAGTCGAAGACTTTGTTAACACAACATTGTCCTTAAGGTCAATTTTTCCTTATGGTAATATTAAGAAATATTTAAAATGCAAAATACAATTATTTATATAGTAGGGGTATTTTGATCATTTTAGTAGCCAATGCGATGTGTCTTTTAGTCCCCAGAATGGCCCTTAAGTCATGAAGAATTTGGATTAAGGAATTGGACTTGATATTTACGGATTTTATTTTATTTTATTAGTCTAATTTATTATTAGACTAGAATAAAATAAAATGTCCGAAAGAGAGTATTTATTTTATCTAGTTTAATTAGTTAATTAATTATTCAGGGCCTAAGGCCCAAATTAAATAATTAAAAAATTAATCTAGATATAAACTAGATAAAAAGTATGAAATTTTATATTGGTCTATTTGAATTTATTAATTATTTATTAGACTGTTTAATAAAGCTCAGAAAATAAATAATTGAGATTTATTATTTATGAGTGTTCAAGCTCAAGAATAAATAATTTATCTAGCATAATAAATAAGACCAAGAGTAAAATAAAATTAAAAAATATTAAATTAATTAATTATTAATTTAATTAATTAATATAATAAAATAAAAAAAACAATACGAGATGGATCCCGTATTATTCTGGGTGAAGAATAATAGAAAGTATAGGTGTTTTCTATTTTCACGTAGATAGATTTTACTCTCTCGGGTGTGTAAATGAAAAATGAATTGAAGCAATATAGCTTTAGCTTTTCATTACAGTATACACATAGAGAAGCCAAAAATCGTTGTAAGTGCAAAACCCAATTCACAGAGAAATAAGGGTCTGTGAAACATTAATAAAAGAGAAACGTATTGCAAACTCACTTTTTTAAATTTTCACCGGCTGTGTTATGGACTCCATTTCGAAATATCAAAAGTTTCGCATATATGAGAAGTGGTAGACGTTTGCAAAAATGTAAGTTATTAGTCTCAAATATTCTTATATAGACATCTACATCAGTGTAAAAAAATTATTCAATCACAAAAATAAATTTTTTATTTTTTTAATATCTTTTTATTTTAATAATTTTTGTCATTTTAAATGTTTAAAGAGACACCTCCCGTGTCAGGGAAAGTATAGTCCAAAGTTGCATCATCCAAAAGAGGGGAAGAAGTTTCAATTCAGAAGGCCATTCAGAGCGGACATCTATCTCATCAGCATTGATTGGTTGCTATTTCCCATCTCTGCTTTTAGCTATTGCTTGTAACCAAAGACTGCAATGCACAGAAACCAAATCATTGAATTTGTCAAGCTCCACTCTATGATTCCTCTTTTATGCAAACCCTCAAAAGTAGTACAATTCCACCTGCACCAATGGGAGCTACAAGGCTGACTTAGTATTCGTACAGCAGCTCTCTGCAGTGTAGGAATTTCATAACCATATCCTGTTTTCCTTTATCTTTTGTTCTTTTTCAACCATACAATCTTGGCATTAAAATATAATCATTTTGTTAAAGAACTTCTCGATACCTATCCTTGGTCAGGCTGACTGTTGGTATTTACCTCCTTTCTCAAGTGCATGATATTCCTATGCTATAAGGGAATTTTTTTTTTTTTTAAATATCATCTAACAATAACTATTTTACATGTCTGCTTGAGAAGTAGCATACCAAAACCTGAAAATATAGCTGATGGTTAAGTATATAATAAAATCATACCTAGAGTATTCAGTGTCCTTCCTTTTATAGCAAATTCTGTACCTAGAGCACCTTGAGCATTTAAGTATATAGGATGATCTTTAATAATTTCTACCTTGTCTTTCTCCTCTACAGACATTCTTATCATGGCTTTCTTGAAAACCATTCCTTATCCTTGAGTCAATTGTGAAACTGAGGCTGTAGAAAATGGAAGGATTAAGGGATGCTGCTGTGCATGCAACAGGAAGTGAAGTTGTATGAACCATCTTCAGTCAATTATATCCCAAATTGGCACATATTTCTCCTCAATGCTTTTATAATAGGCCTTAATGCTAAATTTTGCCCTCTCCATTCCTTCATATATATAGCCCATGGCAGGCATGTCTCCATCCACAATCCTCAAAATCTTGACAAGTGGCTCAGATACGCTTACAGCTTCATGGGCAGAATTCCAGAACCGCTCAAGATATAACAACGAAATAACGGTCTAGGCTTCAGCTGCCCTACAGTAAATAGATGATAACCATTCCGTGTGAGAAAACATGTGTTTCAAATTGCCTTCTTGAATCACAAGGGACCTTAAGGAGAGGAAATGAGCCATAAATCTTGAAATTTTAGGCCTAATAAACTCCCCTCCACAAGTAAACTTTTTCATCAGACTAAGAATCCAGTCATTACTGTATATGTATTTGTGATGGTATTTGCTTCCTCCAAGACTCTGCTCACCCAATCCTGTTTACTCAAATCCTCCAACGTCTAATTAACACAATGCGAAGCACATGGAGACCAAAATATTGAAGGATACTTCTCCATAAGAAGCCTGCCTGCATAGATATAACTAATACTGCTATCAGTCATTACTTGAACAATATTATCAATGCCAACTTCTAGAATAATGGATTCAAGCAGCTCAAACAAGCAATGGGGATCATCTTCAAGGCTAGAGATATCAATGGACCTCAAAAACATCGTCTCTTTAGGACATGTAACAGAAAGTTCTACAAGTGTTTTGTTCCTTCCACCAGACCAGCAATCACACCAGACTGTGCATCCTGTTTCTTTCCACCCATCTCTTAGTTTCTTGTAAGTTTCATTTATATCAGCCTTAAATTTTTCCAAAAGACTACTTCTTTTCATGAGTGGGTGCTCTATAACCCAGCCCACATTCTGCTATTGCACCTACCATTTCCTACAAATATATTGATTTGGCAGCAGTAAAAGGAATAGAACTCCGGAAGAAAAGTGCAGCAATTTTTTTATCAGTATCTTCATGCTTTTATTTTTGAACATTGTCAATTACCGGCTACAAACTTTGTGAATGCCATTCTGTCCACTGGATCTATGACTAGGATGAATGCCACAACTAGCCGAAGAACTATGTTGCTGACAGTTAGTAGCTCGATCCACTTTCTGTTTCTTAGGCGCTTTCTGTTTCTTTGGGGTGCTAAGCAAGGTTTGCATATGGTCCCTCACATCATTCGGAACTTCAGCGCATGGAACTATGTCCTTGTTTTTTATCTATGCCAAATGAAACTTCGTTCGTTAAACCCCTCCACTGAACTCTTAATTACATCTCACCTTCTGTCTAGTTGCATCAACAAGGAGACAGAGTTCCCAACAAGCATCTCTTCCCCAAACAATCCTGTTGAATGTAGTGAACTACTACAGATTCACTGGATATGCCCAATCAAAATACAGCAACAATGGTACATAAGTAATATGGAATTTTTTAATATTCGATCTCTGGTTAAGTCAATAAATAGCAGCACAAATGCCAGATGCTTACATAAAAATTGGAGAACACATATAGCAGCCCATGATAATAAACATCTCGGGATATGATGCACTACCTCACTACAAGAAAAACACTAATTTAGTGACGGATTTTTGCGACGGCCTTTAGGCCGTCGCTAATTTGCGACGGAACAAAAAAAACAAAAATTTTGAAAATAAATTATTTTTTTTAAATTTCCGTCGGTAATTGTGACGGAAATAAATCCGTCGCAATTTTGAGACAGATTTGCGACGGATTTCTAAAAACAAAAAATAAATTAATTTTCTTAAAATTAAAAAAAAATCCATCGCAATTTTGCTACGGATTTACGACGGATTTCTAAAAATAAAAACTAAATTTATTTTCTTAAAATTAAAAAAAATTCGTTGCAAATCCATCGCAATTTTGCTACGATTTCTAAAATTAAAAAGTAAATTAATTTTCTTAAAATTAAAAAAAATCCGTCGCAATTTTGATACGGACTTGCGACGGATTTCTAAAAATAAAAAATAAATTAATTTTCTTAAAATTAAAAAAAAAATCCGTCTCAAATCCGTCGCAATTTTGCTACGGATTTGCGACGGATTTCTAAAAATAAAAACTAAATTTATTTTCTTAAAATTAAAAAAAAATCCGTCGCAAATCCATCTCAAATTTGCGACGAATTTCTAAAATTAAAAAACAAATTTATTTTCTTAACATTAAAAAAAATCCGTCGCAAAATTGAGATCGATTTGCGACGAAATTCTAAAAATAAAAAATAAATTTATTTTCTTAAAATTAAAAAAAAATCCATTGCAAATTTGTTGCAATTTGAAACGAATTTGCGGTGGATATATATTAATATATTAATATAGCATTTTTATATACATATAAATCTGTTAATATGTTTTTTAATATAAAAATAAATATATATACATACATATATACATATTTATTTATGTTAGTATGTGTGTGATATATATATATATATATATATATACATACATATATCTATATATATGTTATAATACTTTTAAAATATATTAATATATATACATACATATATATTTGCATATATATATACATATATATAGATACATACATTATACACACACACATACATTAATAGCAACGATGCATATATGTCATATTCTTACATATATTCATACATATATATACTTAATAATATCATATGTATATTATATATATATATATATATATATTTCAACTTACTAATATCTTTTTGCGTATTCTATTATTTCAAGACACACACACATACTATATCATATGTATATATAAACAATCAAACATTAAATTTTTTTAGGTGAATTTTTTAGATTAGCGACGGATCAAGGTTTATGAAACCCTGATCCGTCGCAATTTGAGACGGATTTGCGACGGCAAGCTAAAATTAAAAAATAAATTTATTATTTTTGTGATGGATTTGCGACGGATTTTTAAAATTAAAAAATAAATTAATTTTCTTAAAATTAAAAAAAAAATCTGTCGTAAATCCATCGCAATTTTGCTACGGATTTGCGACGGATTTCTAAAATTAAAAAATAAATTAATTTTCTTAAAATTAAAAAAAATCCATCGCAAATCTGTCGCAATTTTGCTACAGATTTGTGACGAATTTCTAAAAATAAAAAATAAATTTATTTTCTTAAAATTAAAAAAAAAATCCATCGCAAATCCGCTGCAATTTTGCGACGGATTTCTAAAATTAAAAAATAAATTTATTTTCTTAAAATTAAAAAAAAATCCGTCAAAATTTTGCGATGGATTTGCGACGGATTTCTAAAATTAAAAAATAAATTAATTTTTTTAAAATTTAAAAAATTCGTCGCAATGTGAGACAAATTTGCGACTGATTTTTCTTAAAATAAAAAAATCCGTCGCAAATCAGTCGCAATTTGCGACGAATTTCTAAAATTAAAAAATAAATTTATTTTTTTAAAATTAAAAAAAAAATCTGTCGCAAATCCGTTGCAATTTGCAACGGATTTGCAACGAAAATTCTATCATCGCAGATCCGTCACAAAGCCCTAGCAAATCCGTCGCTAATTCACAAAAAAAATTTTACTTTATAATTAATATGTAGCACAATATATCACAAGAATTTCAATAGCTTAGTGGTGGAATACGTGTTCCCCCACAATAAGGACGCGGGTTCGAGTCCCAAGTCCGACATAATCTCATAATATTCTTGGCGGGTGGGGTTGTGAATCAGGTTCTCAGCAGGGTGGGCCGAGTAGCCAATTAATTAATTTTTTTAATAAAAATTTTTTGCCGTTGCAAAATTAATTAATTTTTTAAAAAAACTTTTGCTACCTCAAATTAAATTAATTTATTTTTTAAAAATAATTTTTTTCGTTGCAAAATTAATTAATTTTTAAATAATTTTTTTCGCTACCGCAATTAAATTAATTAATTTTTAAAAATAATTTTTTTTCGTCGCTAAATTATTTTAAATTTTGTAAATTAAATTTTTTTTGCTGTCGCAAAATTAATTAATTTTTTAAATAATTTTTTTGCTACCACAAATTAAATTAATTAATTTTTAACAAATAATTTTTTACCGTCGCTAAATTATTTTAATTTTTGTAAATAAAAAATTTTTGACTGTCACAAATCCGTCGCAAAATTAATTAATTTTTTCAAAAGTTAAAAATTTTTTGATTAATTTTTTTTTAATAAAAGTTTTTTGACAGTGGCAAATCAGTCGCTATTTGCGACAGATTTTCTTTTCGTCGCAAATAGCGACGCCCTTTTTAGCGACGGACGTAATCCGTCGCTAAACGTGATTTGCAACGGATTTGATTTGGTTTTTCTTGTAGTGCCTCCTCCTATCCTACAAAGTTCAATCAAGCATCATCAGAAATGGCATACGACATTCCCAATAATCATCTCTCTGAAAGCTATTTTGTTGAATGAAGTAAACTAAACCGGATTCTTTTGTTATGACCTTTTCAAAACATTACAACAAATAGAAGTAAACTGAAACCTTTTATCTTCCCATTTCTGATGAACTATATACCAGTGCATTATACAAGATGCCACCTAAAAACTGGAATGTGGATACAGCATTCCATGCTAGTAAACATCATTTGTTATGATGCTTCGCCTCCTCAGCAACAATGCCAGAGCAAGCATCATTACCAATACATATGATACTGTGCTCATAGCAATGACAGAGGGCCACATCCAAGAAAAGGTTATTGATATGAAACTACATGATTCTTGTTTGATTGAAGCAAATCATTTACCTTAAAAAACATACAGAGAACAGCAGTTTTACATCCAAATAATGATTTTACAGTAACTAATAAGATACTTGTAAATGTAAATTTTACTGCAAGACATCAGCAGAAATTGAATAACTAGCCTATGTATAAAGATGAAAAAATGCAAACTTTTTGAGTGGTTAAAACTCATTTACCAAAGTCTCGCTCGTGCTTAGTACTAAATTAACCTACTACGGTAAAGAAATTGGATGCAAGACAAACTCACGTGGTTTATACACAAGGAAGGACCATATTTTACACTATTTTAACCATGAGTGAGAAAGTGTGGATGGCAAGGTGGATACATAACAAAGAAGTATCTCAGAGCTCGTCGAAGGTGCTTGATGGACATTGACCTGGTCGGGGAGGAGATGACGACGGTGCAACCGACAATTTGTAACACTACGGCGATGAATTCGACGTGCAGAGCGTCGGCCCCATCACGTGCTGCACGCGTGCCTTGTGAAGTTACATTTTCTATTTTTTGTTCTTTTATTTCTTACTAGTTTGATGGTCCGTGCATTGCACAAATTGATAAATTGTTAAATTTTAATATATTAATATTATATATATATCTTATTAGTTAATTTAATTAATTTAATTAATTATTTAATTAATTAAAATTTTAAATAAATTCAAATAACATGCATTTTTCTTCAAGAAAACATTCATTTTGATTTTTTTTCGCCGCCAGTTCCAGAATTGCCACTCATTTCAAATGCACACATTTTTAGTAATCTTATTCGAAGATAATTAGAATAAAACCTCATCCTAAATATGTTACATTAAAGCAAGCAGTGGTGCCTCTATGATATTTATACGCATTATTTAAAAAGATCAATTGATATAGACCACCTTTAAGATAACAAAATTAATTGCAATAGGAAGAACATATTTAATTGTGATCCGACAGCATTGGATAAATTCTAATAATATGAAAATTAAGCAACTAATTTGCAAGCCAAATGCTACCGAGTAGTGGTTCAGCTTGATGATCTTCTCCAAATATGAGTGTTGCCTACCCTTAAAATTGTCAGCTAGGAGCTAAGAACCTTTCCAGTTTCTTAAGTCATTTTGCCTCCAAGGATTCAGAGCTTCTCTTATAGTCTCTGCATCGGCAGCACTTTCCCAAGCCCTCTTCTTTGATTCCAAAACAGTTACTTGATATACAAAAAAATCATTTGTATGCAAAAATGTTTGCATATTGGAGGCATCAATTTCAGCTCGAAGCAATTCAGAATGGCAACCCCAATTCTTCAAGATGCTTTGAGACGATTCATTTTGCTCTAATGCCTTCTCGTGCTCCTCTAGTCCAGTATATATATCTCCAAGCAGCTTCCTATCTTGGGCAACTTCTACCGAATTATATCCCAACTGAGATTTATGAATCTCCAAGGCCTTCAAACAGAAAGTCAAGGCCTCCTTAAAATTCAAAACAGCAACATATATAAGCCCTTGCAACATCCTTATTAGCCTTACCCAGATCTTTACTATCTTTCCCCAACATTATCTCTTTAATCTCCAAAGCCTTCCTAAGATTTTCTATAGCCTCTTCTCTCCTTTCCATGGCAGTCTTAGTATTAAACAACTCAGATTGAACGACATGAATAACTGGTATAAGATTCTCATCACTAAATGATCCTTCTTGTAATACTCCACATTTTACCTTTGATTGGCTACTACTTGTAATAGGATAAGAATTTATATCAATGGTCAGAACAAAAGATGATGGTATAATGAAATGAATATTTTGATATAATAATATTTTATCGGGATTTAGATGTAATTATTAAATTTGTTCTCGCATACCATAAATCTTCAAAAGGCTATTATTGTCAATAAAATAAGAATTTAAGAGTGCACTAAGAAGGAAAATTGATCAATGCCATGAGATGCACGTTTTGGTATGAATTATATTATTTGGGTTATCGGGGGCATTTTCGTCATTTTGACCGTGCCCGCGACTTTGGTGGCCGATTTTCGTCATTTCTGAGAAAAATTGGAAAATGCAGTAAAAAATTTGGACGTGTGGCATTTTGTGATTGGTGGCCTTGGACATGTGTCAACTTATAAGAGATTGCATGAAGAATTCATGCAAGATGCATGGAATTAAAGAATTACAAAATAAATAAAGAATTATGTGTATTTTTGTGATTGGAACACATCATTTGTGGGCCCTTTTTAATTAAGGTCTTGTGCAATGTGATTGGCTAATACTTAGACCATAAGAATGTGGTTGAATGGCTGAAAATTGGCCAAAAAATCGGTAGCTTCAATAGAGAAAAGAAGAGAAATTTTTGTGGAAGAAAATTAAGTGGTTAGTGTGTAAATTTTTCATTGGAACACACCTATATTTTAATCATCATACAATTAATGAAAATGAGAAATGAATGGCCAATATTTGACCAAGAATGGCAGTTGAGGTGCTAAATTTCAACAAGAAATTCGTCCATAAGGGATAGAGAAAGAAGAGAGAAAGAAAAGGAAAGAAAAGCTAGAGAAAAATAGGGAAAAAAGAAAAAGGAGAGAGAAAGAAAGAAGTGTGTGTGTGTGTGTGTGTGTGTGTGTGTGTTTTTGGTGTTCTTGGAGCAAAATCAAGCCAAGAGATTCCACATACAAGTTAAAAGTCTATACATTAAGAATTAAAATCATAGATCTCATTACGGTGATTATTTTGGTATGAGTTTTAACATGAAAATATGATTTTCATGTCTTGATTTTAGATCAAAAGCTAGGGTTTGTGAATTTTGTATATGAACATGCTTATGTGTGTCGGCTGCCTTAGGAGGTTTATGGATAATGTTTTGTGTGAGGAAGAATTGACTATGCATGGTAGTTTGAAAGATTGTTTTTGGTTGATGAGATGATGACCAAAATAGAATGAAAATGGAAGTTACTTGGTTGAAAAAATGAATTATACTAGCTTTTTTTATTATAAGAAGTGAATTTGTATTGGATAATCATGACTCTTGTGAACTATTAGAATCTGAAAATTACTGAATCAAAGATAATTTGAAGGAAAATTGTATGAATTAATGTTTCCAAGGTGTTAAAGGCTAAAAGAAAACAAAGGATAGCATAAATAGTAGGATTGAAATAAAACTATTGGGGCTATTTTTGCCCTGTATTATGTCACAGGAATCAAAACTCAGAAAAGAGCTTATATACAATTAAATTTGAGAGTCTTGCGGTCATTTTAGTATATCATAGAGCCAAATCAGAGTTCTAGATTGAAAGTTATGTGCGAAACGAAATCGTGTGTCAAAGCAGTAAAATTTTAAGATTTTGCTTGGGAAGTGAATGAATTTAAGGAAGAATAATTGTATGATTTTGGATGAAATGAATGAGAAATATGGAGTGAATCCCTTGTGCATGAAGGGAGGAAGGATATGGAAAAAGGAAAACGAAAGAATTGAACAAACGCAAAATAATAACAACGTGAACGAAAGTTGAATGTTTTCCTTAACCATCGGCCCGTCAGCTAAACGTCGGTTAGACATCGGCCAACCGTCGGCTACCCATCAGGTACGTTGGCTGGACGTCAGCAAATCGTCAGCTACTTTTTGACCAAACACGATTTAATCTAAAAATGATATTTGGTGTAGGTTTATTAGTAAACGGCCAACAGTATATTGGAAACGATAGTCGAACGGCCGTGAACAGGAAAAGTTAATTAGAACGCTATGTGAGTTCCTTTGATTTCTAAAATCTTTTGAAAGCTAGTGTGCTTTACTTTTCCATGAAATGCTACCGTTTTTGGAAATTCCTAAATATATTTAAGATTTATCTTAGCAAGACTTATTTATGCCATTTTGGACTCGAATGAACTTCACATTTGGCTTGGAAACCTTAATGGATGATTAAAGTATGAATTTTGTAAATTTAGTCCTTTTTTGATTAAAAACTTGAGATTTTCAGAAAATGGTAAATTTTGTATTGGGTATTCATAAATTGACTGGAATACCCTTATTGGAACATTTTATGGAAATGTGTTTGGAAATTTTGAATTTAATCATCTTTTAGGATTATAATTCTGGATTTCTTGAAATGAGTTCCTTTTGGAATCGGGTATTTAGAAAATAATCCAAATGTCCTTATTGGAATGTTTTATGAAAACTTTTAGAATCGGATATTCGGTAAATGACCGAAATATCCTTATTGGAACTCTTGTAAACACTTTTTAAATCGGGTAAGGGTAAAATGACCCAAATACTCTCGAAAAGTCTTTTGGAACCAGATATGGGTAAAATGACCTGAATGCCCTTGAAAATGACTTTTGTAATCGAGTACAGGCAGAATGACCTGGATACTCTTAGAAACTTATTTTGATGTGTGAAAAGAACTCTTTACCCTATTTTGACATGATTGTGAAAAATGAGTTCTTGTAATGAGATTGACTTTTGTAAAACGACATTTTGATCGTGAAAATTGTTTTATTGGCCTAATGTGCCTATGGAATGAATTGATTAGCCCTGCGGAGGCCTATGGGAATTATGATCTGTCTTGTGAGTCAATGGGATCAAATTTTGGAAAATTATATTTTGCCCCAAAAATGGTTTTCCTGATATTGAAACTGGTTTCCTGATGTGCTCAAGTACGAGCTTTTTTATGGATTTGGAAACACGATGAACAATATGAATCTTGAATTCTTGATTTCTTAAACTTGTCAACCATTGACTCCAAAACATGACTAATTTGACTACTTGGCGTAAGCATTAACTTGAATAATTGGCATATGCACGATCTTAAATATTTGGCATAAACACTAACTTAAATATTTGGCGTAAGCACTAACTTACTTGGCATATATACTAACTTGAATACTTGGCGTATGCACTAACTTAATTCTCAACAGTATGCTGCGATGTACTTACCCTTCTGGTGATGTACATTTGAGTGTTGTAAGTTGCGGTCTAAGCACAATGATACGTGGCGCCGAAGGTAAAGCTTTATGAATTTTGCATACAGGCCGACCTTCTGTTAGAGGAATACCTATGATGTGAAAATCGGAGCAATGATTTGAAACTAAAACACAATTTTTCAAAATGATTGAGTTTTGAATAAACTCTTCTTTAGAGAGTTTTGGAATTATTTCCAGTGAACAAATAAAATGTTTTCCCTACAAGGGTTTTATGTACTTTGTCTATTTACTAAAGTACTAGCATACACGGGACTCACTAAGTGATTTTCACTCACACGTGTATTATTTCCTTTGAAATATTCAAGACCAGTGTGACGCAGCAAAAGTACGGTGGACTCTAGAGGCTCATGCTATATCTTTGACTTGTTATACCCTTGAGTGTATGTATTAGAAGCCAAATTCTTGTACTTTTCTATGTTGGGAAAAAAAATTTCCGCTACCTTTTGAGTAAAGTTTGTTATAAAGACCCTTTGTCTGAGCAATTAGACGGGGTGACATCCCACAAAGTTATAGCCCACTACGTTATGGAAATATGGGGCGTTACACTTCTTCTTCTAATTGACTCAAAATCCTATTAGCCCTATTAAGATATCCCAAGCTATTATTAAACTTTTGGAGAATAAAGGAAAAAGAACCCAATAATTGCAAAGTCATAGCAAGAGGCAAGGTTGGTTCGCCGTCTTTATCTAGAACTTTCAATGCTCTATTAGCAAAAGAGAAAGCCTTTTCAGGATCCTCACCTTCTTGGTCAAGTTTAAGGTCGAGTTTCAAGCAAGCCAATCCAAGCCCCTTCTCATTAAAACTTTCCTGCATGGCCTCGAATTCCTTGAGCATCTCTAATTGTATTAGACCCACCAGAGAAACCATCTTCCCCACCTTCCTTCTCATACTCCACCTCGTAATACCCCCTACCTCTAGCAGAACCCTTCTTTAAAAAACTAAAAACTCTGTACTCTATTAATTCCAGAAACCTTCTCCTAAAAAGAACTCTTTGATGCTTTACAATAACTATATTTTCTCAACTCATAATCTTCTAATAGACCTCCCACATATTTATATAGAGAAATGGAATCAGAAACATTCATAAAGAACAGGAATTTTACGCAAACTATAAGGTGTTTCATATGCTCGTCACAGCTTCATCTTCTTCAGATGCTTCAACTTCCGGGAGATTTAATGGCAATTTAATGCGGAGACGAAATTGAGGAGCCAAGAATAAAAGTGAGGGTATGTTCAATTGTCTTCTGCAAGAAATGCGAGCCGAAGGCAACGTGTGGAAGTCAGAAAGCAATGACAATTACCGAAAATGGGTAAGATAGGGCGCCGCTATGTGAAAGGTAGATAGGAAAGGGAGTCGATGGGGTGCCAAACCTGAGTCTCCTGCGGCTATACCTGAATGGGTTTCCCAAAAAAAAAAAAAAAAAAAGCCATGTGTCACCATGTCAAACAACCTCATGAACAATGCAGGCCATGTGCCTGAGAAAGGCCGTGGCACTTTCACAGCTTCAGTTTAACAACTTCAACTATTGCCAAATGTCATAACGGGAGGGCTTTCACAGCTGTTTATATATAAATATATATATATATATATATATATATATTCCTCTTTGTTTCTTTTTCTTTTTCTACTTTTTTTCTTTTTTGTCTCCTCCAAGATTCAACATCACTTCGTCTTTTCTTCATTTATTTAAAAAAAAAAACCAAAAAAGCCCCTTTTTCCCTTCTTTATTTTCTCCCATTCCATTATACATTAATATTTTTTCTTAAAAATTTAATTCATTTTACATATATTTTCACAACATGAAGTTGAAAGATTCCCTATATTTTTAAGTACATTCACATTTTAAACATGCTTGGAGTTGAAATGAAATCAAAAACTTAAAACTAAGAGGGAGATATCTAGAAAATTTTAAGTGGCAAAGAGTAAAACTTAAGATTTAACAGTGCCAATCAAGCAAATTCCATTTCTCGAAGGATTGGAAAGGGAATCAACCCCATTTTCTACTCTCCCCAGCAGTGCTTCTTTTCCAGCTATATTCTACACATGGCCTCGTGCTCCATCTATCCCAATATCTCGTCCACAAGCAAACGCCGCACAACTTAAACTAAAAAGGACAACAGACTTGGAAAACAAACAAGAATATTGCCAACAACCGGACTAAAAATCTTAGTTTCTTGGCTTCAACCGGACCATACACAGCATAAGCAATCCGGAAATGAGATGCTAGTACAAAGTATGATAAATCTTTAGTAGGCATTTGAAAAGCAGATGTTTTACCCGCAGATGAAACAAAAATTCTATCGTGTATGCACGCACCACTACCGTGCAATGACAGGTATTCCCACCCAAACATGGGTACATCAATAAGCGTTTTAGTTTATTTGCACCACAAAAATTTCAGATCCACTGAATCTGGCAATTAGTTAATAGTAAAGCGAATTCAGTTTCTTTTCAGGTTGCCTGTTTAGCCACTGAACTGACCAGCTGCCTAGCTCTGCGAGCACAGTCAGCAAAATCTCTGACAGAAGTGTCACATTTCAGAGGGTTGTCGGTATTCTCTCGATAGCACTTCAAGCAGGCATCATACTTTTCTAAACAGGGGATTGGCTTCTGGTTTGGAAGCTTGAACTCTTTATCATGGAGATCCTTAGCTCTTTGTGTGACTTCCTGCAACATGTTTTCCTCCTGCTTCTGCAGCCTTTCAACAACCTTTTCACTCTCTTGCAGGACAGACCGAATAGCATCTAATTCTGCATTGGCAGAATGTGGAGGAGGGACTGGCATAAGAAAAGGATGCTGAAGCGGCCAACCAGCCAGTGTGTTGGAATCATCAGAGACCTGCTTCTGATGGATCGTAGAGTTGGATTTCTGAGGACTTTTGGGCTCACGTGGTAGCTTTGGTTTAGATTTCTTAGCTTTCTTCTTCAACTTGGCACTGTCATTGACAAGCTGGTTAACTAAATCGCTACTAAGTTGGATTGTAAATGTTGGATCACCCATGATGAGTAGCACTTTCCACCTTCACCTAGAACATCCATTCAAGCATAATCAGTTAGTGACAACCTAGGCCACAGGACCAGAAAAATCCAAATGAATTCAAGTAATCACAAAATCAGGGGGTCAAACTCAAATAAGACAAACTTTCTGACTTGTAAACAAACACCAGCACAGTAAAATCTTGGACAAATCTGGTCTTTGACATCCCATCATCCAAGGGATCCATGCAAAGAGAGGGTAAAAGTACATTGGTACATTCAAACAATCCGTTGCAAGTAGTAAATCATCATATGCATATATTTTGTGTGTGTGTGTGTGTGTGTGCACGCGAGAGAGAGAGAGAGAGAGAGATGCAATATGTGTTCTTTGAAAAACTGCAGGAAAGAACTGGGGAAAAATGAAATTTTCTAGTCAAGGAAGATCCATTGCCTACTAGAATTTGGAGGTGGAAGCAAAGTAGGCAAAGAGCTATGTCCATTTCGAGGAAGCCAAATTGGCACGATATCTAATAGTGACTTCCATCAGTCAACAATCAAATTGCTATCTAAACACAACTAAGTAGATATAAGTGTAACTGTAAATTATGGAAATTTAAATATTCAAATAGCATAAGAAGTTTACAGTTGACTAGGAAGCTTTAATGCAATAAACAGTTGACTCCAATTAGTTTGGGTTCAAATAGATCAATTGTACACACATTAGAATTTGAACCCAAATTGAACACCAATATCAATTCCAATTACTTAACCAAGATAAATCATTATATGAAGCCAAATCCAATACCAACAACAATCTCTCAGCATCAAACCCTTATATACGAGACATTTATTTTATCTCCATCTCTCAACATGTTTTTGGATCCCTACATGTAAGAATGAGATTTTGATCCACTGTTATTCCTTGTATATGCTTAAATAGCACAGCCTACGCTTAATTCGAATTGGATCCAAAGCAGCAGTTAATTAAAAATCACTACCACGACAACAGTATTTGTGGACTGATCCCACAAAATATGAGATACTAGAATCCTGAAAACCTTGGCACAAGCAAATGCCTTCACAAGGAGAATAAGAATCGACAGCTAATAATGTATAGGTTTCTAGAAAAACAGGTATGGACCACGAAAAACAACAAGAAACCGAATTTGCTTTTGGGAAAAAGAAGAAGTTACAGATAGAAGCAAAGGCACATACAGTATCACAAAGACAAATACACTACGCTTACCTCAACCAAAGGCAACAGAAATTTTTCACAAAACCTTCACCAGACTTGAAAGGGAAGATAGAAATTGGCTCACTTGTCACCAGGTGATATATGAAGAAATTGAACTCTTTTGTGAGGAAGAACTAGAATCTGAAGGAATAATTCATTCCTTGCTATTTCATACCAAAATATCCACCACATTATGCCAACAAATTATCATCCATATACCATAAGGTTACCAACAAAAGTAGACATTTTGCAAGTAAATCTACTAAAAAAATTTTCCAGAAAACAAGAAAAGTCAGCTAATATCCAAATTAAGGCTATATATTGAGACATGTAAAAATAATTATTCCATCTTTCTCAAGCGCATTTCAATTCTTAGTGCATTGTACCCACAACAACTGAACTAAGAGAGCAACCTCAACACCAAGCTTCACCATTTAAAGTCGCAAAATCAAGAATGTACTTTTGCACAACACATTACCAGCACCATTACATTAAGCTTGGCCATTTAAAGGCCAAAAAGACAATACAAATTTGCAGAACACATAATCAAAACCTACTAGAACTACTAGAAAAGGTACATTTCCCATTCTCATCATCCTGCTCCCAGTAAGATGCATGCCAAAAATTAAGAATTATCACAAGAAATCTCACTCTAATGCAACCTCGTGATTCAAATATTTTCTCTCCCAAAGTTACATTATCATAATTCTCGAAACAAAGTGGATCACAATAACCACCGCCAATACAATCAAAGAAATGATGCAATAAACAGGATGATATATAGACCAAAAAGCACAGAAACAGAAAAATAATTCCAAAAAATTCATCACACAGCGAGTCGATACAGTAGTGAGTAGACGAAAAATCAACAAGCTTTTACCTCGTTTCCCAAACGCCCCGATTTTCTGATGTTACAGAGATCAGTCCGAGAACGAAAACGAAAGATTTTGCCTATCTTCTTTTACCGGTGTGGAAAATTTTGGGAGTTTGAAGGTCGGTCCCTGATGTCGAGGAAGATGAACATCTTAGGGCATAGGGGCACAAATGGTAGAAAATAGCAAAGCCGGACTGCAGACTGCAGAGTAATATTTCTTTTTTTTTTTCTTTTTCTAATTTACAAAAATAGTTCTTTATCTTTTTGTTTGTAAAAAAAAAACATCTTGTGCCTAATTTAAATATTCTACTTAAAAAATAATTTTTTATTTTAATTTGATAAAAATTTTAAAAAATATTACTTATGAATAACTTAACAAAATTTTTATTCTCTAAATAAAGTTAGTTAGTTAGTTATAAAAAAGAATAAAATATATTTATTTTAAATAAATATAAACATTTAATTTCAAAGAAAAAATTATCCTAGCAAAATCCTCTCCAACACGTTAATATTTTAAGCATAATTTAAATTTAAAAATTTCACTCGTTCGACATCTCTAATCTATTATTTTGATGACAAATTAGTTTACATTTCTCGTTATCTTATAAAAAAAAATGAAAGTCCTTATTTATTTATTTTTTTAATTTGTTTGTCAAATCGCGTGGGCCTTCTAAAGTAGTGCTTTTTCTTTGAGACTTTTGGCCCAAAACCCCATTGAACTGTGCGACGAATCCATATGGACAATCCGCGGGGATTGCCTAAAAGGGAATAGCTTACTAAGCTTATCCTATTCTTTGGGCCTTATCCTTCCAAAGTAAGGTGATAATTTTTTCGATTTTAATGTATTAGGTTAAAGATTTTTCGATTTAAATAAAGATAAGAATAGGATCGAGTCGTGTCGTTTTACTCGCCAAATTGGACAAGTTGGAAACGATATTATATTTATATTTATATACACATATATAAATTTTTATAGATATATATAAATATATTTATATTTATAAAAGAATTATTATTAATATATTTACATAATTTAAAATATAATAAATGATTACACATTTTTTAAATTTTTAAATAATATATGATAACATCCTTTTGAATGATTTGAATGGTTATAAAAGAATTTTATATTTTATTTTCAAATAAATAAAATAAACATTTAATTGTATAAAACTAAATAATTTTTATATTTATATTTATTTATTTTACAAGTCTTTTTTAATTTTAAATGAATGAAATTATATTGATATATTTAATTTTTAAAAATTGTACTTTATTTTCATAACTTGTTATATTTTATTACTATTAATATTATATTTTGATATGTTTTATTTATTATTTAGAGTAATATTTTAGGATTTTTTTATTTTTTATAAATTTTTGATTTCTCAAATTACATTTTTTTTTTATACTTATTTTAGTTTTTAAATTCTATTAGAGATTTTCTGCCCCCTCTTACCCAAATGGGCTTCCACTTCTCTACTTAACGATAGGCCTCAAATGGAACCAAATATTAAACGGTGAGACACATTCCTACCTAATTGCCATCTAAGAATTTTCCGTTCTAAAAGTATATCAAAAATTTTTATTTTTATTAGATTAAAATATTACTTGTCAATTTTATAAATCAATAATACATTTATTATGTATATTTTTAATTTACTCATTCTTCAACTACTCAATAAATATTTGACTTATTAAATATATGTATATCCCTAACCTAATTAATGAATATTCACTTTTATTTAAGGATATAATAGTTCTTTTCTATTATAATTATATAAATTTTAACAATTCCTTAATCTGTGTGTCATTTACTAGATTGATATCTTTTTTAGGACGAAATGAGTATATTGAAATTTTGATCCTTTTGGATTGTCTTGGCTTCAAATTTGTAAAAATAATGTGAAAAATTTTCAATTCTTCATCCCTAGTAAAACATAATACTCCTACATTTCTCTAAGCTCACCTACCGATCCATCTAACCAACCTGTTCTTCTTCCCATTAATTTCAATTGGATTGAGTTTGGTAGAAGTTGGTAGAGGCTTTTCAAAGACAAAAGGCAATTTGCACCGTTAGTTCACCTAAGCACACTATCAAACACTTGAGGTGCAGAGTTGCAGGAGAGCCAAAAGGCAACGAACGCGTGGAAAAGATATGCACTTTTTCTGTAACCCGTTTTCTGATTCATTCTTTAACAACAGATGACGAGGGAACAACGTGGGAAAATTTCGATTGTTTATCAAACATGGTCTAATAATGATCAAACAACAAGCATCAAATGATTCAACATTCCACTTAGTTACCAAAATTTGAAAGCCCGGTAAGGGCCACCATAAGCAATGAGCTATTGAGAATCTTGATAGTAGTGTCTGCTCATCATGTCTCCTTTCTGCATAATCTAAACTATCTTCTCCATCTCTGTTCACTTCAGGGACCATGTACATTATTATATATATATATATATATATATACTCTTCTACAACTTTCTGCCATGGGCATATAAGTGAACACCTAATCCCTTCTGCACAAATGGTCTATCCCCAAGTAAAAATTTCTTGGATTGACCAGTGTTTTTGAAGGTTGAACAGTTTCCTGACTCTCCATTAGCTGTCACAAACCGAGTTGATAGTTCAACTTAGCATGTCGATGTCTATAGCTGATTAATGATTATATCATTTTAAAGCAAAATCTGACTCATTTCGTCCTTTTGGATAGGTAGGAAGTCATTTGTATGCATCGGCAAGGGAAAGGCTAGAAACACATACAGAGGTAGTACCTCCTCTGTTACACAGCAGCGGGATGAAGGGAAGGGTGACAATAACCAAATTAATTTTGATTTCTAGCCCATTGAGCCAGATTATGAGCTAAGGAATTACAATGTCTAGGCACATAGACAACGCTGGGCAGGGCAGATTTGATCGCAAAATTTTATTCACAATCAATTAATTTAGATGATAGAACTTTACACATCAACATGTGAAACAAAGATCCATGTGATGTGTGTGAAATAACTATGTTTTTCACGATAAAGCTGTCAATTTCCTAGATGAAACTGGCAATATCTTGAGAATTATTAAATATGCAAGGGCTACCGTCGAGATATGCAAGAAATTGAATGTTTCAATTAAGTCACAATCATCCAAAAGTATGTATGTGAGCCCATAGTCCAGAGATTCTGTTGGGCCTTTCGTTTCTTTGTGTTAATTAGCAATGGGCTTAGCCCTTATAGTTAGGGACTTAATTGATGGGAGGAATATTAAGAGAATTTGATAGCAATTTTGTAACTCTCTGACTGATTAAACGTTTGTCAGAATGTAGTTCTGATATTTACATCGTTGTTCAACTGTCAAAGACAATTCAGAGAGAGGAGAAATGCCAAGAGGAGGAGACAAAGGAAGGGGAAGCGCTTGAGGCTTCGAGTTTAGGTAATCCACGTTCCCCTTAAACTTTTATTGAGGTTTAATTAATATCTAGGGTTCTTGATTTTACTGTTTTGAATTGGGGGGAAATTGGGTGAATGATGTTCTGATGGGGATTGATTGGGATTGTAGGTGTGGAAGAGGTTGGTGGTGCTAAGGGTGATCTGTGAGTAGGATTCCGGTAAGGATTCTGACTTAACTGTGTTGATTTTCAACTGATGGTTTGGCTTTATGATCGTCTGTTTTTTTCAATCTGAAAATTATATTGGTATTCAATTGGATTGAGCATGCAAATAATTTGTTGTGGTGTTGAGTTGTTTATGCTCAAGTAAGACTATATGATATGTACTTTACTGTTCTTGTTCTGTACTGAATTTTAGTTGCTGAAATTCTGTTATGTTCTGTCATTTGTTTGGGGTTTGGTCTTGGTAGGGATGATCCCTTATGTTCTGTGTACTGGCCCTAGGCTTGGGGGATATAATACCTTGCCCAATTCTGTGTACTGGCCCTCCTCCTAACGGGATGAAATAGTTAGGAGACTGATATTAGTTAGCCAAAGCTTCTCCCCAAACATGTGTCAAGAATTCTAGTTCTGTTTAAATGATTTGAAAAGTTAGAAATGGTGTAGTGAACTGTTATGGAAAAATGGTAGGGTAATGGTTGTGTTGTTCATTATTGGAGTGGTTGTGAATATTGAGTCTTGTTCTGTTTCTTTGTGCATTTTGGCATCTGATTTGTTTTGGTTTTATGTCCTTTCTTTGGTCTCTACTTTTCGTGTATTGTGCTCTGTTTTTTTTGACAGATTTAGTTTGAACAGGCGCCTGTTATTCAGTCCAACAGGCGCCGGTTGAAACAGACGCGTTCTAGAAATTTTCCCGTGAAGAACCGGCGCCAGTTCTTCAGCTAAACAGGCACCGGTTGGTCCTCAGAAAATCGACCCTTCCGTTTTAAGCTTCAACAGGAGCCGGTTGACATACCTAAACAGGCGTCGGCTCATCTCAGAATCAGACCCCTTCCGTTTTTGTTCCAACAGGCACTGTTTACTCTTCCTAACGGGCACCAGTTGACTTCCTAATTCTGAATCTCTTCAGTTTGATCAAAGTTACCCCTGTTTGTTGTATTATTCCTTAGTGTGTTCTATAAGTGAGAAATATTTGAACTTGAACCACAACCATGTGTTACGCTAACTAAGTCAACACTGCTACCACTATTTTAAAGTTCAATGATTTGCGAAATTATATCTATGTAACTTACTCAATCCCGGTTAAGTCATAATTCTTACTGAGCTAGTGAGCTCACACCTTACTTATCATTTCAGGTTCTCAGTTGAACGAGGAAGAATTAGACGGGTGGTTCGAGGAGGACTTAGAGTGACTAATTTGACGAGTTCATGTAACATTCTCATTTATGGTCTACTTTATGACATTGGAGTTTTAGTACGTTTGGAGTTATTCCAAGGGATTAGTTAAATCGTTTTGCATTGTAACATAATAATTATAAGTTTTGGCAATTTCAGTTATGACAATTGAGTCTATTTTTGGTAATGTCTGTTCCGGTTCCGGGTTCGGTATTCCATTTCAAGATACTGCTATGTCATCTCCCGGGTCCGGGGTGTGACATTTAGTGGTATCATAGACAAGTTATGACATCTCTAGGTTTTAAACTGCAAGTGAAAAATAAGTCTGAAATTTCTTAAGTTGTCATGTGAGGGGGTTGATGGTTTAAGTGATGCCTAGGTTTTGAGACTGTTGTTTATTGAGCTTTTGATTGTTTCTTTCTTGTTTGATTTCTTTAATTTAGTTCTTGGTTGATTACGATATTCGAGATGGCACGTGGAGCCAGGAAAGCAACACAGGAGGGTGCAGGAGACAGTGACCGAGATAGGGTTGCCATTAGGGCACGAGGCCAGTCCAGTAGAACAGCATAGGGCTCGGGTTCGTCAGCTACGGTATCTACACTGCGACGGGCTAATGAGGTACCACTTGGGGGAGTCCGTTTGCCTCCGCCGCCTACCTCAGTATCACCACCAGTTTCGATGCCGGCAGGAGTGCCTACTTTTATTCCTTTAGCTATGCCGGGACCTAGAGCACCGATAGATATGTCTGCAGCATGGGCTATGATGGCTCAGCTAATTCAGAGCCAACAGTCTCTCCAGTAGGAGCAATTACGGTTACAAGCAGAGCAGCAAAGCAGACAACAAAGGAATGACTCGGGGGCTCGGTCCTTGTTCGAACGGATGAAGAGAATGAGGCTTCCGACATTTGATGGCATAGGCGAGTCAGATAGAGCTGAGGCATGGTTGGAGGAGTTAGAGCATTATTTTGAGACTTTTGAGGTGCCAGGGGAAGTCAAGCTTAAGGTGGTTGTTCCCTTCTTAGTGGGGGAAGCACTGAATTGGTGGAAAGGAGTCAAGCCAATTTACTACCAAAGAGAGGAGCTCTTCACGTGGGGGAAATTCAAGAAAATTTTCCTGAATCAGTATTTTCCAGACATATTCCGGATGGAGAAAGAGAATCAGTTCTACGAGCTTGTCCAGACAAAGCAGATGAGTGTCACTGACTACACACTCAAGTTTAATGCTTTGGGGAAGTACGTATCGGCAGTCACCAAAAATGCAGCTTCACAAACTAACAGGTTCGTCCGGGGACTTCAGGCCAGGATTCGAGGAAGGTTATCTGGTAACCGGCTTACCGACTATCAGGATGCCTATCAGCGGAGTCTGGACATTGAGGCGAAGTTTTAGAGGACCGATGCTGAGAGGGACTGGAAGAGGCCTAGGTCAGTAGTCAGTCAGGGGCAGAGTGGTGGATCCGGATTTAGCCGAGGGCAGAGTGTTGGGACCAGATTCAGGCAGGGGCAGAGTTTCAGACCGGGTTCTAGTCAGGGGCAGGGGCCTAAATCAGCACCTACGGGACAGCCAGATCCCAAGAGGAGAGCTATGGTAGGGTCATCAGCACCAGCAGTATCGGGAGGTCGCACCATGAGTGCCTCAGGTTCCACAGCGCCTCAGTTCAACACGCTGTGGAATGCTTGCACCAACTGTGGCAGGAGACACCCAGGAGAGTGTAGGTGGGCATCAAGCAGTTGCTTCCAGTGTGGGAAGCAAGGACATAAGGTATATCAGTGCCCAGAGCCAGTCCGGGGTCAGCTCAAGCGAAGGTTGAGTCACAAAAGCCTAAGGCGGGAGAGCAAAAATAGAAACCCACTGCTCGGGTTTTCGCCCTGACTCATGATGAGGCTGAGACAGCAGATGATGTGGTCGCAGGTACGATTCTGGTTAACTCTGTGCCCGCTTATGTGTTGTTTAACTATGGTGCCTCACACTCGTTTGTATTCCGTAGATTTGTTAGAGCACTTAAAACCTCCCCAACCTTATTAGACAATGCTTATAGGGTGTCTGTCCTTAGTGGGAAGGTGTTGGTTTCTAATCTGTTGCATGGGGATTGTAAGGTAGAAATTGAGAGGAAGGAGTTGGGTGCTAATTTAATTCAGTTGAATATGGTGGACTTTGATGTCATCCTAGGTATGGATTGGTTAGCTAGGAATCATGCCTTAGTGGATTGTCGGGAGAAAATGGTCCAATTTGTTTTGCCGGGTAAAGCAGTGTTTCACTTCCAGAGTAGAGGAAGAGAGTCCAGTAGAAGATCAATGCCAGTAATTTCAGCTATCAGAGCTTGCAAGAGTCTTCAGAAAGGATGCGAAGCTTATTTAGCTTATGTGGTGGATGCCAAGAAAGAGGAACCATGCATTGAGGATATAGAAGTGGTAAAGGAGTTCAAGGATGTCTTCCCGGAGGATTTACCAAGTGTACCACCAGCCAGGGAGGTAGACTTTGAGATCAACCTTGTACCAGGAGCTGAGCCTATCTCTAAGGCTCCATACCGGATGGCGCCAGCGGAGTTGAGAGAGTTGAAGACTTAATTACAGGAGTTACTGGACAAGAAGTTTATTCACCCTAGTGTCTCTCTTTGGGGAGCGCCAATCTTGTTCGTTAAGAAGAAGGATGGTAGCATGAGGATGTGTATCGACTACCGGGAGCTGAACAAGATCACTGTGAAGAACAAGTACCCTCTACCACGAATTAATGATTTATTTGATCAGTTGAAGAGGGCTAAGGTATTTTCAAAGATAGACTTGTGATCGGGGTATCACCAATTGTGCATCAAGCCCGAGGACATCCCGAAAAGTGCCTTTAGGACACGATATGGGCATTATGAGTTCTTGGTCATGCCTTTTGGTTTGACTAACGCCCCAGCAGCGTTCATGGAGTTGATGAACAGGGTCTTTAAAGATGAGTTGGACAAGTTTGTAGTCGTGTTCATTGACGACATCCTAGTGTACTCATCATCAGAAGAAGCTCATCGAGAGCATCTCAAGATTATGTTGCAAAGGCTTCGCGAGCAGCAACTTTATGCAAAGTTCAGTAAATGCCAGTTCTGGTTGAGGAGTGTAGCATTTCTAGGTCATGTCATCTCGGAGGAAGGTGTTGTTGTGGATCCTAAGAAAGTTGAGGCGATTGTGGATTGGCCTAGACCAACTACTGCTTCTGAGATTAGGAGCTTCTTGGGATTGGCAGGTTATTACCGGAAGTTCATGGAGGATTTCTCTAAGATAGCTACTCCAGTAACCCAACTTACCCAGAAGAGGACCCAATTCAAGTGGAGTGATGCATGTGAGAAGAGCTTTCTGGAGTTGAAGAGGTTGTTGACTTTAGCTCCAGTTTTGGCACTACCTTTCGGAGACTGGAGGATTCATCATTTCAGTAATGCTTCGAAGAATGGACTTGGTTGCGTGTTGATGTAGAATTGAAAAGTTATAACTTATGCATCTAGACAGCTGAAGCCATATGAGCATAATTACCCGACTCACGACTTGGAGCTAACTGCAGTAGTGTTCGCGCTAAAGATCTGGAGGCACTACCTATATAGGGAAACGTGTGAAGTCTTCACTGATCATCAAAGTTTGAAGTACCTGTTCACTCAGAAGGAGTTAAATATGAGGCAAAGACGATGGCTTGAACTGATTAAGGACTACGACCTGAAGATAAATTATCACCCGGGAAAGGCAAACCGAGTTGCGGATGCTCTCAATAGGAAAGGAGCGGGAACATTTGCAGCTTGTATCACTGAACAGGATCGGTTGATTTGTGAGTTTGAGAAGTTGGAACTGGAGGTTGTGCAACCTGCTTTGGGTTATCTGGCAGCTTTGATAGCTCAATCATCATTGGTGGAACGAATTAAGGAGGCACAACCCAAGGATGGTGAATTAGAGATGAAAAGGGCAGCAGCACTCAGCGGAGCACAGTCGGAGTTTCAGGTTCACGAAGATGGCAGTTTGCGATTTCGGGGTAGATTATGTGTCCCAAGTGATGAGGTGTTGAAGATGGAGGTGCTTAGGGAGGCTCATAATACGAAACTCTCGATTCATCCAGGAGAGACTAAGATGTACCGGGATCTCAAAGGAAATTTTTGGTGGAGTGGAATGAAGCGGGACATAGCAGATTTTGTATCCAAGTGTCTAGTATGTTAGCAAGTTAAGGCTGAACAACAAAGACCTACAGGATTGCTGAAGCCACTGGAGATTCCTATTTAGAAGTGGGAGCACATCACTATGGATTTTGTTACGGGTTTACCGAAATCAAAGACTGGGAAGGACACAGTATGGGTTGTGGTGGATCGGTTGACCAAGTCAGCTCACTTCTTGCCTATGAAGTTGACAGCTTCAATGGAGGAGTTGGTATAGCTATATATGGATGCGATTGTTAGGTTGCATGGGGTGCCAGTGAGTATAGTATCAGACAGGGATACCCGATTTGTGTCACGGTTCTGGAAGAGTTTCCAAAAGGCCATGGGGACCACTGTCACCTTGAGCACTGCTTTTCACCCTCAAACTGATGGTCAATCTGATAGGAAAATTCAGACCTTGGAGGATATGTTGCGCGCTTGTGTTCTGGACTTTAAAGGGAATTGGTTGGACAGCTTAACTTTGGTGGAGTTCTCCTACAACAACAACTTTCAATCTAGTATTGGTATGGCCCCTTATGAGGCATTGTATGGAAGGAGATGTAGATCCCCGTGTAGATCCCCGGTTTGTTGGGATGATGTGGGAGAAAGAAGGATAACTAGACCCGAGTTGGTGCAAATAGCCTCAGAGAAAGTACAAGTTGTTCGTGAAAGGTTGAAGGCAGCTCAAGATCTACAAAAGAGTTAGGCTGATAGTAAGCGGAGACCTTTAGAATTTGAATGTGAAGATAAGGTATATCTAAAGGTTTCACCAACCAAATGAGTCATGCGGTTTGGCAAAAGTGGAAAGTTGAGTTCGAGGTATGTGGGACCATAAGAGATTCTGGAAAGGGTTGGAGATCTAGCATACTGGTTAGCTTTGCCACCGGCACTATCTAGGCTGCACAAGGTGTTTCATATGTCCCAGCTAAGGAAGTATGTTGCTGATCCGAGTCATGTGTTGGAAGCATCTCCTCTGCAAGTCCGTGAGGATCTGACTTACGAGGAGGTACCAATAAGGATCGTGGACAGGAAGATGCAAGTCTTGAGACGAAGAACTATACCATATGTGAAGGTGCAATGGTCAAATCACACGGAGCGGGAGGCCATTTGGGAGCTGGAAGAGGATGCACGACGGAAATATCCTTCCTTGTTTGATGATTTAGGTGCGCAAGTTTCAAGGACGAAACTTTTTGTAAAGGGGGTGGAATGTGAGCCCATAGTCCAGAGATTCTGCTGGGCCTTTCATTTCTTTGTGTTAATTAGCAATGGGCTTATCCCTTATAGTTAGGGACTTAATTGATGGGGGGAATATTAGGAGAACTTAATAGTAATTTTGTAACTCTCTGACTGATTAAACGTTCTGCCAGAACGTGGTTCTGATATTCACATCGTTGTTCAACTGTCAGAGACAGTTCAGAGAAAGGAGAAAGGCCAAGAGGAGGAGACAAAGGAAGGGGAAAAGCTCGAGGCTTCGAGTTTAGGTAATCCACGCTCCCCTTAATCTTTTATTGAGGTTTAATTGATATCTAGGGTTCTTGATTTTACTGTTCTGAATTGGGGGGAAATGGGGTGAATGATGTTCTGATGGGGATTGATTGGGATTGTAGGTATGGAAGAGGTTGGTGGTGATAAGGGTGATCTGTGAGTAGGATTCCGGGTAAGGATTCTGACTTAACTGTGTTGATTTTCAACTGATGGTTTGGCTTTATGATCGTCTGTTTTTTTCAATCTGAAAATTATGTTGGTATTCAATTGGATTGAGCATGCAAATAATTTGTTGTCATATTGAGTTGTTTATGCTCAAGTAAGACTATATGATATGTACTTTACTGTTCTTGTTCTGTACTGAATTTTAGTTGCTGAAATTCTGTTCTGTTCTGTCATTTGTTTGGGGTTTGGTCTTGGTAGGGATGATCCCTTATGTTCTGTGTACTGGCTCTAGGCTTGGGGGATACAATACCTTGCCTAATTTTGTGTACTGGCCCTCCTCCTAACGGGATAAAATAGTTAGGAGACTTATATCAGTTAGTCAAAGCTTCTCCCCAAACATGTGTTAAGAATTCTGGTTCTGTTCAAATTATTTGAAAAGTTGGAAATGGTGTAGTGAACTGTTATGGAAAAATGATAGGGTAATGGTTGTATTGTTCATTATTGGAGTGGTTGTGAATATTGAGCCTTGTTCTGTTTCTTTGTGAATTTTGGCATCTGATTTGTTTTGGTTTTATGTCCTTTCTTTGGTCTCTGTTTTTCGTGTCTTGTGCTCTGTTTTTTTTTGGCAGATTTAGTTTGAACAGGCGCCTGTTATTCAGTCCAACAGGCGCCGGTTGAAACAAACGCGTTCTAGAAATTTTCCCGTGAAGAACCGGCGTCGGTTCTTCAACTAAACAGGAGCCGGTTGGTCCTCAGAAAATCGACCCTTCCGTTTTTAGCTTCAACAGGAGCCAGTTGACATACCTAAACAGGCGTCGGCTCATCTCAGAATCAGACCCCTTCCATTTTTGTTCCAATAGGCACTGTTTACTCTTCCTAATGGGTGCCGGTTGACTTCCTAATTCTGAATCTCTTCAGTTTGATCAAAGTTACCCCTGTTTGTTGTATTATTCCTTAGTGTGTGCTATAAGTGAGAAATATTTGAGCTTGAACCACAATCATGTGTTACCCTAACTAAGTCAACACTGCTACCACTGTTTTAAAGTTCAATGATTTGCGAAACTATATCTATGTAACTTACTCAATCCCGGTTAAGTCATAATTCTTACTGAGCTAGTGAGCTCACACCTTACTTATCATTTCAGGTTCTCAGTTGAACGAGGAAGAATTAGACGGGTGGTTCGAGAAGGACCTAGAGTGACTAATTTGACGAGTTCATGTAACATTCTCATTTATGGTCTACTTTATGACATTGGAGTTTTAGTACGTTTGGAGTTATTCCAATGGATTAGTTAAATCATTTTGCATTGTAGTAGAATAATTATAAGTTTTGGCAATTTCAGTTATGACAGTTGAGTCTATTTTTGGTAATGTCTGTTTTGGTTCCGGGTTCGGTATTCCATTTCGAGATACTGCCATGTCATCTTCCGAGTCCGGGGTGTGACAATGTCAAGTACCAATTTCAGACAAATGCATATAAGAAGACAATCTTTATTTGTTAAACAAAGCAGACAACCAAAAGATGAGCGATTTTGTCCTCGGTTTCATGATTCCTATAGATCTTGAGCAGCTTATTTTGTTCATCAGATTCTGTAAGAACTAGCATCACCGTTGCCGCCACTGCCAATGAACTACAAGAAAGCCTTTGAGCAATTGTTGATTTCCAATTAACTGAAAATGAACAGAGCAATCGATAATGTGCTTCTCAGAATCCTATCATTAAAACCACTATGAAACAAACGTCATACTCAGCCAAGAGATGAGATACCATGAATTTGTTTATCATTATAAGGGCCAAAAGCAATGATCAGTTCCTGATGATCCCAGTATAAATATGTAATCATCATCACAAGAGGACAAATTTTAACCAGAAGTGGCTGCACATTTGCAGAGCTCAAGAATAAAAAATATGAGGAGATAACAGTGGCCTGCCGCATGCTTGTGGTCTGGTGAAAGGTTGGGTGGGGAAATGCAAGCATGTATTATATCAAAGCCATCGCCAAGCTTCTCCGGCTACCTTTTAAAACCTAAACAGTGGACAATTTATGATGGAATGTTAGGTCTGATAGGCTTTACTTACACAATGGCTCCTCATTGGACAGAACCTTTCCATGCTTTAACTCCAAGAACAAGGATACCGTGCATCTTTGCTTGAACACTGTACACCATTACCTTATACTCTTACTTACCCTATGTTTAGTCCACAAAGGATGAAGGAGAGGGTACCGAGGAGGAGATTAAGGAAAGTAAATATAATTTATTTTTATTTTATTTGATTAGGATAGAAATGAAATAAATGATAAATATTATTTTGATTTATATCTCAATCTATTCAAATTAGATGAATTGTTTTGTTAAAATTTACTTTCTTCCCATCTTCCCTTCTTAATCAAACGATATAAATCACCTATTTACGTCCAAATTTATTTATTTTCCTCTTTTCCTCTCTCTTTTCATCCCAACGAAACATACTACTAACTAAACCCAAATAATCTAGTTGCAATGCCAAAAATATGTGGACTATATAGTAAATACAAATGAACAGATTGTTTAGAAGTTCATAAATGTTAGCTTTTACTATATTAATTATGTAATTTTTAAAAGAAGATGAGATTTATTTTTAGAAAGCGTCCATGTGATATGCAACCTCTAGTTTCAAATTCATTTCACTTTCTCTCCTTCTGTCATTAACACTACTTAATTATATGGATGCTTTATTTCTAAGTTTCGTCATCAATAATTGAGATGCTAAAATATTACTCTACATGTTCTTCATATGAGAAAGTTACAAAGAGCATTCTGTTGATTAACTTGCTCTCAGAAGTTGTTGAAAAATATGTTAGGCCTAACTCTCTATTTAAAAGATAATTGTCAAGATTATTCGATACTGATGAGAAATATCAACAGAAAGAGCTAAATATTTAGAGTATAAATTTTACAATATTAAACATTTGTGAGTGACTTAATAGCAGAATATTAAAATTAACTCTAATAGCATATTAGAAAATATGTACATTTAACTCCATCAAAAGTCCCTTTACTATTATCATTCTTCTTTTACATCATGGTTCAAATTCAAATACATCATGTTTCATAAGGTTAAATTTTTCTAATTTAGTTAATAGTTAGGGTATATATCATCCCATTAATGCGCAAGTGTGACGCAAAAGCATCATCACTCTTCTCTCTACACATGTTTCATGAGTTTCAACCATGCCGTTGATTATATTGCTTTTGTGTTATTTGAAAATAATATGTATCCCATCCTTTAGGACTTGGGTTCCCTTTTTGCAACTTTACTAGGATATGGCTACTTGAGTTCTCTATATATGATTAGTAGGATCGCTTAGTGGATTGTTTTACTTCTAAAATGCTTTTATTTATTGATTAAGATTAATTATTATTAGGATCAATTAATTTGATGCAACAATTGTGAAATGTATCATTTCCCCTTACAATTCAGCTAGACCGCAATAGTAATATAGTTTGATTATGATTTTAGTTTTCTTGACATTCAAAACAATGTTTTGTTCAAAGCTTCTAAAAAAAATATAAGTTGTAACTTTACTAGAGATAAAAATTTCTAAATGGATTTCTAGTTAATTGATTATTAGTATTCTTTAATTTCCTTAATGAAGCTATATATAAAGAATGAGTAGCCTAAAACTAAGTCATGAGAACATTGTTAATTATAAGTGAAATCAATATTTCTTTATTTAACTATTAACTAAATAAAATTACTTGATAAAGTTTAAATGAAAAATTCAAAATGATAATAAAAATAAGTAACTTTTGTATGTATTTATTGATGACCAACATAAATACATAATATACAAAGGTTTACATATATATTCACATCAGCCCTCTTATCCTAGCTGTGTCCCATCACTTCCAAAGGAGTACAATTGACAAAGTTTCCACTTAACATCACCTCTTTGTACGACTTAGTTTGGTATTGCTCTCTAATTTCATTGGTGAGAAACCTCTTGAAGAAACGAGGTTTCACCTGACAACCCTCCAAGAATATGCTACCATTACAGACAAAAATTACTCTAATTAAGGATATTGCTAACTGATTTGATCAAGCAGACATGGTACTTTGTAACATGTGCATTAAGTAGTGAAGAAACTAAAATTATTTCTCTATGTTCTTGAATCTTGATCGTGGTTTGCTGTTCTCTCTTTCATCTTCTTGGTAAAATTCACTGCTTGTTCTCCATCTCTAATGTGTTTAGCACGTTTGATATTTCAATATCGTTAGAACAATCGACCCCAAAATCATGAACACCAAAATCTTGACAATCCAGTAGCCACGAGCAAGTCTCATCCCAAGATGGTGTTATGCTAGCATTATCGAAGTTCTGTCCAGCTGGAAATTCCCATGGAGCATTAGAAACTGTGGCATCATCCCCCAGCAGGTAGTTCATCAGTGGATCATAGTCTGTAACGTTATCCAGAATGCTATCGAGTAAATTCGAAGATTCATCAGTGGATGATTGTTCAGTTGGAGAGCGGGAGTTCTGATCTTCTGAGCTAGCAGAGATATTGGTAATCTCTGGCAATTCGATCTGATCATGATTCTTTTTCGATTCTAGCGGGTTATGATCGTCTGCAAGAGGCGATGGGTGGGTTTCCTCCTTCGTTTCCTTTTGAAGGGGTTCATGTGTGACGGGATCAATTCCCATCTTGAGTAGTTTCTTCTTGATGTGGGTATTCCAATGGTTCTTAATCTCATTGTCTGTCCTTCCCGGCAACCTTGAAGCAATCTTAGACCACCTGATTTAAAAAAAACAAAAAAAAACCCAAAAAGAAAAGGCTAATTTATAATCATGTGACTTGTGGAATAGAAAGATGATCAAAACTTTCAAATCCCACTTCTACAAGAAAATTGTACACCGATGATCGATGCATGCTTGAGTATGAAGCCAACAATATGACTGAGACTACATATTACGCTGCATCATATGATATCGCTACCTGAGAAATATGCATATATAGAATAGTAAAAGAGTAACACTTAAGACTCTTTTTGGATCGATGAAATTGAAACTTTGCACTCAACTAAAAGCTTAAATGAGAATACTTCACTAATTAACTATGGCGGCCAATTGTAAACACCACTCTGATAAAAGGTGGTTGGGATTTGCCCACTGATTTCAAAATAGACTCGGGCAGTTGCCACTTGCCATATATGGTCTTTGTCTTCCTAGATAGCTATCATTGTTACAGTGACTTGGTTGCATGCAAGGACCATATCATCCTTGCATTCTTATGAACATATATAGTTAAAACTTGCGAGTGGGGTATCTTTTATCACGAAAAAATATTTTTGATGATGCGTTATATAAAAAATTAATAATACCATATTAAAAGTGAATACATAAAAAAATTTCTCGTTTGTTGGTTTTCGGTATATGGTTTGCTGTATAGAAAGATATCAATTTTTTTTGAGAAATCATTGCAAACCAAAAGCATCTAAATGGAGAGGAAAAATGATCCATCTTCTGCAACTAAACCATTAACTTTATGGGGATTATGTTTTGATGCTGCTGAGAGGTTTCAAAAATGCATGCAAGAAGTACCTGTTACCAAGGCGGGCATGAAGATCAATAACCAATTGCTCTTCAGCTTGAGTAAGAAGGCCTCTCTTCAAGTCCGGGCGAAGATAATTAGTCCATCGCAGACGACAGCTCTTACCGCAGCGGCGCAGCCCGGCAAGCTTAGGCACAGCTCTCCAACAACATTGGCCATTGGTGAGGATGAAGTTGATAAGTTTCTTATCTTCCTCTGCAGTCCATGGCCCCTTCTTCACCCCTAGTTTGTCACAGCAAGGTTGTCTGCCCATCACTAGCACTCCTATCACAAAGTCTCCAATAAAACTTGGTAAAACTCAAATGTCCCCTACCCACCTTTATATACCACCAACTTTTGTGTAAAGGTCTCACCTTTCCCCTTCCTCCTTGCCTTAGCAACATTATATATATAATGACATATACACATATTTTTAAAAAATTGGGGTGAGAAGAGTGTGGGATTCAGGGACCCACCATTGGTTTATTGAAAGGTACTCGTGAACTACAAAGGCACAAGCTTGTTCTGGTGTATTCGACTACACGAGGTGGTGATAGTGAACTAAGGATGACCCAAAGACAAAGCTACATCTAAGCATTCCAATTTTTCTTCCCATTTTCCTACACAAACCACTCTGTGATTGCACTCTTACTCAACCATTCCATCACCCATTTCGTCATCACCACGTTTACGTGTCCGTTTCATGGGGGAAGGCAATCGAGTGTGTTACAGTTACCATGGACGTCCTTTGATCTTCTTAAAGATGATCACTTCTTGGGACTATATTCTTTGTACGCCACATGGATCTCTGCTCTGATCTTACTTAGTTTCTGAGCCAGAGGGATAGCCTGAAATGCAAGAAAAATTGCTCTCCTCATATCCCAACATGGGCTGATTACTGTAAAGTTAGAGAAGATTTCATCATCCATTACCCTTCTTGATTAAGGCACTCTCACAAGAATTGGGAAATGACGAGCCAAAGAGGATGGAGGACAGGCATAGCATATCTTAAGCAACAGTAAGATGATCAATCATTATGCAGCTGATTTATTAGGACTAGCTTGCTAGCTTTTTCCCATGGTAGGATCCTACATTATGGCTATAAAATATCAAAGAATTCAGGTTACATAAATATCAGTGTTGAGTTATCACATCATCTTCTTAATGAGTAAAAATGCTTCTTATGAGTCTGCAAATCTTCAAGGTGTATTTTGTGATCGGAGTTAAGCCAATATATTTTTGATATGATATTAGAGTTCGTCTTAATCTAATATTATACGGATTTATTATTATTAAATTGAAAAATATACAAATTTATCGTACCTTATTAGATTGAAAAATATAAGAATTCTACTTTCGACATAATTTACACAAAATTTTAAAAAAAGAATCTATAAGACAACTACATAAGCTCAAAATGATTATTACCTTGCCTACTAAAATCATATTCGACAATTTTATGTCCACAAATAAAGGGGATGCATCAACTTTCTTCCATAGAGTTTTGGTAGTGAAAATTCAAAGTGCCACTTAAAGCAATCAAAGACTTGAGGTTGCTTGATCTAGTGTAAATTGACTGGTTAGTAGCTGTAGTGTGCATATCTTTGAAATTCAAAGACTGCCACCCTTAATAGTTTGCATTTGGTAGTGCCAAAAGTCTAATCTGCTTTCTCCTTGTATCAGCATCCTTGTCATTTACCTCTTTTAGAGTTACTACCATATATCTCGCAGTTATAAACATTAAAGAAAACTCTTGAAATTCTTTAAAGCGAAAACTTTGGACAAATGCTCAATAATACCTAGATTTCTCCTTCTTCACAAAACTTTCTTTAAAATAAACTCATTCCTATTTGTGGCCAATTAATCTTTCATACGTTGAAATTCTTGTACGAGGTTCAATTATGATCACATAATCATTTAAACAACTTTAAAAGTTTGACAATAATATAACAATAAATATCTCATGTAAAAATGAAATATATGATATAAACTATTAATCTAATAGATCGAAGAAATTTAAGGTATATCATGAAACGTGTTTTCTTGTTTACAAATTCAAGTTTATATATGTATATCTATATATAGAGTATGTAGTAGGCAGCAACACTTGGATTTAGCTCAGAGAATTTAAGAATTTCCAAAAACTTAGTATACACCCAAGATCATGACTGCTCAATAGTTGCCATCAATTTTCATTTTTCTATACTAATGCGTGCATGCCTTAGAGAAGATGATTATTAATATCTTTCAAGGGGACCATATATATGGGGATGCTATTTTGCCAATATTGCTAACTTTGAGATGTCTCCTTCCCTGAGCTTAATTCTAGATCCTTCCAAATGCAATTATTTCTCATGTTAATCTGGCCAGAGAAATCGATTTTCTAAATATTATTTTCATTCTGGATTAAATATTTTACTAAAGAATATAATTGTTATATATGATAGTGGTTTAATGATTCAAAATATATATTCAGTTATAATTCAGGGAAAAAAAACAATAAAACATATTAGAACCTTGTGTATATTTAAAAATTAATGTAAATTTAATTTTTAAAGGAAGATCATATAAACACACGCTAAAATGGAAAGTGGGACAGTAAAATTAGAAGGGAAGCAACTCAATTATGTGAATAAACCGTGACAAAAAGAGTAAAGGTGTGGACGAGGTTCGAAGCTTTTGCCTATGCTCTTCAATGGGAAGCCAGTTAAACCATAGGCATCATCGACCATACATATACGTGTCAAAGGGAGGAGATTTCTTGTGAGAAAATTAATTCTCAAGATTTTTATTACGTGATAATGAGATATTCTCAAAGACACAAATTGTAATACATTATATTATCTGAACGTAGACGACAGATGGGGGGCAGGTAATGATCCAAATGCTTGGTTTTTGACTTGCATGTCTTAGGTTAGGTATGTATTCATCAACATGGACCATACTTCTTCATCTACCTCCTCACTACATTCTGTTAAAATCAGGTTGGTAACAACAAAATCTTAGATTTTTCGATTCAAATTTAATACGACTTCATAAGTAATAATCGATGAGATCCAAATTATGACAAGTAAATACGTTTGTTTACAATAACGTTGATTGTCTTGAATTATTGCAGGTGAATTCGAATTTGCATTCCAACTTAAAATTTTAAGAGTACAACTTGAAAGAATATTTTGTTTTTTATAAATACGTAATTTGAGAGATTAATATTAACCGTCTTTATAATAATTCTTTTGAAAAAAAATAAAAAATATCTCTCTCTATTCATACATATAGATCGCTTTAACCGAACTACGTAAATATTGTGTATCTTTTATTTTTTTTTATTTTTAACTCATTTAACAAATAAAAAGAATCTTATTCCACTTATATTCATATATACATATATATAGAGAGAGAGGCTCCTTTCCTGTGCGAATGAAACTGGACATCTTCTATCCAAATTAGTTATTGGGTTTTCTAATCTAATCTTTCGCAGAGTCTGTAGCCTACAGAATGTTCTCTCACACGCATTGATGCCCCTTTTGCCTTCCACTTAAGTTCTTGGACATGACAAGTAGAACTGGTAGACCTGGTGGCATGCCTTCATCCATTTTAGTCTTACGAAGGTCAAAACCAAAGTCTTTCAAGCTATCGTGCTTCTGCTAATCCACTTCATACTGTTAATGAAGACGAAAGAGGTCCATGTTTACTGAGGTTCATCTATTCGAACAAAGCCAGATGGCTAGTTTACGTGTGGGACTTTCTGAAGTTATATGTTGGGAACACCTGAGACCCTCAGGTGTCTGTGATGACTTGCAAATCACAAAACTTGACAATCACACTTGTAATTTTTCTTCATTTAAGGATCCAACATATCCATATATACTTTCCCCATAAGGAAGTGTAAACTAATCTTACATATATGAGTATATATCATATATACACCTGTGGAGGTCAACATCATATACCCATACAGATGCTATTTGCTTGAGATCTCCGATCCCAACAATCAAAATGGGATTTTAATCAGCCACATATGAGACATATGACTTTCTAAAATAAACAATATAAGCTCATTGTCAGCCACGTATAATGTGAGTTTTTGGGGTGTCAACATTGAGTACAATCAAATTAATACAACGATGCTTAACTAAAAGATAGTTTCTATTTGTTGATAACACACTACATATATAACATACCTTTTAAAACCATTTTAGGTATGTTCAATCATAAGTGTAGGTAGTACTCCGACACAAATAATGAAAAAGAGTTAGAAAGAAGAAATGATACCGTGGATGTTTTATGCCATGTAATTTCTGAAAATGAGGCAGTAAGATACATTAATGTGTCTATATAGATGCTGGTAAAGGTAAAATTTGGGTTCATTGAGATTTCATTAAATATCGTAAATGATAATACTCAATTTAACATGGTCTATCATGAATAACAACAAAGGCTTGCTACTGCAGCCCCTGGAAAAATACAAGAGTAGGCTAGCTTTTTCTCCAAGCAGCAATCTGTGTAGATATAATTCTTTTATTTATTGTTATCTAGCTCTTATGAGTATTGAATACTTCCGATGCTTTAGTGTTCTTAATATGATCATTGGTTTAGTTAATGGCCTCATGTGTCAAATGATGTGTCCGGATTTAGGTATAAAAATCATATAAAAACTAAATATATTCCCAATCAAATTTATATTAAAACGTTAACTCCAAATTACACATATGAGCAAGCGTATTCATCATTAACATAGCATAGGGTTCAAACGAGTGTCGATCCTCAAGGAACAAGTATGCATTAATCACTTTTCTTTCATTGTTTAACCGACTCGATAAAGTGAAAAAGAAATAAAATAAAACAAAAGAATATATATATATATATATATATATATATATATATATATACATGTCAAGGATGTAGAATTTTGTAACTTAAACTATTATTTTGACAAACATGATCTTAAAGAACCCAACCATCATCATAACTAATTATTCCATTGGCATCATGAAGGATTCACTACAGGAAAAATCGTGATTTGCGACGAATTTTTTGCGACGGCTTCAATACCGTCGCTAATAGCGACCAATTTGCGACGATTTTCAAACAAGTAGCGAGTTGACCAAAACCGTCGCAAAACCGTCGCAATTTGCGACGGTTTTGCGACGGCCAATATACCCGTCGCAATTCGTAGCAAAATCATCGCTATTTGCGACGATTTTGCGACGGTATTTATGCCCTCGCAAATTGCGAGGGTTTTGCGACGGCAAGTTATTTTTAAAAAAATAATTTTAAATAAATTTTCAGATACGTCCGTCGCAAAACCCTCGCAATTTGCGAGGATTTTGCGACGGCTAATAAACCATCGCAAATTGCGAGGGTTTTGCGACGGCGAGTTATTTTAAAAAATATATTTTTAAATAAATTTTCAGTATGTCCGTCGCAAAACCCTCGCAATTTGCGAGGATTTTGCGACGGCTAATAAACCCTCGCAAATTGCGAGGGTTTTGCGACTGGCGAGTTATTTTAAAAAAAATATTTTTAAATAAATTTTCGTACGTCCGTCGCAAAACCCTCGCAATTTGCGACGGCTAATAAACCCTCGCAAATTGCGAGGGTTTTGCGACGGCAAGTTATTTTTTAAAATAATATTTTTAAAAATTTTTTTGAACGACCATCGCAAAACCCTCGCAAATTGCGAGGGTTTTGCGACGGCAAATAATCCTCTCAATTTGCGAGGGTTTTGCGATGGATATTTAATTTTAAAAAATATTTTTTAAAAAAATTTGAACGTCCATCGCAAAACCCTCGCAATTTGCGACGGCCAATAAACCCTCTCAATTTGCGAGGGTTTTGCGACGTGCAATTTATTTTTTAAAAAAATATTTTTAAAAAATTTTTTGAACTTCCATCGCAAAACCCTCGCAAATTACGAGGGTTTTGCGACGGTAAATAACCCTCGCAATTTGCGATGGGTTTGCGACGACAAATTATTTTTTAAAAAAATATTTTTAAAATTTTTGAACGTCCATCGCAAAGTCCTCGCAATTTGCGAGGGTTTTGTGACGGTAGTTAGCCCTCGCAATTTGCGAGGGTTTTGCGACGGTAATTTATTTTTAAAAAAAATTGAACGTTCATCGCAAACCCTCGCAAATTGCGAGGATTTTGCGACGGCAATAACCCTCGCAATTTGCGAGGGATTTGCGACGATCGATTATTTTTAAAAAAATATTTTAAAAATTTTTGAACATCCGTCGCAAAGTTCTCGCAATTTGCGAGGATTTTGAGACGAATTTTCGGCTCTCGCAATTTGCGAGGGTTTTGCGACGGTCAATATTTTTAATTAAAAAATAAATAAATGGCAAAATGTATAGAAAATCTCAAAACCCCAATTAAGTCGCAAATTAGTCGCTAATACGTCACTAATTGCGACGAATTTGCGAGGGTTTTACAACAAAATAGGGTTTTAATTTTTTTTTTAAATTTCTTTATGTGTTTATGTGATGGTGTATTTTGACAAATTTACTTGAAATATTTTTAATAACATGTCTCAATTAGTGCATTTTATTATAATTTTGTATATGTAATTATGTCATGTTATACACCTAATGTATTGCATAAGTAAATGTATATAGTTAATTATGTTATGTTATATACTTATTCTAATATATAAGTATATGTATATAATGTATATAAGTATCTGTTTAGTTTAATATATATATATATATATATATATATATATACTATAACATGTAGGTATATATATACATATGTCTAATTTTTTAATCTATCACTTTGATTAAGTAGTGTATAAAGAAAAATAATTCAAATACTTGTTATTATTGTTGATATCACTAAAAAAATTATGAAATTTATAATGTAGAGATCAATTTGTAATGTTCTTCGTCTCCTACATGTTAATATATATTATACTAATTTAGCTATGTATATACATATGTCCAATTTTTTAATATATCTATTTTGTTAAGTAGTGTATAAAATAAAATATGTAAAGAAAAACAATTCAAATACTTGTTATTATTGTTGAGATTACTAAAAAAAATATTGAAAATTATAATGTAGAGATCGATTTGTAATGTTATTCATCTCGAACATATTAATATATATTATACTATATAGTTATATATATACATATTCTAATTTTTTTATCTATTTATTTGATTAAGTGGTGTATAAATTAAAATATATAAAGAAAAATAATTTACATAATAATATTATTATTAGAATCACTAAAAAATAATAAAAATTATAATGTATAGATCGATTTATAATATTATTCGTATTAATTTATGAGAAATTAGCGAGGATTTTATTTTTTCGTCACAAATTGCGACGAAATAGCTAGAAATTTAAAAAAAAATTAAAAATTTCCAAAATTTTTCACTCCCTCTTTTTTTTTTTTTCCCTCCTTCTTCCCCCTTCCTTCTTCCTCCTCAACTCCCCTCCCTCACCTCCCTCACGGCACCCCCCCATCCGGCGCCCCCCTCCCGCTCCCCCTCCCTCTCCCCGCCGGCGACCCCCCCATCCCGCGCCCCCTCCCGCTCCCCCTCCCTCATCCGCGCCCCCTCCTGCTCCCCCTCCCTCATCCCGCGGCCCCCTCCCTCAACTCCCCCCATCCCGCAGCCCCCCCTCAACTCCCCTCCCTCAACCCCCCACACCCCCGCGGCCCCCTCCCCGCGCCCCCTCCCCCCTCCCCGCCCCTCCCTCAACTCCCCCACCCCCGCGCCCCCTCCCTGCGCCCATCCCGCAGCCCCCCCACCCCCGCGCCCCCTCCCTCAACTCCCCCCATCCCGCGGCGCCCCCCCCCCTCAACTCCCCCACTGCTCTTCCTACCCCCTTCGACCCGCCCCCTCGGTCGGCGCATCGCCATTCTGTGCTCTTTCTTGTCTTTGTTCTTTGAAGTTGATTCGTTTGGGTAAGTAGTTAGAATTTATCTCTTTGAGCTACTTCATTATCTTATAAACTTTGGGCAGATTTTCATTTCCCCTGAAGCTTTGAAATTTGGGCGATTATTTGTGAATGAGCGAGTTTGAATTGATGTATAAAAGTTGTATTGATGTTGGGGTTGAGTTTGAGGAGATTGTGAGTGACATGATGGTGGTTTGATGTGAGAAAAACAATTTAAATTTGGAATTGTGAAGCTGGAATTGCTAAATTGTTAGTTGGAATTGTTGTCCTTTTTTAACATTCAATGTGTTTTGATCTATACTTATAGTGCACTCTTTTTTACCCTGTTATAAAAAAATTACTACTTTGATCAAATTATATGAGAACTATGTTTTAGCTATATAAACCCTTATAAATTAATTTGATTGGTTATGATGCCATAATAGGAAGGTTGATTTCTAATTAGTTTAGTAATCTTATTACTTGATTATAATAATATATTAGTCTCTCTAGTGGAAGATTTAACTCTAGTAGAATGCTTTGAAGGCTCTTTTATGTGAGAAATCCGTTTCCTTAGATTATGAAGATGTAGGATGTGCGTTTTGTTCATATAAATTGCCTTTTTGTTGAATTCAAATGTTGGATTCCCCGTGAGTAATGGGTGATTACTCCTCCTGGGTAATGGGTGATTACCCCTAGTTATCCTTTTATTTATTTATTTATTTTTTTGTATAAATGAATGATCTGTCTTTGTTGTTTGCAATTGCATTTTGATTGTATAATTTTGAGGTGGCCTTGTGCCTGGAAAATGTCCAATTACGGGGAGACTACTGTCAAAATTTTTTTCAAAATCGCCGCTACTTAATGTGGAATAGAATAACTACCCTTATCTTGGAGTGTATTATTCGATTGAGCATGAGTATATATCCCATAATAGCATTATTATTAAAAATAATATTGCTAATAAGAATAAGAATAGGAGTAATGAAATGAGTAATAATAATAATTTCATATATAGGTCGATGTTAATAATAGCGGGAATAATATACGTTATAGAGAGAGTTAAAATAAGAATATAATTAGCTTTAATAGTATTTAATCTTAATCAAATTCCTCAATTAAGATTAAATACTTGGTTAAAACGTATATATTGAAGGTGTAAGCTGTATCCAACGATAGCAATTGTAAATTCTATGTTTTGGACCTCTTTTTGTTAGATAATAGAAAGGAAAATGTAATTATACTTCTCTTCCTTTTGTTTAAGGGGTGATTTTAATTATTGAGTTGATTGTTCTTTTCTCTCATTTAGACGTCATGGAGGATCGTAGTTGGATGTATAGAAGGCACGCTTCAGGTGTAAAAGGGATCACTATTGAATTTGAGGAAGGGGTTAAGGCTTTTTGACATTTGCCTTATCAAATGCAATGTCAAGCGTAATTAGATGCCCGTGTGCAAAATGTAAGAATAAAAAGTACCGGATCCGGCACAAGTTAAGCTCCACCTGTGGAAGTGCGGATTTGTGCCTAGGTATTACCGGTGGACATGTCATGGTGAGCCATTCGAGTGTCCCTCAAGTGTGTCTACCTCAATCCCGAGAATCCGATTCACATCAAGAAAATCGGTCTCGCGAAATGGTCTTAGACGTAGCGGGACCCGACTTTCCCCACGAGCTCCATCGGCAGTTCATTTTGAAGAGCCACCTAATGTGGAGGCACAAAGGTTTTACGATATGTTAAAGGCGGCGAGAGACTCCTATATGGGATGGATGCACACAACATTCGCGGCTTTCATCGGCTTCAAGGTTATTAAACATTAAGTGCGAAAATAACCTCTCGCGTAAAGCCTTTAACGATGTTGTGCAATTGATGAAAGAGGTTGTGCCTAGCGATAATACGATTCTCGATGATTTCTATCGGATGAAAAAATTAGTGGGTGGGTTGGGTTTGCCGGTACAAAAAATAGATGTATGCAATAATGGATGCATGCTTTCTTGGAAAGATGACATGAATCGTAGAGAGTGTAAATTTTGTGGCCATCCTCGATATGCACGAGAAAAAGGTTGGGAAGAACACAAGTAGAAGGGAAATTTCATTCAAGAAGATGTATTACTTCCCGATAACACCGAGGCTACAAAGATTGTACACTTCCAAAACAACGAGTGAACACATGAGATGGCATGGAGAGAGCGAGATCGGAGAAAGGCACAATGAGTCACCCTCGTGATACTTGAAGCATGGCAACACTTTGATCGAATATATCCCGAGTTTGCAAAAGAAGTACGGAATGTCAAACTTGGTTTATGTACGGATGGATTCTCACCATTTGGGATGTCGGGTAAGCAATATTCATCCTGGCCGGTCATTCTCACACCGTATAATCTCCCCCGTGGATGTGTATGAAGGATCCGAGTCATGTTTTTAACAATCATTATCCCGGGCCCCAAGAATCCAAAGCACCAGGTGGATGTTTATTTACAACCCTTGATAGATGAATTAACCAAATTGTGGTTTGAAGGTGTCACCACTTATGACATATCGAAGAAACAAAACTTCCAACTACGGGCGGCACTTTTGTGGACTATTAATGATTTTCCTGCATATGGTATGTTGAGTGGGTGGAGCACTGCTTGGGAGAGCGGCTTGTCCATATTGTATGGGCAATACAAAGTCTTTTCATCTACAAAATGGTGGGAAACAATCATGGTTTGAGCTGTCACCGTCGTTTCTTACCATCGGATCATCCTTACGGGAGGGATACGAGATCTTTTAGGAATGATAGAGGTTACGAGACATCACGGCTGTGCAATACCCTACTGGTGAAGAAATGCGGGATAGTTTGTCTAATTATGAAAAAATTACAGAAACATGCAAAGAAATTGGAAGGAGTAATGGCGGGGGAATATCTCATAATTGGGCAAAAAGGAGTATTTTTTGGGATTTGCCGTATTGGCGTACTAATTTGGTCCGACATAATATTGATGTAATGCACAATGAGAAGAATGTATTTGACAATGTCATGAATACGAGTTCTTGAGGTAAAGGGTAAATCAAAAGACAATTTAAAGGCTAGACGTGACTTAGAAATTTATTGCCATAGGCCGGAGCTACATGCCTTGAATGTGGGAGGAGGAAAAGTGGCTATACCTAAAAGTCTGTTTACTCGTTGACATCGGAACAAAAGAAACTTTTGCTAGAATGGTTGAGGGGATTGCAACTCCCAGGATGGATACGCTTCAAACATTGGAAGATGTCTTGATTTGAATGAGTTGAAGTTATCCGGTATGAAATCACATGAGCATCACGTATTCATGGAGAGACTACTTCCAATTGCATTGAAGGAATTTCTTCCTTCTAATGTATGGGGTGTTTTGACGGAGTTGAGTCTTTTTTATCGTGATCTATGCTCTCCTAAGTTGAATGTAGCTCATATGGCCAAATTGGAGTCCGATATTCCTTTATTGTTATGTAAGTTGGAGAAGATATTTCCACTGCATTCTTTGATGTAATGGAACACCTATTAATTCATTTGCCTTACGAAGCAAGAGTTTGTGGCCCTGTTCAATATAGGTGGATGTACCAGTTTGAACGGTAATCGAATCATTCAATCTAATTCTTTTCATAGCAGGTTCGATATAAGTGTGTGTGACTGAAGTCGTATTTTTTTTTTAAATGACAGGTATTTGCATCAATTGAAAATCAAGGTGAAAAATAAGGCTAGAGTTGAAGGGTCAATCTGCAATGCTTATCTAGTTGAGGAAGCATCCACTTTCTTCTCTTATTATTTTGAGCCACATGTACAAACAAAACGTACAATTCCAGCGCGTAATGAAGAAGGAGAACGATTAGAGAGGGTGCAAGAACACGGGCTGTCAATACGCAATGTTCAAGGACGGGTGATAGGACGAATTCGAACTCGGTTCCTTACTTACGAAGAATTCGTTGCGGCAAGAATTTATATGTTGCTTAATTGTGGTGAAGTGCAGCCATACATTGAGTACGAGCTACTACTTCATACATTTTATACGATAAATGATACATCATAATGATTTTGACTCATTCCATCTAATTCTAATGCATTACGGGGCATTCACGGCACACTTACGAGTACGGCTCAGACTATATCGAGAGATAGAAATCAATAGAAGTATCGACCTTGAATTTGCGAGAATGGTTTAGTGGATATGTAAGTCTCATAAGATAATAACTTGCATTTGGAACTCCATTGGGGATTCAATGGAGTTTCATAATGCTATAACTTTCATAATTACGAGGTTAACTTGTCTAATGTTTTTTAGGTACAAGATTCGGAAAATATGGTTACAAATGAATGCTTGAGGAACTTTGCTTGGGGTCCGTCAAGACTAGTGAAATCATATAGTGGGTACATAATTAATGGTTACCGATTTCACACTCATGATTATGCGGAGGAAAGAAAACGAGTTAATAGTGGTGTTTGCGTGAAAGGGATTGGAAATGACGCATCGGGACACGATTACTATGGAGTGTTAAATGAGATTATTGAAGTGCAATTTCCTGGTAATCCACGAGCAAAGCATTGTTCTTTTTAAATGTCACTTGGTTTGATCAAACATTGAATCGTGAGTACGAGGTACATCCGCGAGTATAATCTTGTAGAAATTAACCACAAAAGGAGCTATGCTAACTATGATCCATTTGTTCTAGCTCAACAAGCTATCCAAGTGTATTATGCATCATATCCGGGGAGTAAGAGGCCAAGATCGATTGGTTGGCGGTTGCAAAACCAAAGCTCGACATATAATAGATGCACCGTGGTTGATAGAGCTTATCGGGAAGAAGTAGATGCTGCGACGAAGTCGGCATATCGTTATTTGTTGATCTTGGTATTACGACGCATGAGAATGGTATGAGTGAAATGTTGGATGTTCATGATGAGGCTATAACGACAAGGGATAGTTCTCCTATAAATGAAGAGGAAGAAGATGAATGGGAAACGAGTAGCGATACCTCGGTAGATGATGATGAGTACGTATCGGAGAATGATTCTAGTGAATAGGCACGATTTCAATTCATTTACAAATAATATAGTTAATGGTGAGGGAATCCTGAAATCTATTGCATCATTACTATCCCATGTCAAATTTTAACTTACAATTTATTTGTTACTTGAATCTACATGCCTTGAATCTTTTATTATTTTAAATTCCATCACATACAATTTTGTTTCACAATTTTGTCTAATTGTCGGGAATCTCATCTCCTTCTTTTTTTTGCGGGAATCTTTCGTTTAGACTTGTACGGCCGGAGGATTTTTGTTATTCCTTATTATATTCTTTTGTGGTGTAAACAACAAGGTAGTTTATATATTGTATTGTTCTTTGTATTGACGGACAATTCACAAGGACAGAGGCATTTATAATTTTTAGCTTGATTTTAACTATATCGAACATTTTAATTGGAACCCAGTGAGTGATGGGTGATCATTCCCAGTGAGTGATGGGTGATCATTCCTCTTGGGTAATGGGTGATTACCCCTAGTTATCTTTTGAATTTTTCTATATTTAAAAGATCTGTCTTTGTTGTTTGTAACGAGCGTTTTGGTTGTCAAATCTTGAGGTGGCCTTGTGCACGGGAAATGCCCAATTATAGGGGAGACTCTGTCAAATTTTTTTTAAAATTCAATTTACAAGTACAATGTTTATTTTGACATATCCATCATCGACAAAGCATTATTATTGTATTACTTTAAACTAGCGAATAGATATAACGTTTCAATGTTATTATTCTTTTATCATTTTTATTCACGGTTATTTACATCCTTCTTTTGGAGTGGGCTTCGTCTTTATTGGTTACTTATTTTTCTTTTTTCATCTCCTTTAGCAATGTCTTCTAATGAAGGATCATTGAGGGAGGGGAGTCGGGAGGGTCGGGAGCCTTATACTCCATCCCTACTCGGCTACAAAGGCTTTCGAGTGCCTCCTTCATTACATGGCTCTATTGGAGATGAGGGAGTACCATCCCCGGCTTTTCAATCATCCGCTGCTTCGACTTCGCATTCGTTGGGTTGCAAGTTACGGACTCCAGACCTTGGATTGTTCCACGGGGAAACGGGTAAGTAACATATTCATACTTTGTAAGATGTTGATTATTAGTTCAATTATTATTATTATTTTTGAGATTAACATAACTATATTGTACATTGTCATTGCACCAAAAATAGGTTCGCAGGCTCGGACAAATGTGTCGAGAAATTTCAAATATAATACAGACGGTACTTCACTGGTTCGTATCAGACATACACGCACGTCCCGATAACCGTGCGAGACTTATGGTTTCAAGAATTTGGGGTAAGCAATTTTTGAGTATTTTTTATCGTTTAAGTACTATGTTATATGTTAATCGAAATCTTAATCATGATCATGCAGAAATATTTTCGGTGGAGGGAAGAGTATGCTTCGCTAATTCGATCAAATTGGGAAAAGAAGTGTCGGACGCGATTTTCGGACATAATGTCTAGGTTGAGGAAGAGGGATGATTGGGTATGTCCTCATTGGATAGAGGCACGATATTGGAATGACATTTGCGAGTGCTGGAGATCGAGAGAAGTATCGAAGCTCTCATCCACCAACAAAAAGAATCGTGGGAGTAGTTGCACCCATACTTGGAGGGTCTATTTCGTTCACGAGAACACGAGGACCGTTTGGTAATTCACCTACATGCCTTAATTAATTATTAATCTAAATTGTTTTATTACAAATTTATGTAAGATTGTAATGATTACATTGTGTTAACATAAATGTAGCGGGCCAAGGAGGGGAGTTCTTTTAGCTACACGAGACATGTTTGAGACATTACATGTCTTTCGGAGCGGAGCCACAAAAGGGTCGGTTTGTCGGTGAGCGATCTCGCCGGACATTGGTACTATATAGATTAAATATGTTGAAATTCTTTATCTTGTGTGGAATTTGTATTTTATTTTGATAATTACTATTGACAATTCTTTTTTTTTTTTTTAGGATGAGGTGCGAAATCTCATACGAGCACTCCTCGATCCGAGTCTAGTGACTCTGTAAACTCTGTTATTCCTCTTGATGAAAAAGCCATGTTTGTAAAGGCACAAGGCGGGTTCAAAGGGGACGAGTTTTTGGGTTAGGCTCGGAGGCGACACATGTTCGAACTAGGCTGTCTCAAAGTGGATTGCATGCATCTTCTCCTACGAAGTTGATATTGGACATCTAGTAGAGCAAAGGGTTCAACGAGCTGAGCGGAGATTCAATCGACAAATAGACTTGTACGGGACTTCATGAAGCAACGACGATCTACATTTGGTGGTTGGATGGCGGCTATGTCGGACAAAATGGGTATTCTGCACCATCTATGCCATCCATAGAGGAGATAGAAGCGCGCATTGCGGTGCTAATGTCGAAGATGAAGATCCAAATGTTGACGATGGATTTGATCCAGTTGATGAGCACCGGGCCACGTAGTGGCTCTCGTTCCCCTCCTCCACCTCCTTCTGCATTTGCTCCTTCATTGCTTACATAGACTTGTTATATTTATTTTATACTCTTTATACACTATTACTTATTTTTGTGAATTATTTTACTTTTTTAGATACTTATTATGTATTTTATATTATATTTTAATATTTAATTATATTTATTTGGGTTTATTTTTAATTTTTTATAGTATTTTTTGGATTATGAACATACTTGTTGATATTTATTTGTATAATATTTCGGGGTTGATTTATAGGGTAATAATTTAAAATAAATATAATAATAAAAAAATTTATTGCAAAACCCTCGCAATTTGCGAGGGTTTTGCGAGAGCTGAAGTCGTGGCCCTCGCAAAACCCTCGCAAATTGCGACGGTTTTGCGAGGGTCACGACTTGGGGTTAATTGTCCCCTCGCAAAACCCTCGCAAATTGCGACGGTTTTGCGAGGGTCACACTCTTTTTCTTATGCACTAGTGAAAATCACCCATAAACAATAAATCTTAATTATTTATTTTTTGGATTTTATTAAACAGCCCAATAAATAATTAATAATCTCAAATAGACCGTCCTTAACCCAAATCTTTCATGACTTAAGAGCCATCCCGGGGATCAAAAGATACATCGCTTTAGCTACTAAAAGGACCAAAATACCCTTACTATATATATAGCTATATTTTGCATTATAAATATTTTCTAATATCACCATAAGAAAATATTAACCCCAAGGACAATACTGTGTTAGCAAAGTCTTCGACCTGCAGGTATACAGGTCTACCATCCTTAAACTTTTAGTCCAATGATCCACGACTTTTGAAATATTTCCACTTTTCAATAGAGCTACCCTAAAGTAAACATCCAAATCATGTTCCCTATGGCCCTGGATAATTAGATCATTTGAACAGTTACAATGGGCAATATAGCGTAGAAGCTATCTTGTACAAGTCTATCTTAACTAACTAGTCACATATATTCAACATACAAGTATATTGGTTCTACGAAGGAATCTCAACTACAGTATATCAAAGTATATGCTTCTAGCTTCGTCAGACTACTAACTCATACTCAAGCGGTAGAGTATTAGTCTACACTGTAGCTGTAATAGTTTGGGTTTCTTTTAAATAGTACTTTGAAAACCACTATTACAGATCATGTTCTACGTATTCGAAATACGCTCATACTATGAAATGAGTGGACTACTCACTGGCAAAAGGTAAGTCATTCCCCATTTAGAATTCATAACACAATAACCTATACATGATGAGATTCCCCTTCATCAATCGGTTAAAAATAAATATTTATGTATTAAGTAACCCGTGATCCATACCTCACTGTGAAAGACCACCATTCACATGGATCACTTACTTACACACAATGGGTCATTTCCCAACGAAAATCGTGCACAAATAAAATGTAAATTCACAAATAAATTTTGAGAATAAATTCTTTTATTAATATTACACCAGATAAACTAGAGGGCATACATTCCAACACTTATATCTTAGTACTTATATGTAAGTGGAGCCATAAACTTTTTAGTGAGCATTGGTTTGTCTTGGTTTATTGTAGTATGTCTAGTATTATGGGTCGTATAGGTATAGGTTAGGTGAGTGTATGAATAGTGTGAGACAAGATTTGGGTAATATCTTATGTAAATCTCTTGGTGACTATTAATAAAGTGTTTCGTGATCTACGTCCAATATTTCGTAATTTTCATCGTAGACATAGGTTTGGTTAAAATAAGCCGACCTATGTAAACTTTTCACAAATTATTTTATTTTTCATATTCTTTTTCTATTCTTATCAACTATCTCAATTTAGATTTCCCTAACAAGTAGTATCTAGGTTTCGAGTTTCTAAGATTTCGGGGTTTTGATATGGTGAAAGTCGATGAGAAGAATTGTTTAAGTGGTAGAAGATGAAAAAATACTAATTTCTCTTGGGATGGACATATTGATAAATATGTATTTTATTGACAGGGTTATGTCTACAGAGAGGTTGTTAGACATCAGTAAAATTACTCATACAGTTGTACACCCTACGTGAACGGGATAGTTTTTGGACCAAAGGTATCTGATGGTGGATTTGAGGTAGGTAGATCCAAGTTACACAATCAGATGAAAGAACAAACAGTTGCAGTTGTTATCAAAGTACATGTACAAATAGAGATGGAAAAATGAGGATATGCAGTGGCGGTATGATGACATTGGCATATGCGAAGATATCCTCACAATCTTCGAGTATATGGATACTTCTTCTCAAATTGATTTTAGATTTCGGATGTTGTCTCCAAAGGAGTTCTTGGAGTGAGACGCACTGTGGGTAGTGTGACAGATATCCTAAAAATATGCAAAATCTAATTTTCTTAAACTAGTAGGATTCCAATAGTTACGATTTTTAATTGAGGTAGAATCCTAAAATCACACATAGTTAGAATATCTTAGTGTAATGAGAGAAGCATAAGCTGTATTCATTTGTAAGGAAAGAAGAACATCGATGACCTAGAGGAGGAGTGCAGATTGACTTTCAAGAGATAGATGATAGTATGAGGAGAAATCTTACACAAGCGAGAAAAGATCGAGGCTGTCCCGTACAAGTCAACAAATTGTGTTGGATTCGAGGACAACTACATGTTTATTAACCAAGTCAAATCAGGAATAATAAGAATACTAGGAATATACTGATTTGAATATGTAGTTAGACATCAATGGAATTTTGGTAGTTGTGAAGGTTAATGGAGTCAAGATGATTGTGACTTTGATGTTGTTGCATATCTTGAAGGCTAGCAAACGCAGAATATAAGCCAAGATGAAAATTGTTGGGTTTTGTCTTATATTCCTAATTTGATTAAGACAAAGTGATTTGATTGAAAAATATATTACTAATATATTTAAAATTAGGAAGCTGATATTGTACTATATATTTTAGAATTAGAAACTAACTCTTACTACATCCTATGATGAGGAGTCTTATGACTTAATACTTATATATAGGTAGAGTGATAAGTTTTCTAGTGAGTCTTAGTTTGTTCTAGTATATTCAGTGTTATGGGACGTATAGATATAGATTAAGTCAGTGTATGAGTGGTGCGAGATAAGGTTGAGGTAATACTTTATGTAAATCTCCTAATAACTATTAATAAAGTGTTTCGTAATATTCATCGTGGACGTAAACTTGTTTAAATAAGTCAAACTATATAAATCTTTAGTATCTTATTATTTTGTTCTTCATGTTCATTTTTCTATTTTTATCAATTATTCCGATTGAGATTTTTCCAACAGTTTATCATCTTAATCTTGTCTGCTAATCTAAGCTTAAACTATGCTATACCTAGCCGAGGAAGAGTCACAAGGAAAACGCAGAATGGCCAAACAAGTTACTTAAGCAAAGTCCAAGGTAACAAACAAAAGAAGAAACAGTGAAGTAAAATGGAAGTGTGCTTTTCTTTCCATATCTGCATTTCACTTTCATACGTATTCGCCAATTATTGGACATTTTTCAATACTTAATTAGCTGCCCATATCCGTACAAAAAAGCTGTACCGTGCCTAGGATTTCACAAGTATCGCACTTCTTTATACTGATCTTTATGTACAAATTAATTAGCCTCAAAGGAAAGGTATGACCAAAACAAGTGTTTGGATACATGAATCGAGTTGGTTATATGTTAATTGGCTTAATTGCTAATGGCAATAAATGTCCCACTTGTGGTATTGTAAAGAAAGCAAACGAAAAAATTTACATCATCATTAAGGCTTTAAGCACCATCATCAAGCATATTTTAAAGCGACAGATGAGCTAACAAGTGAAAAAGATGAATATGCTAATGCCGACAAATCCTAGGCGTTAATTTTGTTATTGTGGCAAAGTAAACCAAAGAAATGATCCAACTAAACATGTCAAAAGGCTAATGATGCGAACGATACGCAATGCCCTCGTCATTAACCAAACTAAGCATCATCACAAGTGAAGAAAAAAGAAATGCAGCAAGAGCAGCAGAAGAAGAAGCCCAAGTGAGAATCAAGTAGCAATTGAAATTCCACTGTTCTAAACTCAAGATTTTCAAGGATTAGATCACCCCTTTTGGAGAATTTAATCAAACACATGGTGCGCAACCAGTAGGGAGTGTTGGCCCACTGTTCGATGATCTTGAAACTAATGGGTTTTCAAGAAATAGTCAGACAATTATGTTTGAGATTGAAAGGTCTGAAAATAATCAACTGCGCAATTAGTGGTCTACTGAAGAGACAATCTATCTTATAGATGGAATGTAGCATAAGATTAGATGTAGTTTGGATTCCATCTTCCCCTTCGTCTACGACACAGAAAGATGGAGGTTGGTGAAGAAATGTGAAAGTTGTATGTGTTGTATGTTTGTTAGATGCTGACTTTAGGTTAATAATGCATTAACTGCTGGGCAAATCCAAGCGGCTCAAAGTCTAGTCACACCCTTTTGGCAGATGAAAAAGAAGTACTAAAAAATTCACACCAATCAAAAGTAACCGTTTTAAATTCAATTTTTATAATTTTGAAATCTTAACTTAAAATATTATATATATATATATATATATATATATATATATAGTTGTAAAAGGCTGTGAGAGAATTACTTAACATTATCCTATGTTACCACGTGGCATTTTGAAAATACATAAACCTCATATACATCACAAATTAATTGATAACAATTTTATCTTCAACTCAAACTCCTAATCTCTTTACATTCTTCTTCATATTAAATACTCCCGGTCAAAACTACAAATTTGGAAAAATTTCCAAAACTACATATATGGAAAAAACCATTAGTGATTAGGCTTCTTTCACCAAGTGATGCCACTGGCCCGAAATTCCGTCAAGGACGAAGATTTTGGATAGCGATCTCAGCATACTGATAAAGTTTCCGTCTTTAGGCATACTTTTTGGTCTAATTTTTCTTTCCATAATTTAAGATAAGACGAACCGTTTACTTCAGGGAAAAACTAAAAATGATTGCGATAATATTATAAATTTACACCTACTTCCAATTATCAAAATTGGAAAAAATATAATTTTGATACTTGAGAAATGATTCTCTCTATTTGTGCTTTAGATCTATTATCTCTTAGGTTTAGCGGCACTTTTGGATTTAAATTAATATATTATACAAATCCATACAATGCATGAGAAATCGAACTAGTATATATTAAAGCATAAATTTTATATGCAAATGATATATAAAGCATTGAATAATTTTATTTATGATCGAAAAAGAAAGATTAATTATTGGTTCAAGAATAAAGCATTGAATAATCATTTTTTTTCATACATCAATATGCAAAGATTAAAATTTTGAATACGATATCTGATTAAAGTTGAGTCTTAATCAGCAGATATATATACCTAAATGAAATGGTAATATATATACCTAACCACACATGAGCAAGATTCATTCGAACCTACTATATTAATCAATTGATACCAAATAATTTTGCTATCCTACCAAGATAGAATGAAATGGTAATGCCCCGCAGACTATCTCAAGGGCAAGAAATCAGTGCAGGTTTGGGTGAAAAACGAATATGAGACGTGCAGGTAAGGTAGATGAAGAAATAGAGAGATAGGGGGGTTAGAGGAGTCTGACTTCCAAGAGTCAGCCAATCAACAAACAGGAACTATTGTTGTTGTGAGTTCGAACTCATCTTTGTGACTATTGAGATGGGATTTTTTTTTCTTTTTTCTTTTTGAGTTTAGAATTTGGCATGGTAGCCATTAAAGGGTGTGGTTGTTTAACCAGATCTGTCATTTGGTAGGATGATATCCAGATTTGTCAGAATATTAGAATCTATGTGGAGGGAAACAAAAAAAAATATTCAGAAATGATTTAACTAGATTTGTCATAGCAGCCAAAGTGGTGACCAGTGGCAGGAGGGGATCGTAGGAAGCTTGCTAGATAAGAAGAGAAGAGGAAGAGGAGTTGCAACCAACTAGGGACAGAATCATTCACTAGAGGTTGGGGTAAGGGGGCGAAATTATATTAAGGGAATATTATTATTATTATTTTTTTTTTTTTTAGGGGGAAGAAGAAGAAGAAATAGTTCCTCCTCTAAATCCTTCTATATAACCACGACAAAAAGACGAGGGATTTGACAAAAATGATAAGTCCATTACTACTCTGCAAATAATATCTATATTAGATTATTGAGATCGCGCCATCGTAATTTTGGAGAAGAAAAGAAAAAAAATTGAATGGCAATTTTACTATTAATTTTTAATAGATGAAAATATTGACTATTAATCAACTGACAGAATAATAAGATATGTAGACGACAAAAATTAAATTTCGAAATAGTTTGAGTGTTTGTCATATTTTTTTTGCTCATTTTTTACTTGTTTTGCAATTTTTTCAAAAAAATTATTATTTTACAAATTTTAACCAAAAACTTGACTAAGATTAATAAATTTTATTTGTAAAATATTAATAATTTTATTATTTATTTTAATTAGAACATGATGTTAATTTTAAATTCATAATTTTTTTATAAAATTCAAAATTATACCTGCTATAAAAGAGGAAAATAATAAGAGGAGAGCGGAAGGAGAAAAGAAACTTTTGTTCCTATCGTTTTTAGTTGAGATAAAAGCACAATAAATGATAAATACTTCTTCTTCCATCCAAATGAAGAAGCTCCTAATTTACTTTCTTCATCTTTTCTTATTATTCAAATTAGATAAATTATTTATATTATTTCTTTTTTTCAATTAAATATATTATATTTTTTTAAACAAAAAGCTTAACAAAATATTAATTTAAATATTCCTAAAATTACGATAATTTTTAAAAAAATTTTAAGATTAACCGATCATTGTAATTTTTACTACTCTTTTACCTTTTAAAACCGAAAAAAAAGGATGCAAGCCCTCAATTTAAGACTCAGCTCTATGGTCTTTTTTTTTTTTTTTTTTTTGGAGCGGCTGGAGAGTAGGAGGGGTGTGAGTGAAAAGCTCTACGGTCTATAGCTACTGGCAGAAGAAAGAAATAAACATTGCGGTCGAGTGAGAAGACTAGACTGCAGTTATAAGTGATGTCTTGTCCAACTTTTTACCCTTATCTTGTTTGACTGAACTCAAAAACATAGTTTTGTTAGGGGGAAAATAAAAAATAAATATTTTAATATTAAGTAAATAATTTTTTATTATTTTTATTTTATTTGGTATGAATATAAGGGAGAGAATTTACTTTTTATTTTTCATTTTCTCTTATTTAATAAATAAGGGTAAATTTGTTACTACATCCGTCCTTATTTATCCATCACAATTGAAAATTTTTTGTGTCTTTTTTTTATTTGTCACATTAAAAAAATTTAGGTGTCATTAATATTAATTTTACTACTATACTCTTATATTAAATAGCATTGAAAAATGAAAGTGTAATAATTTTAAAGAGAGAGTTAAGTAAATAAAGTAAGAAAATAGTTAGAGAAAATATTAAATTCAATGGTACTTTTGAAATGTATAAACAAAATTGTATAAATTTAAAAGATTAACTAATTTTTTTAAAATTATATGAAGTACTTAACTGCGACGGAAGGAGTAGTAATGTATTCAATTTTTTCCCCACTTGTAATCCCTTGGTAGAAAACTATGCTGTGGAAAGAGAGAGGTAACACTCATAAATTTAATTATCATCCACATTTCTCCCTATTCAAACACCATTTACATCTTCATTAACTCTTCTGCCTTTCTTACTTCTGCATTTCACCCTAATTAAATATAAATATATTACACTATACAAAAACAAGTTCATACTCCCCTTTTCTTTCTTAATTTCATATTTCACTTTAATCAAATATAAAATATATCTTCATATATTCGAGTGAGTTTATATTATTAAAATTTATAAAAACCTCTTATAAGATTAAAAGGATTTGTACTAGTAGGGTCAAATCTCTAATAAAGTAAGCCTAAATATGAATTCATGAAAGAAGATTCTCATGTAATTATGTGAAAAAGAATCTCTTGAACACTGTCCAGTGTATAAACTTTTCAATTCGTGAATACTAACAATCCTTTTATTTTCTGGCTGAGCTCACAAAGTTGACGGCAGATCGCTTCTACAACCTCGTCCAAACATATTCCGACAATTTCACAAGCAAAATTAGGATTCAAACTTGCAACCAAACAAATAAAAATAAAAAAAATAAACGATAAATAAAAGGTAACGTGAGCAGAGGAATGAAGAACCATCTTAACCAGCCTCCGGATTTCTTTTCGTTTACTTCTCTTGGGCAACCAATTACGATTCCAGGTTACAGACTTACAGCGTTTGAAACAAAACCATTAAAGGATTTGGGCACGTAATAAAACCAGATTCTTCCGGAGGAATTTTCTCCCTATCATCATGCCTCAAAGAACATGTACGTTCCTGATAATGCCATCAAACAAGCTTAACAAAGATCCCAGCTTTGGTTCAAGGCAGCACACGACAACCCAAGGAATTCAGAGGTAGCTCTCTAATTTCAAGCTTATCTTTTAGACCAGCAAAACCTATGGTCAAGTAAGTCAGTAGACGCGACTAAGAAGAACACTCCATAATTTTCAGAGGCTCTAACAACAATAAGCCTCCAAGCCTTTCAAAAGTACTGTGGCTTTGAAAGTTCGGTTACACCTACAATATGCCCCCAAGTAAGTAATGTCAAATCCAAGCATATTATTGGGAGTAATAATAGGATATATTCACCAGTCAAGCACCAATCATCAGTAAACCGAACTTTAGAAGGGTAAATAGAACACATACAGAACAATGCACCTGTAACTGTAACATTGGCGTTCACCGTCTGGCTTCTGTTACATAGCGTAACTTACGGCAGAAGCACAAGCAAAAATACCCCCAGAGGCCGTTTCCAACACAACGTCCCTAAAAATGCCATTTCCACCACAAAGTACGATAGGCAGCCTACTAATAAGTGTTTATCCAATAGAAGAACACACAAACGTGATCAGCCTCTGCCAGCCTACTTAGATTACCATATTTTTCAAGAAACAACTTAGTTGGGCAAAAACAGGAATCAGAGATTTCAAAGTTCATCATATATTGAAAGAAAGGACATCACAACAAGCTCTCTTCATGTACAATTTGGATCACAAAATAATCTCCAGATGCAGCAAAGCAAAAGACAAAGCTACATATCAAATTTCAGTCTTAAAAACTGGATCATTTACTCAGAAAGATCTGGCTACACTGAACAAACTAGTACACATGCTGTCACATTGGCCCTGGCCCTGCAAATTTACTCATCATTTTCGCAATAATGGGTGCCACCTTAGGGTTAGCTTGGTGCTTGACCAGATTGGCAGGATTCTTCATCACTGCAAGACAATCACCCAAGGGCAGAATATGAAATAACCATATGCAAATAAAATTTCACTGCATGCATATCAAAATGCAATGAATACATCCAGCTCAAGAGCAAGACTTAACCCTCTTCTAGATCCCATGTTAAGGTGCAAAAAGGCAAGGAACCAACAAATATTAAAATACATAATTATATAGGAAACATATACATAAGTATAAAGAGATTGAGAACACCCCCTCCCCCCTTGTTTTTTCGTGTTTTTTTTCTCTTTTACATGTCTGTGGACGTTCATTAAGTGGTGGAAAAACACAAAGAGATGATAAGAAACAACTTGGTTAGACATTAGATGATATTCTGATATCCAGAAGCCCGACTAACACCTTAAGTCCTCTAGATTAAAATTCTTTTGACATGTGGCTGTAATATAACCATCACCCATGCAAACGTACAACAGACACAGGATGTAAGGCATTAGTTGAATATTAAAACATGCATAAAATAGATCTTACTTTCAGTTTGCCAATGATGCCAAACACCCAACCTCATTCTTTTTTTGTTCAGTGCCCTCTGGTCGTTACTAGGTAAAAAACCAATGATATTGCAAATCAAATAGACTACCATCATTTCATGTGACAAATTGTGCCAGGGTTTCATCATTTACGGGCATCTTACCTCTCAAGTAAAAAAACTAATAATTTATTCACATAAATAACAAAACATGTTAATGATACAGCCGTAAAATAGACAAGAATACTGCTTCATGCAAAACATAACCAGATTATTTCAGTAAGTAAAAATACCATCTTGAAGAGCAGCCATGACTTCCGGATCCTTGAACGCTGCCATCAATTCTGGATCCTGCTCGAGCAAACAACAGAAAGATAACATGAAACTATCACCAACTGATATTGAGAAAAAATAAAGATCAATAAAAATGGTAAAAAATAGATCTGTAGCACAATATCAGCAAAGAGACATAAATGTGAACCATTCTCATCACAAGGAAATAACTTACATTCAGTATTTTGCTGTAGTCAATATTTCCAGGCATGCCCCCAGGAAAACCCCCAGGTGTGCCCCCAGGAGAATCTCCGGGCATGCCTCCAGTGAAGCCACCTGGCATCCCACCAGCAAAGCCACCTGGCATTCCACCAGCAAAGCCACCAGGCATGCCTCCAGGTCTTTGACTTGATGATGACTGCTCCTGTTTCTTGGCCTTTTCATATGCTGCCTACAATACCATGCACTGACAAGCATTAGAAGTTGTAAAGCGGGGCCAGGATGTACATTAGTGAATAGTGCTCACCTGAGCTTCAGCTTTGCGACGTAGTCTCTCATGCTCAATCCTTCTGTCTTCACGTTCTTTCCGAAGCCTATCATACTTTCTACGATGCTCCTCAATTTTGTGTGCATTAGGTTCAACCTAGAGATTAAGGATAATCATAAAAGCAAATACACTTTATCTGCCGAGGTACAACCACAAATCTCAAACTACTAATGGTGGCAAATATCATGAACAAAGACAGGTTACCATACATATCAGACTCAATTACTACTAGTAAATTAGCAAATGAAGCTCACCTTCTTCAGTACAGCATTAATCTCCTCATCATAATCAAGCTTTGAAGCTAAATGAAGATCCTTCGCAGCCTCCTCCCATTGGCCTAGCATTGCTCGTGCCATGCCCCGGGATTTATACCCTTTAGCAGAATCAGGGTTAATCTGTAGAATAAAGTATGAGATAGCTTAAGTCCTCTATAACGAAGAGGCATCAACAATTTGAAATAGAAACACTCGAGCATAAGTGAAAAATACTATTTGAAAATGTATTGGTATAAACCATGTATGAATCTTCCATACAACAACAACAACAAACTAAGCCTCAATCCCAAGTAACTTGGAGTCGGCTACATGAACCAACTAAGAAAATTTTATCGGCTAGCACATTAGCGCATGAAAACACATGCATATACATACATTCAAATTGCATTTATGTCAATGTGTTCGCGAGGATTGAAGCTGAATAAGTACATAACTAATGCAACATAAAAGAGGAAAAAGGTAAGTAGAGAGAGCATTTAGAGAATAAGGGCAACCTCTAGAGCTGCATTTGCATCTCGAATAGCAGCATTAGGTTTCTTCATCTTGATGTACACAGTAGCTGTTGAAGCACAGAAGATCATAAGGGCAATGTTAAACTTTAAGAAACAAACCACCAAATATGGCCCATAGTAACCATAATAAATGTTCTCCCCGCTATCCCAAATTCAATTTCCATATCTCTATTCTGGACTGTCCCCAATTGAATGTTCACTTTCTTGAAATAAACATATTTATGTTCTAAACTTTCACCATTGATCTCCTTTATTATTTCTAAGGGATATATATTCCAAATACTAACTAGGGTTAGGTAGTAACTTGTATATGGTCCAATGCTTTCTAAAATCTTTGTGCCATGTCAAGTACAGATATCCAATTTAGGACAGAAGGAGCATTCCAAGATTTACAGTGTTACCTCTTGTTGCATACATAATTGCTGATGTAGGGTTAAGCAAGATAGCCTTTGTCAGGTGTTGAACTGCTTCATCCAGCTTTCCTGAACATCAAAAAAAGATTTAGAAAAACAACTACAATTTTATAAGGTTCAATATTCCCCGTGTAGAATATCAAGCATTTTACCTTCAGAAATGGACTCCATGGCCTGAGCCTTTGCCTCAACAGAAGCATCACGACTTTCTTCAGTAACCTCCACAGAAGAATCTCCCATCTACAATTAGTAGTAAAGGACACAAAAAATGATGTCACAAAACCACCATTTTATCTACAAAGTTATGAAAAAGTATACATGCTTAGAAATGTTGAATATATCCAACCTGCTGCGGAGGATCATTATCAGCCTCCACAACTTCACTATCATCAAGTTCAATGTCTGATTCAACTATCTCAGGCTCCTCTTCCACATCAGCTGCATTCCTTGAGTGATCCTCATACTCAACATCCTCCATGTCATCATCAATATCGTCAACCACATGAGCCTTCTATAGAACAAATAAAAAATTTCAAGATAGACTTCAACTGCAATTCTCTATAACTTTATCCATTATGTGCCTAATAAATGCTAAACACCAGAGAATCAAAAGAGAGAATAATGCATGTTACAAATGGGGATGTGCATGTTAGGGTCTCTTCTCTTCCAAGACAGGGAGAAAATCTTAAGGTTATTAGCTTTATATTAATGTATATATGATTTATTCATCTTTCAGGGGACAAAATCTTGCCATCTTTTTCTTTTTCTTTGCTTAAAGAGTAAATTTGCTGAAAATGCTAAATTTATATGCTCCTTTTCGCAACTTGTGAAAACCTTTCATGCTCAAATGTTGCTAGGGCGCGAACTCAATTTATTGCACTTCCTGCTCACGTAAAATAAATTAGGAAAAATATTGAAAGAAAATATTAGGTAATTTAGCGTCGCGCCAGAACATACCGCTTTGTACTCCCCAGACCTGTGTGCAGACGGCGGAAGCTTTCCCCCGAGACTGAAATCAAAAGCAAAATCAGTAAGAGAAAAAAAGCAAGGAAATGAATTCACATATCAAAACAAATCTCGAAGTAACTAAACTCCTGAGAAAACCAATAATTCCACATGCATTACTACATTTCACTCAATCTAAATCTCTGCGATATTAAATTTACCAAAAACCTATGCATTTCCGTAAATGCTATCAGCCGCATTAAATCATATATATATATATATATATATATATATCAGCAAATCGTTATCATTCGCCAAAATTCATCTCAATCACACACAAACAAACATCTAATCGACAAACAAAACGAAGCATCATCTTGCTATCTCATACAGCACTCAAATAGATGTATCAGTTATACAGAAGCGAGCGTTCGCATAGCGAATACCTCTCGATGTAGTCGCTGAAGAAGGAGAGCGAGGGATCGGATAGAACGGAGGGATTGGCTTTGCACTGGTCAATGAATTGCTCCAATTCTTTCAGCTTCGCCGCGTCCATGGCTCTACTCCAATCGAGAGAACAAAATGGTGCGATCGAAAATAGAGGTAACCGGCAAATGTATCGAATAGACCCACAGTTTTTGTACTGGCAAAGATGGCGATACGAGAGGGGGTGGGTTTTGCTGCAGAAACGGCTTGTGCCTTTTTATCTGCTGCCTCGGACTTTGTGCAGACTAGCGCTTCTAGTAACTTCTATTGGATAAATTCTTCAAGTATTCTGACGATGTGGAGTCGAAGTCCTGAATTTTCTTGAGTTTTCCTTTCCCTCCTCAGTAAAAATAATAATTTACGTGAACTCGATATTTATAAACAACATTGTTATATAAAAATAATTAGAATTTTTTATTAAAAACAAATTTAACATGCAATTTCTACTGTATAATTTTTCGAAATAGTAATTTACAATTATTTAAATATTTTTCATTTTTATTTTCCATTTTTCCTTTTGGGTACGTTTTTACTTTCCTTTAGAGTAAAAAATAATTTTCTTTTTCTTTTTTCTTTTGTTGAGGAAAGAAAGAAATTCTCTTTTTGTGTAGAGAAAAGCAAGAGAAATTTCCAAGTATCTTTGCAGCCAAAAAAGCGAGTAAACAGAACTTTTGTTCACCGTATATGTTGATTTGACGCAAATAAAATTATCATTCAAAGTATTAAGTATTTCAATTATAGTCTAAATATATATAATTCACTCCAATGTATAAATTTATTTTTATTAAAAAGTATAGTTAAACATATATTACTCATTTCTTTTCATAATATAAATCATTTAATTTAATTTTACATATGTTAAGATTCTTAAAAATAAGATGACTTTATATTTTTTCTTCCTAAAATATCCCTATTTAAAATATCTTAGAAACAAGAGAAGAAAGGAGAAAGGGAGGGGGAAAGAGAATAATAAATAAGAATAAAAATGTAAAAATAATTTTAAAACCTTTTTAAAAGATTTCTAACGACTTATCATTTGAGACAGTAAAAATAATCTCTAACGACTTATATTAGGAGACGGAGAGAGTATTTACTAAGATATATTTTTTATCAGCTAAATTATGAGCGTATCATTTAATTAATTTTTAAAATAAATTATCCACAATAATAAATTTAAAAACTTCCATAGTTTACAAATCTTTATCCCCTTTATTAACCATTGAACCAATAATAAATTGTTATGCATGGCGCTGTCGTTAACAAGATAGCAATAGAAAAAATTCATATACTCGGATTGGATTTTTAAAAACAAAAACAGTAGAGAAAAACATTTTTTTTTGAGAACCAGAATACAAAAATTACCTAATCCAAGAATGTTACACACCCTATTCAACCGCCTCATTTATATTAAGAAAAAAAAAGGAAAAACATATACCCAATCCAAGTATAAAAACATTGTTTCCCCTTGACCAAGCTTTCATCTACTGTCACACACATGCATAAATAGAAAATAAACCCAAGCTAGATAGCTATAGATACTATATATTAGTAATGAATCTCGTTAAATAATATGAAAAAAATACATAAAATATTAAAAATCACGTAATATCAATAAGATCGAAATCTAATTTCTTACAAAACAAGATGAATGTTGAATCTAGGACAACATGAACCGAGCAATAAACAGGGAAACAAAGTACATAATGAATCTGCCTCTCTGTGGTCAGTCAATTGGCTGCAGCAATCTGTTTGGAAAGAACTCAAAAGGGCACTAAAACAGGTCTAATAAAGCATCACAGAAGCCCAAAGAAGAAGCAAGCTTGACAATCCAATTCCTGCAATCTTGCTAGCACCGTTGCCAGGAGTCGCTGTAGAACATACCAATGTCAAAATCCCAGTGACAACATTCTAAGACAGTAATAGTATTTGGGGCAAATTACGCTAGCTAATGTTCTTGGTCCAATTAATGGACTGATGAAAAGCAAGTGTTTGTCTGTATTTAATCACCATTCCATGACTTAAGAAGGTTTTTCTGTTTTATTCATTTAGGACATTTCTGATGCTAAACTAGTTGGACTAATCAAATCCCTTGAACAAAGAAGATGTAGATGATTTTGTTAACAGTTTAAGAGCTTGCTGTTTAGAGTAACAGACAACAGGCCGGCAAAAAATTCAGATGATATAAATTACAGGATTGATTACTCTTCTTTTCTCAGTTGAACTAGGATACTTTCCTACAGTATAAATATTTGAGATTGGAAAAACGGTGCTGAAAATTTGAGTGGAAATATGCAAGAGATGTTTCATCGAAGGATATTGATCAGGATATGCAAGATACATATATAGTTTACCAACGTGAAATAAGTGATGGGAACTAAAACTTGTGGGACGTAAATTAAGAAGAAAAGACGGCTATGTTGATCAAGAAACATCTGATACAGAGGAATTTGATCTTTTTTTCCCCCATCATTTCTAATTTTTCAGAGCATTTGGTTGCATGATGAAACTAGAAATTGAAGTGATATTTAAGGTTCAGGGCATATGAAAAAATATTAGCTACTAATGGCATAGAAAATTAATAGCCTAGTTCTTTGCTCTCGTTCATTATATAAACCAAGCACATCACACACAACCTAGATTTATGCAGCAGAAATTATCCTCTATCAATGTGCTCAAGTTCATGGGGCTACAAAAGGCTCAAACAGGACCAGCCGACATTGGAGCACTAATTGTTGGAGGAAGATGGATGAAGGGCTTAGTCAGTGAAAAATTGGATCAGCCACAACCATAACTAGCTGCTATGTGGAGTCTTTGAAAAGGCATAAAAAAGCCACTCAAAATGGGTTACAATATAATACAAGTTGTAGAATCTGAACCAGAAGAAGTAATAAGCATTCCAAGAGGGCATAGACCAATAAGTAGTTGACCTAATGATTCAGTTGGAGTACTAAAATTTTCTCATTGAAGTTACATAACCGGACACAAGGCAAGAGATGCAGATCTGTCCCCCGAGTTGGGAAAAAAAAAATTGCTGAACCAAGGGTCTTAGAAAATCGATTGCAAGTCTAAGTCACGTTGTCTAGGGCTCTGCTTGCAGCAACTCTTAAGCTAGATACATTATTCCTGTATCCTTCAACCTCTCCACCTCCTCTTCCTCCATCGGCCCTCCGGTTTCTGCCCCCCATAGGAACTCTTATGCATGAAATCAGGAAAGTTCTTACTATAAAGACAGGAATGAGCTGGACATCTACAAGTCCAATGCAAGTATGTCACACGCAGTTTTCCTTTTGTACCGTAATGTGCTGGCATGGACAAAACAGATCCAGAAAAAATATCTACTACTATATAAAAACATATGATCAGATGTCAGAATTGAGCACTAAAGGCAAAATTTCTAGAATCAATCTGAAGTCAACTCTTGGAATCTCTCGTCTTATCTTTTGGAGGAACAACTCTTGGGATTTCTATTATGAGCTATCTTTCTCTTAAACACAGGTAGGCTACTGATCATTTGAACTAGCAATTTCTGACTGGCACAGCACATGGCACCACGTTAAATCGTTTAGGCAGATAACCGGTTCGCAGAACAAAGAACAGAATACAAGTGGGGGAAGCTATTTTGCAAGTCTATGAGACGTATCTATATGTATGGACGCTCTGGCGCTGATAATGGAAGCCGCTAAACAATTGTGCATAAGCTATGTCACAAAGATCATGAATTGACTGAAAGTGAAGGGAGAGGATACAAGGGAAAAGTAAACTTGGTTACCTGGAGGAGGAACTGTTGAGGAACCTGGAGCCAAGGCTGCAAAACAAATTGAAAAGAAATTATAGATCTGTTAGACAGCTACCACTCATCTTTAACTATGGCCTTCAAAACTGAAAATTGAAAAAATGCTTCCCAATCTCTTAAGTGCAGGTACTGTGGATCTTGCGGAGGTAAAGAAAATGAGTGAAGTGGAAAGAGGACGAGAGGGGAAAAACAGAGTAAAAATCCTTTCTTATAGCTTTTGATCACAAAGAACTGAGAAAATCCATCAACTTCAGAGTCAAATTACCAGACGCTAAGTCGACTCACTTAGCTCCCAAAATTTTTCAAGAATCAGCCGGAACCAAAAACGTTATTTTCCATTTGAAGACCAAGAGTCAGAAGCAAAATGCTCAAAATAAACCCAGAAAACCCACTATACATATAACCCTAGTAATAGTTGAAACAAAAAAAAGAAAAAGAGAGAGCAGAAAAAGACTAGTTAAAAACCGTTTAACATACCTTTGCAGGTACTAATATCACCAGAGAGGCCACAGCGTTGAGGAATAAGAAGGGCCTGAGTAATATTAACACCAAGTTGTTTTAAGATTAAAGGATTCTCATAAAGACTGCAAAGGCAGGGAAGTTCCTTGGTGATAGCTTCTTTAAGGGGATCACAGCAGGAGGAAGAAGGTGTGCCAGTTGAGTTGAGATCGCCAGCACATCCGGCCAACTTGGAAGCGCACGTCTGAGTAGTAGACTGCCCCTCCGCCATTCTGGTTGCGATGCCAATCATTAGCACTGCCATAATCAGTGCTGACATTCTCGGGAACACCATGATGATGATTTTTCTCTCCCAATACTACCGTAGGATTGGCTGCAACTTTTCTTGATTTCTTGTCTTGGTGAAGACGAGGCTGGATTCTTCTCACCTACTTACCGCCTAGGCTGTATTATATATAATATATGGGGCTAATTGGACGTAATAGTGGATCGGTGATCTCTTATTCTTTCCAGCAGAGCCTTAGCAAGGTAGGTATTACCTCCGTTGATTTCTCCTAATAATTGGTGATTTTACTCTCTTACAAAATCGTCCAAAAATTCAAATTGAGGGGTGGTGGTTATTAGGGTGAAGGTGACAATGCGAGTTCGTAAGAATATAATAAAAAATATTAAATATTTAAATTAAATAATATTTAAAATATAATTAAAAAAATATAATATATTGTAAATATATTATAGTTGTCAAATAAAAATATATATATAAAATAATAATTTTTTAAATTAAATTAATTTTATGTATCTCAATACACTCCTTTTTTAATCCTTTAGGTGAATGCCTATTTGGAGTTTTTTTTTTTTTTCCCCTCCTTTGGGTTGAGAAAGACCGTGATGGCTCCATTTAGTTTAAGCCTTCGTCAAGTTTGAAAATAATATTTAGATCGGGCATTCACTATTTATCGTATAATATTAATTAAGAATTTATTTAAAATTATATTATATTTTCAATATAATTTAAATATAAATAATTATATTTTGTATAAAAATCAAGAAACGTGGTCAATATTATTTTGGAAATAACCAAATTTTCAAATGGAGGTATTCAACTTCCATTAAATTCCAAGCAGACCAAGTCAAATTCAAATTGGCATATATTGTTCTATTCTCTCTCATCATACTTTATCAATAAATTATAGAGCAAAGTTTTCAAAAATTAATTTCAAATCAAGACTAAAAAATACATCTTAGTCAATTCTAAAGATTTTTTTTTTAATTTTAACACTAACTAATTCTTTTTATTTTTTACCCTCATAATAATATATCTTTTGCACCTAAAAAATAAAAATAAAAATAAAAAAATTCGTCGGCTAGCCAGTTGTAGGGATGGCAATTTCCCCACTTAAATCGGGAATCCGGCCCGATTGGACTAGGAATTCCCCGATTTAAGCAGTGATAGATCGGGGACGGGTTTCATTCCTCGGCCTGCCAACTGGGGATGGCATATTATATATATATATATATATATATATATATATATATATATATATATATAGGTGAATTATATATGTATTGTATATGTATATATATTATATTAAAATTATATATATACATATATATATTATGTATATATACCAATATATATATATATATTATATAAATTATAAGTGGATTATATATATATATAAAATAAAATAGAAAAAAAAGAGGAAAAATAAAAAAATTATTAATTATTAATTATTAATTATTAATTTTACTGTTACTAATCTAGCAATATGATAAATATGTAAATTATTAGAAATCACTACAAAAGTTTTTTATATAATTAAAAAATTTTGAATAAATATATATTAGAGGCAAAAAAAAAATTTAATCTTTATAATTATTTTCGGACCCAAACGGGCTCTTATTTCCCTGCTTTTCCATGCCGGGACTGAAGATTATTTTATTCTCGACGGGTCAAAGGTGGGAATCCCGCCTTTTCCCATAGCAAGGACGGACCGAAAATGAAAATACAGAAACATATGCAAAAATAGGGCCCAAATTTCCGATCCAATCCCATTGCTATCCCTAGCCAGCTGGGTTGTTTGTCCTTGTAGTCCAAATGACAATGACGTTTAGACATGTGAAGAAAGTCGTGTTCAAACCATATTTTCAAGCTGCAACGCTTTTAGGAATTTTATAAGAGGAAGCGTAGAAGAATTGGAAAGAGATAGTCTCCTTTCATAGTTTGGAAAACGCGCAAAACATTAGTCGTATGCTTGCATAGATAAGATGACCCACTACCTTGTTTTTCTCTTTGATTTTTCTCCTTTTTCTATGTGTAGAGCAGACAAAGGTACTTGATGGAGACCACCTTCTTCTTTTAACGCGGAGCTGAAAACTGATACAGAGTAGCGTTGGATCTTCTGCCACGAGAGTCTTCCATTTGGTGCCTAAAAAGTAAACCCACTCTGGTCTTACTTGATAAGTATAGTAAAAGGGTATAAAAAAAGGTACTTCCTTGTAAAAATTATGGCAAAATTTTTTATTTTTATTATATTAAAATATTTATTAATTTTATATATTAAAAATAAATTTATTTTTTATTTTTTAATTTAATTATTGTTTAATTAAAAATATATACATTCTTAATAAATTATTAATGTATATATAAAAAAGAATAATTAATGAATATTTATTTTTATTTAAAAATATAATAATAATTATTTTCTGTTATAATTATATAAATTTTAATAATTTTTAATCTTCATAACTTGTTCTAAATTAACATAATTTTTAAGAACAATAGTTTACGCATAAGTAAATAATTTAACGAAAAATAAGTAAGGATGAAACTAAATTTTAAAATTTGAGAGATACGTTATATTAATAAAATAATATTATAATTTTTTTTAAAAGTACTTTATTCGTCCTAAAAATTATGTCTAAATTTTTATATTTTTATTGTACTAAAATACTTATCAATCTCATAAATCAAGAATAAATTTATTATTTTTTTTTTTTAATTTAACCCTTCTTCAATTAAGAATATGTGCATTACTAATAAATTATTAATAAATATATAAAAAAGAATAATAAACGAATATTTATTTTTTTAAGAATATAATAATCTTTTTTTATTATATTTATATAAATTTTAGTAATTTTTTAATCTCCATATCATCTTGCAAATTGACATGATTTTTAAGACAGATGGAATAAACAATAGATTGCGCATAAGTAAATAATTTAATGAAAAATAAGTAAGGATGAAACTAAAATTTTAAGATTTGATGGATAAGTTATATTAATAAAATAATATTATAATTTTTAAAAAAAAATAGAAAGATAAAATATAAAATTTTAAAAGATTTTTTTTAAAATGTTATTTTTTAAGATAAATTAAAAATTTTTAGAGATATGGTTGGCTGGACGATAAGAGAATGTGTCATCAACAAGATTTATAATATTTTGCATATATGAGACTGAAACCATAAATTATTTACTATAAGAGCGGGGAGAATACTATGAGATTGAGAATCTTAAGGCATGATACCATATTAGTCTAAGGGCATATTTGATCAATTAATTAGGTATTTAAATTTAATTAATTTTAATAACTAATAATTTTAAATACATAATTACTTAATTGATTAAAAATATATTTAAATTTCAATATTCAGAGTTAAAATTTTATCAAAGGAGTGACTAATAAATAACCAAACTGAAATCTTAAAGAAAAGGATACCCACAAAAGCAAGTTGAGGCAAAAGATTTTTTTTTTTTTTTTTTGGTTAAAAAGAATGTTTGTCAATGTCAAAGAATACCTCAAGTAGGACAAAATAATTCCATACAAAGATTTTGCTAACATGTATACTACTAGAAACAACCCAATGAGTAGGGCAATTTCTGAAACAAGATATAAAAGACATATTTATTTGAGTGTACTATTGTAAGAAACCTTTGAGTTAGGCAACTAATGAACCAAAACTCCTAATACAATCCCCATGAAATCAAAGCTTTCCCCTGTTCTTCGTCTTCTTCTGCAGTGTGGTCTGCATTTCATTTGGGCTCTGGTTTCTATCGGAGTTCGGATCTTGGCTAAAAATCTTTTCTTTTTTTATATTTTTGATGATCTTACACTTTTTTTATTCTCAAACTACAAAGCTCTTTTTTTTTTAATTTTTTTTCTCAATATCCACATCTCTTTGGCATGTGTTGTTCTCTTCTTCTTGTGTTTGCTGTTAATCTCTTACTCAATAATTTTTTTGGACCATTTCCTCACTTCTTATCTATTTTTCAGACAATTTTCAAGACTGTTAATACGCTTAAAATATTCGAAATTACTGTTCACAGATTTACATGCATTTGATCCCATTATTATTTGTAGATACTGATAAAGTAGTTAAAAATAAATTTTTTGTATATATTTGTCTTCTATACTATGTGTACCTGTGACATTATATATGTAATTTACTCTTTCTTTTATGAAAGAAAATCTTACTCTATAAAAAATATATATAAATAAAATCAAAGCTTATTAATTAAGAATTGAAAATAATTCACGATAGAGACATTCGTAAAATTCCTGTCTAGATAAAAATGCACTTTCACTATGAGGTTTATCAGCTCTCTGCACGGAAAGATGTAGTAGCTCTGTTAGCACCATGTGCCCGTGCAGCAAGTATTGTTCCTCCTATCATCCCTTACAATGGCTCTCCCGTTGATGCACCTACGTTACACTTTAGCCTCCCAACTGGAGACAAACCAATTCAAGAGAATCTGGATTGTTCTGTTATTGGGATGCAGGACAGATATCAGGAAAAATTTGCTTACAATTCCAACCTACCGAGGCAGGCAACTATGGAAGAAATTTTGGACTTCTCATCTTCATGAAAGACACAAACATTTCATATGGAAGGTGTTATCTAATGTTTAGGTGACGAAATCTAGCTTAGTGAGAGTAATGCAAATTGAGTATACCCAATGCTTTATTTGTGGACAAGATAAGGAAAATCTAAAACGTTTCTTTCTTCTGTACCTACTATCCAATGCTATTTGGTTGAATTCCGTATGGCAGATTAGCTTGGAAAGATTTGTAAGCTAGTCAATATCTAGATGGATTGAGGAGCTTCATGATGAGAAGAATCCATTCGTTGCGAACCAGCTTGAAAAAAGAGAAAATTCAAAACTTTGCAGCTATTAGTATAGCTGCATATAAGAATTTCCCATTTTGAAGTGGACGTATCCATTCCCGTTCACAAATTAGCTTACTTTTCTTAAGTATCCTTTGCAAGGATGCATCCTAATGACAAAAAGCATTCTTACTCCCTTCAACAAGCTATCTCATTGCTGTTCTCCCATTTTGATTTTATTCCGATGCATTCATACGGCTTCTATACTATTGAGAAATTCTTATATGTACCCGGTGCACGTGCACTGATGCATTGAAGTATTATACCTCATGCAGGTAAAATTGTATAATAAATATTGCACGTAATACAACACTTCAATGCACCCGGTGCACGGTGCATATAAGAATTTCCCCTTCAAAATTGGATCAAATAAAATTTTGAGGCATCATATAAAGATGGTGAGACAAAGGTGGAATGTGTTGTGCAAAATCATGAGGGGGGAATCATGTGAATTTGGAGTGGGCATTATGAAGTTAAAGGAATCTTCGCAATCAAAACATACGTAGCCTTACAAGTCACTAAGATTAGATGCAATCTTGATAATTCAAATATTATTTTTAAATAAAATATTATCAATGTAACCGTAACATTAAAAAAGTATTCATTTACATAGAATTAAAGAAGTAAAAAGCTCACTCAACAAAATAGATTGTTGCTATTTAACTACTATAAATGGCAACTTAAATAGAGTATTAGATTATGTAATTGTATTACTTATAACATTGCTAATTGGTCTTAATCATGTAATTTTTGTGTTTATATAGACCCCACCCCACCCTTATTCTTTCTACAATGATTTATAATAGGAGTGGTACTCTCGAAGATGTTTGTACTCATTCTCATTGACGGAACTAGAGGGAGCAGGGCGTGGAACCAGCCCCCAAAATTTTTAAAATTTTAAATAAAATTAAAATTTTTTAAAAAGTTTCTTTAAAATTTACCTTTTCGTCCCTTCTAAATTTTGTTAGAAAATTATAACATTATCTTATAATATATTTCTTATATAGTTCATCCTCCAACTGAAATTTTTAATTCCATCCTTACTCATTGCAAAATATAATGATTAGCATAGTTTTCAGCAAAAAAAAAACAAGAATCTAAATTTTTTATTAATATTAAAAAAAGGTTAAATTTGGGCTTTTGGAATACCAAGGCATCACCAATACTTTTCTCGAAATCTTAGATTGGGCAGCCCAAACTTTATCTTTTCACCATCGCGATCATTCGGTTCAGGAAGTTTTGGGCTTTTTCAGTCCATGGTTGAACATCTCCGTTTGGCCTTTTTCTTCTTTTTTTTTTTTTTTTTGGGGGTGCAAACTTCAAATGGATAAAGTTCAGTGAAACAACGGCCAGAACCAGTCATGGCTTCCACGCTATCTCTGCACTTGGCCGCCTCCGCCACGACGGCTTCTGTTGCTTACTTCCACAAGACAAACTTTGCAAAACCCAGAAAATTCTCAACCAAAATCCTCTGCGTTGCATGGGTATAGTTCTATATCTCAGCACGAATACGCGTATTGTCTTCTGTCAAATTCTTGATAATTCTGTGTGATTGTAACTGCGTGCTTGATATGTAAAGGAAGGACCCAGAAGGCATATTGGGACCGCCTCAAGGAGGCCATATAGCTAGATTAGAGTTCAAGAAGCGCTTTGAAAAAGATTCTGAGGCTAGAGAAGCTTTTGAGCGCCAAGTCCGTGAAGAAAAAGAGCATCGTCGAGCTCTTCGGGAGGTAAATTTTGAATATTCCAATTCAATGTAGTTGAAGTTTGATGAAATGGGCTTTCTGATATTGAAAGTGACCCCATTTTTGTTTAAATTTGGAATTTTTATCTCAGTCCCGAGTTGTACCAGATACTGCAGCTGGGCTGGTCGAGTACTTTCTTGATACTGAAGCTCGGGAGCTTGAATTTGAAATTGCAAGATTGAAACCTCGGTGAGTTCTCTATTTTCTGTTAGGGAAGTAGTGATAGGAGAAAGAAATGCACGAAGTTGTTATGATTTTGTAATTTGAGGCTCCAAGAATTATTTTTAATGGCCTTGCTGCCATTCATGTCAAATGTCTCTATCGCCTTATTGGGATTCCTCATGAGTGCTGAATTTTGGTGAAGTAACTCAGTATTCTCATTGTATGTCATAAAATATATTTACATTCTTAAAATTGGTAAAGCGTGGATTGTGATCCTCTTTATTTAGCTGCTTAGTATTATTCTGGCACTTTCATATTTTTGCTGGTAAGTATTGTTGAGGTCACATTCCTCAATCCATCATGGTGTTGAGGGAAATTTAAACTTAAAAGGTTAGTTTTTGTCTTTTGATTGGATAGTCTAATATTTATTGCAGGTTTCTGCACCACTAGAGAGCCAAAAGCAGTTTTTGTTAAAACTTCAACAGTGAAGTTAATTTTTGCTTAGTGGATCACTTAATATTGGTGAAGCAAATGGCATGATCCAGTTATTGTTTGAGATTTTGAATTTGATAAATATCTGTGTTTCTGATATTGATGTGACATAATTTACAGATTGAATGAAGAATTCTTCTCACACCTTCAATTTGAGTTGGGAAAGTTGAGATTTGCTGTATCAAAAACGCAGGTTTGTCTAAGAAAGAGAGAAAAAAAAAAGTTATAATAGATGAATCAGAGTAGTGATGCATTGGAGATGATTATTTGTAGGATATGGAGGACAGAGTCATTGAGCTGGAAGCACTGCAAAAGGCCCTCCAGGAAGGAGCAGGTTTGTCTGAAACTGCTGGTAATGTTGCTAAGAACTATTAGTACCAGTTATGTCTAAATACTGCAGGATTTCTGGCATCCTTTTGCAGAAGCCTATGATAAACTGCAAGCTGACCTTGTAATTGCGAAGAAGAGCTTGGCCAAAATTTTGACATCAGAGGATGTAAAGGCAACGGTATGTTTCCTTTCTCACCAGAACCTTCTCATAAAATATTCTATATCTTGAGTTGTTCGTTGCACGATTACAGTTCTGACTTATGTTGCAGCTATTGGATATGATTGAGACAAATGAGTTAAATAGATCACTGCTGACCCTGCTGGATGAAAATATTGCAAATGCACACATGGCTAACCAGGTTGGAGAACTCTTTTATCTAGCTAGGAAAGAATTTCCTTTTTGGTTTTCTTGTAATATACAACATGCAAAAGGATGCTAATTTACTGTATTAGAGGAGAACTCAGTAGAAGAAACTTAAAGGAAAATGACATGTCGACATACTTAAGATGAGCTTGGTTCTTTTGCCTATTTGTCCTCCAGATCCTCTTTATCACCTCTCTGGGACCACAGGGTATTACATTTGCTTAATCCTTGTTTGAATAAGAAAACTGCCATCCAAATTGACTTGCTTGTTGGTATACCTCCCCTCAGTTTGAAATGCATCAGTTTTTATCAGCATTCTTGAGAATGCTAGAAAAGAAAACTTCTTCTACATTAATAGAATTCAGCTTGTAAGAGGGAAAGGATGTAGCTTCAAAGATCTAACCTCGCATCCTAAAGAATTTTGGGGATGCAGTGGAGATGAATGAACAAGGCATAGTGGGACTTAAAGTAAAGAGGAAACAAAGAATTTTATACTTTCCCTCCAGAATGTATCTGCCTCAGAATCACCATATGCAAGATCAAATTCTGTCCGAAATTTTTACACCAGCCAGCCTAGGAATTTTGCATGCAGGATTATGCTCTGCTAGTAGCCTCTAAGACTAGGAAAAGAACAAAGATCTAACGTGGCAACATTAAATGAACTATTTCAACAAATGTTTGTGTTAAATTGCTGAGGAGAAAAAAGAATTTCTTTAACGTGCAGAAGGAAGCAGCAGAATACATGGAAAAGCTTCGAGGGGCTGTTCTGAAGTATATTTCAGTTTAATGTGCAACTTGGTATGGTAAATCAGACGCTCTTTCCATCTTTTAGCTCATTTGTTTAAGATTCGACATTGATTTTACCATCCTAAAAGTTCACAGTTTTAGGAGATCATTCTAAACCACACCAGCTAGTAAGGAGCTACCAAGCGCCCGATTTGCTAGCTGGGCCCTTCAAATGTTGCTTTTTTCTTGTTCAGGGTAAATCTAGCTCCAAATCTTATGCAAGAGAAGGGAAAAAAAAAAAAAGAGGCATGTGTTGATCATCGGAGCAAGAAAAACCGTCAAACATGCAGGGGGTGAATGGTGTCCTAACCTGTCAGAGATGCGGTTCTATGTTAAAATGACCAAATATTTTGATTAGATTCGTGAAGGATGTACTACACTTTACATTGTCTAATTCAACTATCGAATCATATTCTACAGCTTGGAAATATGTTAATTGGTGTGGCATTGTGGCCATTACAGTTCTGCATCAGTCAATGTCAGCAAGCTTATTATTCCTGAGAGGTTTGCTTAAAATATATCAATGGTAATTGGTGGCTGTTATTCATCTGCAAAGATGTGAAAATCAAGAGCAAGTCTCAACTTGGTTAAGTCTGGAGACTGGGGCAGCTTCGAAATGGTACATTTAAAATATCTCGATTCAAGAACAATCGAGAACCATCAACGGAGTGGTGCCCCTGCTTTTTCTATGGGACATACTGTTTAAGACACTACCTGCTTTCCAAGGGCCACCCATATTATTCTTTCCTTCATCTTGTTCTTGGATATGTGAAATATATTCACCATAGCTTGCTTTAATTCAAAGGAACATTAATTTGTCTCCTAAATTGACCTACCATTGATTTTTTGTTGGCCTAAACGAAGCTTGATTGGACAACATTTGTGTTTTCTGTGACTAATGTAATTGACTTCACATTAATATAATCACGACTACACACGAATAAAGAAAAAAAAGTAAATTAACTAACATTTTTTATTTTGCACAAAACGATAAATCTTCATTTCTTAAGTATAGGTGTTGCTCCAACTCTTTTCTTTGTCATAGATATTAGACACATATAGACGACTTGATATAAAAAAAGAAAAGCTTAATCATAAACTTGAGCCAAAATGTTCGTCTCTATCTAATTGCATATAAGATTGAACCGAGATAGAAGATCATCAAGAAGATTCCCCAAAAGCAAGATATTAAGAAGAGGTAGGCACAAAAGAACATTGGAAAGAAAGAATAAGCCAGGTAGCAGAACACATGTGATGATGTGAGAACCATTTAATTTAATCTCGAAACTAGCTCTATATAAACCCTCCTACCTCTAAGCTTCACTCAAGTAGGCAGTTGCTCTATCTACAGACCTTTCTGAACATGGGCAATCTGGGGCTTTCCTTGGTCTTTTTCTTATCTTTCCATTCTCTCACTGGCTCAGCAGGTCCTGCTGTGGCCTCAAATCCCCATGCCAGCAGCTTCATCAAGGCCGCATGCAGGGAAACTCTATATCCCACCTTGTGTATTCAATGTCTCTCTAGCTATGCCCACACTATCCAACAGAGCGAGAGACAACTTGCTAGTGTTGCCTTGACGGTGAGCTTAAACCGAGCCCGATCAGCAGCAGCATTCGTTTCCAAATTCTACGGTCTGAGAGGCATAAAACCAAGAGAGTACCAAGCTGTGAAGGACTGCATCGACAACATGGGTGACAGTGTCGATCAGCTCAGCCAATCTCTCCAGGAGCTTGGAAAGATGAATCGTGTGGCCGGTCAGGACTTCATGTGGCACATGAGCAATGTGCAGACATGGGTTAGTGCTGCTCTCACAGACGACAACACTTGTCTAGATGGTTTTTCTGGGTCTGCCATGAATGGCAAGCTGAAGGCTGCTATTAGAAGCAGAGTCGTCCATGTTGCACAAGTCACTAGCAATGCTCTTGCCTTGGTTAATCGATTCGCAGAGAGACACCGTCCTGGTGGTGCAACCACCAGTTCACCCTAGATTAGTACAGTTTTCAAGAGTTAATTTCTGCTCAGTGAGTTGTTTTCTAGATGTGAATGTGTATCTTTAAGCATGTCAAGAACTCAGTGTGTAACCTAGTCTTTCTGTAAGTACATCTCAAGATGCTCATTTCTATGTAATGCGTAAATCATCCATCTTGATGTGTGAAGTTTTGGTGTACTCGATCGGCTTTGTATAGTCTTGCTTATTCTTGAACTTGAGATCTTCAATCTGTCAAAAGTTGCTAGTATTCTTATATATTTAATCCGAGTTCTTTCAGCCTCACAAGAAGGCAGAAGCACCCCAGAATTAACACAAGAAAATTAATAGCGCTCTTGGAACTCCAAAATCAAACTTTAGTTATCTTGCATTTGTCAAGAGCTTCATTTCCAATTTTCCGCTTCTGTTCCACAAGTAAAAAGTATGGAAAGAGACAATCAACGCATCAACACAGGCCCCATGGCCATAGCATGACAACAAATGTTTTACCCCGATCACGAGATGTTGGACTGGAGCCAAAAAGGCAGATCCATCACTATAGCCCCACCAAAATGTTAAAACGGATGTCTTTTTTCATAGAAAATAGTATTGAGGGCTATGCTCTGGAGGAAAATTGGATAGAGGATTACGCCGAGGGATGCGGAAACTGCCGAAGGAGAAATGTACAAATCAAGTTCAGTTGTTGTATTAAATTCATTTTGAGGAGACACTTAGGACTTTGGTCTACCAGCACAAGACCATAATTGTCTACTTTTTAACTCTTTAATGCTTTGAAAATTCTATTTAAATTGTTAATTCGACACACTCTTCTAGTTACAACTATTACTAGTATTAATAACTATAGCCCGAATAAGATACTCCGCATAAAATAAAGAAATTTGTATTACCATATATGGAAGAGCAATTCTTACATGAATTATAGACCGGTAGGTTAAATCCATTAACGAGTTGTACCGTATAATTTATATTGTACACGGTACAAGTCACTAATATACTTGATCCATGAACCAGTGGTCTATGTTAGGGAAAATTCTAGCATGGACCAATGGTCCATGAATCAACTGCATTGATGAATTGTATTGCGTGCAACATAAGTTGTACAATGTAACTTATCAATGCATTTGGTCCACGGTCCAGGTAAGAATTCCTCTTATATTAGAATTTTTCTATATAGAAAGGTTTTTTTTATGTTAGTCCTTCGTCTTTTTGTTATTTACCAAAAATATTTACCAAATATATATTTACCAAAAACAAAGAAAAGATTTTGTTTCATACTGCCTAAAAGTTAAGAAAGAAAAGAAGAGTTATGAAAAGAAACTATGAAAAGAAAAGAAAAGAAAAGAAGGGTTATGAAACCTTATAAATGATAAAATATAAATTTATCCTCATTTATTAAATAATTTTGTTTGAATTTAAATATTTAAAAACAAATTGGGTTTTTCACTCATTTTGACTACAAATTAATTCTTTTATAAAAATTTTATTTTTTAGATAAGATATATATAAAACATATTACACAAAAAGATAGAAAAAATTATAGTAATAAATAAATATCACATTTTAAATCTTAAGTGAATAATATATAATTAAACAAAAATATTACAAATGCACAATAATTTCTCTTAACTTCATTCACAAATATTATATGCACGAGAACTTTAAACTCAATTAACTCGTGAATAGTAATTTAAAAAATTATAAATATATTTATTATTTTAAAAATTATCTGAAAGATATGGAAAAAGAATCCAAAACAAGTTATGTAAACACATAAAATAAGAACCAGCGGCGATCGAAGCAGATCTACAAGGAAAATATGCCACAGGTATGTGAATCTTTGACAAACAAAACAAAAAATGAAGAGAGAATTGTGGTTTGAAAAACAATAAAGGTAAAAAAAAAAAAAGAGAGAGAGAAAGAAAGAGAAAAAGTTGCCCAGTATATCAGGACTTACAGAGAGAAAAGGACACCTCATCCCCACTTTTCTCTTTTTAAACTCCTAAATAAAAAATATATATATAAATTTTAAATTTATCGAAAGACGCAAAGCACATGCCTTTAACTGTCTGCAGCATCAGAAGACAAATAATACTACAATAATATAGCGTACGAACTTCCTCAAAAGAGAGAAATGGCAGGGGGGCATCTAAGCTTTACTGTTGCACGGATGGAAAAGGACCCCACAAGTCCACTAAGAATCCTGTAAATCACGTGAAAGCCCAACTGCCCTTATTATTTTATAATGGGCCTGACGTAATTGGGGCCTAGAAATGATGTCTTTGCTGGAGATTCTAAAAAGGAGGGAATCCCCACCCTGAGAGCTCTACCCTAAGAGTCCTAGCACCCTTCTCCTGGGAGCATAGAAGTAGTAAATCGCGGAATGTGTCTTAACTGGTAATTTTCTTAATTGGTAACTTTAAGAACGGTGTCTTTATCGCACCACCGGTAAAGAATCGAACTCCAATTATTGCTAGCGGAATTCGAACCCTTATATTACGAATGGACAGCTGATCGTCACAATAACTCGTCCCTCACTTACCAACTGAGCTATGTCCTGCGAACTCTTTGCTGGAGATTCTAGGGTGGATAGTACATGGAAAAACAAATTTGATCCCCTGGATTTGTGGGCCCACCAAAGTTGCTTAGTTACCAAACTCCACCACAAGAGAATATAGTGACTAGTGTACTCGAATCAAATCATGTCGAATTTTATAATTTTTATACAAGGTTTGAATTTGAGCTCAAGTTCGATTCGAATATCAAATTTTAGTTCGAATTCGATTCATTTGAAATATTTTAAAGTTCAAATTCGATTCGAGGTTCGATTATAATAAGTTCAAAAGTTTGAATTCGAGTTCAAGGTCGAATTTGAATTTAAATAAGTAATTTATAATGTAATATATTATAAATTATATATTAATTAATTAATTAATTAATCGAATGTGTTTGTAAGCCTTCAATCAAGCCTAATATTTAAATATTCAAATTTGACTCGTTTAAAATTCGAGTTTAAATATAAGGTTTATATTCAAGTTCGAGCTCGATACTTCGAATTCGAGTCGAACCCAAACATATTTGATAAAAACTCGTTTAAAATTGGAACTTAAATATAGGATTTATATTCGAGCTCAATATTTCAAATTCGAACCAACCCTTATCCAGTCGAATCAAATATGTTCGATAAAAATTCGATTCGTTTACACCTCTACTAGTGACCAATTGCCCTCGAGCAAATCTAGTCCTTTACTTAAATAAAAAAATCAAAATTTTAATTTAATTAATATATTTTTATTTTTTAAAAACTAGCATATACTTATATTATATCATATTTTATCTTTTTAAATCCTATTTAATCGTATATACTTAATAATTTTTTATCGTATTCAAACAAATTTATATTAATTTAATTCTTAAATAAGTACATCCTAGAAACAAAGAGAAGATCTTTTATGTTTATTTTTAGGAAAGAAAAAAAAAAGGGAAAAGACTTGTGAAATAAGGCCAATCCCATTATGGAAGGCCCCTCTTCTTTCATGATATTTTGGGCTTTGAGATTTCTGCTGAAGATTTTGGAAATATAGTTCTAAGAAACTTAGTGGACTTTGTGGGTAGTCCAACAAAGATTGGAGCCCAATCTACGAAGTCAATGGGCCGTGTGGATTAGAGAACAGTCAAATGAGTTTGTAATTTATTTATGATTTTATTGTTATGAATTATTGTAATATCCATTAATTAGTGGATGCTCCATTAATTATGGATTTATGTGAATTATTACAGAAGATTTTTATGGATGTCCACCATTTAGTGGAGACACCACTAATTGAGATTAGTGGAAGATGATGTATGCCATGATGTATTCTACTAATTAGAGCTCTATAAATAGAGCTATTCTCTAAGCTTGTAATACACTATCATTTTGTGAAAGAAATATTAGAGAAAGAATTGTGAGAGAAAGAAAGAGAGAAGTTTGAAAAGAAATTCTTGTGCAAAAAATAGTTAGAGTTTTCTTAGTGTGTAGTGTGAAGATTTTATTCTAACACTACCCTAATTTTATAACACGTTATCAGCACGAGTCTCTACCAGTACAAAAGTCAGAAGACTAAGCACGAGTTTCGCCGTTACCAAAACCGAAGAGCATGAGATGATTCCTTTAAATCTTTAAACCGACGCATACCGATTTTATATCTCAACTTTTCAAATGTTGCGATCGGTAAAGTCTTCGTGAAAATATCTGCGAGGTTATCACATGACCGAATTTGTAGCACATCAATTTCACCTTTCTTACGGAGTTCATGAGTAAAGAAGAATTTTGGTGAAATATGTTTTGTCCGATCTCCTTTAATATATCCTCCTCGTAATTGAGCTATGCAAGCTGCATTGTCTTCATAAAGAGGAGTTGGAATACCTTTGATTGATGATAATCCACAACTTTCTCGGATATAATGAATCATGGATCTTAGCCATACACATTCTCGACTTGCTTCATGAATGGCTATAATTTCGAGCATGATTTGAAGAAGTAGGTTGCTATAGATTGTTTCGTAGAACGCCATGATATAGCGGTATTTCCACATGTAAATAGATAGCCCGTTTGAGAACGTGCTTTATGTGGATCGAGATAAATAACCGACATACTGCATAACCTATCAATGTTGGACTGGTTTTATTTGAATAAAATAATCCGAGATCAATTGTACCTTGGAGATATCGAAGGACTTGTTTAATTCCATTCCAATGTCGTCGTGTTGGTGAAGAACTAAATCTTGCTAATAAATTGACAGCAAAAGCAATATCGGGTCGTGTATTATTAGCAAGATACATCAATGCACCAATTGCCTTTGAGATATGGTACTTCGAGGACCAAGGAGTTCTTCATCATTTTCTTGAGGTCGGAAAGGATCTTTATCCACATTTAATGATCGCACGATCATTGGAATACTCAATGGATGTGCTTTGTCCATGTAAAATCTTTTTAGCACTTTTCTTTGTATATGTTGATTGATGAATAAATGTTCCACTCTCCAAATGTTCAATTTGTAAACCAAGGCAAAATTTGGTTTTACCAAAATCCTTGATTTCGAATTCTCTTTTTAAATAATCAATTGTTTCTTGGAGCTCTTCGGGAGTTCCAATAAGATTAATATCATCAACATATATAGCTAATATCACAAATTTAGAACCAGATTTCTTAATAAAAACGCATGGACATACCTGGTCATTTTTAAATCCCGCTTTCAATAAATATTCACTAAGACGTGTAAACCACATGCGCCCAGTTGCTTCGAGGCCATATAATGATTTACGCAACTTGATGGAGTAATTTTCACGAGGATAATGTTTATATGCTTCGAGGCATATGAAATCCTTCGGGGATTTTCATGTAAACATCATTTTCTAAATTTCCATACAAGTAGCGGTGACAACATCTAATAGGCGCATATCTATCTTTTCATGTCTTGCCAAGCGATAAGATATCGGAGTGTAATAGCATCAACAACGGGAGAATAAGTTTCATCATAATCAATACCTGGTCTTTGTGAAAAACCTTGGGCTACTAATCGCGCTTTATATCGAACGATTTCACTCTTTTCATTGCGCTTTCGCACAAATATCCATTTGTAGCCAACGGGTTTTATACCTTACGGTGTTCGGACTGCGAGTCCGAAGACTTCACGTTTTGCCGGTGCATTTAACTCCGATTGAATCGCATCTTTCCATTGCGGCCAATCTTTTCTATGCCGAGCATTCATCAAGCGATATTGGTTCGGGATCATCATTATCTGTGTAACATCAAGAGATATATTGTATGCAAATATATTATCAATAACGAGTTTCTATCCGATTCCAACTTCTACTAGGAAGTGGTATAATTGATAGAAATTTCGGTGTTACTTTCATCAACTTACGGTTCTTTGTCATCGGTTCTCTCTTGGTCTTTATCATTCTTTTCTTCAATATGATCTTACGGATCATTTAATCCTCTTTTCTTTCGAGGATTTTTATCTTTAGAACCAAGAGGTCGGCCACGCTTACGGCGTGTTTTTGACTCGGCGGCTATAGGTATAATATTTTGTTACTGCTGGAACTTCAATTCGAATAGGAGCATTTATAGGCTGGAATATGCGATTTTGTAACTCTTACGGAGTCAACAAAAGCGTACGGCATTTGATTTGCAATGCTTTGCAAATGAATTATCTTTTGAACTTCAAGTTCACATGCGCTTGTGCGCGGATCAAGATAATTTAATGATGTTGTCCAAGCAAGATCCTTTTTATCTTGTTTTGGTTCTCCCCCTAATTTAGGGAATAATGATTCATCAAAATGACAATCGGCAAATCTTCGTTGTGAATACATCTCTGTCGGGGGTTCAACATACACGATAATAGAGGGAGAATCATATCCAACGTATATCCCCTTTCTTCTTTGAGGACCCATCTTTGTACGTTGGTTTGGTGCAATTGGAATATATACTGACACACCCAAAAATTCTTAAATGAGCAATATTTGGTTACGACCCAAAAGCCAATTGCAAAGGAGAGAATTTATGATAACTAGGCTGGTCTTATACGTACAAGTGTTGCGGCATGTAGAATAGCATGTCCCCGAGGCGGATGTTGGGAGATTTGTTTTCATTAATAATGGTCTAGCAATTAATTGTAATCGTTTAATCAAAGATTCGACAAGACCATTATGTGTGTGAACATGAGCTACGGGATGTTCAACATTAATCCCAATTGACATGCAATATGCATCAAAAGCATGTGATGAAAATTCACCGACATTATCCAAACGGATATTTTTAATGTGATGGTCGGAAATTGTGCTCGTAATTTAATTATTTGAGCAAGTAATCTCGCAAACGCCGGGTTGCGAGTAGATAATAAACATACATGTGACCATCGGGATGATGCATCAATTAAGACCATAAAATATTTGAACGGTCCACATGGTGGATCAATAGGTCCACAAATATCTCCAGTGAATCCGTTCGAGAAATGTAGGACTTTCGGCTCCTACTTTTCTTGAGTGATGGTTTAACAATTAATTTTCCTAGGGAACATGCGGTACATGCGAATTTTTCGATGTTAATATCCTTTTATTTTTAAAGGATGACCATGTGTATTCTCAATGATTCTTCTCATCATGGTAGATCCAGGATGACCCAACCGGTCATGCCAAATGCTAAAAGTAATAGGATCGGTAAACTTACGGTTTACTAGATGATGAATTTCAATTGTACGTATTTTTACAAAATATAGACCGGTAGAAAAAGACGGCAGTTTTTCTAATACCGATTTCTTACCCAAATGCATTTGAGTAATAAAAAGATGCTCAATCCCATTTTCCTCATTTGTTTCAACATGATACCCATTTACTGCGGATATCTTTAAAACTCAATAAATTTCTTACGGATTTTGAGGAAAATAGTGCCTTATCAATAATAATTGTTGTTCCTTTAGGCAACAATATACTAGCTCTTCAGGAGCCCTCAATTACATTTGCACTACCGTTTATCGTATAAATATTTATTTCTCCCATTTTGAGATCGAGAAAAATATTTCTCATTTTTTAGTATGGTGTGTGTAGTTCCACTATCAATAATGCATACATCATCATTAATAACGACCATACGAACACAAATATATATATGTAAACGTAAATATTATTAGAATAGAATGAAAATGAAAATACAAAAATATCGGGGTGAGGCTTTAGTTCTTTTGGACACTTGCCATCACCAATTAAATGGTCTATCCTACCGATACGGGTGTTCAAAAAAATCCGATACATCCATATGGGTAATATTGATATTAAGATCTTCGGGATCACTATCGTCATCCTCGGCATTATTTATTGGATGTTGAGAAAAATTTGCTTCCACATTTTTATTTTTCAATGAAGCTTGATACAATTCAACTAAATGCTTAGCCGTACGACGGTTTCGTGACCAATGACCTTTCATGCCACATCTATAACATATATCCTCATGCTTTTCTTCAATTTCTTTTTCTTTTCCCTTTTGATCTTTTACTGTTCCACTTCGGGTGGCCGGTATTTCTCACGGTTTGATTATAATTGTGATAAGGGAAATATCGAGCGTGTCTACGACCATAACCACGACCACGGTCACGGCCACGGCCACGACCACGACTATAACGATGGCTTCTGCTGGAGCCAACGACATTCACTTCAGGAGTCTTTGTAGAGCCGGTTGAGTGCGGCTTCATGATTTCTCAATAATAACTCATTATTTTTCTCTGCAATGAGGAGGGCGATAATTAAATACGTAAATTTTGTATACCCCTTTTCTCGATATTGTTCTTTGCGGGACAATATTCGAGGCATGAAAGGTGGAGAATGTCTTCTCCAACATATCTTCATCGAGTCACTTTTTCTCCGCATAATTTTAATTGAGATGTAATTTTATACATTGCGGAGCTATATTCATTCACGGTTTTAAAATCTTGCAACCTCGGGTGCAACCATTCATACCGTGCGGTAGGTAGTACGACCATCTTCGGGTGGTCAAATCTTTCTTTTAAATTTACCCATAGGCCATATGGATCTTTTTCGGTAAGATATTCCATTTTCAAATTTTCATCGAGATGACGACGAATAAAAATCAAAGCTTTAGCCTTGTGTTGTGCGAGATGCACTATTATTTGCTTGAATAGTTTCACTAAGGCCTTCGACATTTAGATGCATTTACGCATCGAGAACCCATGACATATAATTTTTTCCAGAAATATCAAGGGCTACAAATTCGAGTTTCGCGATGTTAGCCATAGAGATCAATAAATGCGTACTGTCTTACGGCTTTGGTAACGGCGAAACTCGTGCTTAGTCTTCGGCTTTTGTACCGGTAGAGACTCGTGCGATAACGTGTTATAAAATTAGGGTAGTGTTAGAATAAAATCTTCACACTACACACTAATAAAACTCTAACTATTTTGCACAAGAATTTCTCTCTTTCTTTTCTCTCACAATTTTCTCTAATCTTTCTTTCACTAAATAATGGTGTATTACAAGCTTAGAGAATAGCTCTATTTATAGAGCTCTAATTAGTGGATTACATCATGGCATACATCATCTTCCACTAATCTTAATTAGTGGTGTCTCCACTAAATGGTGGACATCCATAAAAATCTTCTAATAATTCACATAAATCCATAATTAGTGGAGCCTCCACTAATTAATAAAGATTTCAATAATTCATAATAATTATATATATATATTAATTTTTGTCAAGTCAAAATAATAAATCTAAATTTCATTGAAGAGGGCCTTTTTTGGAACTTTGGAAAGGAACTTATTTATTGAGAAGTTTCCAGCCAAAAAGGAAAGAAAATAAATACTCCAGGTCTGGACAGGGCCACGTCGCTACCAGACAAAAGGAAGTGGGCCTAGTGGCTGCTGGCTTTAAAGACGTTAATTTGGACCCATGGAACTCTCTGAGTGGCCCATTGGTAATGGATCCCATTAGAAGACTTGAGACCCAAAACGTTGGTGAATTTTTACTAGGGCGTGGCATCCTAAAAACCATCACCATTCGATTTCAGTCCACTTATACATACATACATACACACACATATATGTATATATATATATAACTTTTATATTATTTCTTTCGTCTTTGTTAATTTAAAAAATAATATAAAGATTAAAAAATTACTAAAATTTATACAATTATAATAAAAAAGATTACTATATTCCTGAATAAAAATAAATTTTTATTAATTAAATTAAAAAATACACATATTTAATAAGTCAAATATTTATTAAATAGTTGAAAGAAGAATAAATTAAAAATATATATAATATATTTTTTATTTATAAAATTAATAAATATTTTAATATAATAAAAATAAAATTTTTTAACATTCTTTTTAAGATAAAAAAGAAGGTCAATGGGGACACAAAATCCCTTAGTCCCTCCATAAAATTAGAGTTATTTAACGATAAATTACATCTTTCAATTTTTTTTAATTCTTGAAAAAAATGGTGTCTATGTTGCTTAATTAGTTTCAAATACTTTCCTATGCAATATTTGATTCACATATTTATAATAAATGTATGTTTTAAAAATATTTTTAATTAATTAAATTATCGATCTATTACTGAGTTTGCGAAATAATTTTTTAATTAATTAACATTTCAATGCTTCTGGCCACAGAAAATCATTTCGGGTCCACTCAGGCACCCTGCCCCACCCCCCACGCCGGCACCCCCCACGCCAAATAACCCCGCAATGGCAAAAGCCCAGTGAAAAGGAAAAAAAAAAGGGAAAATACAGATGGTCCAGAGAGACCGTATAAGTGGAGTTTCGTTATCCCCAGTCTAGATTGAGCTCTTCCTCCACCTCCTCCTATTAACACCAACGAGAACACCAGAATCACGCAGCCAGAGAGTGTGTGTTTCTGTGTAAGAAATGGCAGCAGAGTCAGTGGTGAGAATGTCTTCAGCATCAACTGCCTCCTCCCTCTGCAATTTCAATGGCTCTTCAAGAAGGCCTCTGCTTATTAACTCTCTGCGAGGTGGTGGTAAGAGCAGCACCATAAGAACTCGCTCTCTTACTTCTGAATTCTTTGGAAGTCTTCGGCTTAGCTCAACTCGAAAACTCTCAATTTTGAACCAGAAACAGAGGAAAAACAACTACTTCACTGTTTTTGCCATGGCTGCCGAGGGTACTTCTCTTTGTACATATATGTCTGCATATTGTGTGATATTTGATATGTATGTAATGAATTCTTTGTTTTTCTGGTGATATTGGAGTACCCTTTTAGCTTTTTGAGGAAATTTAATCAAATTCATATCTTTTTCGATGTGGCTTTGAGTAAATATAATTGATTTTATGATGAATTGGGCTACTGATGGAGGGCATTGAATAAAGTTATCATCTTTATTTGTACTCGGTCTTGTGAGCATGCTGTTTGTTCTTTTCTTTCTTTTTCCTTTTCCAAATAAATTTAATTATGAATTAATGGTTCTAATATTTTCTCTTTTGTGGAAGTGCTTTATAGTTAAGAATTTCTTAGAAGGTCCTTTACATTTTGTTTGTGATTCTTCATGTGGGAGCCCAAATTCTTAAAATAGTTTAACTTCGTGAGCTCATTTTTTAGGGATTGAACTAATACTGGTAGGTTGTTCAGGGATTTTCATGCTTACCTATCTCTTATTTATTTATTTTTTTTATAAGGTACTATGAATACACATTTCCATTTCTTCAGATTGAAAGTTCAGATACTTTTGTTGCATGCAAATGTAATTTGAATTTCAGCATACTCCATTATTTTGTTATTTTTGTAACCTGGACAAATAGCGGAAGAACGAATACAAACTGAATAAAATTTCTATTACCTCGTCAAGTTGAGGTTATAGAGGGATAAACTTTAACAAATCAGTAATGAATGGTTTTGATTTCTTTCTGCAGAAGGAAAGAGAATAATACCACTGATAGACTATCGCAATATTGGAATTATGGCTCATATAGATGCAGGAAAGACCACCACAACTGAGCGAATTTTGTACTACACTGGTAGAAACTACAAGATTGGTGAGGTTCATGAGGGGACAGCCACAATGGACTGGATGGAGCAAGAACAAGAGAGGGGAATTACCATTACCTCTGCTGCCACTACTACATTTTGGAACAAGCATCGGATTAACATCATTGATACTCCTGGGCATGTTGACTTTACACTTGAAGTGGAACGTGCACTCAGGGTTTTGGATGGTGCAATTTGCTTATTTGACAGTGTTGCCGGTGTTGAACCTCAATCTGAAACTGTCTGGAGACAAGCTGATAAATACGGAGTCCCCAGAATATGCTTTGTTAACAAAATGGATCGTCTTGGAGCAAATTTCTTCCATACAAGGGACATGATAGTGACAAACTTGGGTGCAAAGCCACTAGTCATTCAAATACCAATTGGTTCAGAGGACAGTTTCCAAGGAGTTGTTGATCTTGTAAGGATGAAAGCTATCGTTTGGTCAGGGGAAGAGTTGGGCGCAAAGTTTTCCTATGAAGACATTCCGGCTGACCTTCGACAGCTGGCTCAAGAATATCGAGCACAGATGATTGAGACCATTGTTGAGATGGATGATGCAGCTATGGAGAATTATCTGGAAGGAGTAGAGCCTGATGAGGAAACAATTAAGAAACTAATTAGGAAGGGAACTATTTCTAGCAGTTTTGTTCCAGTTTTATGTGGGTCAGCATTTAAGAACAAGGGGGTTCAACCACTGCTTGATGCAGTGGTGGATTATTTGCCTTCCCCTCTTGACTTGCCGCCAATAAAGGGAAGTGACCCTGAGAACCCAGAAGTGACACTTGAAAAGCCGGCTGATGATGATGAACCTTTCGCTGGATTAGCTTTCAAGATTATGAGCGATCCTTTTGTGGGATCCCTAACATTTGTTAGGATTTATGCAGGGAAGCTTATTGCAGGATCGTATGTGCTGAATGCAAACAAAGGAAAGAAAGAGAGAATTGGTAGACTATTGGAAATGCATGCTAATAGCAGAGAGGACATCAAAGTAGCCTTAACTGGTGATATTGTTGCTCTTGCTGGTTTGAAAGATACAATTACAGGAGAAACATTGTGTGATCCTGGGAGTCCTGTTGTGCTTGAAAGAATGGATTTCCCAGATCCTGTTATTAAGGTGGCAATTGAAGCTAAGACAAAGGCAGATGTCGATAAGATGGCCAATGGTTTGATTAAGCTTGCGCAAGAAGATCCGTCTTTCCACTTCTCCAGAGATGAAGAAACCAACCAAACAGTTATTGAAGGAATGGGAGAACTGCACCTTGAAATTATTGTTGATAGGCTCAAGAGGGAGTTTAAGGTTTGATTCTGCAATCCTGTGCATCTCTTTGTCTAAAATCTTTCATTTATTCTAATTTCTAAGAGTTCAGGTTGATTATATTTTTGTTTAGTTTCATAAAAACTTGAGTCTATTTTGATTGTCATTCAAACTCATGAACTTTAATTATCTGGTACAAAAACAAGAGAGTAGTTACAAAATGGGAAAGGAAAGACACCCAAAACTGGAATTTATATTCAAAATTGTTGAAGATTCTGTCTGAACTGATGCCATCTGTGCATAAAGTTTTAGTGATTTATCCACTTTGCACAAAAACTCATATACTCTTTTCACAGCTTGCATGTGGCTAATATTTTTTTGGATCTTATCCTCCCATCATTTCTCTGGAGAAAATAGTCCAATCCATTACTTTCTACCTCTTCTGCTTAACTTTGTAATGATTCTGTAATGATGGTACTTGTAGGTAGAAGCTAATGTTGGTGCACCACAAGTGAACTACAGGGAAAGCATCTCTAAAGTTGCAGAAGTCAAATACGTTCACAAGAAACAGTCAGGTGGTCAGGGGCAGTTTGCTGATATCACTGTAAGGTTTGAACCCATGGAAGCCGGTAGTGGATATGAGTTTAAGAGTGAGATAAAGGGAGGAGCAGTTCCAAAAGAGTATATTCCAGGTGTGATGAAAGGTTTAGAAGAGTGCATGAGTAATGGTGTGCTGGCTGGTTTTCCTGTAGTTGATGTTCGTGCTGTATTGGTGGATGGCTCTTACCATGATGTTGATTCAAGTGTTTTGGCATTCCAACTAGCTGCAAGAGGAGCTTTTAGAGAGGGCATTAGAAAAGCTGGTCCCAGGATGCTAGAACCAATAATGAAGGTCGAAGTTGTCACCCCTGAAGAACATTTAGGAGATGTGATTGGTGATCTAAACTCAAGGAGAGGCCAGATTAACAGCTTTGGAGACAAACCTGGTGGTCTCAAGGTATGTCCTACACAATAACTCTATGTAATAAATTAACTCCTTTCTGCATTTTCTCATGCCACTTTGGTGCTTATGGCCAAATTGCATCTGTAACCCAATCCCATTCTTAAGGAATCAAATCCACCAGCTAGATGCTATAGATTTAGCGGGGCATGGTATAATAGCTGAACAGTGAATGACTTGATTAGGGATGATAAGTGTAACCTAGCTTTGGGGCTCAACAAGGAAAATAGGGGCTGCTGTGGGCCATATTGATATGTCCTGATGCCAGTCAGGATAATAGGTGAGTTTAAAAAAAAAAAAAAGAAGAAGATGGGGGTGTTGTTAGAGGGCCGTGCCGGGGGGTGGGGGTTGTAATGCAGTCAGAATAACAACACGAAGAAAATAGTACTGTGAAATCTGGATAAATTTGCATATTGTTTCAACCAGGCAGTTCCAGCTACATGGCCTTGCTGCTATATGCTATGCAACCAAATCCTGGAAATCCAGCTCTTTGTCCCTTTTCATGCTTGCCAGTTAACTGAACTATGTTAGATAGATTACATGACATTGTCATAGAAGTTACTTGATCGTGATTATTGTTTGATTCGCCTTTGTTGATCTGTTCTCCAACAATAATGTAGGTTGTGGATGCCTTGGTTCCTCTTGCGGAGATGTTCCAATACGTAAGCACCCTAAGAGGAATGACAAAAGGTCGTGCTTCCTACACTATGCAATTGGCCAAGTTTGATGTTGTCCCACAACACATCCAAAACGAGCTCTCTGCAAAGGAGGAAGCAGTTTCTGCTTGATGGTTGGCCTTTTTTTTAAGCAGTAGAACTAGAGGAATGCTTTTGCACTCCCATGATATCAGTAGTTGGAAGTCGATTCTTTTTGTCAGAATGACAGTACACAACTAGAGAAATTAATAGAAAATTAAACCGTGTTTGTTTTATTTTTATTTTTATTTTATTTTTTTTGAGGGAGGGAGGTGGGGTGCGAAGGGTGTTGTTATTGGTTCGTCGAGAAGCGATGTTGGACTGCAATGTGTAACCATTGGCTTTGATCAATGTGGATGTCGCAAAATTGTCTCAATTATCAAATATTTGCAAAGAATATTTGTGTTGGAATTGTTGTTGGGTTTAACAGGGATAGCATTCCTAACTAAATGCGTTGGAGTAACCTGCCTCGAATGCAGATTTCGATGTAAAAGAGATGAAAGATTACCAAAAACATAAAACTTGAGATAAAAGGAGAAAAAGAAATGTGTTGTTAGTGCAGCTGCCCATCGCATCTGTTATCCCAACCAAAAGAACGAATGTTATTAAGGCATCCATGGGCCTGGTTAGTTTGTCTCTGTTGCATTCTCTCTCTTTAGCTAGCCTTCGATCCCTACTCATTAATCTATTATCATTTCCAATAAATATAACACAATCTCGCTGATTTTAGGAAGTCAGGGCACAGAGTGAACTTCTAAGTTGCAAGGAAATTTTCTGGGAAAGTAAATAACAAAAGCTGCATTTCACTTTAAAAACAGGTGGGAAAAACAAAAACAAAAACAAAATAAAAGACAAGTCACATTCCAAGCCAGATATGAATGCCAATAGTTCATTCCACATCTCTCCCATTAGAACCCAATTTTTTTACTCTAAGCACGTCTTAGAACCGACGGGCAAACCGACTAGAGATGAATGCCAACAGCATCCATCAAGACCCAGCCTAATTATGGAGCAATTTTATCATAAAGATCCACATGGATATTTAAGAAAACAGAAACCAAGGAAGCCAATAAATCATTATGATCATGAAATCCAAAAAATAGGCAAGTTAAAGAAGTTATAAAAATGTCAAACCCGTTCCACATGAGTTCTATAGAAATACACACCAAAACATCAAAATGAACAATTCGTCCCTATTGCTATTTGCAGCTTTTCCTTTAATCAGTCTATCGAATTTGGACAATTCCTGCGCTAACAAGTTTCTGAATCTTATTCATCACAAGAGGGTTCTTCGTGTGTTCCTGAGCTGCTTTTGGATTCTCTTGGAAGTCGATAAGCACCTGTTAAATTAGCAAATCCTTGTAAATAAACATGAGGCTCAACTGCGATAAAAGGATCTGCTAAAAAGACATCCTCTGTTTTGTACAAATACCAAACAAATATTGACCATTATTACCTGTCTCATGACTGGGTCAGTGAGGATATTCTGAATTTCTGGGTCCTGCATTGCCTTAGCCTGAAAAATTACACAATATAGCCACATAAGTCCTTGCAAGAAAGAAAGAAAGAAAGAAGAGAGGAGACAGAGAGAGAGGGAGGGAGAAGGGGGGAAGGGGGTGGCACACATCCATGTAAATTTGTTTAAAATGACCCATATATGTAATCAATATGAACCAGTATGAAATGGGGGGAAAAAATATCACACCTGTCTTTCCTTCAATTCCTCAGGGCTTAGATCCCCACGGCTTGCCTTGTTAATTTGTTCTACACACCTGCCAAAGAGTCCCAAGTGAATCACAAATTACCATCCCATTCAGGATTCTATGACAAAATAACAAGAATATCAAGTCATTTACCTTCTTATGCCATCCAGAAATTCCTGGTTGTTAGGATCATGTTTCAATCCCTCCTGGTATGTTTCCAAAGCCTTGTCATACTCTTTCATAAAGAACTGGACTGCACCCTTTCTTGTGTAACCCTTTACAAATGTTGGATCAAGCTCAATACACTTTTCAGCATCCTTAAGACCCTCAGGTAATGCCCCAAGCTTTGTATAGCATGCAGCCCGGTTACTATATGCCTGAAATTGAAGGAAAAGACACCCAAAAGCTATAACAGGAGGGCAAAAATTAATTGAAGAGCAAAGACATCAATCAGTGTATAAAACCACCTTTGGATCTTTGGGGTTCCTCCTCAGGGATTCTGTATAGTGCTTGACAGCCTCTGGGTACTTCTGCTCTTTAAAAAACTGATTTCCTACATATTTTATGCACAATGTTTAGCACCAACATCATGAAAAAATAAAATAAAATCATTACAAGATTGGAAAAAAGATACCTTTCTCACGCTCCTCGTCAGCAATCTGGGGATCAAAGTACTGTTGTTGCTCTAGTTCTTTCTTTGCCTTCTCAGCATCATTGAGCTTCTTCAATGTGTCAGGGTTGCGGTGCTCCGTCAGTGCCTTCTGGAAAGTCTCAATAGCAGGTTCATAGTCCTCGGAGCATTTGGCCATCTTCACCAGGGCAGTTCCCTTCCTTGTCAAGGCCCTTGCAATCATCTTGAAGTCTGACCTCAATTCTCTTCCCTTTTCAACAGCTTTGTCACAATCTTTAATGCATTCTTCAGGCTGAAGTAAGTTCAAGCCAATCTCATTAGCATCATCCAGACTCAAACTCAAAACGAATGACGCATTCAACTCCATCATAAGCAAAAAAATTTGAAACCCAATATACAAAATGAAGAACTACAGAGAATCCGAACTCTCAACTTGGAAATTCTTCCGTACCCTTCTACCAAAAAGGTGCCAGACTTCCACATAAAACCTATTCTCCCCACTTCTGGAATTTTACTTCTTGAGATACGGAGAATGATGAAGTATGGAGCACAACAATTTTACAACAACAGCACCCTTCATGGAATCTAGAATTTGTACTTTGATATTTATCTTAAACTATGTAGCATACACATATTTGAACAGGTAAAACTCTCGAGTGAATCAGCACAACAAGCAACTGAATTTTTCAAGTTAATATTGCAGATTCCAGATGGCACTATTTTACAGCTTTCAGCACTAACAAATACAGAGCTTTCCAATCATGGACTACTCTAAAACATAATTGTAATAATTACACACATGCATAACAGCATTGCAAGCAATCAACTAGATGCTCACTTTTAGTGTAACACAGTCCTCCTTCAGTTGATCATGTTTATTAAAAAAAAAATGAATATTATCATAGAAGACACCTAAAGCCCACTTATTAATCAATTCCAAAGAAACCCATCTTTTCAATCCCAGAAATAAGAACAGGTGACAGAATCAGACTCCAATACTTAGCTACCACAGTCAAATGCCAGTCATACTGAAAACATACATTAGTTTTTCCTTTTTTTTTTTTTTTTGGTTGGGGGAGGGGGAGGGGCAAGGAGAGACAAGGATCGGGGATGGGGTGAGGGAAAAGGAGGGCCATGGCCCAGCATTGAACCCAAGATCAATGTCTCAAGCAACAACCACCCCACCATTGCAAAGGTTATAAAATTCATTACAAGATCGATTGACCATAATGCACAAATAATAAAGGCAACCGATTTCCACAAGATTGTTCATCAAGCAAAAGCCCATTCAAAAATAAACAAACAAACCACAAAAAAGATATTGAAGATCCTGATGCAAAATCGAAAAGAAAGGGAGGTAAAAAATACAAAAGTCATACAGGAGCAGAACTAGATTACTTCCTAAAACGTTATTTACTTTTTCAATTGAGATGGAGCGATGCTTTGAATCAAGCAAAAGCCCGTTCAAAAATAAACAAATAAATAAACCCATTCAGAAGTATATGAGATGTTACTGAATTATAGCATATGCTGTAAGTCCAAATAGACAGCATTATAGCATGTTCAACAAGGAACTTTACCAACCAAATTCAATAAAAAAAAGTGTTCCAAGCTATATTTAAACATGCCTTCATCACCAAATATTTTTCCCTGCTCCATGAGGTAAGTATTACCTACCCATAAAGACTATTCCCTCCACTTCTGAAATTACTTCATGACGTACTAGGAATGGCAAAGAATACAGCATACTAAGTTTACAACAATACCACTCTTCATGGAATCTAGAATTAGTTATTGATATTTAAGAAAAGTAGCATACACATATCGGAACAAATAAAACTTTCAGGAATGCACAACAAGCAACAAGGGTACTTTTTGAGTTAATTAAATGCAGATGCCAACTTCAGTACTAAACTTCCCAATCGTGGACTACTCTAAAAGCCTACATGCAATAATTGCACATGTATAACAGCATTGTAAGCAATCATCTAACCAATCAATAAGTTAAAATAAGTTCACAACGTTTAACTTTATGTCGAGATGACAGCAGTAAAGCAGGGTAACAAGAGCACAAATACACCTAATATCAAACCAAAATCAATAAGAAACATGCTAGAATACCTTTCCCATCTCCAAGTACACTGCAGCACGATTGGTGAGGAAAGAGATATCCTTTTCGTCAAGCTCAAGTGCCTTGGTGTAATGCTGAATGGCAGTCTCGAAATCTTTCTTCTTATAAGCAGCATTTCCAGCCTCTTTCTCCTTCTGGGCCTGAGCTTTCCGCTCCTTAGCTTCCCTCTCCTCCTCGAAGGCCTCTTCCATTAGCTCTGGCTGAGGATCAGGCTCCTTCTCAGGCCGCTTCTCCTCCTTCACAGGCTCAGCCTCAGCTGGCCTCTTCCTCTCCGGTGATGCCTCTGGCATTTCAGTGTCTTCCTCCGGTGCACCTCTTGCGTTGATTTTCAACCCCAACAACACCCCAAGCGCCTGCATTACCCTCTGGTCTTTCAAATACGTATTCAAATTACTGGGATTCTTCTGAATATCCTGCATAATTCTCAAAAAATCCGGCTGCTGCAAGAAGGCCCGCGTCGACGGATCAGCCGTCAACTTAGCCCACATCTCCGGTCCCGAGAAAACATCCCCGAACGGGTTCGCTGCTGATTGAGGGGACGGCCTGGATCGGGCCTGAGCCGCTTGAGCATCCGCAAGACCCGATTTGAGGGCCTCGTTATTGGGGTCAATTTCAAGCCCCTTCTTGTAAGCAGAAACAGCATCTTCATAATGTTGAAGACCCTGATGAGCCGCCCCAAGACGAGAATAGCCTTTAGGCCAGTCGGGCTTGAGTTCAACCGTCTTCTGAGCATCAGAAAGGGCTTCAGAAAACTTACTCAGCGAAGCATACGCCGCAGATCGATTAGAGTAAAGAACATGGTTAGTCGGGGCAAGATTGATGGCATCTGTAAAATAGCGGATGGCCTCCTCAAATTTGCCGGCAGAGAAGGCAGCGTTGCCTTTGGCCTTCGCTTCGTCGGCCATGAATACCGAAATCTAGTGCTAAACTACGTTAATCAGAGAGAAAACTACGAATCGGAGAACTGAATGAATCGCAGAAAAGGAAGTGGGGAGGGTTATAAAAGAGAGATAGAGACGACTGATTAGAGACTAGAGAGTTCTGGGGTGGGTTCTGGAAGCTTCCAGGGGAACTGATGACAGTGTGTGATTGGGAGGGCTGGGCTTTACGGGATTGAGGGCAGCATTACGGAGAAAAAAATAATTACGGACGTCATTAAGGGTGGAAATGGAACTTCAATTAAATTAAAAATTAATATAAATAATTTCCGTTTCTTAAAAATTACATCATTTATTCCTTATTTTCCTTTCTCCTTTAAAAATTTATTATTTATTTAAAAATATTAATATATTTTTTTAAAATCTCAAATTGTCTTACTATTTTTAATTTTTTTCAATTTAATTAAATTCTTTTTAAAAAATTACAATTTAAGTAAACCTTAAATAAAAATCTCTAAATGATTCCGTTACAAATTTTTTATACAGAGTAGTTTGCATAACCTTTTCTTTTAATGGATAGTTGTAATAATTATATATATTATACTCTCTTCGTTTTAAATTATTTATCTATTTTAACCAATTATGTAAAAATTAAAAAAAATTAGTTAATTAAATTTTTTTATTGTTATCTTTATAATTTAATGATAAATATATCTCTATATTAAGAAGTACACGGATTTTAAAACTTTGATATAATTTCAAATTATTTCTTTCTCCTAAATATTTAATTATTATTAGAAAATTAGTCAAAATATTGGTGAGTATTTAATTCCCTCCCTAAATTGTTATTGATATTTCTTGAAAATTAACGAGATGAGCATGAATATTAAAACTCGTAAAATGAGTTTTAATTATATTTTAATATGTTTGAAAAATAAATATTATTAAATAGGAAAAAATTTTGAATATTAAATCTTAATTTCTTAAAGGGACAGATAATTTGGAATGAAGATTAAATTAAAAAGTGAATTAATAATTTGGAATGAAGTATTTGACATTTTAAATTTTTAGTAAGATAAATTATAATATATTATATAAAAAAATTATAAATTTTTTTTAGAACGAAATGTAAAAGTTATAATTTTGTAAAAGTTTTTAATTTTTCAAAGAAAATGACAATTTTAAAATTTTTTTGGCCGCACTAAAATTTTAAAAAATTTTGGGCAGAATTCGCAGCTTAATAGTCCAAAAACTAAGCTGTTCTTCTAAACTTCAAACCAGTATTTCATCTCTGGCTTTCCTCTATAAAAAAGGCTGGAAACCAGCCTTACAGTACCCTCGAATACCCTTTCAAACCTGCTGCAAATCGGATGGAGCATGGCAGAAAAAATTGCACGAAATTTCCAGCAAAACCTTCGAGCAAGTAACTAGAAATTCTAGCTTTGTTTCCTCCACACCCTTGTCCGAAACTCACACCATTTTTCTGTAAAACCAACCTTAGTTAGCCATAAACTGAACTTCATCATCTCCACCATTGTTCGGCACGAAAAGAGCTCCATGGCTACCCCTTGAATCACTCCATCAATCACTTCAATCAAATCTTCAATTGAAGTTCAAAATTCCAACAAATTAATCCAAGAAAACCTCCATAGTTTAGGCTTCAAACAACTGGAAAATCTCTAACACATACTCTCTGAATTTTGGCCATTCTAGAGCCCATTCAAACATCATTTATCTTTGCAAAATCCCAGCCAAACCAGTCGGCTATTGAAGCTCCCAAAAGACCCCCTTCAACCAAGATATTCTTTCCATATTTGCTACCATAATTCACTCCATAAACTACTCATTTTGAATTTCAAACAACTAGCTTTCCTTTTTCTCTCAAACCTGAAAATTCAATCACCAGAATTCTCCAATCCATTTGGCCACCCTTTCCAAGCAAAATTTCGGCCAGCTTTCCTCCATTCTCTCCAAACCTCCAAGAATGCACACCACCATTCTCCAAGCCTAAGACCACTCTAAACCCCTTCAATCTTCTCCAAAAACTCTAGATCACATCTGCTCACTCTCTTGAATCTATTTATGCAATTTATAACATCAAACACTGAAATCAAGGTTCCACTTTCGAATGAAAAATCAGAATTTTCTTGAAGGCTCAAGAATACTCTCAAGGTAAACATGATCAATTATCTCCGTCTCCTTTCCTCTTCGACCTTTAATGAAATAAACTAATAAACTCTCTCTCTCTCTCTCTCTCTCTCTCTCTCTCTCTCTCTCGACCGAAATGGTTACTCCAACCATAGCTATTTTTCTTCTTCCTCCTTGGACAGATTAAGCCTTCCAAGCGTGAGGATTCACTTGAAACGTCTTCAAGGTAGTCATCATTCAAGTAAGCCTCTTCAATCTTCTCTTTAAATTCTAGATTCATGTCTTTTGGATGTTGTTGAAAAAGGATGGATTATATTTGGAGATTGAACATGTGTTTATATGATGGAGTTGAGATTGAAGTATGAGGATGAATGTGTTTATATGATGGAATTGGGATTGATGCATGAGGATGATTTGGCTTGGTTGAATTTTATGATATTTTAGGGTTTGTTGCATGCCTTCATGTCGTGAGTAGTACGAATGATTAAGTATGATAGATATTATGTCACCTTTGGTGAATAGGGTTTTATGTTCTTGTATCATTGTTGAAGCCATGAAAATGATTATATCTAGTGGAGTTTGGATCATGGGTTAGTAGTTATGAATCTATGCTTTTATTCATGATTTGGATGGTTTGTTGATTGGTGTAGAGTGTATGTTCATGGTTAGCAACAGGAACTATGATCATGACCTTGATGTTTCTAATCTATTTAAGTTAGCCAATTTTATTTCATTAATAAAAATTAATACTATATTTTCTTCTAGAGATTTCGAAAACCCTAGGAAAATGTGAATTTGGATACTTATATGAAATAATGATATTTAACCAAATAAATGATATCTTTTGTTAAAATTAAAGTATAAAAAAATTATATATATATATATATATAGTAATAATATTAAATAAAACCTTTTATATAAATAATCATAATAGGTAAAATATTAATCTTATAAGTCATATGTTCATAAATACTAATAAAATTTTTTTATGATCTTTTAATAAAAACATATTAAAATTTACTTATTAATAATTTTATTTACCAATTATTTTGTAACCATTAATTATTAATAGATTATTATTTTAAATAATATCATCTAGGACCTAGGACCCTTCATCAAACAAACCCTAATTATTTTATTATCAAGTTAGATTTATTTATAAAATCATTTTTGATTATCTAGCCTTAAAGTTTGGAACACTAGGGTCATGATTGTAGTAAGTTGAGTTAGGATTATTTGTGAAAACAAATTTTGGCTTGAGTTTAATTATGGCTTGTGTTTACCCCAAGCGGGGTTAGGTCAGTTTTTGAAGATCTTTGATTTATCTCGAGTAAAGGATCAGGTAAATTCCTACATGAAACTTGTTTGTTGTAAAAAGTTACTATGGCAAGCCAAACACCAAGTATGTGAACACTGATTTGGTAAAGGCAGTTAAGGACTGTTTCCTCACTTGTTTCAGTCAAACCAATTATTTGAAAATCAACAAATAGTTTTACTCAAACACCAAACTGTTTCTAAAATCAATTTTGACACGAACTTTAGAAACTCTTAATTGCCATTTTCAAGTAAAGTTATGTTTTATCAGTTTTCTCCCAAGTGAGATAAACTATGTTGAGTACTCAATAAGGGTAGGTTATTAGTACTAATTTTGAAGAGTAAGAGTGAGTCTTCTAACATGAGGCAACCTCTAGAAGATGAACTCAACTTGGAAAAGCGACACTACTACTTAGTCATGCTGGTTCGAGTTAGCAAGTTTCAATCACGTGGACTATGTGTTATTGGAGTGGACAACCGGTTTTGTTTGGGTGTAGAGAATGAGTATCTTACCCGGTAGGCCGATCACCTACCTTTTGTCAGTCTGCACAAAGTGTGGCATTCTAACCGTTGTATGGTTATAGGGCCCAACATGTGGTAACTTATGGCCGCCCTTTTGAGTAGTTGATTTTATTGTACATATATGGTTGGAAAAGCTAAAACGCCACTCTTGATTTTTAACATTGTTTATTGCTTGCCAATACTTTTTCTTATAAAGTTCTTACACCTTGCATACATGAACTACTTTCACTGAACACGCAAAGTACACACGGACTTATTGAGATTTTTTTTTATCTCATCACCCTTTTGCCATGTTTTCAAGTCGGTTTTGCTGTGGAGATGAGTAGATAATTTGTTGCTTGCTTTGAAGGCCTTGTATTATTTTCTTTATGTATTGCTTTGAGAGGCGAGAGTATTCAATGTATTTGTGGATTTGTCTTGAATTCTTGGATTGTAATAAGTTTTAATTTTAAAGTATTATTTTATTTTTGTTTGTGTGACATAGTTATAAAGACCCTTTATTCTTTGGACGGGACTACATCCCCGACCCTATTAGGCCTAGGTAGTGGGGTGTTACACAGGAAATGTGAGATCCTGGGATACCTTGCATTCCGTGAATGCGAGGTACCCCAGGATCTCGCATTCCCTGTGTAACACCCCACTACGAAATGTGAGGTGCCCTTTGTCAGCCCATCCTTTCAATTTCACCCCCATTTGGTTTTTTATTTGGGTTTTGACCCAAATCGGTCAAAACCCCCTAAGACTAGAAGAAATCTTGACTCGACCAACCTATAAACAACAAATTTGAAGACCATGGGCAAATCAACGGTCTTGAAAAGTGCTGAAGAGGAGAATAGTTATGGAAAAAGGACCTAACACAAGGTCGTTTAACACAAAGCGGACGGAACAATGCAGATCAAAATCGTCTGTAAGAAAAAAGCCAGTATAGTAAATCGCAACCAAACAAAACTAACAAGGGGATTGATGTGGTTTGGGAGACTAAAGTGGCTGGGAAACAACACAAACACAAAATTAGTGGTTCTACTCTCGTAAATTATACTATAATTATATAGTCATGACTCATGATCTTGTCCCAAGTGTGGTAGTTTAGATGATGTCCCAATATATGTCTAGATCAATTTATAAATAAATGAATACAGATAATTATAAATAAATAAATAAATTTAATTACACATTCATTTAAGTTCAACAAATTTAATGAATTTAAATAAATATTCATAAAATCTATTTATATCTATTTACGTATATAAGTCTGACTAATACATATATATCACAATATTAATCTCTACAATTAATAAAGTATAGGTGATAAAATAAATATTTGTTTATTTGATTGAAGTATGTTATTACATATGTCCCACTATTAATAGATTTAATTAACGAAAAAAGTGATAAAATAAAAATTTTTCTTAAAGGATAAAATATATAAATAGATGAATATGAATAAATAAATATTTATCATATATTTAAATTTATCCATATAAATTTATTCATTAAATGAATTTAAATATATTGAACTTAGATTGGATTTCACCTAATTCCATCCAAATTTAAATAGGTAAAGATGGGTCAGATTTTAAATTGTAGAATCGCAGAGAAGCAAAAATTAATTAGATTCCTTTTCTACCAAAAAACAAAAAGAAAAAAAAAAAGTTGAAAAGATAAAAGGGAAAAGAATAGAGGCTTTGGATCCCTTCAGCAATAATGTGCCAGCGCTTTTATATTCTTCAGCAACTTGATACGGACAGAAGCGTGGAAGATGGCACGACTTTGGCTCAAAGTGAGCACGAGCGCATTAGTCTGCCGAAGCACGAGAACTCTTCTCCTCTGCTTCCACTCCCTGAGCGGCAGCTGCAAAATCATCTCCAGGAGACGGCAACTCAACAGGAGATCCCAGTGAGTAAACTCGAACGCTCTATCGATCCCAGTGTTTCTCTTTGTTTTCTTGATTTTTTTTTTATGTATTTATTGTTGGGCTTAAGAAAGAAATTGAAGAAATTTATCTTTGAGACCAACTTGATTAAAGATTCTGGCTTGTAGCTAGCAAGTAAAAATCATTCAGGCATTTTATTATTTGATTTTTCTTGTTTTCTCCTTAAATATGACTGATACACATGGTTGTGCATGTTTTTGGATTCTTTGGTTTAAGTTGGTACAAGTAGCTGTTGAAATTTGATCTTATCAGGCAACCTGAGGAAATGGGAGGGATATTGATGCGCAGACACAATTTGGGAGTTTGATGGTGGTCTGTTTGATGTAGAATTGAACTCAATATTACCAGGAGGTTATAGAACTGATCTATGAATAATTTTTTGTAATTTTTGTTTGCTGAGGGGATCCTGTTTTAAGAGAATTCTAGTTCTATCTAATTAATGTTCAGGTGTTTCTGGTTCATTGTTTTGAACTATCTTCTGTGCAAGAGGGTAGATCAGAAGAAAATTGGTTCATGAAAATTTCCTAATTGAGAGGATGATAGCGAAAACTTCGGTGTCATTCAAATGAAAGGTGAAGTGACAAAACAAATGTTGGCTTTTGTGGACACAGATTTCCCTGAACGCTACTGCACTGTTTGACGGAGCCCTTTTGCTTGTTAGAAACTCCAACCTCACGAGCTGTTCTCTGTTTCTTTGTAGGATGATGGTTTTAACATTGTTTCTAGGATAAGTTCCTTCATTCAAACGTGAACATTATTCTACAATCAAAAGCGAAAATGAAACCAAGCAACAATTTGAGTGAGAGTAATGGTAGGCAAGTTATCTAATCAATTAGGATTAACTACTAAGTTCTTGAAAAATGAGATCCAATACATGTTTTGTGGCCAGGTTTATGAAAGTAAAAAAGAACTAAATTTTATAATTTCCAAAAGCAACAAGAACCGAACTTTTATAGTTAATTGCATGCATAGGAAAAGCTTCTAATTGGTTGCTCTTGAGGTTGGTGCCCATAAAATTCAATTCTATAGGATTTTTGTCTCCGTTTTTGAGATTTCTTTTTGAAGATAAAAGAATATGTATCGTGATTGATACTTTTGGCTCTTTCTGGGTAATATCATCAACCCTTGTCCTTTACTAAATAAGAGGTTACATACAACACTAATTTCTACAGATTCAACTTTAATGATCAGTTCTTCTTTGTAACTTTATTTTATTAATATTCTTTGTCAGTCTTATTCTAATTTGGATTACTGAATTTATTATTTTTTGCAGACCAAAACAACTGTGGGTGGCCAATGAGTGGTGCTTCCAAATCTAGTGGCATACGATCAGCCTTTTCCTACTGTGTGCAGCAAGTTAGAAGTTATGACTATCATCATTACCTCTGCCTTTTTGAACTTCCACCAAACATGCGAAACGCAGCATTTGGGATGTTGAAACAGCCAGAGCTATGGATGTTGCTTCTGATCCTAAAATTGGCCTTATGCGTCTGTTGTGGTGGCAAGAGGCCATAGATAAAATATTTTCCAACAGGTTAATTGAGCATCCCTTTGCTCAGGCACTGAAATCCGTTGTTTTTGAGCAAAAAATAAATAAGAGCTGGTTGAAACGATCTGTGGAATCTCGAATCAATGATGGTAGAAGAGAGGTTATGAGACACCAGAAACTGTTGAAGAGTTGGAGCGGTATGCTGAGGACACTGCATCCACTATTCTGTACACAACACTTCAAGCAGGTGGTATTGCATCTACTGCAGCAGATCATGCTGCATCACATATTGGAAAGGCTAGTGGTCTGCTTTTGCTTCTTAGATCACTGCCATACCATGCTAACCGTAACCGTCATTTTTCATACATACCTTTTAAGTTGGCAGAGAAGCATGGCTTGGTGGAAAAGCAGGGTGGTCAGCTAGAGATTTGCATGGATTCTCCTGAGAAACTGTGTGATGTAGTTTTTGAAATGGCATCTGTAGCCAATGCACATTTGACGAAAGCACGCCAATTGTCTGGGACAGTGTCTCTCGGCCAGTGCTTTTGCCTGCTGTGCCTGCCCGGGTCATGTTGGATTCTCTAAATCGTGTGCAGTTTGACGTTTTTGATCCAAGGTTGACACGAGGGATTTTAGGGATTCCTCCTTTGTGGTTCCAATTGAAACTGAAGTGGTATTCATGGAAGGGAAAATACTGAACTCTGCATTATTTGGTCATCTGCCACTTATTCCGTGGATGGATAAGTTTGGAGCATTCTTTTGTCAATTTATCAGAAACACACTGACAGAACTACTGGTGGCCTTTCGTATAAATTTTTCTTGGTATACAGGGAATGAATGAATGATGGAAAACTTCAGTTAGGTTTGCTGGGCAATAATGCAGATAATAGGGCGATCTTTTTACTCTTCATGTAAGTTTCCTTCGAAAGGGTTTTTTTTGGAATCTTGCTTGTGACTGCTGCCAGTGGTAGTTAGGATTTGGAACAAAATGGCAAGAGAAACTACAGCTGGAATCACATTTCATGCGATGAATTGTTGGTGTCAGGGCTAGTACCTTTTCTTTGCTTGTGATTACTGAGTACTGTTTTTTTAACGGATCCACGCAATCCCAATAAGGATAAAGGAAGGGCATGCAGGAAAAAGTAATTTCGGTGGTTTGCTATCGGGTTAGGTCACAGCCGTGGATTTCTCCCTCTCTTCTTCCGTGGCTTCCTCTTTAGGTTGTGCTTTTTTTTCTCTCAAGTACTTGCATCTACCTATATACGGATTTGTGATATCTATTTGTAATCGGTTTTATTTAGAAGCATGTATGGTTTGGGCGATTTGTGTGCAATTCTTTTCTTTGATTTTGTAACTTTTCAGTCTTTCACAATCCTTTCCAAGATTCCTCAAACCCTCTCAATTTCTTATTAAAGTTTTTTTTTTCCCTTTTTGTTCTCTGTAGTTTAGCATTTTTGCACCACCTCACATGCATGTTCTTGGGCTTGTCCGATTTGGATTGGATCAGAAGGATCTCTCTTTGTTCTTCTTTCTAAGTTTAAATTCACATAGAGACGAAGAGAGAGAGGGGTTATGGATGTTCTGGTCATAGGTATTGCAGTCTGATAACTTCCCTCAGCAATGGTTCAGCATGAACTTGAAGTTATTTAGTGTTACTGTTTAGCAAGGTTGTAAGCATTGTTGAGATTGTGCAAGGGAATGGAGTCGGGACACTGAAGATGGATAGTTGGGACACTGAAGATGGATAGTTGGATCAGGGAGTTCAGTGAAATAGAAAATTTGCATGCATTTGGATTTATCATCCCTACTAATACTATTTTATACAGTTTCTTTGGATTGTCTTTCCTTCTTGATGATGTGATATCCAATGAACTATGTTTCTCATGCTTGCAGTGGGCGCTTTAATGCTTGCAGGATTACAACTTGGTTATTCCACTGGAACCAGATATAGGAGGCAAGGTGGAGGTGCTCTTGGAACTTAGATGAACCTATTTGATCGGTTTGCTAGAGTTGTCAAGGTTTTTTATACGTTAATTTTTCATCAGTCCTTTAATTGTTCTTGCTTTGACCATCTGCATTTCACAACCACTGACGCAAAGTCTCTTTTATCTGTTATAAGTGTAGTCATATGCAAATGCAATTATAAGCTCCTTGGAAGACCCAGAGAAGATCTTGGAGCAAACTGTTATTGAAATGAATAATGACTTGATAAAGATGCATCAAGCTACTGCACAAGTACGTTTTCTTTGTTTTCCTATGTTTTGGTCCTTTTTTACCCAAAAAAAATTAGTCCTAGCACTTAATTGCATTAAGTCATGATGAAATGATATATCATAAACCTCTCACCTGCTTTTCTTTATGTGAAGGTCCCGACTTCACAAAAGTAGTTGGAAAACAGATATAAGGCTGCACAACAAGCTTCTGAAGATTGGTAAACACAAACAAACTTGATCTGGCTGGTAGCTTAAAAGCTATGTTCATCATCCAATTTGGTTGCAGGTATCGTAGAGCACAATTGGCTCTTGGAAAAGGAGATGAGGATCTTGCTCGTGAAGCTCTTAAGCGGAGAAAATCTTATGCTGTAATGCCTTTCTCTATTGGGGGAACTGCTTTTTATTTACTAGAAAACATCAAAGAATTTTTGTGAATTTTTGGTAGAACTGAAAAGCAATCTTTATTCTGAACTTATCCTGTGTGCAATAGAGTTTAGTTTGAATTTGTGAAAAATGGTATTTTGTGTCATTTATTTGGCATTGTTTGTCAGCTGGAATATGGTGAAGGCTGCTGCATAGCATAGACTTATCATGTAGATGTAGAGTGAAGTTGTCACTGCGACATAGTATCTTAATTGACTTGTTCTTGTCTGTTCAACAAGTCAAGAGCCCTATTGACATTGACATCATAACCTCTGTATTGTTTTAACTTGTGAAGTTGCTTTTGATGTTTTATGTATTTAAACCATTCTTTTCTTGTTTCTTTCTTTGAAATTAACAACCTATATATTTTTGTAGCTGTGAGGGCGAAGTATTCAATTGTTATGGAAATTCTTTCTCATGCTTTCTCTCCTAGCAGCCTTCACTCTCCTTGCTCTTTTTTCGTTTTTCACTCGGGAAAGACTGGCAGAAAGAACAGCATGCTGGTATACTATGAAACAATTGTTTTTATAAATAATAAATATCTGCCATGTTAGACCCTACTCTTAAGTATGAATTAAGAGAGTCTATCATTAGGTGTATCCAAGGACAACATCAGGTGAGCCTAATTTTCACTTATTTAATTGAGTACTGAACTCCTCTTCCGAAGCTTGCTGAGCCTCCCACGTATTGAAGTAAAAAGAGAAATTCCCCGCGACTCAATGGATTAGTATGCCCCTGAAATAACTGATCGTGAAGCTTGTTTTTTGGCATCTGCTTCAAAGGAGCGAAGCCGCTCGATTGAAGGAGTTGATAAGAATTTCCAGTAGTAGTATGTATGTATATGATTTCTGATTTCACCCTTTTCCTTTTTTCTTCCCAAAATTGGTGCAAACTTCCAGTTTTGGGGATTCATCTCTCCTAGCAGCCCTCACTCTTCTTGCTCTTCTTTCGTTTTAAGGAGCTGGTAAGATTCCAGTAGTAGTATGTATATGATTTTTTATTTCACCCTTTCCTTTTTTTTTCTTCCAAAAACTGGTGCAAACTTCCAGTTTTGGGGTTTCACCTTTCACTTTTGTTAAATGGAGGACAAACTATTACGTTGCCTTTGACAAGGATATGAAAGCAAAATGAAGTACTATTGCAGATAGCAGTTTCAGGCTATCTGTTTACTCACAATTTATTTGTTATGATCTAATGATTTTACAGGACAATGCTAATGCCTTGAAGGCCCAACATGACCAGCAGAAGGGTGTGGTTGATAACCTTGTCTCAAACACACGGGTGAGTTGCTGTTTTTCTTCTACCATTATTTAAAGCTTTTATGTCACTGTGGTACACCTTCGAAAGCTTCAAGACATAGAAGTGGGAAACTCTATGAAAGGGGAAACATGTTTTGATAAAAAAACATGCCATACTGAAGCAAAACTAAACCACAATATAAGTCTCTGGAAACATTGCAAAAACTCAATAGAAACCATTTCAGAAACTTTAGGTACTTTCAAAGAGTTTCTTTCTTTTCCAGTGGAATTTTCTTCTATAGCAGTAAAATGGGAATCTATGGAAGAGCTTTGATTTGTTTTGCTTGACAACCGGACACTTAGAAATCAAAGCAAAGAAAATGACAGTCAGGTACCTGGTGGACTAAAGCATTAGGAGATAGCGAAATGTGGAGAAGAATAAATGCATCCAGCTTCACACCACTTGTTGTGCACTTAGAATACGGACCATATGTACCCCCCGTTGATAAGATGGCTGCATTTCAATTTGATAAATTTTCAGAAAAAGCTCATAAAGAAATTTCTTTTAAGTTGAAAACAGAACAAAAGTCAAAGTAGATAAAACTATTTCCAGTTGGAGAAAGTTCAAGATGCACCTGGTGGCTATGCCTCGACATTGGTAATATGACTACTTCCTAACTCAATTTGGAACATTTGTCTGGTAATTATTATTGTTAATTTTACAGTTACTCTTAAATGTTTTACAATTTACTGTTATTTCTTTATAAGTTTTGGACCAATTTACCTGCTGCAAGAGAAGGATTGTAACCTCTTTTTTTTTTTTTTTTTTTTGCTTGTTGATTTAGAAGAGAGTGTTTGTGATTTGGGGTGCTGCAAGAGATAAAAAGATTATGGAATAATAGGAATATAAGAATTTCAACCTCGTGAAAGAATGCTAAAATTCTTTGCCTCATTGTAAAAAATACCACATAGATGATTGTAAGCTTAATGCATATGGGAATTCCTGTCATTTTTTATACGTGGGTGTCACTTCCCTAACATAGAATAGTTCTATTCACTCACTTGCCTTTTAGTCATCTTAGCAATGTGGAGAATTTCTAAAAATGCTGAATGCTATTGTAAGTAGCATAGGCATCCCAGTACATCCATACGGTTGCAGAATGCTTTTTCATTCTTCTTCAGGATCATCCAGTGATTATTCCCTTATGCTCTACTATCAGTTTGTTTCAAGAACACAAACAATCTTCTCATTAACTGAAGATCCCCTTCCCTTCCGCTATTACTTTATGGGTTCCTTTGACTATGGATTGCTTTAAGCATATGTATGGCCTTTTGCACATTTAATAGCATCTTGAGGTACTTCATGTTTTCAGCTTAGATTTAACTTCCATGCACTGTCAATGTTGCAAACAGGTCATTTAGACATGCTTATGTAAATTAACAGACAACTGGAAATCAAACATAGCTTCTGCTACTTAGTGACAAACTTTTAGCTGCGTTTTGCATGGTGGGAGCAGACAGGACCTTAAAAGTATCCCAGGGGAAGATCATTGTCTTGGAGGGGGCTCATCTGAAGTCTCTGAGGGAGGCGTAATTCTACAAGAAAGAGGAAGTGAATTGGAATTCTGAATTGGTAGTGAGTTTCAGATATATGGTAGTTAAGCAAATTGGCCATGACAAAAAGTGAATAAAGTAGATTGGCTTTCGATCATTTATATCTGTCAATTAGCTGATATCGAAAAACCATAAATGTGCGAAGTTTCGTTGAAACAAGTGTGATTTTATTCTATGCTGGAGCATATGCTGAAATATGCTTTTAGATCAATGCTTTAACACGTTTTTCTATAGCTCACCAAATGGTAGAGTTTTTGGTCCTTGAATTTTTGCAGTCATATTACAAAAATTTTTTAGAGTTTGCTCTTATTTTTTTATAAGTTTTGAACCAATTTACCTGCTGCAAGAGAAGGATTGTAACTCTTTTTTTTTTTTTTTTTTTTTTTTGTGCTTGTCGATTTAAAAGTGGGGGTGTTGTGATTTTGGGTGCACTAATTAATTATTTTTCTACCTTATTTGGTGAGAAGTTCCTTTCTCAAATTTACCCGACGGGTATCTTTTTCTTTCATTAGGTTGGTTAGATGTTTTTGGTGGTTTGTTCAACAACTTACATTTACTCTAGCCACTACGTTTCAAGGAAGTTTGTCTTTTTCTAATTGCTCTACTTTTCAGTCTCTCTTGCTGGTTTTTGTATTCGGATAATTCCTGTTCGTGGAAGTTTATATCTTGATTGTGTATTGCAAGTTGGAGAGGTTAATATTCCTGTAATATGAACTTGGTGTCCTGGAATAACACTGAACTTCCATGAAAATGATTGGCTTTCTTTACTGCTACATACATAGATGGATGCTTCTGAATACCTAAGAGGTTTCTTTTCTTCAAGTGCACTCTCCAGAATGCCAGATCAGCGGGTTATGATAACTCTTGGGAAGCTCAAGGCTAGGTTTAGAGGTAACTTCTACGAAATTAGAACAGTATTTAGTCTTAGCAACTTCTCTTTTCAATAAATTGCAACAGATTCACATTGTTCCTTAAAATGGTATTTTTGTTTAGTTACACATATTTGATAGATGATTTTAATTCTCTCTCATATTCCTCATCCGGAAGTACATAGTAAGAATTCCTATCCTATTGGTCATAGGTCGATATTCCTCGGAATAAAACTTGAGCAGCGGTTTTTGAAAGTAGTGGTGGTGATGGATCTAATCTAAATGTAGATTTAATTCAATAGGTTGTAGTAAAATTATCGGAATCAAAGCTCAATTTTACAACTTTACTAATGTCTTATGTGATTAGCTGTGTCTGTAGTCGCCTCATGTATTTTTTCATTTATTGGCGTCTAACAATGAGAATATCATAGGTACCCGACCGCGTGAGTATCTTTACTGGTTGTAAGATAATATTCTGCGAAAGTTCACTCTTAGCTGTCTTGTTGAATATCATGTCCTAGCTGCTTTTGGAATGGAGGATACGTGAATTTGCTTGTGCTTCTGAAACGTGGGTGCTATAGTTTTATAATCTTGAAATCTCTTACAAAAAATGTCTAGTATAGATGATAAGAAGCAGAAGTTCATCCAGAGAATGATAAATATGGTGCAGTGCCTGTTACATCAAAATGTATTCCTTGCCAAAAAGATTGGCAAGAACAAAACAATTTTTTTCCTTAGCTAAAGGAAAGTTTAGCTGTCTCACAGAAACTAAACCAAACCAAATTGCAAAAGAACCAACATGAAAACCCAAAACCTAACCGGCCATCTGTTTTGCCTTTTTTTTTTTTCTTTAAATAGATAGAAAGGAATACGACTAAGAGACCTGAACAACAAAATTGTTGCTTCTATGGCATATCTCCCTTTCTGCTCAATTAACACTAAGCACAACACAAAAATTTGGAAAATACAAATCAAATGCAAGCTCAAAACAGCTCTGCATGTTTAACACAAGAGACTGGACGGTACAATGAGTGAAGTCTTCAGAATACATTTGTTGATTTCAACATCATGAATAAAAGAGTGTTCCAAAATTTTCCAGATGTAATGCAAGCATACAAACCCAGAGTTGGGAGAACATCTGGAAAAAAGGTGAACAAATGAGAGTGACTTGAATGCAGAATAATAGAGTTGAGCATCTGTGCTACATAGCGTTGGCTTTAGATCTCCCATGTACGGTAGGTGTATATCCAAAATTGGTTTGCGTATGCAGTGCCAAGAAACAGTATAAGCTAGAAGAAAGGGGGGGAAAAAGGCAAAAATTTTCCTTTGATCAGTCATCGACCACCTATAGGGGGCATTCTTTTCCTATTTTTCACAGATAATTTAGAGCTCCTCATTCATTCACGTAAAATACGGAGCAGCAGCTGGAGATATGTGCACCCGTGAAGACAGTAAGAGGAAGTTAGGACACGCTCAACATGCTCTAAAGATTTGAGGGTTAAATCCAAACTCATTTTGGTGTTTTCCTTCTTCGCTTTTTACTGTTCCTCAGTAAACCTTTTTCTTCCCGTGTCTTCAATGTCTGAGCTTTCCGTGCTTTTTCTTTCTCATCGAACCCATCATCCATCATCTTCATTGTAGCCACACGTTTGGCCTTGTAAACCTGGGAATAAGGATTAAACTCATGAGGTTCTGAGTAGCTTTTCCTTAATTTTGGAAAGCAATGCACGAAATCTAACAAGAAATTTAACCATAACACGAGTGAAAGTACTGATTAGTAAGACAAACCACATATCATTAGAAAATCATGGAACAAAGTTTATATGCACTATGGTTATTAACTATTAGCTATGAAAAGCCTATGTGCCTATGATATTACTCCCCACCCAAAAGTAAAGCATACTTCCTACTTAGGCTCCACAAAGCTTTCCTAAAAAAGATCGGGAAGGTTGGGGGCAACACCGCTACCATTTTCCCCCATCCTAGTTAAAGGTAAGATCGCCTACAGTGAATCATCAACTTGGAAGAATCTAAACTATCAACTATATAACAACAGATATCGATTGTTAAAGACAATTTTTTATAAAAGCAATACATTTTCCAGACAAATCTGGAGAAAGTCATCAACAGTTCTAAACATCAAAATTCCTCTTGTTTGTCAAGTACTAATAAAGAAACCCCAGTAGCAAGCAGTCAATCTAATGCTTCCCTCAAACACACTAATGTGATTCACAAAAAAGCATTTTACCTTTGTGATATCACCAAGAACATCATTCTCTTTGCATTCGAACTTCTCCAGTTTCTTTTGAAGATCGGCTTCTATTTCATGAATAAGATCAACATCATTCTGCAAAAAATATTGTAAAGGCAAATAAAAAGAATTCATATTCCACGCTGCATCGAAACTCTCCACTGTAAAGTGTGTCTCTGTGTGTGTGTGTGAGAGAGAGAGAGTGTGTGTGAGAAAGACAGATGCCAGTTTTAGAACAGCTACACAGAGAAGAAAGTGTCAGACAACAAGACGCATGACTTGCACTTCAGTTACTAAAAGTTGGTTCAGTCCAATTATGTGATATTTGGTTTTCAGTCATATTACCCAATCCAGGTAATTCCTCAGTAAAACAAAGAGAGAAAGAACACTCATTTCTCTTTCCTGTGCAATTAATCAACTGATTCACAGCATTAAGTTTTCCCAATTTCACAATGCAAATTTCCAAATCTGCATCCTTCTCTTACCACACAATTTTAACCACTAGGTGAGTTAAAATATCGATCTCCTCAAAACAGGGCAGAATGGCAACCCTCAAAGCGAACAGAACACAAGTAAACCATGTAAACATTGCCAAGATAGCTCAAAAACGGTTCTCTCCTGTGGATATTTTTCATGAATATATTTTTTAGAAAAAAAAAGGAGTATTCGAAAGACTTACTTTCTCTTCTTGTTCTGACCTATTGACTTCCCAGCTTCCCAAACCCCCGACCCACCCCCCAAAAAATATTCTCCTCTTTATTCCTAATGAGGAACAATTGTTTACTTTAAATATTGTCTCCCATAACTCCCCAAACAGACTCTGCAGTAGATGCTGGAATATTTTCATTAATTACAAACAAAACAGAGCCATAAGTACAAAGGTGATAGCAATAACAGCATGAAGAATGGTGCCAAACAGACATGTAAGCTTGCATGGCTCATGAACTATTACAACTATTCATCAATTTTATAGGACTCTACAAAATTGCTATAGGAGGAGAAGAAGAAGAAGATTTGATATCCCAACCCCCCAAAAAAATAAGAGACTTGCTACTTGGGTAGTGAAACAAATAGCAAGCGCATCTCCCCCTCCCACACCCCCCAAAAAAAAAGCCTGCTCTTGCAATATGCCTGGCATGATAGACGTGATTAAAAGATTCAAAACACACACCCCCCACCCCCCCCGAAAAAAAAAGGAAAATATAGATGTCTTACCTGGGTTACAAAACTAATAGCATGCCCTCCTCTTCCTGCTCTTGCAGTACGGCCCACACGATGGACATAATCACATGCATACCTGCAATAGTTTAGCAGTTTTATCATAAGGAAGTATTTAACAAATTATTCAAATCAAAACAGAGTTTAGAATCATCACCTAGGGATATCGTAGTTTACAACAAGATCAACGGTGGGAATGTCTAAACCACGGGATGCAAGATTAGTTGCAAGCAATATAGGGACCTGCCCAGATTTGAATTTGTGAAGTGCAGCAAGCCTCAAAGATTGAGATTTAAGTGAATGCAAACTAGCAACCTTTACATCAAGCTCGTCCAACAACAAACTTAGAAGCTCACAGCTCCTGCTCAATCACAGTGACCGCAGATATTCCAAAAGATCAAAACGTATTTTAGAATATCCTTGATTATAATTTAGAGAAAAAGGAAGGAGTGGGGAGAGATGGAAGGTTTTGCAAAGTTTCTGAACATTAAAGCTTGATAAATCCAGCACCTTTGAAGACTGAGTATTTAGCTGATCATATATTCAGCACCTACCGATAACTAAATGTGGCATATTTCATTTTGATTCCATGGGCCAGTGGAAAGAGTTCAACCCAGAAAAGGGCCAATTCCATGGGCAAGCTTAATACAAAAGCAGTAAATGCTATATATTTATACCAAATAATTAAAGCACCATGAACATTTCTACAACTTGGTTTATATTTGTTCATTATGCCCACAACATGCATCGACTCAAGCAATCATCAATTCAACAACACAAAGGGAAAATGAATGTCAACTGTCACATCCTTTATCACAATTACTCAGACTTGACAAAGCATGTATGAAAATGCAACTGTTGACATCATCAACAAAGTCATAAAATTGATTAATCATGATCATGAATTTATTATGTGCAAAAAGCACTAAGAGACAGTGGAAATTTCCTACATTATCCAATCACAAAAGGCATTAAAAGATAGTAGCTAAGTTCCATATCATCCAATCATGAAAACCAAACCACAAATAATAGCCTAAAGAGACACCAAGTGATCAGTACCTGCAGGTGGAAACAAAAATGATAGCTGATCGGACAGCCATTCCTTCCAAGTTGGACAAAATGTGAAAAAGATAAACATCCTTCACATTTTTGGGGATGAAAACGTACTGCTGCTTAAGGGATTCAACTATCTCAAAGTCTTCATATGCCTTATAAAAGTATGCCTTATTTGCAGAAAGCTCAAGCAGTGTTTGTAGATCACTAGTCATTGTTGCAGAAAATAGTAGAGTTTGCCTATTCTTTGGCAAACACTGGAACACTGCTCTGAGTTCCTCTTCAAATTGGACATCCAGAATCCTATCTGCTTCATCCAGAACTAAAAACTAGAATACAGGAAGAAACAAACGAGAGATAATACTCCATGGCAATCACATTACAGCAAGTTTTTATTTGAAGTACTCATGAACATTTTCCAGTAGTTAGAAATTAGAATAACAGCAAATCCAATGCCCTATGGTCATATATAAAACAAGGAAAATGAAAAAGATAGCAAGATTTGTCTATTTACTCAAACTACATTCTATCAGTTATATGGATATCACCTATGACGTGCAAAAATATTGACTTTGCTTCAAATAGGATAAAGACAATGACAAACAAACATCTTATGTTTTTGCCCAAATTTATGGACACCGGAATAGATCTCAAGTTTAACACTATTATGCATCCAAAGTCCTAGAGCTGTCTCAACCATGAAGGGACTCCAATGTTCGTAATGTCTTCCTTCAAATATTCTGAGGAAATAATGATTCTTTCTGCACTTTCAAAATTTTATATCTTTGGTAAGAATTCCATTTTTCGTTTAGCAAAATTTACATGAACCAGCTGCTTCCAAGAGCTTTCGGCAGTATAGGAAAAGTAAACATGAAAAATTAAAGATGGTCGCAATTCATATAAGTGTTAAGGACTAAAATTCCAGGGGAAAACATTGAATTACCTTAGTATTGGAGAAGACAGCTCGAATATCATCGGAGTTCTCCTCAAGGAGAACCTTTAACCTTCCAGGGGTAGCTATAACAACATGGGGCCGCTGCATCAGAGTCCGTGACTGGGTTATCATATCAAATCCACCACGAATCACCGCACACCGCAAGTTCAAGCCAGAGCCAAGTGCCCGGAACTGATCCGCTAGGTCGGAAGCCAGCTCCCTGGATGGAGTGAGGACCAGGGCAAACACCCCATAAGGATCCTCGGCGAGGCGGTGGAGCATGGGAAGCGCAAAAGCTGCCGTCTTGCCACTGCCGGTATGGGCTATAGCCAAGACGTCCTGGCCAGCAAGGATGCGAGGAATGCAGTGGCGTTGGACGGGTGTGGGTTTTTTGATGCCGAGCTCTTTGCAGGTCTGGACTGCCCAGTCGGCAAGGCCCAAGTCGGAGAAAGAGATGTGGATGGGGGTGGGATTGGGGTCAGTTTCTTTTTCCAGGGTCTTGGCATTTTGGGGACGGCCTGATTGAAGGGACGGCCTGGAACGGGCCTGAGCCGCTTGAGCATCCGCAAGACCCGATTTGAGGGCTTCGTTATTGGGGTCAATTTCAAGCCCCTTCTTGTAAGCAGAAACAGCATCCTCGTAATGTTGAAGACCCTGATGAGCCGCCCCAAGACGAGAATAGCCTTTAGGCCAGTCGGGCATGAGTTCAACCGTCTTCTGAGCATCAGAAAGGGCTTCAGAAAACTTACTTAGCGAAGCATACGTCGCAGATCGATTACAGTAAAGAACACGGTTAGTCGGAGCAAGATTTATAGCATCTGTAAAGTGACGGATGGCCTCCTCAAATTTGCCCGCAGAGAAGGCGGCGTTGCCTTTGGCCTTTGCTTCGTCGGCCATAATACCGAAATCTAGTGCTAAACTACGTTAATCAGAGAGAAAACTACGTATCGGAGAACTGAATGAATCAGAGAAAAGGGGGTAGGGACGACTAACTAGAGAGTTCTGGGGTGGGATCTGGAAGCTTTCAGGGGAACTGAGGACAGTGTGTGTTAGGGAGGGATTGAGGGCATCATTACGGAGAAAAATATAATTACGGACGTAATTAAGGGTGGAATTGGAACTTCGATTAAATTAAAAATTAATATAAATAATTTCTGTTTTTTTTAAATTATCATTTATTTCTTATATTCCCTTCTCCTTTAAAAAATTATTATTTATTTATAAAATATTAGTATATTTTTTTTAAATCTCAAACTGTCTTAGTATTTTAAATTTTTTCAATTCAATTAAATTCTTTTTAAAAAAAACTACAATTTAAATACACCTTAAATAAAAATATCTAAATGATTCCGTTACAAATTTTTTATATAGAGTAGTTCTCATAACTTTTTCTTTTATAGGATAGTTGTAATAATTTTATATGTTATATATTTGGCATTTTAAATTTTTAGTAAGATAAATTATTATATATATATATATATTAGATCCGTCTTTGTGCATGGGATAAGTCTAAAATATTTTTAATAATTAATTTTCAGTCTATGATGTGTTATATCTTTTATTTTGGAAAAAAAAAAGGAAAATAGAGAAAATCACACTCCGTTGAGGTTTTGGTAGGATGATTTCCCTCCATTCCAAAATATAGAGATTTTATATTTTATAAAATGCATTGGAGCACACAATATTTAGAACGTATCAAATAAATATATTCATTAAATAGGTATATTATTAAATTTTTTATAAACGAATATATCATATATGCATACAAAGAGGTAAGATAACTATCTTTCATGAAATTTATAAATTATGATTTTAATAATATAAAATTTAAATGGTACGTTTTAACCGTTTTAAATTATATGAAATGGATTTAAAAAAAGATGGTCTCTCTCTTACTCTAAATTCCTTTAATATTCTATATTTTTTTTAAAAAAATTGAAATTTTTAAAAAAGTTCTTTTAAATTTTGTCTTTTATCTCAAATTAAAAATGAAAAGTCCCTGGAGAGTTATGGAAAAAGGGTCCAACATAAGATAGGTTAATGCAAACGGATAGAGTAATACCAATTGACGCTGCTTACAAGAAAAACTTGTCACAATGTAACCAAATAAAATTATATAGTCATTGTGGTTTGGGAGACAAAAGGGGTTAAGGAACAACAAAAACACAAAATTAGTAGTTTTATAATTATATAATCATGGCTCGTGATCTTATCTTAAGTGTGGTAATTTAGATGATGCCCGATTATATATCTGGATCAATCTATAAATAAATGAATACGGATGATTAAAATTATATATATATATATATATATATATATATTCAACAAATTTAATGAATTTAAATAAATATTCATAAAATTTATTTATGTTTATTTAAGTATATAAGTCTGACTAATATATATAAATTATAATACTAATCTCTTCAATTAATAAAGTATAATGTGATAAAATAAATATTTTTTAATTTGACTTAAGTCTGCTGTTACATGTGTCCCACTACTAATATACTTAATTAATGAAAATAGTGATAAAATAAAATATTTTCTTAAAGGATAAAAATATATAAATAGATGAATATGAATAAATAAATATCTACTATATATTTAAATCTATCCATATAAATTTATTTATTAAATGAATTTAAATAAATTGAACTTAGATTGGATTTCACCTAATTCCATCAAAATTGAAAGAGGTAAAGATAGGTCAGATTTTAAATTATATGTTATTTGTAAAAATAGGAACTAATTCTCCAACAAAAAAAAAAAGCACAGAGAAGCAAAAATTAATTAGATTCCTTTTCTACCAAAAAACAAAAAGAAAAAAAAAAGTTGAAAAGATAAAAGGTAAAAGAAAAGAGGCTTTGGATCCCTTCAGCAACAATGTGCCAGCGCTTTTATATTCTTCAGCAACTCAATACGCACAGAAGCGTGGAAGCTGGCACGACTTTGGCTGAAAGTGAGCACGAGCGCATTAGTCCGCCGAAGCACAAGAACTCTTCTCCTTTGCTTCCACTCCCTGAGCGGCGGCTGCAAAATCATCTCCAGGAGACGGCAATTCAAGAGGAGATCCCAGTGAGTAAACTCGAACGCTCTATCGATCCCACTGTTTCTCTTTGTTTTCTTGATTTTTTTTTTATGTATTTATTGTTGGGCTTAAGAAAGAAATTGAAAAAATTTGTCTTTGAGACCAACTTGATTAAAGATTCTTGCTTGTAGCTAGCAAGTAACAGTCATACAGGCATTTTATTATTTGTTTTTTCTTGTTTTCTCCTTAAATATGCTGGAGCTTGGCTCGTCTAGTTTCGGCTACACATGCTTGTGCCTGTTTTTGGATTCTTTGGTTTAAGTTGGTACAAGTAGCTGTTGAAATTTGATATTATCAGGCAACCTGAGGAAATGGGAGGGATATTGCTGTTCATACACAATTTGGGAGTTTGGTGGTGGTCTGTTTGATGTAGAATTGAACTCAATATTACCAGGAGGTTATAGAACTGATCTCTGAATAATTTTTTGTAATTTTTGTTTGCTGAGGGGATCCTGTTTTAAGAGAATTTAGTTCTATCTAATTAATGTTCAGGTGTTTCTGGTTCATTGTTTTGAACTATCTTCTGTGCAAGAGGGTAGATCAGAAGAAAATTGATTCATGAAAATTTCCTAATTGAGAGGATGATAGCGAAAACTTCGGTGTCATTCAAATGAAAGGTGAAGTGACAAAACAAATGTTGGCTTTTGTGGACACAGATTTCCCTGAACGCTACTGCACTGTTTGACGGAGTCCTTTTGCTTGTTAGAAACTCCAACCTCACGAGCTGTTCTCTGTTTCTTTGTAGGATGACGGTTTTAACATTGTTTCTAGGATAAGTTCCTTCATTCAAATGTGAACATTATTCTACAATCAAAAGCGAAAATGAAACCAAGCAACAACTTGAGTGAGAGTAATGGTAGGCAAGTTATCTAATCAATTAGGAGTAACTACTAAGTTCTTGAAAAATGAGATCCAATACATGTTTTTTGGCCAGGTTTATGAAAGTAAAAAAGAACTAAAGTTTATAATTTCCAAAAGCAACAAGAACCGAACTTTTATAGTTAATTGCATGCACAGGAAAAGCTTCTAATTGGTTGCTCTTGAGGTTGGTGCCCATAAAATTCAATTCTATAGGATTTTTGTCTCCATTTTTTAGATTTCTTTTTTGAAGATAAAAGAAAGTGGACCGTGATTGATACTTTTGGCTCTTTCTGGGTAATATCATCAACCCTTGTCCTTTACTAAATAAGGGGTTACATACAACACTAATTTCTGCAGAATCAACTTTAATGATCAGTTCTTCTTTGTAACTTTATTTTATTAATATTCTTTGTCAGTTTTATTCTAATTTGGATTACTAAATTTATTATTTTTTGCAGATCAAAACAACTGTGGGTGGCCAATGAGTGGTGCTTCCAAATCTAGTGGCATACGATCAGCCTTTTCCTACTGTGTGCAGCAAGTTAGAAGTTATGACTATCATCATTACCTCTGCCTTCTTGAACTTCCACCAAACATGCGAAAGGCAGCATTTGCAATTCGTGCATTTAATGTTGAAACAGCCAGAGCTATGGATGTTGCTTCTGATCCTAAAATTGGCCTTATGCGTCTGTTGTGGTGGCAAGAGGCCATAGATAAAATATTTTCCAACAGGTTAATTGAGCATCCTGTTGCTCAGGCACTGAAATCGGTTGTTTCTGAGCAAAAAATAAATAAGAGCTGGCTGAAACGATCGGTGGAAGCTCGAATCAATGATGGTAGAAGAGAAGTTAATGAGACACCAGAAACTGTTGAAGAGTTGGAGCGGTATGCTGAGGACACTGCATCCACTATTCTGTACACAACACTTCAAGCAGGTGGTATTGCATCTACTGCAGCAGATCATGCTGCATCACATATTGGAAAGGCTAGTGGTCTGCTTTTGCTTCTTAGATCACTGCCATACCATGCTAACCGTAACCGTCATTTTTCATACATACCTTTTAAGTTGGCAGAGAAGCACGGCCTAGTGGAAAATCAGGGTGGTCAGCTGGAGATTCGCATGGATTCTCCTGAGAAACTGTGCGATGTAGTTTTTGAAATGGCATCTGTAGCCAATGCACATTTGATGAAAGCACGCCAATTGTCTGGGACAGTGCCTGCTGAGGCTCGGTCAGTGCTTTTGCCTGCTGTGCCTGCTCAGGTCATGTTGGATTCTCTAAACCATGTGCAGTTTGACGTTTTTGATCCAAGGTTGACACGAGGGATTTTAGGGATTCCTCCTTTGTGGTTCCAATTGAAACTGAAGTGGTATTCATGGAAGGGAAAATACTGAACTCTGCATTATTTGGTCATCTGCCACTTATTCCGTGGATGGATAAGTTTGGAGCGTTCTTTTGTCAATTTATCAGAAACACACTGACAGAACTACTGGTGGCCTTTCGTATAAATTTTTCTTGGTATACAGGGGATGAATGAATGGTGGAAAACTTCAGTTAGGTTTGCTGGCCAATAATGCAGATAATAGGGCTATCTTTTTACTCTTCAAGTAAGTTTCCTTGGAAAGGGTTTTTTTGGAATCTTGCTTGTGACTGCTGCTGGTGGTAGTTAGGATTTGTAGCCACTATTTGTTCCATCCAAGGAATTGAAATGGCAAGAGAAACTACAGCTGGAATCACATTTCATGTGATGAATTGTTGGTTTCAGGGCTAATACCTTTTCTTTGCTTGTGATTACTGAGTACAGTTTTTTTAACGGATCCACGCAATCCCAATAAGGATAAAGGAAGGGCATCTAAACAAGGTTTTCCTTTTAGATCACTTTTTGCAGGAAATGCTGGAGACAAATTCTCGTACGGGAGAGTATTCACTTGTAACAGCTTGTTCAAAGTAGAATAGCATTGCAATGACTAAGGCTGCAATTGGAAACTGGATGATTGAGGACCAATTCTGGATAAAAAACAGAGAAGAACTAAATGTCGAAATGGTGAAGAAACTCCGTAGTTTCCTCAAAAGTAGATTTCTAGCCTTTCTGCCTTGTCATTTCTGAGAAAACAAGCATTTTTTTTTTTCAGAAAGTTGATTCTTTTGGGATTCTTCTTAACTTGAAATGAAGAAAAGCCATTCTGTGTTCCCTTCTTTGCCTCTACCTATTATAGGAAGCACTCTTTTGGTGCTCAACCATAATGCCATTTGATACCTAGGCGATATCGAACTAATAATGGTGCTCAATTATTCTAACAGCAACTAAATGGCACTATTATTGTACCGTGCATGATATTGATGTATAACTTAATTCCTCGACTAAATCTATTTGTGGTGCCTACTGTTATTTGCGGGTTTCCCCTTCAATACTTTGTTCTGTTTCTGGTATATTCATGTCTTGAGGCCTTAGCTCTCCTGAAGAGCAACCTTTGGGATGGTTCTTGAAAGTTCACAACTGTATAGACAACGAACTATAAATGAGGATCAGTGTTGGCTTTTTGTGGGTTTTTATTTTTTATTTTTCTGATGATGATGATGATGGAAGGACAACACATTTCTCTTTTTCATAAACTTCTGGAAAAGGAAGAACAGAAACTCTCTAACCCCACCAGTGGTTACGTATTTACCACTGGTCTCCATATCACAATTCCCTTCTATTTATTTCAGTGGTGAACTATTGGAAATTCATGGTAAAAGATCTTCAAGAAACTATATGTAGCTCACCCTGCACCAAGAAAGGGTAGAAAGAAAACGAAAAGGTCAAAAAGTGTTGCTGTTGGATTCCTAGTGACACTGTCACACTGCTAACCTCTTTCTTTGCTAGAAAAAGTTACCTCTTTCCTTGCTGGGAAAAAAAGTGACAAAGGTAACAATTTCAACTAATTAGTACCTTAAAAAAGCAAATATAGTTTTTAAGTCTGACTTCAGTAAGAAACTCTAAAAAATTGCTTTGATTTCAAACTTAAAACTCGTGCAATTATTATGCATGGCATTTGTTCTTAATCTTCAAATTAAGTACTACCCACCTTACAATTCTTTTTTGATGGGTATACTAACCTAATAATCTGGTTTTGCTGCATCCCAGGTCAACTTTACCAAGGTTTACTGATTTTTCTCTGAACTTTAACTGATGTTTCTCTGGTGGCTGTAACTCTCCACAAACTTGTCCATGTTATCTGGCGGATATAATCTCTTTCTCTTTCCTTTGGATTTCTCTCCTTTTTCTGTTCTTTGTTATCAAAATCCTGTTACATTAACCATACCAAATTTCAACGATATCATTTACCATCAAGACCAAAGGAAGTAGGCAAAGGCACCAGATAGAATTAGCAAATCAGTGAACACTGCACGACTTGACCAAATCTAGAAAAGCTAAATTGGAACTCCCACTTGCTGTGCAAATACCAGCATTGGACCCACCGCGCTCACAGGTGTCGCTTCATGGCTTTGCATGGCAACAGCACCGCCTATATATTTGCCAGATAACACACACCTCTGTGCAAAGGCTTAGTAGTTTTCTTTTCAGTTTAATCCCTCTCTCTCGTCTCACTTTGGTTGCTCCTTTTGCCGGTTTAAAGTGGCCGGATCATTGGAAATGGCTGCTTACGGTGCTGTGTTAACTCTAATGCTGCTTCTTGTTGTTTCTCTACCTTTCAAAGCTACGGGAAGCAGAACAACCTTTGGCCGCCATTGGGACCCTTTAATTCGGTCACCTGTAGATGAAGAGGAGAACCAAGGAACACATTGGGCTGTTCTTGTGGCCGGCTCTAAAGGGTTCGAAAATTACCGGCATCAGGTTATGTACCTTAAGCTATAGACTCCAATGTGTTTGTTTATTTTGCACTTCCATGCTAGGCACAGATGAACCAAGAATAATCGCACAATGATTATGGGCATTAGATGAGTTCTTGGTAATATGAAATTCCACGACACTTAATTAAAGATGTATGAAGTTAATAATCTCAAAGTTTAGCCTGTGTTTATTTTTTTTAATTTCTGTTAAGGGATGTGATTATAATTCAAATTTGTCTCCAAATGATCATATGCCTTTGTCTTTCTTAACGCTTAATATTTGCTTTTCTGACTATGATCTGATGCAGTCGGATGTGTGTCATGCATACCAAATCTTGAAAAGAGGAGGATTGAGGGATGAGAATATAGTAGTATTCATGTACGATGATATTGCAAACAACAAATTGAATCCAAGACCTGGGGTTGTTATCAATCGTCCAGATGGTGATGATGTTTATGCAGGTGTACCTAAGGTAAAATATGATTACCGACAGCTATTAGCGTTAGTAATTTGTGGACTGGCTTATTTCGTATCACTGTTTAGTCCAAGTCACCCCTGAGAATGGGTTTGGAATTAGTAAAAGAAGTAATTAGTGCCTTTAAAACTTTGCACTAGGAGAACTAATAGATAACTTGCAAGATGCAAATAAAAGACAAGTTAATCAGCAGTTGATATGCTGCTGTCAATTATAGTCATCTATCCTCATTGCTTTGATCTCTTTGCATAATTAAGTGACTTAGATTTCTGGGATGTATGTACAAGTAATTTTATTTATGCTTAATATAGATCATCCAGTCTGAATGAACTGAATTGTTAGTCAAAATAGTTAATCATTAGTCAAATGATTATGCCAGGACTACGTTGGGGAAGACGTGAATCCTGAGAATTTGTTTGCCGTGCTTCTTGGTGACAAAAGTTCTGTGAAAGGTGGAAGTGGAAAGGTCGTCAATAGTAGTCGCAGTGACAGAATTTTTATGTACTATACTGATCATGGAGGAGCAGGAGTTCTTGGTACGTTTAGAATTCATCCTCACCCTTGTGCTCTGTATGGCTAATGAGATAGGATTCCGTACCATCTTAACCGATGAAAACTCTTACCCACTGGCAAGACAGCAGATTTTTCATAAAGATTGGAGATCAAACTCAGTTCTATTGATGCTTCATTTCTATTTTCAGGGATGCCACAGGGTCCTTTTCTCTATGCTAAAGATTTCATTGAGGTTTTGAAAAAGAAACATGCATCTCAAACGTACAAAGAAATGGTAAGAGCTTTTAATCTACCTGTGTTCATTTGTGACCTATTGTAATAATGGCAGGAACTTACAGCATGTTCCATCATTATGTAGGTTATATATGTTGAAGCATGTGAAAGTGGAAGTTTCTTTGAAGGCCTGTTGCCAAAGAATTTAAATATTTATGTCCAAACTGCATCAAGTGCTGAAGAGAGTAGCTATGCGACATATTGTCCTGGAATGGACCCATCTCCTCCAGACAACTTTCCATGCTTGGGGGATTTATATAGTGTTGCTTGGATGGAAGACAGGTTCCTATTCCTTTGAATGACAAATTGTTCCATTGTCTAGATTCTGAGAAGCATTAGGGATTAGGCATGAGCTTCCTACAATATTCACTTTTGAAGAAATCCATTCTTTATGTTTGGCTCTCTTTGCAATTTGTTTATTTGGAGAAACTCTATGATCTTTGGATAGATTTCTAAGACCTCTAGATTCTAGGGTTTCGTGGTTTCGGTGTTTAGTAGTGTTAAAGCACCTCCCCCTCCCCCCAACCCACCAACACACACACACACAGAGACACACCCAACAAAAACACTCCTTTCTCTGTTTTTTTAAATTTGGGCGACATTTTGAGTGTAATAGACAATAGAGTTGCTATTCTTGTTGGTTCTTCAAAATACTTTTGTGCTTATATGACTTGAGCAGTATTTACGTCTTACAGTTTTGTTAATTATACTCAGTGAAACTCACAATCTGAAGAGGGAGACGATATTACAGCAGTACAAGACGGTAACAAGTTCTGAACTTTCTATATAGTGCATCAAATGTGCCGACTACAAGTATGAATTGTAGCTAATTAATATATCTCTATATTTGATCTTGTGTAGGTCAAGGAAAGAACTTCTAATCATAATACCTATGAAACTGGTTCCCATGTGATGCAATATGGGAACAAGAGTATCAACCTTGAAAAGCTTTACTTGTATCAAGGGTTTGATCCTGCCACTGTGAACCTTCCTCCTAACAATCGAGAGCTTAACGCCCACATGGGTGTTTTAGATCAGAGAAGTGCAGATCTTTTCTACCTCTGGCAGAAGGTGAGCTCATACTCTTTCCTTTTCAAGTTTCAACCTCAAACTTCCGTGCACGTTCTTCTCCTTCCCAATTGTTACAAAAGTTGTCTCAAGATATGGGAAGACATACTAGCAGTCTATAGTCTGTGTCTCCGATTCCTGGGAGAACACATCATATTGCTAGGGAAGCAATAGCTGATTGATATCCTGGGATTCTGATACTTGCACTATCTTAGATAGAGGGAAGCTCCTTGCTCTTGTGCAGATATTTTGTGTCTTAACCTGTATGGGTTAGGAGATATATATTGCTTATGGTATCCAGTTCTATGATAATGTGCTATAAAAAGCTGCTGATTTTCTGCGAAATTGTGGACATTCACAGTACAAGAGAACGGAAAACAGTAAAGGAGAAAAGGCACATCTTCTCAAGCAAATCACAGATACAATGCTTCACAGAACACATCTGGATGGTAGCATGGACATCATTGAAGCATTCCTTTTTGGTCCTGGAAGGAGCCCTTCAGTCTTTAACTTTGTGAGGGAGAAAGGTCTACCAATCGTCGACGATTGGCAATGTCTAAAATCAATGGTAAGTCGGGCTTCCTCTGGTCTTTAATAAATCCTATCCAAGTCCTACATCACTAAACAATTGGACATTGATTTCCAGGTCCGGATCTTTGAGACTCACTGTGGCTCACTAACTCAGTATGGCATGAAGCATATGCGAGCATTTGCAAACATTTGCAATAAAAAAGTCACCCAGGCTACAATGGAGGATGCTTGCATGGCTGCATGCAGTGGCCGTAACCTTCGTATGTGGAGTCCCTCTATTCGTGGTTTTAGTGCTTAATCTCAGGAGACAAACTACTATAGCCACAAGCATATTGTAAGATAGTATTTTGCGACAGTTCACTCTTAGGTCTTAGCTGTCTTGTTGAATATCATGTCCTAGCTGCTTTTGGAATGGAGGATACGTGTATTTGCTTGTGCTTCTGAAGCGTGGGTGCAATAGTTTTATAATCTTGAAATCTCTTACAAAAAATGTCTTTGAGTATAGATGATAACAAGCACAAGTTGATCCAGAGAATGATAAATATGGTGCAGTGCCTGTTACATCAAAATGCTAATGTATTCCTTGCCAAAAAGATTGGCAAGATCATGACAAATTTTTTCCTTCGCTAAAGGAAAGTTCGGCTGCCTAATCAAAGAATCACAACTACACCATGAAATAGAAGTTTCAGTTCTGTACAAAAGATTGTCCCTACGTCACGGGTTGGCTATTTCCGTTCGACCTTCAGCTCTCGTCTCCCCTAGACATAATAGAGATATAGGTGGATCAATCTTTAAGAACATTAACGCCAGCTGCTGTCATTAGATGTAACAGGTTGTTGCCGCTCAACAATATCAGCAAATGCCGAAAGGCTGGTTGTGGTCCTTGTGGATGCCAAATAAATAGTTGACTATGAAGCCGTTGTGTCGGTCTATCCTTTTCCTATTGCACCAACTGGATGACAGAGAATGCACTGTAAGGTAGACGAGGCCTCTTTGGCTTCGATGCCCATTCTACGTAGGCTGTGTTTGCTTCTGTTGTGCCCTTCCTTTTCTTCAATCTGCCGCCTTGATCATATCGTGTTTCAGTGCCCAGAGCAACCACCACGCTAGCTGTGAAAGAAGCTATTCCATCAACAAACTGAGACTACTTGTTATGGGATAACTTTGTGTCTACATTCTCCAATTTCCACTTATCCTGCGACTTGCTAAGCAGCGGGGTAATCTAACAAATTTTGAGCTGCAAGAAAATGAAAAACTAAAGAAACCCAAACTGCAAGGAGTTGAATAGAGAGATGGGTTTTGGAATCTATCACGTATCAAAGTGAAGAGGACATGTTTCAAAGCAGCTGCTAAAAATGGAAGGTCTTCAATGGTAATTCAAACACAACTGTAATGAAGCTCAATTAAAACGGTATTTCATCCTCGATTCATTGACCACAGTTGTCCATGGGGAGTGTTCCAGTCTGGGCACAAAGAATAACACCTGCAGATGTGCTTGAACCAGGCATAATTGTTTCTGTTCAACTGAAAATGCAAGCAATAGTTTTAGAATGTTTAAGGAGAATGAAGAATAAAGTGTATTTATGCAAGTTTAAAGTTCTATGGAATATGACGCAAGGTAGATAGTTTTATTGATTTAAGCACACAGTAGTATCTAGTGACTTACTATGAACGCTTTATAATAATTCCAATGCCGTGCTCGTTTAGTTGGAACTCGCCGGAATTTCATAATTTGTGCATGTATAAAACAAGGACATCATGTGTGATGCCTATGTCATTTCATAAACTATTTGATTATACATGCAGTATTAGCCATTTTATGATATGATCATTTTGAAAGTATTCTTAGTTGTTTTACTATGCTCGATTATGATGTGCAAATGTTACTAGTGATATGTATAGTTCATGGTACATTCATTCAATAACGTATAGCATAAGATGCGTGTCATTACTATCTTGCTATGCACAAGAGCATACACACAGGCAAAGTACATCTACAGATTTATAATGAGATATGGTATTCATGGTAAGTAGATGTCACCAGGATACCGTGCAGTCACTCGCAACTATGTAGCCCGAGGAAGACCAGGTGACTCAGGAAAGCGGGCCCATGCAGAACCCAGCACAGATTGACAGTGTGGAGTTAGAGGAGGATAATGAGGTGAACCCAGAAGGACCAACAGGTATCACGGTAGCCCAAGCCTTCAACAAGATGGCTGAAATCCTCCAGATCATGACAGAAAGGAAACTGCCCCAGGACGTGGATGAGGCCCTAGAATGATTTATGAAGTTTTAGCCACTCACTTTTTATGGAGTGTTAGAGTCAGAACAGAAGGCAGAACTATGAATTGAATAGATGGAGAATATCTTCTGTACGTTGCTATACTCAAAAGAAAGGATGGTCAAGTTTGTAGCTTTTCGACTAAAGGGACCCACAAAAGATTGGTGGATATGCGTGTAAGAAGAGTGGGACTGGATTGGGCAAGGGTGGAATGAGAGCAACTTCTTAAAAGTATTTAGAACTGAGTACATTCCTCAATGGATTGTGGAAAAATGAGAGGATGAGTTTCAGAATATCAGACAAGGAAGTATGTCAGTAGCTATGTATGTAGCGCAGTTCAATCAGCACTCAAAGTATTGCCAACAATTGGTGGACCCAGACAAGAATTGGATACATCAATTTGTGAATGGTTTGAGGTAAGAACTAAAGAGGGTCCACCTTTTCTCCTTCTCACTTATGCTGCAGTTGTGGATGCTGCTACCAGAACCGAAAATGAAGATAAGAATAGGGTGGTTAATAAGATCCCTTCCTCAACCAAGAACTTTCCTACTAAGGGGCCAGTGGGACATCAGTGGAGGAATAAGGAGAAGCAAGCAAGAACTACACCTGGTGACCTGCCACTTTTGTGGGAAGAAGGGACACCTGGAGAAGGATTGTTGGTCCAAGAAGCCAAATAGAAAATGTTTTAATTGTGAAGACCCAGCACATATAAAAGAGAATTGCCAAGAACACCAAGACCTTACCAAAGAAACCCCGTCTCAACACCACACCTAGGCAACCATGGAAAAAGCCACTGGGACCTAATGGAGGCAACAATCAGAGGCCTCAAGTAAAAGCCAAAGTATTCACTTTGAACAATGAGGACTTGAGGATAGACGCTGCTGTGGTGGAAGGTATACTTACAATCCAAGACTGTAATGTGAAGGTACGCTTTCTTACTCAGGGTTTTGGAAAGCCTTTAAGAAGATTTATGTCAGGGTTCAAATCCCAACCCTAACATTATTTTTATTTTATTTTCAAAACCAAATCTCCAACTTTGTAAATTTTCCCATATTAGCATTCTTTTTATTAAAAATACCTTTGAATCCTTTTCAAAAACCGAATTTTCACAAATAAAAGATGTTTTCCCTCCAATAATAATTAAAATAATAATTCCTAATAATACATTATTCTATATCATTAAATTAAATACGTTATTCACATTCACAAAATCCCCAAATAAACATGCATTTAACATTCACCAAAATCACAAACACACTTAATGATCATAATGCGCACAAATATACACCTAACGCATATTTCCACTTAAAATGCACAATGGATGCATGACCATTTATTATTTAGGGGTGAATATTGTGAGGTGCTACATGTAAGTTCCTGGAGCAAAGAGCCAATGTACATCAAAACCACACGAAGAAATGACACTCCTTTCGGCGATGCACATCTTTTCAGACAACTATAGCAATCATAAAGGAAGTTCAACAGTGCAAAACAAATTCATTTTGCCTGCACAATCAGAACAACCCACTTAAGTTCCTATTTACGACTTAGCTTGCACCACTAGATCTTCGAGTTCTTTTCATTTAATAAAGCCAAACCCGTTTTATGGTCCTTTACTATGGAGCTATGAATGTCAAACTTTGGGTGGCAGTATATTTCTTAAAATTAAATCAAAGGATGGCCCTGAAAATAATCCTTAAAAAAAAAAAGGAAAAGCCTACAAGATTCATTGTACAAGGAGGAATTAAATTGATTATTCAAACAATCATCTTCAAAAAAACAGAGTGCCAAATTAATAGCATAAAGCCGTGCTACCACACATGAATTAGAAGTCACGTGTCTAAAGCAGTATTAACACCACAATACGTGCTGCAAAAATACCAAAATCTATATGCACCTAGAGAGAGTTTATAGCCTTGCTCTGTGAAAATTGATACTCAGCAATCCTAGCTTCTTTTTCCCATTTTTCCAACTTCTCACTGATAAAAAAAGGTAATAAAATTAAACAGTAAAATTAGTATGGAATTTGCAAAAGAATTTGAGCTGTAAATACCATGGTTCGCCCCAATGCATGGGTCATGATGCATTCCAACACGTGAAAACAGCTGGGGGAAAAAAACTATCCATTCCATGAGGTGAGAAGGAATTTTTCCCAGCAAAAGTTCCAAACACTTGATCAACAATGAGAAAGGTGATCTGAGAAATTTTAGTGGCAATGTATAAATCCGAGCAGCATATTCTCTTCAAATGGAAAACACAAAAGATGCAAAAATCAGCCAGAAACAGAAATCCACAAAGGATACCCAGGAACACAAGTCCACAAAGGATACCAAGTATCAAGCACATAATAGGTAAATTTCTGAATGGACATACCTGATTTGATTGGTTCAATAGAATACTTTCTTATGTTTCAACCTCAGCTACTGCAAATTAATAGTGCAAAAAGTTAACTATAAAGACAAAATAAGAGTTCTATTTATAGTGTAAAGATTCAACCTTTTCAACAGGGAGATGCATAATATGCTTGATTACTATTGTTGCTGCAACCCAAAGAAATAGAATAAAACAGTTGCCATGACCAGGTTTGCACCAATGGTCTCTCCCCAATTCTGCGTGTCATTTTCCACAGACTCTCCCGTCTCTTTTCAGAAGTCTAAATTTTTTGGTCTGGCGAAGAATACAACGTTAATGCAAGACAAAAAAGGAAAGAATCAATATGCATAATCCAGGCTGAATATGAGACCCAAAATCACATGTTCATCAATCATTTCCAAATTTGATGTTTGGCCCTTGATCTATCAGTTGACTGCAAGTGAACAGAAAAGGCAAGACAGAGAAAATTCAGTCAGGATAGCCGACGAATCAATGGAGGGGTGAGAGAGAGAGAGAATTCATGTTCAGAAGGGAGAGAGAGGGTTAATTTCATCTTCAATATCAGCAGCCCAAGATCATTACATTCTCCTGTTTTTGTTTCCTTAACTTTCTGGGGAACCGATCTTTGGGATCTAACAGAACTTCACGATGCATCTCTGTCCAAAGCTCCTCAAGCTGATTATGAAATCCACCCTGAAACCAATCCTGAATTTCTACAAATAGTTCTCTTGGATAATCTTCCCATAATTTTTTTAGCATTGAACAACTGTCAATTACTCTTCTCCTACACTTTAGTTTGTTTAAAAGATTCCCAACCCGCTTAACACCTAATGCCTCTGGTCTCAAAATGCTAGCTGGAGATGCTGCCAAAAACTTCCGCACAGACTTAAGACATGGTAGAACTTGACCTTCAAGCAAAGAATAGGCAAATACAGCCACCCGATCGATATCATCTTTGATGGGGATACTATGCAGTGGGAGTTGCCAATTATGAGGACCAAAATTAGGAGTTACCCAACAGAATACTTGGTCGGTTACTGGATCATAAAAAGGTTTTGGATCTGAATGAGGAGAAGAAAAACTGCACATTGGATGAGCATATTTAACAAACCAGTCTGATTTCACATGAGTAGCTCTACGTATGTATGGTCTTTTTGTCTCCAGTAGTTCACTGTAAACCAAAAACTCTGGTGCGGACTTTGAAAGAGATGACCAACGATGAAGGAATACTGTTTCTTTCACCATGCAGGCTTGATAACGGACTGCATTTACTTTCCTATCTCCCTCAGACAAACCTGCAATACCTTTAATCCGCTTAGCAACCCTATCAGCCCAACCTGCACAGATAGCTTGCCCTAAGATCTCCTCCTCATTCAGTAAAAGGGGATTCTTATCTGTGGAAACCCTCCAAGCATTTTCTATGTCGTCCACTCCACCCTGTGTCCACAAGAATTCCCTTTGCAAATCTGAGAAGTTTGAGCTAAACACTAATTGAAGAAGCTGCTTCCTCAGCTTGGACATTTCCTCCATGGTTTTTAAGTGTAATGCATTATCACTGCAAAATTCAACTGGGTCTCCTGATGATTCAAAACACTGCAAAGCATAAGCAGTGGTCAAAGCATCACTGGTAGGGTTAGAAAACTTGGCACGGGACAATTTAGCCTTCTCTTTCAACTTCTTTCTTTTCAGTTTTTCTTCCTTGTCCGATGCCTTTTCATTTTGTACAGTGCCTGACTTGTCATCCTGGTCACGTTCATCCTTCTCATCGAAAGGATGCTGGAAGCTCAAAGCAGCAGCTACTGCAACTGCATAACCCAAAACTAAATTTGCACGGGCATAGCCTTTCATGTTTTGCATTATTTGAATAACTGTGAGAAGCATTCGGGAGTGCCGAGGACTCATGGGATATCGTGCCATGGCCTTCCCTAAAGGCGTGAGCTGTCCTTTAATATCAAGAGCTTCGAGAACCTTTAGGCAATGCTCTGCCTCCAGTATGGCATCCGCCTTAGGAGGAGTGGGAAATGGGAAGTTTGCAACCTGAAATTTGCACAAATATGAAAAATTAATAAACTGTGCTTAAACCAATAAATACAGAGACTATGATAACCCAGACACTATATGATCAAGAACTTTCATCATAGCATTAAATGGAGCAGAAGGTCAAGCATTATTAGCAGTTCATCAGAATGTCTATGTAGTAAGCAAACAATCCCCATCTATAGCAGTTAATAAGCAATTTATCGAACACTACAAAGAAATATAGTGAAATTCTTATCTGAAAAGAAAAGAGAGAACAGAAACAGGGGAAGGAGGGAGTAAAATGAAAAAGGAGGAGAAAAAAGGAAATGATTATCCATTTGGGTGTGGAAACAATTATGTTATTATTTAGCGTTTATCTATATGGGCGTGGAAAAAAAATATGCAGTGTGTTTACAATTAGTGTTTGTGATTTTTCAATGCCGTTCTACAAAGGTACCATCCAATAATGTTTTGCAGCAAATTTCATGCAGGCAAACAGGCTTTAGAATATAAGAACATCTCCAATTGTGAACAGTAAAAGTTTGAGCCTATCAAGTATAAAACTCACCTTGTCAATATGCATTGATTTCATAAGGAGGACAACCCCATCAACTGGTACTTTAGATATTTCAGCACTTGAAAAGTCTGGAAATTTGCCAAAGGCAGCAGAAGAATAGAGACGATAACAGTGTCCTGGGGCAGTTCTTCCAGCCCTACCAGCACGCTGAGCAGCAGAAGCCTTACTAATCCACTTTATTTCATATGTTTCCATGCCATTAGAGGGGTTAAAATTCTTACATTTCTCCTTTCCAGTGTCCACCACATACTTTATACCTGGGATGGTCAACGAGGTTTCAGCCACATTAGTGGCAACAACGACTAGGCGTTCCCCTTCCTTTACCTCCTCAAATACACGAAGTTGTGCTGATGCAGGTAGCATAGCATAAAGAGGAAGAACACACATTGGTCCAGCAGCAGAAGCATTTGTTACCTTCATTGTCTTCCCTGAGATGAAATTGTTGGAACCATCTTCTGGAGAAACCAGCGGAACATTTTTACCCTCAGAATGAGGATTAGAAGTTCTTTTTCCGTCCAAAGCCTCAAAAGCTGCCTTTAATGATTCAAGATTTCCACCTTCTTGCATAAGATTTAAAAGCTTGCCATCAGAGTCAAACGATCTCTCGTTCAATGAATCCTCATTATCAAGGGAAACTTCCAAATCACTATCATATTCCAAATCCTCAGAGAAATCTGAATCACTCTCAGACAGATCTTCATGCTCCTCATATGAATTTAAACGGCCAGTTACCTCATGGCCAGAATTCTGTTGGATCTCAAATGCCTCATTGATCTCCTTGATGTCAGAATCCTCAGCAGAATTCTCTCCAGAGACTGAAGCTAACTCGTTATGCCCTCTGGAAACTTCCTCATTTATATGTCTAGATGCTTTACGTAGCTTCCGACACAAGTATTCCACTTCCCTCTGCCCAGTCACAAATACAAGTATCCCCCCAGCAGGCAACCTCTTGTGGATTGACAAGACCTTTCTATAAGTTTGGCCAACATAGTCTATGAGTTCAGTTCTCTTTGAAAAGTGTATGGTAACTGGATATTGTCTAGTTGGGACTTCTATCACAGGTGGCGGAACATGAAAAATTCTTCCACCCAAGATGAAGTCTTCAACTCGCAATGTTGCACTCATCAAAACTAGTTTCAATGGATATATCCTATTTTCAGGTTCTATGTGTTCTCCAGAAAGAAGCTTTTTTTGCTGCTTCTCATACTCTATCTGCAAGAAAGCATAGGTCACAAACCTATTAAGGAAAGGAACATTCAACTGAAAGTGTGAAATCATTAAGAATAAAAGGAGGACAGAAAGAAAGAAAATAAAACAAATCATGGTCATCCAAAAAATTCTTACACTTACCTGGCGTGATTTTATGACACGAGAAAGCATTCCAATAAGTATATCAGTGTTCAAGCTTCTCTCATGAGCCTCATCCAAGATTATGATTGAATAATGCTTCAGTAAAAAGTCACTCTGCAATAGGTAAAATTCAATTTGGATAGATGGGCCAACCAATATGGAAGAAAAAAGAAGAAGAGATATGATATGGGGAAAAAAGGTGCAAAAAATTGAAGGGGGTTTTCGGGGGGTGGGGGGAAGGGGGCACACAAAAGGAGGTAATTAATTGAAGGTCAACAATTGATGCACTCTCATTCTTAGAACTTCCAACTTTGGTTCAAATTTTCAAGCAGTCTGGACTCAGAGAATGGCTATTACCATTACAAGAGCATGCTTGATTTCCTAGTGTATCGAAACAATCACCAATAAACAGTGTAGGCACTATTAGGCAAGTATATCTACTAACTGAAGTTAACATAGCGATAGAAATTTATCATACATCTATTGAAATCTAGGCATGATTATGCATATGGAAACCAACAATCTTGAACAATAATAGATCATTCAAACAAATAAGTCCAGTAAGCTACAGGATCCTTTAAAGCAATTAGCAAATCTATACTAAACAGATCCCTATCATGTCATATCTGCATTTCACATTTCACAAGAAGATGTGTAACTTACAAAAACCATTAAAAGAATGAGACTTTTTAGTGAAGGTTCTCCAAACAGCCAAAATCAAGAGAATACCATGATATGTCACATAATCAATCACTTTTTCTCTTTTTGTGTAGTTCTTACACTTTCCCTCAAGACATACAAATGTACATGCATGCATACATGCTAGCAACCACACAAAAGCACTGCAGAATATGACAAAGAATCGTGCCCTGTAGATATTTTACTAGGAATTACAGGAAGGTGTTTTTAAGAGAAAAGAGGAGAGGAAGAAAATTCAGTAACAGGAAATTAGTAGCTACAGATGGATTCTACTTCTTAATGGGCAGAAGGCGGGTACTGTTGACAAAAGAAAGATCACAGAGATAGTTCCACACACATGAGAAAATCTCTTTGTAAGAGGCATGAGATGTTGCATGTTTATCATAGTCACATGTATGATGTTAATCATTGGTTGAGCCACGTTGGGAAAAGGAATAAAAAACATGCTATAAACCAAAGGAGAAGCAAAATCAGGTCACATGTAACAGAATTCCAATTGATAAAAATCTGTCAATGGGAATGCAGAGATTAGTTATTTGAATTCCACAGGCCTTTTCTCTTTTCCCTTTGTATGCATAAATATATTTCCATTACTCCTGTTAGAATAGTAACTTGTGAACCATTGCACTGACACTTCCTAACATGGATACTCACATATACTCAAGAGCAGGAATGATGGTTAGAGAAAGACCTGCACTTCCCGAAGTAAAATTCCATCAGTCATAAACTTAATTGAACAATTATCTCCAATCTTTTTGTCATGCCTAACTTGAAAGCCAACCTCCTTGCCTAAATGAAGACCGAGTTCAAATGCCACTCGCTTGGCAGTTGCAAGTACAGCTACACGGCGTGGCTGTGTCACCCCAATAATTCCACCTCGAACATTAGAATCCCTTGAACCAAAGCCAGCTTCATATAGAAACTGCAAGATGTAAATGAAAAGCAATAGATTAGAAGACATTAGCAGCATATCACATAGGCTCATGTTATTAGAGACCTTGACCTCTATCAAAAGCATCTAGAAAGGAATAACACACCTGTGGAACCTGAGTGGTCTTCCCACAACCAGTCTCACCACAAATTATCACACTTGTTCTCTCATTTATGGCTTCCATTATCTCCTGCTCCATCATGACAATTGGAAGGTTCTTCCTTTGATTTTCGACAGCTTCTGGTCTTGAAACATGAACTACTGTGGGAGTTGCTAAAGTTCTCTCTCGCAGTGACTTTGTCAGGGTGCTGGTACTATTAAGATTGGCTTCCTGATTTTCATCATCCTCCCGTCGAGATGCATACACTGCAGCTGGCTGCGTGCTCTGTGGTTGTTCTTTCTGGCACACTTCAGACAGAGCTCTCTCAGACGGAGAGACGGCCTGCATGCTCAAAATCCTATCATCAAATTTCTGATTTTCATCAGCATTAACCTGTCATACATTAATTGCCACTAAGTAATACAAACCTTGGAGACAACTTATTGCCTTCAGATAACATTTTTAGGACCAACTTAAGATTTCCAAGCTGAATAACCAAATAGACAAGTGTACCTTTAACTTTCTGGTCTTTGAATTATTGTACCTACATACAGACAGGTGCATCTGTAGACGTTCTGGAATCAACGACTCTGTATTTTCATTGGCAACTTCCTTCGCAGGTATGTCATTGTCGTCAGAAGAAGCACCACTTTTCTTCACTTCTTCAGATGACCCAGAGGAGGCACAAATGTTACTTAAATTTTCCCTTTTCACTTGAGTTGATTCGTAGTCACTAACTGCTTGATTTGTATGCGTTCCATCATTATCATGTTCCATTTCTGTCAAAGTATTGTCTATGGCTCTTTTCTTGAAAGGCTGATCACTCTGTGGCAAATCTAATCCTGCTTTCAAATACTGCGTTTCTCTCTGGCGCTTCTCACGAACAGTTTCAACCTAGAATTGAGCAAGCCAGTTAATGAAGAACGTGACAGTTTGCTTCACCAATTAAGGATAATATGAATCATCCTGGTATACCTGACCCAAGTTACGAGAAGACCACATAAGTGAATAAACCTCATCTCTGATCTTGTACTTCCTGAAACATGAAAATGCGTCAATATTCAATGAACCATTGGCATTAATATTTGATGAAAAAACAAAAATAATAATCAGGGAAACATAAGTTGGAAGAAAAATCCTACTCCAAGTCCTCAATGCTCTTAGAAAAAAGGTCGGCTTTCGCCTTCTCCTCCTACAAATTCAAATGCAAATTAGTGAAGCAACATAACAAGTTAAAAGGAAGGGAACAAATGAAGCAAATGCGCATACCTCAAGTTTCTTCAACTTTCTATTCTGGGATTTACTCAATTTGTGATTAGATATTGGTTTAAGCTTTTTGGACACCTACAAATATTGACATGATTACAATCAATGCAACTTCCATTGGCATTTGATATATGAATACTGAATATTTGCCGCACATACCTTGTCTTTCTTTTCTTTCTTTTTGTTCTTGTTCCTTTTCCTTCCGAGTAGTATGACTGCATTGCTATCTTCTCCATCCACTTTGACACTGTATGAAGAAGAAAAACCTTCAACAACCATAGACAACTAAAGGCTTTAAAAATCAAATGACCTGCTGATGCATCACATAACAGTAACAGGCCTCGGCCTAAGGCCTCTGATAACCTGACCAATCTATCTCTGATGTTTCTTATAAAAAGCTTCAAGACACTTCACTTTCACCACAAGTAAGATATGATGGACCAGCATATTTTCCTTCAAGTATCTTTTTACTTATTAGTTTGATGTCACACCCCCTCAATATCGTCAAGTTCCTACCAAAATTTCTAGTAACTTGGGATATTCTTTTCCTATTCAAATGTGCTCTATTTTCTACTATAATTTAGGGTTTCTTTTACAAATTTCAGATTTGTTTATGATTATTAGCCCTAAAACCTCACCTCACCAACTATTTACATATCTGTCTTTATCTCTTAGGCCTAGAATTTTCTTCTATATCATTTCTCTCTTGAAATTAACCGGTTCTCTTCTGTTCATTTCATAATCCAAATATTCCAGTTTGTTATAACTAAAGGTTGTTAACTCTTACTCCTAAAATCAATCCCTGATGCTCGTTCTGAACAGATCCCTATCCTTGGTCGCTATCCCTTTTTTTATTTTTATTATAAATAAAACCTGCCCCTACCCCCGCAAGGCAGGGAGCACTTGGCCCACCGGGGCTAGCCCTTTATTATAAATAAAACCTCTCAAGACAAATCTTTGATGCAATTCAGATACTCACACTTTACTTTTCTAGCCAAATGCATTTCCTATATTTTCCCCACCATTTTTTCCCTTCCTCAGATATCCATTATCATTTCCTTATCTACTTGATTGAATTTCCAGGGGAAAAAGATTACAGTATAGAACAACCTCTCTCTATCTAGTAAGCTCTCTCTATCATTTCCTTGCTAGTTTTTTCCTCTACTTCTACTGACATTGTTGAATTCACTTGTTTTAATTCATTTTTTACTCTTATTTTTTCTATTCAATATCAGCCCGTGATATGCATGTCACATAAGAATCAATGTTAAGCCAGACATATATCCGAGCAAAAGTTGTTATAATTCTATTCACAATAAAGAACGATAATTTATCATCAATCATCTAAATGATTTTGGAACAAAAAAAAACATAAAGAGATGACTTGTATGCATGGCTAGAACTAATATGCAATTGAATTTTGTAATAGAAATTGCAGTAAGAGTAATTTGATTGACCAATACAAAACCCGCAAGCTCCATTTTTCCTCTGACTCAATTCCTGAGCTGCCATCTATTCAAGATATCTTACTCAAACACCCTAAAATAGCAGACCAAATAACTACTTTTCCTTGCACTTTGTTACATCAATGGTCATGGCAACAAATTACATTTACACGGAAAGTTCAAGAAAAAATGTAAAAGCAAAAAAGAAAAAGAAGCAAACAGCAGGGATTTATCCATGATATTAACGTTAAATCATCCAAACAAATAGAAGAATGCTTCCAATCCCGACATAACGACAAGATTAAATTTTTATTCAAAATTTATAGTCTAACGACTCAAAAACAAACATATTTATCAATTTTAACCCTAGAAAAAGAAAAGAAAAGAAAGAAAAGAAGCTAGACATGCTACTTATGAAAAAAATACCAAGAGAAGGTTTACCTTGGATGCTCTTCTATTTCCATTTGGGCCGCAGTAAAAGAGCTCAGCCGCTTGCTTCGCTCTGTTTATTGGTGGGAGGATACAATGATGTGCAGCAAAACGAAAGGGCTGCTAAACAAGAAAAGCAGGGAACAGAGCTGAAGGGGAAGCAGTAGGCGGCCCGAAAATTGAAAATAGCTGGGCGGCGCTTCTGCTCCCTTGGTTAAACGGAGGCGATCGTTGCCAGGACCAGGAGGCAGCAGTAGTTATGCGACAAAAAGAAGGGTGGCCGGGACCGAGAGAGAAATGAACTTGGGCCAACTCCAAACATGGGTTTTGGGCTATTGGGCTTTTGGGCCACGTCCTGAAACTTCCGCAAATATTAGGCTGTTTTAAAGTCGAGTATGGGCTTGTAATTAATTAACTAATTAAGTATTTATTATTAATTGTCTTAGTAATACTTTTTTATTATAAAATTAGGGTAGTGTTAGAATAAAATCTACACACTACACACTAAGAAAATTGTAACTATTCTTTGAATAAGAATTTCTCTTCAAACTTCTCTCTTTCTTTCTCTCACAATTCTTTCTCTAATCTTTCTTTCACTAATCTTTCTTTCACAAAATAATGGTGTATTACAAACTTACAGAATAGCTCTATTTATAGAGCTCTAATTAGTGGATTACATCATGGCATACATCATCTTCCACTAATCTTAATTAGTGGTGTCTCCACTAAATGGTGGACATCCATAAAAATCTTCTCTAATTATTCACATAAATCAATAATTAGTGAAGCATCTACTAATTAATAAAGATTCTAATAATTCATAACACTCCCCCTTGGTTGTCCATCCATTACATAAAGAATATGCCTCATTAAAACCTTACTAGATAAAAACCCAGTGGGAAAAAAAATCTAGTGAAGGAAAAAGAGTACACTATTCTATATGTCTGTTTATTACTCCCCCTGATGAGATGATTTCTTTAAATCTTTAAACCGACGCATACCGAGTTTATATCTCAACTTCTCAAATGTTGCAGTCGGTAAAGTCTTCGTGAAAATATCTGCGAGGTTATCACATGACCGAATTTGTAGCACGTCAATTTCACATTTCTTCTGGAGTTCATGAGTAAAGAAGAATTTTGGTGAAATATGTTTTGTCCGATCTCCTTTAATATATCCTCCTCGTAATTGAGTTATGCAAGCTGCATTGTCTTCATAAAGAGGAGTTGGAATATCTTTGATTGATGATAATCCACAACTTTCTCGGATATAATGAATCATGAATCTTAGCCATACACATTCTCGACTTACTTCATGAATGGCTATAATTTCAGACATGATTTGAAGAAGTAGTTGCTATAGATTGTTTCAGTAGAACGCCATGATATAGCAGTATTTCCACATGTAAATAGATAGCCCGTTTGAGAACGTGCTTTATGTGGATCAGATAAATAACCGACATCTGCATAACCTATCAATGTTGGATGGTTTTATTTGAATAAAATAATCAGAGATCAATTGTACCTTGGAGATATCGAAGGACTTGTTTAATTCCATTCCAATGTCGTCGTGTTGGTGAAGAACTAAATCTTGCTAATAAATTGACGACAAAAACAATATCGAGTCGTGTATTATTAGCAAGATACATCAATGCACCAATTGCACTGAGATATGGTACTTCAGGACCAAGGAGTTCTTCACCATTTTCTTGAGGTCGAAAATGATCTTTATCCACATTTAATGATCGGACGATCATTGGAATACTCAATGGATGTACTTTGTCCATGTAAAATCTTTTTAGCACTTTTGTTGTATATGTTGATTGATGAATAAATGTTTCACTCTCCAGATGTTCAATTTGTAAACCAAGGCAAAATTTGGTTTTACCAAAATCCTTGATTTCGAATTCTTTTTTTAAATAATCAATTGTTTCTTGGAGCTCTTCAGGAGTTCCAATAAGATTAATATCATCAACATATATAGCTAATATCACAAATTTAGAACCAGATTTCTTAATAAAAACACATGGACATACCTGGTCATTTTTAAATCCCGCTTTCAATAAATATTCACTAAGACGTGTGAACTATATGCGTTCAGCTTGCTTCAGGCCATATAATGATTTTTACAACTTAATGGAGTAATTTTCACGAGGATAATGTTTATATGCTTCAGGCATATGAAATCCTTCGGGGATTTTCATGTAAATATCATTTTCTAAATTTCCATACAAGTAAGCAGTGACAACATCTAATAGGCATATATCTATCTTTTCATGTATTGCCAAACTGATAATATATCGGAGTGTAATAGCATCAACAACAGGAGAATAAGTTTCATCATAATCAATACCTAGTCTTTGTGAAAAACCTTGGGCTACTAATCGCGCTTTATATCGAACGATTTCACTCTTTTCATTACGCTTTCGCACAAATATCCATTTGTAACCAACAGGTTTTACACCTTACGGTGTTCGGATTGCGAGTCCGAAGACTTCACGTTTTGTCGAGTGCATTTAACTCCGATTGAATCGCATCTTTCCATTGCAGCCAATCTTTTCTATGCTGACATTCATCAACTGATATTGGTTCAGGATCATCATTATCCTGTGTAACATCAAGAGATATATTGTATGCAAATATATTATCAATAACGAGTTTCTATCCGATTCCAACTTCTACTGGAAGTGGTATAATTGATAGAAATTTCGATGTTACTTTCATCAACTTACGGTTCTTTGTCATCAATTCTCTCTTGGTCTTTATCATTCTTTTCTTCAATATGATCTTCGGATCATTTAATCCTCTTTTCTTTCGAGGATTTTTATCTTTAGAACCAAGAGGTCGGCCACGCTTACAGCGTGTTTTTGACTCAGTGACTATATGTATAATATTTTGTTCTGCTTGGAACTTCAATTCGAATAGGAGCATTTATAGGTTGGAATATGCGATTTTGTAACTCTTCTAGAGTCAACAAAAGCGTCGGCATTTGATTTGCAATGCTTTGCAAATGAATTATCTTTTGAACTTCAAGTTCACATGCGCTTGTGCGTGGATCAAGATAATTTAATGATGTTGTCCAAGCAAGATCATTTTTATCTTGTTTTGGTTCTCCCCTAATTTAGGGAATAATGATTCATCGAAATGACAATCGACAAATCTTGCTTGTGAATACATCTCTGTCGGGGGTTCAACATACACGATAATAGAGGGAGAATCATATCCAACGTATATCCTCTTTCTTCTTTGAGGACCCATCTTTGTACGTTGGTTTGGTGCAATTGGAATATATCTGACACACCCAAAAATTCTTAAATGAGCAATATTTGGTTCGACTCAAAAGCCAATTGCAAAGAAGAGAATTTATGATAACTAGCTGGTCTTATACGTACAAGTGTTGCGGCATGTAGAATAGCATGTCCCAGGCGAGATGTTGGGAGATTTGTTTTCATTAATAATGAGTCTAGCAATTAATTGTAATCGTTTAATCAAAGATTCGACAAGACCATTTTGTGTGTGAACATGAGCTACGGGATGTTCAACATTAATCCCAATTGACATGCAATATGCATCAAAAGCATGTGATGAAAATTCACCGACATTATCCAAACGGATATTTTTAATGTGATGGTCGGGAAATTGTGCTCGTAATTTAATTATTTGAGCAAGTAATCTCATAAACGCCAGGTTGCGAGTAGATAATAAACATACATGTGACCATCGGGATGATGCATCAATTAAGATCATAAAATATTTGAACGGTCCACATGGTGAATCAATAGGTCCACAAATATCTCCGTGAATCCGTTCGAGAAATGTAGGACTTTCAGCTCCTACTTTTACTGGTGATGGTTTAACAATTAATTTTCCTAGAGAACATGCAGTACATGCGAATTTTTCTGATGTTAATATCCTTTTTATTTTTTAAAGGATGACCATGTGTATTCTCAATGATTCTTCTCATCATGGTAGATCTCGGATGACCCAACCGGTCATGCCAAATGCTAAAAGTAATAGGATCAGTAAACTTTTTGGTTTACTAGATGATGAATTTCAATTGTACGTATTTTTACAAAATATAGGCCAGTAGAAAAAGACTGCAATTTTTCTAATACAGATTTCTTATCCAAATGCATTTGAGTAATAAAAAGATGCTCAATCCCATTTTCCTCATTTGTTTCAACATGATATCCATTTCTGCGGATATCTTTAAAACTCAATAAATTTCTTTTGGATTTTGAGGAAAATAGTATCTTATCAATAATTATTGTTGTTCCTTTAAGCAACAATATACTACCTCTTCCGGAGCCCTCAATTACATTTGCACTACCGTTTATCGTATAAATATTTATTTCTCCCATTTTGAGATCAGAAAAATATTTCTCATTTTTTTTAGTATGGTGTGTGTAGTTCCACTATCAATAATACATACATCATCATTAACAACAGCCATCTGAACACAAATATATATATATATGCAAACGTAAATATTATTAAAATAGAATGAAAATGAAAATACAAAAATATCAGGGTGAAGCTTTAGTTCTTCTGGACACTTGCCATCACCAATTAAATGGTCTATCCTACCGATCCGGGTGTTCAAAAAAATCCGATACATCCATATGGGTAATATTGATATTAAGATCTTCAGGATCAATATCATCATCCTCAACATTATTTATTGGATGTTGAGAAAAATTTGCTTCCACATTTTTATTTTTCAATGAAGCTTGATACAATTCAACTAAATGCTTAGCCGTACTGACGGTTTCGTGACCAATGACCTTTCATGCCACATCTATAACATATATCCTCATGCTTTTCTTCAATTTCTTTTTCTTTTCCCTTATGATCTTTTCTATTCCACTTCAGGTGGCCAGTATTTCTCACGGTTTGATTATGATTGTGATAAGGGAAATATCGAGCGTGTCTACGACCATAACCACGACCACGGCCACGGCCATGGCCACGACCACGACTATAACGATGGCTTACGCTAGAGCCAACGACATTCACTTCAGGAGTCGTTGTTGAGCCGATTGAGTGCAGCTTCATGATTTCTCAATAATAACTCATTATTCTTCTCTACAATGAGGAGGACGATAATTAAATACGTAAATTTTGTATACCCCTTTTCTCGATATTGTTCTTTGCGGGACAATATTTGAGGCATGAAAGGTGGAGAATGTCTTCTCCAACATATCTTCATCGAGTCACTTTTTCTCCGCATAATTTTAATTGAGATGTAATTTTATACATTGCGGAGCTATATTCATTCACGGTTTTAAAATCTTGCAACCTCGGGTGCAACCATTCATACCGTGCGGTGGGTAGTACGACCATCTTCGGGTGGTCAAATCTTTCTTTTAAATTTACCCACAGGACATATGGATCTTTTTCGGTAAGATATTCCATTTTCAAATTTTCATCGAGATGACGACGAATAAAAATCAAAGCTTTAGCCTTGTGTTGTGCGAGATGCACTATTATTTGCTTGAATAGTTTCACTAAGGCCTTCAGCATTTAGATGCATTTCTGCATCGAGAACCCATGACATATAATTTTTTCTAGAAATATCAAGGGCTACAAATTCGAGTTTAGCGAGATTAGCCATAGAGATCAATAAATGCGTACATGTCTTACGGTTTTATTAACGGCGAAACTCGTGCTTAGTCTTCGGCCTTTTGTACCGGTAGGACTCGCTGATAACGTGTTATAAAATTAGGGTAGTGTTAGAATAAAATCTACACACTACACACTAAGAAAATTCTAACTATTCTTTGAATAAGAATTTCTCTTCAAACTTCTCTCTTTCTTTCTCTCACAATTCTTTCTCTAATCTTTCTTTCACTAATCTTTCTTTCACAAAATAATGGTGTATTACAAGCTTAGAGAATAGCTCTATTTATAGAGCTCTAATTAGTGGATTACATCATGACATACATCATCTTCCACTAATCTTAATTAGTGGTGTCTCCACTAAATGGTGGACATTCATAAAAATCTTCTCTAATTATTCACATAAATCCATAATTAGTGGAGCCTCCACTAATTAATAAAGATTCCAATAATTCATAACATTTTTACGTTTTATCAAATATATTTAATTATTTATTACAAGGACTCGATGGATTTATCAAATAGGTCATACTTCTAGGGACCTAATTATAAACAGACAATGATAGACAATGATAACACTAATCAAGCAACAAAATGGTAGTTTATTGCTTGTTCGATAACTCAAAATGATTAAAAATAATTAATTAAGTATTTTAATAATAAAATTTTATTATTACTTAATTGATTAAGATGTGATGAAATTGTATTATAAATTTTAAATGAAATAAAAATTTACTTAAATTTAAAATCTAAATATATCAAATAGTCATTTAATTATTACTGCTTCAACCTCAACTAATTTGATAATGTTTGACTTAATACAGTATGTCATGTAAGAATAACAATTATAATATAATAATAAATATTATAATAAAATAAATTGAATATGTAGGTCATGTAATATTTTATATTAAACTTAAACATGTAAAAGTAATATATAATAATAATATTAGTTATTTAATAATATATAATATATTAAATTTTTTATTTTAAAAAATATCAATTTTTTAAACACAGTCAAAATAATAAGTAGATCCATATAATTTGAAGCGTAAAAAGTAATAATTTGTATTTAACATAATATATAATATAATGTAATATAAAAATAATTAATAATTAAATTACTATTTTTATATTTTAATTTTTAAAATTTAATAACTAATTAAATATTTATTTTAATTATATTTTAATTTTTATATGAAATATTTGATGAAATCAAACCAAAGTGTCAATATTTTAAATTTTAGAGTTAAGTTTAAATATTTAAAAATTTTTAGAGTTTTTACTTGATGAAAACGAGTCATTGGATTAAAGGCAAAAATGTCTTTAAAAAATATATATTTTTATAATTATACCCTTCACATTTAAAATTTAATTATAATACTATTTACATTTTAAATTCAGTAATAATATTCTTTTTAAATTTAAATCATTTCAAATATATCATTATGTTACGAATTTAATGAAATATTGTACGTTTAACCATTTTAAAAGGATGTGATTATAATATATTCACTATTATTAAGGACAAATTGATAATATTAGTTTTTGTCTTCTCTAAATAATGAACGTTTTTTTGTGAGAATGAAAAACTTTGTTCTATTGCTGTAACTCTCTCAAGAGCAATTTTAATTATAATAAATCCCTTATACCAATAATTTTTATTATAATCTTCAATGATTATATATTTTGATTATATATATTTTCATAAAAACTATGTATCCATTGAAGTTTATCAAAATCTCTTATACCAATGATTTATATTATAATCTTTAATATTTTTAAGATTTACATAAATAGGGCAAAAATTTCATTCTCACTAAAAAAACGCTTATTGTTTGGATAAGACAAGAGATTATTGTTATGAATTATTGGAATCTCCATTAATTAGTAGAGGCTCCACTAATTATGGATTTATGTGAATTATTAGAAGATTTTTATGGATGTCCACCATTTAGTGGAGACACCACTAATTGAGATTAGTTGAAGATGATGTATGCCATGATGTATTCCACTAATTAGAGCTCTATAAATAGAGTTATGCTCTAAGCTTGTAATACACCATCATTTTGTGAAAGAAAGATTAGTGAAAGAAAGATTAGATAAAGAATTGTGAGAGAAAGAAAGAGAGAAGTTTGAAGAGAAATTTTTGTGCAAAGAATAGTTAGAATTTTCTTAGCGTGTAGTGTGTAGATTTTATTCTAACACTACCCTAATTTTATAACACGTTATCAGCACGAGTCTCTGCCGTTATTAAAGCCAGAAGACAGGTACGCATTTATTGATCTCGCTAAATTTGAATTTGTAGCCCTTGATATTTCTGAAAAAAAAAATTATATGTCATACAAAAATGCATCTAAATGCTAAAAAAAGGAGATCCATATGTCATGTGGATAAAAAGAAAGAGTTGACCACCTGAAGATGGTCGTACTACCCATTGCACGGTATGAATGGTTGCACTCGAAGTTGCAAGATTGTAAAACCGTGAACTCCGTGATGTATAAAACTACATCTTAGTTAAAAATTTTACGGAGAAAAAGTTATCGATGAAGTTATATTGGAGAAGACATTCTCCATTTTTCATGTTCTACAGTAACAATATCGAGAAAAAGGGTATCCAAAATTGACAGCTTTAACATGAGTTATTATTGAGAAATCATGAAGCCATATGAACTGGCTCAACAGCACTCCCAGAAGTGAATGCTTGTTGGCTCCAGTAGAAGCCATCGTTATAGTCGTAGTTGTGGCGGTGGCCGTGGTTATGGTCATGGACACACTCGATATTTCCCTTATCACGGAGAAATACGGCCACTGAAGTGGAACGAGAAAAGATAATAAGGGAAAAAGATATTTCCATTAATAATAAGCATCACATCTTTTATTCATAGCACTAGTGTTCATATGAATTTGATGATACATGCTTATAGTTGCTCTTTTGTAATTGAGCTGACAAATGTAAGATGAAGGTTTGTAATTGTTCTTTTTCAATATTTACATTAGAGGACGACAAACAATTAGTAATTATGGACTTCAGCTCATCTTTTTCATTATCAAGCATACTAAAAACAAATGGAAGCCCTCAAAGGTATCTCACTTGAAATTAGGAGGAAGCGGTTGGTATGAAAAGGAAAACATATCAAAATCTTCTGCGTTCGAATTAGGCAGAAGCGGTTGGTTTGGAAAGGAAAACATATCAAAATATTCTGTGTTCGAATTAGGTAGAAGCGGTTGGTTTGGAAAGGAAAATACATCAACATCTGCTGCAGAAACTGAGTCAAAATTTGACCATGTCTCAAATGAATTACGAGTCTCCATATCTGCTTTATGATTTTTGTTTTTGATGTTTACTAATGACTGATAACTGAGATATATATCGATACATATATATATATATATATCTGTATGAGAAAGAAGAAGAGGTAGATGGTAGGTAGAGGGTCAGAGGAGAAGAAAATACAAGAAAGGAAGACGAAAAGTCGGTACCGGGAAGAGTGAAAAAAAAAAGAGATATTTTTCTTGGCATTTTCTGCTTGTCATCATTTTCTTATATTTCTTTTCTTATTCTCTTGTGAAATCATTATTCCCTAAATTAGGGGAGAATAGAAACAGTACAAGAAAGATCGTAATTGGACAACATCATTAAATTATCTTGATCTGCATACAAGCGCGTGTGAACTTGAAGTTCAAAAGATAATTCATTTGTAAAGCATTGCAAATCAAATGTCAGACGCTTTTGTTGACTCTAGAAGAGTAACAAAATCGCATATGCCAGCTATAAATGCTCCTATTCTAATTGAAGTTCCAACAGAACAAAAGATTTTACATATAGCTGCTGAGCCAAAAGCATGCCAGAAGCATGGCCGACCTCTTGGTTCTAAAGATAAAAATCCTCGAAAGAAGAGAGGATTAATGGTCCAGATGATCATATTAAAGCAAAGAATGATAAAGACCAAGAGAAAACTTATGACAAAGAATCAGATATAAATGAAAGTAACACTGAAATTTCTATCCATTATACCACTTCCGGTAGAAGTTGGAATCGGATAGCAACAATTATTGATCATATGTTTGCATATAATATCTCTTGATGTTATACAGGATAGTGATGATCCTGAACCAATATCAGTTGATGAATGTCGGCATAGAAAAGATTGGCTGCAAAGGAAAGATGCGATTCAATCGGAGTTAAATGTACTGACAAAACGTAAAGTCTTCGGACCTGCAGTCCGAACACCAGAAGGTGTAAAATCTGTTGGCTACAAATGGATATTTGTGCGAAAGCGCAATAAAAAGAGTGAAATCGTTCGATATAAAGCGCGATTAGTAGCCCAAAGTTTTTCACAAAGACCAGGTATTGATTATGATGAAACTTATTATCCTGTTGTTGATGCTATTACACTCCGATATCTTATCAGTTTGGCAGCACATGAAAAGATAGATATGCGCCTATTAGATGTTGTCACTGCTTACTTGTATAGAAATTTAGAAAATAAATCCCCGAAGGATTTCATATGCCTGAAGCATATAAACATTATCCTCGTGAAAATTACTCCATCAAGTTGCAGAAATTATTATATGGCCTGAAACAATCTGGGCGCATGTGGTTCACACGTCTTAGTGAATATTTATTGAAAGCGGGATTTAAAAATGACCAAGGTATGTCCATGTGTTTTTATTAAGAAATCTGGTTCTAAATTTGTGATATTAGCTATATATGTTGATGATATTAATCTTATTGGAACTCCTGAAGAGCTCCAAGAAACAATTGATTATTTAAAAAGAGAATTCGAAATCAAGGATTTTGGTAAAACTAAATTTTGTCTTGGTTTACAAATTGAACATCTGAAGAGTGGAACATTTATTCATCAATCAACATATACAATAAAAGTGCTAAAAAGATTGTACATGGACAAAGCACATCTATTGAGTATTCCAATGATCGTCCGATCATTAAATGTGGATAAAGATCCTTTCTGACCTCAAGAAAATGATGAAGAACTCCTTGGTCTTGAAGTACCATATCTCAGTGCAATTGGTACATTGATGTATCTTGCTAATAATACACGACCTGATATTGCTTTTGCTGTCAATTTATTAGCAATATTTAGTTCTTCACCAACACGACGACATTGGAATGGAATTAAACAAGTCCTTCGATATCTCCAAGTAGCTACTTCTTCAAATCATGCTGAAATTATAGCCATTCATGAAGCAAGTCGAGAATGTGTATGGCTAAGATCCATGATTCATTATATCCGAGAAAGTTGTGGATTATCATCAATCAAAGATATTCCAACTCCTCTTTATGAAGACAATGCAGCTTGCATAGCTCAATTACGAGGAGGATATATTAAAGGAGATCGGACAAAACATATTTCACCAAAATTCTTCTTTACTCATGAACTTCAGAAGAAATGTGAAATTGATGTGCTACAAATTCGGTCATGTGATAACCCTGTAGATATTTTCACGAAGACTTTACCGACTGCAACATTTGAGAAGTTGAGATATAAAATCGGTATGTGTCGGTTTAAAGATTTAAATGAATCATCTCATCAGAGGGAGTAATAAACAGACATATAGAATAGTGTACTCTTTTTCCTTCACTAGATTTTTTTTTCCCACTGGGTTTTTATCTAGTAAGGTTTTAACGAGGCATATTCTTTATGTATGGATGGGCATCCAAGGGGGAGTGTTATGAATTATTGGAATATCCATTAATTAGTAGAGGCTCCACTAATTATGGATTTATGTGAATTATTAGAAGATTTTTATGGATATCCACCATTTAGTGGAGACACCACTAATTGAGATTAGTTGAAGATGATGTATGTCATGATGTATTCCACTAATTAGAGCTCTATAAATAGAGTTATGCTCTAAGCTTGTAATACACCATCATTTTGTGAAAGAAAGATTAGTGAAAGAAAGATTAGAGAAAGAATTGTGAGAGAAAGAAAGAGAGAAGTTTGAAGAGAAATTTTTGTGCAAAGAATAGTTAGAATTTTCTTAGTGTGTAGTGTGTAGATTTTATTCTAACACTACCCTAATTTTATAACAATTATCAATTTATCTTTAATAATGATGAGTATATTACAATCATATCCTTTTAAAACGATTAAACGTGGAACATCCCATTAAATTCATGAAAAAAGAGTGTACTTAAAAAGATTTAAACTTAATAATAATACTATTACTGAATTTTAAATATGACGGATATATTTAAAAAAATTTAAATTTAAGAGGAATACTATTGCTAATTTTAAATATAATAGATATAATTATAAAATAATACATTTATAAATGGCATTTTTTACCTTTAACCTGAACTATTTAATCCTATCCAAAATGCAATGGAATAATAATACAGCAAGCAAGATGCACCTTTTATTGGACAAATTTAAAAACTATATTCATAGGAAAAGCTGAAAAGCAATAATGATCAAAACGCTAGTCCTAAAATAGTATATGTTAAAAAAAATTGAGAAGAAAAATAAATAAATAAATAATATTTGAAATTTTGGTTGGTACTCCGAAAGTAATTTAAAGACAAAAACTAATAATTACTCTTTGAATTGTATTATCTTCCCCTCTATACAATTTCGCAAAGAAATTGAGAAGCTCAAAGCTTAAGACCAAATTGAGAAACTGATAATTTAATTTCTTTTTATTTTTATCTTATTATCAAAAATAAAAAAAATAATATCGAATTTCATAATACAAAAATCTCCAATAATATCTATCTTAAAAATAACTCAAAAATATCGATCTGCATGAAAATCTCGAATCAATTCATTACTATTAAAACCCTGAACAAGAAGAGACCAAAAAAAAAAAAAAAACCAGTATTAAGTAAGGAATAAGATCAATTGAACCCTATTTCGGCAAAGAGGAGAAAATTTTTATACAAATCTCCTACTAAAATTGACCAAAATTGTGCTTTAAAGGAAAAAAAAAAAAAAAAGTGGGAGGCTCGTTGTCTGGTTGACTATTCAAATGGATCGAGTTGGACAAAAGAATAGTGCAACTGCTACTCCACAATTCACAATCTCAGTGGTCCAAATGATAACTTCCTCCACTTGCCACCAACAACTGTCTCCAGCTCCGCCTACCGCGGCATATGCCACCGTCGCTAGCAGCGGCAGCGATTCTCATCTTAACATTCTCCAATTCGGATTTCTGGCAAGGAATTTGGATCCCACCGGGATGGTTGAACCCATAAACCTTTTCAGCTTCTCCCAACAACTCAGCAAACAAAGGGTGATTAAAGTATATCACAGGAACCAGAACTCTACACGCGTCGTCGTCTTTCTCTCCGACGTAGACAGCTAAATGCCCCTTTGGTACACTGACTGGCTTCGACTGCTCAAACGATTCTTGCCCCACCCGAATGTAACCCGATTTCAGCTTACCAAAGCAGAGACCTTTGGCTCCACGTCTCAACGACCGCCCCCAGCTACAGAGCTTCGACATGGCTCTAGTGGCGCAACTAGACGTTCCCAACCGCTGATAAATGGCTCTCGGCCGCGCTCGCTTGTTGATAAAGCAACCGAAGACCTTTACAAGCCTGCGTCCAAGTCTGAATCCTCTAGTTTTCTCCATGATTTTGTAGATGAGAAAATCAAAAGGGCTCGCTCAAAAAACGTTTCTCTGAAATGGGTATTGTCACAGTTCTTCCCAAGACTCAGCAGTTGACCCTTGACATTATCTTTTCTAAGCTATATTTATGAATCTCTTAGATACTGTAGCACTAGCACTGCAGCCAGCCACTCTGTTACTTCGTTTGTGGTCTTTTGGCTCGTGTAGATTGAAGCAGTGATGGAGATGATGGTGGGAGTATAATTGAAAGACTCCTGGAGTCGAAGAGAAAGGTTCTGTTGAGAAGCGGCACTCTTGGGTAGGCTTTATATATGAAGAGCCGGGAAGAGTCGGACAAACTGGGAGAATATGAGGAATGGCCGAATGGGGAGGCGTGAGTAGTGGGTTGGGTCGGCACACGGAGACGATTAGAGCTTTGGACTTCCAAATTTAAAATCCAAAAAAAAAAAAAAAAAAAAACAACCAGAGAAAGTTGAAAACGAAAGCCTAAGAGAAGCAGAGAAGGTGAAAGAGTCGTTAAGTGTATTGAATTTACGTAAATTAATAATTTAAAAAGATTATATCGTATGAATTATTATTTAAATATAATTTTTAAAAATTATTTATCAATATGAATGTAAGAATTTCCATAAGCTAAAAGGACGCAAGGTTACTTCCCGGCTGCATGGTGTCTCAGAGGTCATTAAAACATAGAGACAAGGAGAAAAGAAAAACCTTAAATTAATCCTTTTTTAAAAAATTGTTTTGGTGGTGAATCTCAATAAAATTTGAAATTTTTAATGACGTTTGAGAGATTAGTAAATTAATGGTATATTCTTTTCGTTCTTTTTTATCTATTTATTTTAACTAAAATTTTGTTTTAATTTATATATCTCATTAATAAATTAAGATAATATTAATTATTATTTTTTTATAAATAATTTTTTTAATATAATAAATATTATACATTTGTAATGAGAAATAAAACTAAATTAAATATATTTACCACATATAAAATTTTAAAATTTAATTATTTTTTAATAAAAAAAATTTTTTTAAAGTAAAATAAAAATATTAATTTATTAATTAAAATTTTTTATTTTTTAAAAATTTATAAAATAATTAAAATGAACCGATAAAAAATAATGGAGGGAGTTGTAAAATCAGATTAATTAAAGTAGTGTACTAAATTGAATACGGACTAAGAAGATGAAAGAGAGGGACTTTTCTTTTATTTGGTAGCTCTATATTTCTGCCACGTAACGGAAGTTCAATAGAAATGGATCCCTGTGTACGGAAAGTTTACGGTCTGTGGTCAACGTTTTACTTTGACCCAAATGTGGATGATTTAATGCAATCTTGACCTCTCATTAGGTAAAATGTAGCGGCCTTTCGACTACATGTCTTGATAGTAACCGGTGGTTAGGTAAAAGTGAACAAGAAATGTGAACCAATAGTAATCAACTTTCAATATAGTCGAGTACTTCCATACAAGGATAATATTTTATTTGTTTATTTTTATCAATTTTATTTTAATTAAAATTTTTATTTTAATTTATTTGTCTTATTAATAAATTAAAATTATATTAATTGTTATTTTTTACAAATATTCTTTTTTAATACAAAGAGTATTGTGTACTTGTAATAAAAAATAGAAGTAAATTAAATATACTTACAATATATAAAATTTTAAAATTTGATTATTCCTTAAAAAGAAGAAAGATTCTTTAAGGGTAAAATAGAAAATATTAATTAATTAAATAATTTTTTTTAAATTCGTGAATCGATTAAAATAGACAGATAAAAAGAGGGAGTATCAAAGTAATAAATTCTTTAATTTTTCTCGAGACATATGATACAGTAATGAAGATGAATCTATAGTAGTGTGCAATAATAGAATTAGGAATATGAGATTAGAGGGACAAAGTTATAATTTTTTTAAAAAAAAATTTGAGGAGTGAGAGGCTAATTCTTAAAAGATTTTTAAAAATTTTTAATTTTATTAGGGAAAACATTTCATTTATAAAAACGTTGGGAGGCTTACCCTCTTAATTCCGTCTATGATGGTATCTCCAGAAGTCACGAATTTGATTCCTCGTTGTGCATCTCGCAATTTATATTTAATTCACATTTATCTATTATGCATCTCACGATTTATATAATCTATTTTATCTGCTAAACAAAAGTGCATCATTACTTTTCGTAGAACGGAAAAAACCACAACCGCTATCTTTTAAATGCACATAAGATGGAAGGCAAGAACTTACATCAAATTCGAACTCATAATATTACGATCTCTAAATTTACACTATCCGAACAATTTAATTACAGATTGCATCATCAGCCTTGTTACTTGGGAAAGTGATTGTCCATGGTTCATTTCTAATTGTAGGTGCACCTTAGCAAGAACATCGTATACTAATATATTTACAAGTTGAATTGTGGTTTATTCATATAAAGGGGAAAAAAAAAGAAAAGTATAATAGTCCATACTTTATTAGAGAGGGTGGAAAAAAAGAAAGAAATGTAAAGGTCAATATGGAATTGGGACCATAAGATCATAATCTTCAAAGTCCGGTGACACGTAACAATCCAACCATACACGTGTTACACGTACATATACACAATTTATAAAACATTTTTCTCGTTTTTTGGTTTCAAATTGGATTATATTCCAATTTTCGAAGGAAATAATCATTTATGCAATAAAATAAAGACAAAAAAAAAGGCCAAATAAAGTTAACTTTATGATAAAGGACGGGTCGAATAAAAAACAAAAAAGAAAACGGAAATGTGACCGGATCGGTTAGGAATTTGAACCGGTATAAAAGGTTAGCTAACCGATTGATTGAGATCGTAATTCCTAACCGATTTGAACTGTTGTATAAGTTGTAACTAAGAAAGGGAATCCCGCGGGAAAAATGGCGGAAAGAGAATATATTTTGCTTTCCTTTTTGTTGTCAATTTGTTTTTTTTTTAATATTATCAAGAATGTGTTAAATAAGACGTTGAGGGAGTTATCTAGTGGTCAAGTATTTTTTTAATTATTTAAAATCACAATAATTAGATTATTAAAATATTCAATGAAAACGAAGATATGAGATATGAGAAGGATTAGATGAGAAGGGTCAAATGTGGCGTCCTATCTCTCTCTATATATAGACGGAATCAAAAACTTGAATTATAAAGACAATATTATAAAATTTGAATAGTATTAGAATAAAGTCTACACACTACGCACTAATAAAACTCTAACTATTCTTTGTACAAGAATTTCTCTCTTTCTTTTCTCTCACAATTTTCTCTAATCTTTCTTTCACTAATCTTTTTTTCACAAAATAATGGTGTATTACAAGTTTAGAGAATAGCTCTATTTATAGAGCTCTAATTAGTGGATTACTTCATGTCATACATCATCTTCCACTAATCTTAATTAGTGGTGTCTCCACTAAATGGTGGACATTCATAAAAATCTTCTCTAATTATTTACATAAATTCATAATTAGTGGAGCCTCCACTAATTAATAGAATTTTCAGTAATTTTAAGATATTCATAACACTCCCCCTTAGATGTCCATCTATTACATAAAGAATATGCCTCGTTAAAATCTTACTAGATAAAAATCCAGTAGGAAAAAAAATGTAGTGAAGGAAAAAGAGTACACTATTCTATATGTCTATTTATTACTCCCCATGATGAGATGATTCATTTAAATCTTTAAACCGATGCATACCGATTTTATATCTCAACTTCTCAAATGTTGCAGTCGGTAAAGTCCTCGTGAAAAATATCTTCGAGGTTGTCACATGACCGAATTTGTAGCATATCAATTTTATCTTTCTTCTGGAGTTTGGTGACCTATATTGTGTCCGATCTCCTTTAATATATCTTCCTCGTAATTGCGCTATACAAACTGCATTCTCTTTATAAAGAGGAGTTGTAATATCTCTGATATATGATAATCCACAACTTTCTTGGATATAATGAATCATTATCTACTTGCTTCATGAATAGTTGTAATTTCAACATAATTTGAAGAAGTAGCTGCTTGGAGATATCGAAGGACTTGTTTAATTCCATTCCAATATCGACGTGTTGGTGAATAACTAAATCTTGCTAATAAATTGATAGCAAATGCAATATCAAGTCGTGTATTGTTAGTAAGATACATCAATGCACCAATTGCACTAAGATATGGTACTTCAGGACCAAGAAGTTCTTCAACATCTTCTTGAGGTCGGAAAGGATCGGACGATCATTGGAATATTCAATGGATGTGCTTTTTCCATGTCAAATCTTTTTAGAACTTTTGCTGTATATGTTGAATAAATGTTCTACTTGCCAAATGTTCAATTTGTAAACCAAGGCAAAGTGTAATTTTACGACCATCCTTGATGTCGAATAATCAATTGTTTCTTGGAGCTCTTCAAAAGTTCCAATAAGATTAAAATCATCAACATATATAGCTAATATCACAAATTTATAACCAAATTTCTTAATAAAAACACATGGACATACCTGGTCATTTTAAATCTCGCTTCCAATCAATATTCACTAAGATGATTGAACCACATGCGCCCAGATGGCTTCAGGCCATATAATGATTTCTACAATTTGATGGAGTAATTTTTACGAGGATAATGCGTATATGCTTCTGGCATATGAAATCCTTTGGGGATTTTCATGTAAACATCATTTTCTAAATTTTCATACAAGTAAGCAGTGACAACATCTAATAGACGCATATCTATCTTTTCATGTACTGTCAAACTGATAAGATATCGGAGTGTAATAGTATCAACAACATGATAATAAGTTTCATCATAATCAATACCTGGTCTTTGTGAAAAACCTTGGGCTACTAATCGTACTTTATATCGTACGATTTCATTCTTTTCATTACGTTTTCGTACAAATATCCATTTGTAACTAACAGCTTTTACACCTTCTAGTGTTCGGACTGCAGGTCCGAAGACTTCACGTTGTGTCAGTGCATTTAACTCCGATTGAATCGCATCTTTCTATTGCAGCCAATCTTTTCTATGCCGACATTCATCAACTGATATTGGTTCAGGATCATCATTATCCTGTATAACATCAAGAGATATTCTATGCAAACATATGATTAATAATTATTTCTATCCGATTCTAACTTCTATCGGAAGTGGTATAATGGATAGAAATTTCAGTGTTACTTTCATCTATGTCTGGTTCTTTGTCATAAGTTTTCTCTTGGTCTTTATCATTTTTTACTTTAATATGATCATCTGGACCATTAATCATCTCTTCTTTCGAGGATTTTTATCTTTAGAACCAAGAGGTCGGCCATGCTTCGGCAGGCTTTTAGCTCAGCAATTATATGTAAAATCTTTTATTCTGCTGGAACTTCAATTAGAATAGGAGTATTTATAACTGGCATATGCGATTTTGTTACTTTTCTAGAGTCAACAAAAGCGTTTGGCATTTGATTTGCAATGCTTTACAAATGAATTATCGTTTGAACTTCAAGTTCACATGCACTTGTATGCGGATCAAGATAATTTAATGATGTTGTCCAATCACGATCTTTTTTGTACTGTTTCTGTTCTCCTCCTAATTTAGGGAATAATGATTTCATAAGAGAATAAGAGAAAATAAAAAGAAATATAAGAAAATGATAACAAGAGAATAATGATTACACAAGAGAATAAGAAAAGAAATATAAGAAAATGATGACAAGCAGGAAATGCCAAGAAAAATATCTCATTTTTTTTTATTTTACTCTTCCCGGTACTGACTGTTCCTCTTCCTCTCTTATCTTTTCTTCTCCTCCTACTATCTACCTCTTCTTATTCCTCATACATATATATATATATATATATATATATATATATATATGTATCGATATATATTTCAATCATTAGTCATTAGTAAATATCAAAAACAAAAATTACAAAGCAGATATGGAAGCTCGTAATTTATTTGAGACATGGTCAAATTTTGACTTGGATTCTGCAGTAGATTTTGATGTATTTGTCTGTTCAAGCCAACCGCTTCCTCTTAATTCTAATGCAAAAAATTTTGATCTGTTTTCCTTTCCAAACCAACCGGTTCCTCCTAATTTCAGGTGAGATACCTTTGAGGGTTTCCATTTTTTTTTTTTGGTGCTAGATAATGAAATTAAATTCTTTTTTGATTTGTTTTTTTTTTTTATGTAAATCAGTGAACATACTGCTTTGGATCAATTTGATCCGCCCATGCAAGAGACTATTTTTGATGTTGTTCCTCTTGATACTATTCCTTTGAATGAGGATATACTTGTACACGCTCTTTTCTACTCCCTAATGAATTTTGAACAAAGCCAGAATATGATTCCAGGTTATTATACATTTAAACATGGATTTTGAATGGTATTACCTTTACTGATATTATTTTCTGTTTCTAGGAGAAATAATAAGTGGTCTTGGCAACGAAGTCGGAGTAAGTACTCATGAAATGTATAATATCGAAGTTCAAGATATTATTTCAAACGAAATTCCTATAAAGAATAAGAGGATTAAGAGACAGAGAGAGAAGAAGGGCAATAACTCTCAAACACTATCAAGAGAAACCATTTTGCAGTACTTTTACCTGCCAATCAAGAGCGCGGCCAAAGAACTGAATATTGGCATAACCCGTCTTAAAAAAAGATGTAGGGAGTTAGGAATTCGTCGATGGCCTCACAGGAAACTGATAAGTTTGGAGACCCTAATCCAGAATGTTCAGGTTCTCTCTCACACACCCTTATACTTTGCAAGTATGAAACTATGAAAGATTTATAAGTAAATAACTGATGATATCACTTCGATTTACAAGAGATGCAAAATAAAGAAGAAGGAGGACATATGGCTAAGAAGAAGTTGAAAGAAGCCATTGAAATATTGGAATGTAAAAAGCAGTTGGTGGAAGAAAATCCTGATACGCAGTTGGAGGACCAAACACAGAAATGGAGACAAGCATGCTTCAAGGCCAAATATAATGAGAAACTTAAGTATAATAAACTTAAGGGGATCATAAAATCCCAAGACTCATTTCACAGTAACTTTACGGCTAATTCTACTACTAATCTAAATGTTGGCTCAAAAGGGAAAGAAAAGGAGGAGGATGCCGAAAAAGAGGAGTTGAAGTCCATAATTACTAATTATTTATCTCTCTCTAATGTAAATATTGAAAAAGAACAATTACAAACATTCATCTTAAATTTGTCAGCTCAATTACAAAAGAGCAACTATAAGCATGTATCCTCAAGTTCATATGAACACTAGTGATATGAATAAAAAATGTGATGCTTATTATTAATGGAAATATCTTTTTCCCTGATTATCTTTTTTGTTCCCCTTCAAGTGGCCAGTATTTCTCTATGATAAGGGAAATATCGAGTGTGTCCATGACCATATCCACGGCCACTGCCACAACTACGATTATAACGCTGACTTCTACTAGAGCCAACAGCATTCACTTCTGGGAGTACTGTTGAGCCAGTTGGTCTGGCTTCATGATTTCTCAATAATAACTCATTGTTTTTCTTTGCAATGAGGAGGGTAGTAATTAAATCTGTGTATACCATTTTTCTCGATATTGTTGCTGCAGGACAATATTCGAGGCATGAAAGGTGGAGAAGGTCTTCTCCAATATATCTTCATCAGTAACTTTTTCTCCGCATAATTTTAACTGAGATGTAATTTTATACATCGCGGAGTTATATTCATTCACGGTTTTTAAAATCTTGCAACTTCAGGTGCAATTATTTATACCGTACAGTTGGTAGTACGACCATCTTCAGGTGGTCAAATCTTTCTTTTTATCCACATGACATATGAATCTCCTTTTTTTAGCATTTAGATGCATTTCTGTATGACATATAATTTTTTCCAGAAATATCAAGGGTTACAAATTCGAATTTAGCGAGGTTAGCCATAGAGATCAATAAATACGTACCTGTCTTCTGGCTTTGATAACGGTAGAGACTCGTGCTGATAACGTGTTATAAAATTTGGGTAGTGTTAGAATAAAATCTACACACTACACACTAATAAAACTCTAACTATTCTTTGCACAAGAATTTCTCTCTTTCTTTTCTCTCACAATTTTCTCTAATCTTTCTTTAACAAAATAATGGTGTATTACAAGTTTAGAGAATAGCTCTATTTATAGAGCTCTAATTAGTGAATTACATCATGGCATACATCATCTTCCACTAATCTTAATTAGTGGTGTCTCCACTAAATGGTAGACATCCATAAAAATCTTCTCTAATTATTCACATAAATCCATAATTAGTGGAGCCTCCACTAATTAATGAAATTTCCAATAATTTTAAGATATTCATAACAGACAAGTTATATTTAAGGAATAATGTTATAATTTTTAAAAAATATTTAGTGTGATGAAATAAAAAATTTTAAATTTTTTATAAAGAAATTTATAAGATAAAATTAAAAAATTAAAAAATGTTGCCCGCCTACCACCTCCCGTTTGATTTGTCCCTATGTATATATATATGTGTGTTGTGTGCATGTACATGCATATTTTTGCATGTGCGAGTATGTCTTTAACGTGGTTCGGTCTTTCGACTCTAAAGAAAAATATTCCATTATGTAATTTTTGGACGGATAAAATTACAAACCCTCACAAAATAACTCAAGGTCCAAAAATCTCCCAATTTACTAGACTCAATGAATTGGTGTGCTCTCCTTAAAAATAATACTAACCTATTTATAGGGAAAGCCTTTCTTACTATTCTTTAAATTATCTCATGTATGATTGAGAAAAATTTAACACAAATAAATCCTGATCAGAAAAATTTATATTTAGAGAAAGGTGATAATTATCATGTAAAGTAAGCAAGAGGGAAATCATAATTCATATGATTGATTATAAAACTAAACCTAGCTAAGGCTTGGTTTGGTTGGACTGTTTTGTAAAAATAAATGAGGAGGGAAAGTAAATATGAAGATAAATGAGACATTTATCTCGTTTGATTGGAGGTAGATGTGGAGGGGAAGTAAATCAGGAGATGTACCACTCCCTCCTCCACATCAGCATTTTCTTCCCTCCCAATTTGGAGGGATTAAAGTGAGAGTAATAATGACAATATTGATCACATTTTTAACATTAAAAATTTTAATAAAATAAATAATGAGAGAATAGTAAATTAAATTAATTATTCTCTTTCTTTTTCCATCTCATTCCCTTTATATTTTCACTCATACCAAACAGAATAAGAGTAAATAAATTAATTTCTCCTAGTGAAAGTAAAGTGTACTACTTCTCCCCTCCTTTCTTCTCTCCATCCCATTTTCGAACCAAAACAAGCCTAAAACTGTTACATATTGTAGTGGTACGCTGTTAAACAGTGACAAGAAAGAGAGAATATAAAAGCTTGTTTGCTTTACAGTAGAATTTGGATTTATGTGATTAAGTTTTACTAAAAATAGAATACTTTAAGCTTTTTGCAGCCAACAATTGCTTGCCTTGCTTGATTTCTAAGGCCTCAAATCCAAACAAGCCGGAATCGAATAATTACAGATGGATATTTTGGATATGCTAAGCCAAGTGGAAATTGATTCTTACGTACAGTGTTTTCCTTTTTCTTCCTTTTTTTTTTGGTTGTAATTTCTTAGTGGAAATGTTATATTAATCTCGAGGAAGGAAAAGGAAAAACGCATATAAAATCATTGTAAAACTGAAGAATTTTATAAAAAGAAGTTATTGTTACGGAAATTAATAATAATAGAAAAAATTAAAAGTAAGAAAAAAAAATTAAAAGATACATATAATTTACTTAATTCGGTTAAAGTAATTTATAAATATACAGATAAAGAGATTTTTTATTTTTTTAAGAACAATTATATAGTGAGATAATATTATAAATTTTCAAATTATATATTTATAAGAAATATATATTACCATATCGCGAGAATTGCATTGGCCCTCGCAACCCTAAAGAGATCTGTGGTAGCAAAGGGTTGGGATTGATATCCTATAAAATTCTCCTCTCTAATTGTGCTCTCAAAAAATTTAAATTAGGTCATAATTCGAATTCACGTAAATAATTCAAGGTAGCCAACAGTTATACTAGTCTTAGGAAAGGAAAAAGAAGATTGCGTAGGAGATCATTATTAAACTCGGGAATTTTGGAATAAAAAGAAATGTTATACGAAGTGTGTTATTATTATTATTTTTTTTATAGAAAAAAAATGTGCAATTACTTTGATAGATACATATACCTACTATTCTTATTACGTACTGCTGTTATTCTTAGACTATATATTCTCTATATTTTCCATATTATTGTATCTCAAGTTGCCCAGGATTCTTGAAATTTCAAGTAGGCAAGTGGAACATTTTTTTTCCCCTCTTTTGACTAGTGGATTATATAGATTGAAAAAGAAGGCAGAGTTGAAATTTGCAGAATTTTCTACCGGGGGGGAGGGGGGGGTTGGCGTGGAATTATCTTAAGTCTAGCCAGATCATTAGTTAAGCAGTGGAAGAATAGGTATAGCCAAGTGCTTCAAGAAATTGGCACTAGCGACAATACCATGTGTGAACGAACTTGCAAATTCAACATTGTTCTTTGAAATATTTTTTAATTGATTGAAGTTTGGAAGAAGAAAAAAGATGTAGTAATTTCAATCTCATTGATCCATTTATAATAATTTTAATATAGAATTATATTTGATTTATATTTTCAGCATAGACATCATTGATTCATTATATTTGAACTATGCCCTCGAAAGGGATTGAGTGCTTAATTCACTTAGTAGATTATCAACACAAGAATGTATATTGTGAGTTGAGTTCATATGTCAAAGTAAATAGATTATTTTTTTAAATATTTTTTTAAAATTGTGCAATATAAATAATTATGTATGTTATACAAACTCACTATAATCATAATATAAATGAATGATTCACCACATAAAAAAATTATATACTCACGTATTATCCCATTCCCATACCTTATTCTTATACTCTTTCAGAATTTGATATGCTCGTTATGCTTTCCATGTGGTGCTTTGGACAACAGAACGTGCCATTTTTTCACCATTCAAAGTCTATGAATCTTCCCTCCCAAAGTCTTCATCTTGGGTTAGAATGGATTAAGAAATGTTATTATGCTAATGAATGAAAGATCTTAGGTTCGGGTGATCAAATTAATATTACCAAGATGATATTCAGGTAAGGAAGAAACTTGTAACTAAGTTATAAAGTCAAACTTTGATTTTTATAAGTTTCAAAGTAAAAAATAAATTTACGAAACTAGAATCTTAATGTTACAAGTTGACTAGTTTGACATTAACGATTCACAGGCATTGGATGGTATTTCTGCCGATGAAGGAACTTGTTACTTAGTTGCAAGGTTGAGTTTCATCTTCATGCTTAACAGTTTTACCAAACTGTTCTATATGCTTGATATTCTCTTTAATTAGTCATATAACAATTGTCAAGATTTAAGATAATGCATGCAATTATTAGTGGTTTTTGGTTTCAAAGGAAACTATTAAAGAAAAACATTAGAAAGAAGGGAATCACAACCAGCCATCAGGGCTTGTTTATACTAGACAAATTTCTCAAGAAACGATCTTTTTCCAAGAAGGAAGACAAGAACTCCCAGACAAACTTTGTCTATGAAGTTTAAGGAACACACAACACAGAGTAGGCATTGCAGAAAGCAAGAAAAAGACAGCTGGGTTTCCGCAGATTCTGCCCATTTTGTCTTCCCTCCACCATGCAAGGATCTGGAAGGCTTCAATCTGACTCAGCTAAGTATTCATAAATCTACATCTAAACAAAGTTAGTGGAGTTTTTTATTCGATGCACGGGTGGGTTCAATAGATTTTACACTTATAATTGTCTGGTCGGATGTGGCTTGAGGCATATTTTATCTTGAGAAGTTTGTCGATCTTTTATGAGAAAGAAGAACCCTTTAGCTAATATTGCATTTCTTTGCTTGCTAATTTGGCCTTTTTTTGCTGTGGATGAAAATGGAATCATGCAAAACAACACAACTAAAACCAAAAAAGAGTGTTTGATCATGAATTGAACAACTAGAGTTTGAGAAAATGCCAAAGCCAACTAATGTGCATGCATCTTTAATAGCATATAGAGATAAAATGACAGCCAATTGATTAGGAGCTAAAAGAGAAATTGAATGATTTAATTGCTGATTTATGTATGAAATGAGTTGTATGGATAAGATGAGCGATGAGTGTTATTTTTTGAACATGAAGTAATAGATTTATTTTTTGAAATGAAATTTTTACTAACAATTTATTGTTTTGCTGGTTTTTTTATGAGACTATTTATCAGATGTATAGAAGAATCTGTGATGGAATATGTGCACATCAATGGTATTTGTATAGACGAACTGACTTCAATTTTTGTATGATCTAATACAAATTAATGACTTCTTTTTTGGATAACATTTTTTAAGGTTAACGACATATTTTTAAAATCTTTTATGAAAAAAAAGAGAGAAAAAAAAGAGCGTCGATATTAAACTTTTTTACTAATAAATGTGATATCTTATCAACCTGGTTTTGTCCTCAATGCAACATTTACTGGCTTAGACTGATATTCTGCCTCATCTTTCACCCTTAGTTTTAGCCTAGATAGAGTTGTCCCTCAAATTTTGCATTCTTGCTTCCTGCTAAGTCACTGCTTCCTGAAGTAGAAGCATATTATCTTAGATTTGCTGCTGAGGTTTGGTTCCCAATTCAAGAGGTCAAAGTTAGAAGAAGAAAATTATCTTATGCTTATATTGCACCATGGAGTAGCTTCTAACTAGTTTTAGCACTGAATTCAATTAATCTTGCTTTTGCTTCTACTTAAATGACAAGCAGACATTTTGATCTCTCTTGCCTTCTTCTCTTGGCATCATCGAACACTTCTGTAGCCTGTGAGGATCCTCAGCTTCAACATCACTGATTACCTTGCCATTTTAGCCAAACAGTTCTTCTCTGCTTTAGTGACTGCATAATAATCTGAAGCACAGGGCAAGATTGTATTGGTGGGCTTATCACAGAAAAATTTTTAAGTTCACTTGATACATGTGCAAAAGATATTGTATAATAAATATTTTGTATAATATTATTTGTACGAGGTATAACTATTTAAAACATTCGGTGCACGTACACCGAGTACACTAAAGAATTTCCCTTATCATACACTCGCTCTGTCTTATCAAAATTGACCTATTTATTATTAAATATTTTTTTAAAAAGAAAAATTTAAATATATTATATTTTATAAAATAATTAATATTTCTTTAATATATTAGTTTTATATATATTTAAATTTGATATAAAATATTTTAGAACTCACATATTTCTTACTTATATTATATTATATTATTATACTATAATTTTTATATTTATATAGAATTTTATATTAAGTCAATTACTCAATTTGATTGAGCGGAAGAGAATAGTCATATGAAATCTTTTCTGAAATCGAATCCTCGGAATTGCCACTTGCCTCATGTCCATGGTTGGAGGAAGTGGTTGACATGGACCTTTCAGACAAGTACCTCAAGAGCTGGAAGATGATTGAAATATTGGTCTTATTAGCTCCCCAAAGAGCTCTTTCTGATGATTGCTATATTTTTCATACGGGCACCGTTTCTGATGATAGGCAATGTTGTTAGAATTAGAAAGTAGATAAATCTATTGCCTAAATGAATCTGAGTAATGGTTCTTCTTCTCTGGAAATAATTCAATGAACTTGGGATTTTGCTGCCACTGGGAAAGACAGGACGGCACCGGATCCCTTTGCCGGTTTGTCTTCACTCAAACACCATGAAATTTCATGGAACTTCAGCCTTGGTTCTCTGCGGCAAGGTATGAGCTTTAAAATATTCTATGTCAGAGATGTCTCCTTTTTTGTTTTGTTCTTTTGATAGTGGTGCATCGGAGATATTGTTCATGTGTTATGGTATTAGTAAAATGTTGCAATTAAACAAAAATACAAAAGAAAAAGACACACTTGTGTATTCTGCTTGTCCTCCGTTATTCAAAAACTACAGCTCAATGAAGCTCCACGAGCACTTTAATGGTAGGCCTTAAGTTCAAGTTCAATTAAAGAGAGATAAGGAATAAGGTATGTAGAAATGCCAATCTTATTTAGTGCCACACTTGTTTTTAACAATATGCTATGCCACATAGTTTGATTCCATACTCTTGATAAAATCTCTAATATTTAGTGAGATGATTTTCTTGAAATTGTTGCAAATATATGCCTTCATTTTAGACCCCTTCTAGACACCTTTAGTCATTTAGAAAATTTAAAATTACACAAGAATGCTCTAGTTGAGACATAGAATCAAATTCAAAATCCTTTCTTGAACCAAGTACGATGGCAAAACATTCTATGCTGTGAAACGAGCACATTTTCAGCTATTTTGACTTCTTGCCCTGCTTTTTCTTTATTACTTCATCGATATACATTATCCCTTTGCCTTTGTAAACTTCAGGAGGCTTACAGCTACGAACAGCAGCAGCGAACTGATGTACCCGTTGTTTGTCAATCCCAGTGCAGCAGACTATATTGGGTTTGAAGCAAAATACACGAACTGCTGGAGGGACAGTCAGTTCAACTTCATGGCTGTAACCTAGTTTTAGGTATAAGAGACGGCCTTCTGATTCAGCCCTGGCTTTGAAACCTACTCCAACAATCTTAAGGAAGCGAAAGAACTTGGCTTCCATTCTGAAAGTTTAACAATTGCCTGAAATCATCAAAAAGTAGTATCAAGAGCACTAACAAAAGCAAAGGACAACATATGATGATCAAAAGTTATAGGGAGATTGTGACCAATGTACTATTAAGTTTGCTGTACTTTCATTTAGGTGCCATGATAAAAAAATTCAAAATAATTAAGTGTTTTCACTTGTTGAGTTAAATATCAATACGGTGGTTAAGGCACAACAAAAATGAAAAAAGCACAGTTCAAATAGCTTCAGGATTTTCCTTGAAACGTTTTTCAGAAGGATTGATGTGATAAGAAAAGTTGTAAGCATGCATCCAGAACATAGCCTGGAGCCAAAAATGAGACTACAAGGCAAAGGGGCATAGCCTAGAGATACAAGACACAAGTGTTAAAAATGATGCATGCATATGCATGGTAAAAGCTCCCACAGTTACATGATATGCCTTTGAAGCAGAAAGACATAAGCGGTGAAGATCGGATAAGCTTAGCAATAAGACTTCATAAAAACTGATACCCATGTGAACTACAGACGCACAGTAGAATCAGCATTTTTTTCAGGACTGTAGCATATGACATACTGATGATCAGAATCTTTTTTATGCACCATCCTATAGAAAGATGAAAGAGAACTTCCATCAAATTTGGAGTCTAGCCTCACATAATGTTTAATCTCTCACCAATGAACGAGAAGGAGTATCTCCTTTTTTCATTTTTGGCTAAATGAGGAGTTTTTGCACTTGCAATGATGATCATCTATGATTAACCTAAATTAGGCTAAGTTTCAGTCAGCAGAAAAGCTCTTTCCGGCCAGCAACTTCAACACTATATGTTACAAGAAGTTAGCATAGCATATAAACCCGATAAACTGAGTACATAAAGGAGAAATAAACCAGGTGAATGGAGAACATTTGCCACAAAGATGAAACCAGAAAAGAAACCTGGATATAAAAAATTTGCAACCCTGCTACAAACAAACATACACAAATTTGGCAAAAGCTTACTAACAATATACAGCAAGAGGAAGGAAAAAAAAAGGGTGAGAATAGATGGAACTCAAAAAGCACATTTTGCAGCAGCAGCGACTGAAAGAGTTAAGATTAAAGAATTATCTAAATCTATTACAAGGGGGAGAAAAAAATTATGTTCTATTCTCAAATAATGTCCTAGTACTCCTCAAAGGTCTAAACTTTACCTGCGTTATTCTACTTATTGACTCTAATATTTCATATAAACCGGACCATCTTAAGAGCACCATGTTGTCGGCCCTTTTGATAAAAGAATCTACTAATTTCAGTCTATTTCACAGTAGCCCCTCAGCCTTTCGAACCAAACTGGTCTTAGAATTGAAGCTAATATGGTAAAGTGTGCTCCAGAACCCTTTTCTTCAAAAAATCAAAACCCATATGTACAGAAGAACCTCAATTCTTGTCAAGTTAGGGAGATTTCAAAATGAAACCAAGGGAGAAACAAAGATTAAGAATAAATTAAGAGGAAGGTAACTCGAAGACCAAGCTAACTGAAAGCTGCAATCTTTGTAACAAACTAAAAACAGGAGCCAAAAAAAACAAAAACCAATGTGCTATTCACTTGTCTGGAAAGATAAAGAAAAATGAGAAGCTATAAGTAACCTTTAATTCGGGTCCTTGAATTTCCTTCGGCTGTGGGAGGCCGTGGGCGTGAAAGAATGAGCTGAGGCGAAGGAAAGGCCAAGCTACTGTCCGGAATTTTGCACTTCAAATCAAAGGCTAAAATGAAGGAGCAAGCCTTTGAGAGGCGGAGAGAAAAAGAGTGACGGTGGCGATGTGGTGGAGGTCAGAGGAGGAGGGTGGTAACCGGCTTGTAGTGGTGGCGCATGAAAGAGATTTGCAAGCCTGAAAAGATGCATTTTCCAACCCAAAAATGGGCCACCTAAGAAGTTAGCTATTTTTTCCCTTTTCATGAAAAGAGTTCATGAAGCCCATATAACTGCCCCCACCGGCCCACACTGTTATTTACCCTTCTATTCCCTTCCATAAGCTCTGAAGTTCCAGATTATGGCCCAAATTATAGCCAAAAGTAGGGGAGTTTCTGTCTGTGATAAATATAAATAAAAAAATGGTTATGAAAGTTTTAAAAAATAATATATTTGTTTTAAAATATTTTAAAATAAAAAAAATATTGAATTTAAAACTAAAAGAATAATAAAACAAAATTTTTTTGCAGACACACTCCAACCACTAAACATAGTATTATATAGATATAGACAGAGCTGCACAATTGCACATGTATATAAATAAGTTTTTTAAGCGCAAGCAAGAGATTAATATTTTTTTTCCCTAAAAAATAGAGCATTGTTTGAAATTATTATTAAAAAATGATAATACAATAATTCTGTTCGAGGTAAAATAATAATTTAGTTGGGAAAAACATTCGATACTAGGACAAAGAATTTGATTTAATCTAAAATTTCCTTTCCATATTAGGAAACAAAAACAACAATTTCATTAGAGACAAATGAAAATTTTCTCATCTAATTTGTCCCGTATAGTTAGTACTCGAAAACCTTATCATTTTTATGCAAGTCTTAATAAGTAGGGACGATATCAGGAATATGAGATTGGGGTGAAGTTATAATTTTTTAAAAAATTTTAGAACGAAAGGTAAATTTCTATTTTTAAATTTTTAAATTTAAATTTTATTAAAAAAACATTACATTTATAAAAATGTTGGTGGGTGGTGGCGGCCGGGGGTGGTTCCCTTTTTTTGTTTTGTATTTTGATTTTTTTTTTCAGTCCATTCCTTACAAAACAAAGGATACATTAGCCCTATATGAGATGCAGTGTGTTAATATAAGGATGCAAGCGTCCAAAACATGTAATTTTAGGGTATACTTTGATAGTAACGAGATTGAGATAAATATGGTTAGATATAATAAAAAATTATTAAATATGTAAAGTAGATGTGAGGTTCAAGTGGGACCAAAGAAGGAGAATATAATGTATTATGAGAGTTTGACAGTTATCGAAAAATAAAATTATTTAAATTATTATTATTTTAAATTAAAGTAATTTTGGTTTGAGATAAAAATTAATTGCCACCTCATATTGATGTTTCTTTAAAATAAAAAGAAAAGTACTCCGTATATATATACAATAAAAGTTACGAAAGGTTCTCGTTATGATATGTGGTAGCGTTTATAGCTCCTATTATGACACGTATCCGCGTCTTTTATTGACACATGACTTGTTGAATTTAAATGAATATTTTTTTAAAGAAAATGTGAAAGATTGTTGATTCGAAGGTTGTTTAATAAATAAATACTTAATAAATTTTTAAAAATTGTAAAATTTTAATTAAAAATTATTTATTTGATGCATTTTATTTAACGTCTCTTCGTGCGAGTATCAAACTAGTTAAAAAAAAGGTCTCAAACATAACAATGCCTTGCAAACGTAGTAAATACGCTATACTGGATCACTTTTAAGGCTCAAAACATTAGCACTATTTCTTACCTAGTTTGAGATGTGAACTTAGTTTAAGAAAAGCTAGCAATACCACTCCCGATCGGATAGATAGCTATTCCTCTTGTCTAAGTATAATGGCTTTTTGTGACAATATCACTAAATCAAGTCTCTGTCTCACACACACACATTTTGAATTGCTGAAAATGTTCTCAACTATCACTAGGGTAGAAACCAAGTATTTTAATTGATTAAAACGGTCACAAACTGTATCTTTAATTGTTAAGTTTGGAATGCAACTATTTACATTTAATTACCTAATCATCATATTAATGTGTTAAGGTAGATATTTTATATTGATAATTATTAATATTTAAATTTATACTCATATATCTTAATATGAGATTGAAACTATATTTTAAATTGTATTTAACAATAAACTAAAAACGTCCTCAATTGGATGGTAGAGGTCTAGTTAAACACACCATACTCAGAAGGATTAGATTGAATGTGATGGCAATCAATCAATCTCTAGACCTTTACTCGGTTTCCTCTCAAAATCATATAATTGTGAGCATAATTGGTGATATTATTTTGAAGGAGACATATAAACAAACACAAATCATACTCTCTCTCGCTATTGACATAATTACTTCCATGCCCTTTTCACTAGTCATGTCACCATTCCCAACGTAGGTAGAAGTCCAACTCAAATTGAAAGAAAAAAAAAACATTAATTAATTTTCAGTCATTATTTTATTCATAGGTATTCATAAATTAATACGAAAAATTTTTATATATACTCAGCATACGTACATCGAATGTATTAAACAATTGTATTTCTTATTAATAAAATTATATATAATATTTATTATATAATTTTCGTTATAGGAGGTACAATGCATCGGTGCATATATATCGGATGCATATAAGAATTTTCCAAATCAACACAACACATGACGCCAATCTTTGAAAATGTCCTATAAATTTTGTGCCAAAGTTGACTAGTCAAGTTTAAGTAAACAAAATCAATGTTAAAAAAGTGTATTCAAATATACTATAAATGGTTTCTTTTTGTTTTATTGAAATGAAGATCAATCATAGTTAATAGTTGATGATAGCTTAAAATAGAAAATTTCCTTTCATACCATATATGTATGGCTAGATGATATTACTTTATATAATCAGTTGTAAAAATCATTATAATGTAAAGGATGGAGACCTCTAATGTACGTTTTTGCACCATCTTATATGGTGGTCTTGGATCAATGAGAAGGTTTTGATGTTAAACCAATTAAGACTATTGATAATTCTCAAATTTGGGAGGAGTCGGGCATAGGAGAACTTGGTAGGGATGATTCAAGTTCTGAAATTATGGTATCGTGTCTATCTAATTTGAGTTATAACTTTGTTAACGTCAATTTTGTCGAGTCGATACAACGGTTATTTTGAGCCGATGCCGATTTGATAAATTGGGACGAACCGATAAAGTTAATATTTCAAGCCGCCGATAGTCATGGTCAACATCGGCATCACGGAGCCGATAAGAAGGAAAACAGATTTCTGATCTTTCGGTACAAAAATTCTGCACGACCGTTAGGAGCATTTTTTGGCCGGAAGAAACTCCACGATCTATTAGTGGCTCATTTGCAGCAAGTATAAAATGGAAGTATTGCATAGAACCAAGACACAATCAGACCACCATCAACCAGCAACATTCAATTTCAATTTCTTCTACTTCATCGTCATTTACAACTTTTTAGTTTAGTATCTCAATTCCTTATAACTTTCTTACTGCTTTATTATAGCTTTCCTTTACAGCTTTATTTCCAGTTTTTCCTTACCGCTTTCTGTTCCTCTTTACAATATCAGACTCTTTCTGTACTTTCTTTTAAGCAAGTTAATACATGTATCATTTTATTCTCCCAGAAAGGTCCTTCCGTTGAGCATCCTCAACTGACTTTCTTGAACCCTTTCTATAGTAAGTTTAAGGAACCTGATCCCTTATTCAAAAAAGATCTGATACCATTTTCTAATTCACCATAGCGGATCATTTGTATTTATCGGATATGAAACCGATCCCCATTTGCATCGATTCCTTATTTTGACAACAACAAACTTATAAAGTTTAAGAACTCTTCTAAACATTCTCAACTAAAAATGCTTTTGCACTCAAAATAGAGATGATATTAAAAAGAGAAATTTATTAGTTGTAAACATATCTTAATAAAAATGAGATCATACAATCATAAATACAATATTTCAATTGATTAAAAACATTCTTATAAGATAATAGTTATTCGCGCTAAAATATTAATGTATTATCAGCTATGATTATCCAAGATTTGAACATTATTATGAAGTCAAGGAGAAAAAGTGAGCATTGAAAATTTGGGAGGAATGGATTTTGAGGGAATCTTGATTTGCTAGTTGGAGGGCTGAGACTGAAAATTAGTCACGTGCTAAATGAAAGAGCAAATAAGGTCAATCATTTTGTTGAGACTTGAGAGTTGAGACAACAAAAAGAGCAATAAAAGAACTCTCCGGGGAAGACTTCTCTGCCGCGTGTTAAGCGCATGGGACTAACAAAACTATACTTTTCGCTGGAAGACAGACCAAAGTAATCAGCTCTTATCACTTTACTTCAAAACTGAAAATGGAAACAAACACTATTATACTAACAAGAGAACGTATGCTTTACCCTTTCAAAGTACAACTTTCTGAGAGTTTGTAGGGTTGGGACTTCAACCCAGTCTAGTTGGCTGGGTGAAGTTACGATAACTCTTTAATTTCGAGATTGAATTTTTTTGAAGATATCTATTAGTTTTCTGATATTTACCGATCAATCAAGATATAACTAGTTTGTATTCTTATAGTTGTTTGTTTATTAAGGTCGCGATATGAGTTTCATTCAATGCGTACTATAGGACAGCAGTTACGGGCTTCCTCTAACTCACAAAAGAGTTTGTAGAGTTAACATGCAATCCAATTCCTCCTCAATATTTGGGCTGAAGTTGTGCCTTTAACTTTGTTGCTTTGTATACCTAATTTACTAAGTTGTTTGGGAAAAAGAGAAGAGGGGAGGAGAAGAATTGAGATACTTAGAATCGGTATTCATTTGCTTAAATGAATGCTCCTCTCACTGCTTATGTCTTAAAGTTATGTGGTAGATAAATTACAAAATATATAATACAAAGTTAAAATTCGAAGTTATTTATACGCTCGTCTTGATGCTAAGGACTAATTTGTTAGACGCTTGTATCTTACATCGGATTATGAGATTTTAATATGGAATATTTATAGACTTGGCTCTTCTACTTTATAAATTAGCTTCTGAGGTTAATTCTTTGAATCTCAAAATCATTGCGATTGAAAGGGGACGCTCTTGCGTTTCTGTTTTCCCACTTCTTTTTTTTTTTAACCGTTAGTTAAGGATAAAAAAAAAGCAAAAATTCAAGAAAATGAGAGAGTAAGTTGAGACATATATTGGACCCTAAACTTGATAGCAATGGAAGACATAGTTGTATTTTCATACTAGACTGGTTTCTAAAGTACCAGATCATGGAGGTGACCAGTAAAGCGGCCGATTCATCATCAGAATATCAGAGTCAATGCGGCAGAATGTCCTCTTTCCCCATCAATGAGAGGCGTGCACACTCACCAAAGGAGAATATATATATCCCTCCACTATATCGGATTAATTTACTTGGTAAAATAGGTGACTTTAGAATACTAAATCGAGAATTTAAATTTTGTTTTAATCAATAGAGAATATTACCTAGTAACATATATATATTTTTATACTTTACCCTTTAACTTCAAAATTTTAATGGTGAAAAGAGATGCCAATCTTGATTCAAGTATGAGCAGATGCATGGCTAAAGTGGGAAACAGATATATATGAGAAAATAGTAGAGGGTAGAGAGTCGTCTTTCTTGATGGACACCTTATATATATATATATACAAATTAAAAATTGACATGAAACGTATGGCCTACTTGTATTGAGATTGCCTAACCTTTACTCCATAACCTTTGCTGGTAACGAACACACAAGTGGAAAGGCCATGGGTCCAGAAACGAAATTCCAAATCCACCATCCTTTTTCAACACTATTTATAAGCAAATCACATATAATTAGGTCTGTTTTCTTTGGGGTGCTTCTCACTTTTCACTCAAGTTTCATAACTTTTAACAATTTACAGTAGCTTCCACATTGCATATATTATTAGGGTTTTATTCGAACCACTGTAATAATGGGATTTTGGATAACTTCTTAGTAATTTTTTTAAAATAATTTTTTTTAATTCACTTTACATATTGCGACGTATTAGAAAATGAGTCACTATAACAATTATTCATATGATTTGTGTTAGAAAGGGATATACTGTTGTAGAAGAAGGATAGAATTGCAATACATGACTGTATTGAAAACTAATAAAGATCTTTATAATTTTTCTAAAAGTGATGAAATTTCTTGATGGAGGGTAGGTGGCCAATACGAACTCGACAAAAGGACCCAAATACTTTATGTAAATTCCTTTTACATTAGTGTGTTAAGAGCCTTTTCCCATGTCAAAGAGCGTATATTTGAAGCATGGAATGAAAAAAAATGTATCCTTTTCTCTTGCACCAAGCTAGAATAGACCATGTAGAGAGGAGATAGCTTTTTAAGGAGTACTTGTCTATCTTTCACAGCAGCAACGTGGGAAACCGAAACAATAATGAGTCTATATCGACAATCATGAAAATTGTCCCAAGTGATTGTAAAATTTCGGCCAATCCCATCACTCTCTTCTTCAAAAGCCTTCTTAGCAGCATACGAACAAACTGCAGTTGGTGGAGGGAGGCCCGTTCTGTGTATCCCTCCCTGCTGTACTGTTGCTGTAGGTCAAGGTTTTTGTTCGATCATTTCTTCTGTTTCCTTGTTTAAAGCCCTCAAAAGCTCCAGCAAATCCTCTACTCCCACACAGTCCCGTCGATCGATTCCCACCTGTTCTTGATGGTGAAATTATTCCTTCATAGTCATACTTGGCACCTCTTTGCATTTGCCACCTTAGTTCAGAGCATGGATATGTCTCCATTAACTGATCTCTTATGCAAAGTAAAGGCATATATATTATGCCTTCGGATCCATTTCAAGTTCTCAAATTATTACACTTCTCCCCATTGGTCCTTTATCAGCCTTGACAAGCAAAAGCTAGCAGTAAGAAACAAGAATGATGAAGCTATATGAGACATAAATTTATAAGTTTAAACTCATTAAAGTAAAATATTTTGTGAGTTAATAATGTGTAAAATTAAGTTGTTAATATAATGATTGAATAGTCGAGAGTTTATAGGCTCGTAATTAAAAAAATATATATGATAGTAATTAAACATTAAAAAAATTATGATTATATACGTAAAAAATGTATATTATTAGACTATTAATTAAGGAGATATGAAGAGTTTTCCCATTTGTTGGTGGTATGATTTATAACATTTCATGGTGCCAACTTAACAACTTATTCAATTATGATAGGAATAATAGCAATTTATAATTGAAATTCCAATCACAACTCTTTCCAAAAATCACATCTAATTTCTCAAGGACAGAACTAGAAGCGTGGCAGAATCCGACCCTAAAAATTTTAACATTTTTGTATTTATTTTTAAAAAATTAAGATTTTTAAAAAATAATTTTAAATTTTCTCTTTCATTTCAATTTTTTTTAAATTATAAATTATTTTTAATATATATCTTTTTATATAATCTGTTCCTTCGTGATCAAGTATTTTTAAAAAATTTTCATGGCCATTTAAAGTAAAAATTTGTAATGCTTTTTACATAATTACTTTCTCACCATGATCCAATTATATCTCATGATTTACATGGAAGTTAAATTTTCTAGAATTACTTGACCTTAAATTCGTGTTGCCACGTAGGAACTGTCTGTGGGGCCCTATGACACTTGTCTCACGTCTATAGCTTTTGCTTCACTTCTATACTACTTGTAAAACTACATAACTAAGCATGCAAAAATTGGAATAAAATATGGAATTTTTTGTGCACTTTTTCCCTCTATTGAGCAAAAGTGCTGGGTTGGATTAACATATCGGCACGCACAAGCGCTAATTATATATATTAAATGATTAAAATATTTGCACACGTGTCACTAGCTGAAGCCCACAACTAGGATTATAAAAATGCGTGGGCCCACAGAGTTTTCAAGAATACGGATTACGGTGTGGGCCCCGTCACGCACAAACCCGGCCTGCTTGTGAGCTTAATGATCAATGGTTAGCCCATGCCGGACCATTAGCCGCCACGTACTGAAGGCCCAAACACACACACACACACACACACTCTCTCTCTTTCTCTCTCTCATACACACACATCATTCCGTTTAGCGGGCCCCACAGCCCACATTTTCAACGGGGGGTTCCAGCCGGACTTTCTCTTGGGCTCAAGCTCTTTTCAGCGGCCAAGCCGAGCCGAGCCGAGCCGTTCCTTTTTTTCTTTTAAGAAAATTTTATTTTTTGTTGCCTTTTTGGAAGGGAATGTTTTTTAGATTTGGAGAGGGGTCTCTGTCGTCGTGGACTGGGTCGGTTTTTGGGGTCCACTAGCAAAAAATATAAAATTGCAGACCAACCAACCAGGGGGCTCCTAAGGTTTTCTGTTAAGGGCTTCAACTTATATTTTAATATGAAAATCAGTCACCAACATAAGAAAACTTCTTGAACAACTTTTCTTCTGCTTTAATTATTACTCCATCCGTCCCACTAAAATTGACCTACTTATTATTTTAGACTGTTTCAAAAAATTTGATACTTTTCTTAAAAGAAAAGTTTTTACTAAATAATTTATTATAAAATAATTAATATACTCCATATATATTATATTTATATTTTTAGATTTGACATAAAGTATTATGAGACTCACATATTTTTTATTTTTATTATATTCTAATTTTTATTTTTACATAAAATATCGTGTTAAGTCAACTACTATCAATTTAGTGGAACGGAGAGAGTATTATTATTTTTAAAATTCTCTTCTGCCTTAACATTTTATAAGAATTTTGTATCGTTTAAGATTAAAAAAGAAGGTCGTTGTTGTTCTGAAATATGTAGGAATAAGGACGGTAGAGCAGAATGCACTTTTGGTTGTACCACAATAGATTGGACCCATTAATGGATTTTCACTTCTTTGGAGATACTTAGATATTTTACCGTCGCTAGTTAGAACAATCTTGACGTAACATACAGAGTCACGTCTCACAACAGAAGTTTAAATCTGAGACGTCAATATAAAATTATAAGTTAATAATATTTTTAATTTTATTACTTATTATCCTAAATGTAGGTTACATTCTGAGGAAAAATCCTTACAAAAGGTTGAAAAAGAAACATATTTTGTATTAGGTTTTTGGATTTACATATGATGGGGAGAATGCATATTGATCTCAATTAAAACCTTTTTAAGTACTATAACATGTTAGATATGATAATCGTATAATGTATATTAATGCAAAACTTTATTTGGACAGTTTCTCTTCGAAAAAACAAAACATATTTGGACGGTTACATATGTGTTAAAAGAATGATTTATGATTTAAAAAAATTAAATCATTTTAAGGATATTGCTGGTGTTAAAAAATTACAACCTCTTTCATTCCATTATGAAAAAGAAAAGAAATATAAAAAATAATTATTCATTTTGCATATATTATTACTATATTTGTCCTCTTTTATCGGTCTATTTTAACTAAGATTTTTGTCCCAATTTATCTGTCCATTAACAAACCAAGACGATATTAATTACTATTTTTTCACAAATATTTTTCTTTAATACAATGAGTATTGTACACTTATAGTGGGAAATGAAAGTAAATTAAATATGCTTACAGCACATAAAATATTAGAATTTGATTACTCCTTAATAAAGAGAGAGATTTTTTAGGGTAAAATAGAAAGTGTTAATTAATTAACTAATAAAATCTTATTTTTCTTAAAACTTATCAATCAGTTAAAATAGACAGATAAAAAGGGACGGAAAAAATATTAATCAATAAATTTTGTCATTTGAATTGATTGAAATAGTTAGTGTTGAGAATTTTATATTGACATTTTGAGTTCAAAACTCTTCTAAAACACGAGTTTTGTGCTCACCTTCAGGTGAGAAGAGTCGGATGCTAAATGTCTAATTCCTAATTTATGTATATAACATTTAATTGTTATAGGTATGGTACGAAAAGAGGGGGAAAAAAAAGAAAAAAAAAAAAGCTGGTTTGGGTCGGGTGTGGGGGATTTAAGAAGACCTAGTGAAGCATGCCGTCAGAGTTCTGACGATCACCTGTGCCTTCCTCTTCACCCTCTCTCCCTCCTTTTGCCCCGCAAGCCCCAGATTCATACAGCAAAAGAACGTCTGGCTTGTGTTTTTTTCTGGTCTCTATCAGTTGCTGGTGGGGAGGTGGTGGAGTAATAAACCGCCACCATTTTCTCCGCCACCCTTTTTTGGCTTTTCCAACAATCAAGCTCCCTACTCAAAAGATATTATAAGGTGAGAAGAGAAAGATATATAAATATATGTATACACAAAGGAAGCAAACACTTGGAAAAGGGAGATGGTTTGAGATAAACGAGTCATTTCTTTCTGTATTCTTCATGATTTTTTGGTTTTAATTTGCTGTTATTTAATCCTATACTTTCCCTTCTCCTTTTCCCATTCCTCAGAACCTTTTTCTTCTTTTTTGCTTCCTTGTTCCTTCATTTTTTTCCTTGGGATTCGATCATTCTTGTCGACAACCACAAGACAAAGATTTAGGGAGTACAGAGAGAACTTGGAAATCAGTTCAATTCCCGAGGAAAGCATTGTCTTTCGCTTTTGTCTGCTTCAGTGGGCTGAAAAGTTGGAAGACAGTGACAAGAGAACTTGAGAAAAATTTTGTTAAAGAAGCTTGGATTAAACAAGATCGGTCCGTACGTGGAAGCATTTTCAGTTGGATAGTGCTCGCTTTAGAGGGTTATCGAATTCGAGGTTGTCTTGCTATCCTGGCAACTCTTCTTCTTCTTATCCTCGTTCTCTGTGCGTGTTTTGTTTTTCTTTTTGAGGGGGGGTACCTTGTGGTCCTGCTTTGTTATTGATAGATGTTTTCCTTGATCATTGTTTTGGTTTCTGCTTTTATCTTGGTCGAAAGGAAGGGTTTTGCTCTAACTTCTGTCCACTTCAACAACATTCTTAACATTCATACATGTGTAGAAGTACATTTGTTTGTATCTTATGTAGGATCCTCTACATTTCTCTGAGATTCTGCAGATTTCGCCACACAAACCGGTAGATCAATACTTCTTTTGGAGTAGAGTATATCTTCATTCATCTTTTTCAATCTACTATTATTTTCATTGTCTTCTTTTCTCCCCGAGGGAGGTGGTTTAGTGCTCTCCGTCTTCTGTTTTCTAGCGATCTGATAATGCTAAAATTTTCTGCTTTTAAATGTTTGAGCCCTTTGCTGATTTCAATGACAAATTTACAGCCACCCTATAGTAGGATCTAGTAGGAGATGACTGGGAAATTGCTAAATATATTTCACATCATTTGCATGCTTCTCATGTATATTTGTCATCTTTATCTTCTATAGATGTAAAGAAATGAAATCTTGATTGCACATAAATCATATCTAGCATCACTTTATAAGTGGAGCAAATACCTTTTATGAGCCCGTTTTCATTAATGTTTTCATGCCTCAAGCAAAAGCAAACTCGAGTAGTTCTACCAGCACACTTAATGTAACCTCATCTTCTTAGATCCAAGAATCCGACATTTTCATCTAGATATTCCAAACTTCTGCCTTCAAGAATGGCAATGCAGATTTATTATGGTTATTGCAAAATTCAAAAGTTTCTATCCCTCTTTATTGACTCCCTCCCCTCCTCCTCCTCCCTCCTTTTTCTTTTTGTACTTCTTCTCATGTCTAGTGCGATTTAGTTTCTTCCGGGCCCTCTCCATCTCCTCGTTACCTAGAGTCATATGGATTGTATATTATTTGTTTTACACGATTAATGATGTGATAATTCATATCTCTGTGATCGGAATGTTATGCATAACGAGAATGGAAGTGCACCTGCTGCATAGTAGGATTTGGCTTGAACTAGGTCATGCCAGCTTCTAGGTTAGGCAAGCTTGGATATCATTAGCAAGCATAGAATGAACTTCTTATTATCAATTTGGATTTGGAATCATATAATAAGACCACTTCTCTATTTTTAACATTTTGATAGAAAGAATCCTTGATCACTTGTATCCATTTAATATTTGAAACTCTTATGATCTCTAGTGGGTAATATTTCAATACCCATCTTCTTCTTGTGCTTTCTCCTCCTCTTTGTTTTTATTTTGTTTGTGCAAAACTTTTAATAACTGATTAATGGAAAGTCTTCTATACAAATATGTATACCTCCCAATGGCAACTCTGGTTAGCTGTTCATCTTTCACATGAAAGTTTGGTAGCTTGGAATGACTGCTCACAGTTTAGATCTATATATATATAGCTAGTCAATATATCAAGAATTGTTTCATAAACCTAAGAAGCTTGGATTAGCAGTCTCATGCCTCAAGCATTAAAAATTTGAGAGCTCATAGTGAGACTACAAGATGTGCTATGGAAATATTTCCTGCTTTCTTTTACAGTTTAGGTTCTACGGCTGATATCTTCTTCTACTCAACTTAAATGCAGGTCTTGAGGAAAGGACATGAATACTTTTTCACATGTTCCTCCCGGTTTTAGGTTTCATCCTACTGATGAAGAATTAGTCGATTACTATCTCCGAAAGAAGGTTGCTTCGAAAAGAATCGACCTTGATGTAATTAAAGATGTCGATCTTTACAAAATTGAGCCATGGGATCTTCAAGGTAGCACTCATGACACTAATTTTCCTAATGCTCTTGCTCCAATCATAAGATCATACGTAGAGTTTTCATTGGTTTTTCCATTTACTTGAACAGAACTTTGCAAGATAAGTAACGACGAGCAGAACGAGTGGTATTTCTTTAGTCATAAGGATAAGAAGTATCCAACTGGAACCCGCACAAATAGAGCTACGAAAGCAGGATTCTGGAAAGCTACAGGAAGAGACAAGGCTATTTACTCTAAGCATAGTTTAATTGGGATGAGAAAGACTTTGGTATTTTATAAAGGCCGAGCCCCAAATGGACAAAAGTCAGACTGGATAATGCATGAGTACAGACTAGAAACCAACGAGAATGGGACTCCTCAGGCAAGCGTCTTATAACTAAAACAGGCGTGACACTTAATTAGCATGGCGCAATTGCCAAAGAATATGACATTTTAACTTTGGTTCTCTTCCTTCTGCATGACATTTTCTTCCTGCACTTAATATCTTGAGTTCAAAATTTCAGAGTATATTTCTCCTCACCATTGTGCAAATCTTGAGGAAATGTCAATGCAGAAAGGAAGCAGGAAAAGTTTCATAGAGATGTGAATATAACCGTTTTGATAATAATAAACTTTCTTACAAGATAAAAACTCTGCATGATACTAATCAAAACCCTAGCTAGACAAAGCACCCCAGGATGATCCCTCCTGATACTAACATTTTAGCATTCCTTTCGATCGACCAGTATCTTATTTGACTGCTGCTTTTAACTGAAGCTCTATGTAATGATGTAAATAAGTGCTCGTGTTTAGAGGTTCCACAGTGTCATTTTTCAGTTCCATTTTGCAAGGAACGTCTTGAGTTCCTATGATTTGCCTTTTTTGTTTTTGTGGCATTTGAATTAAACTTTTGTTGATGACTATCATTGTTTCTTATTGAATCAGGAAGAAGGATGGGTAGTGTGTAGGGTGTTCAAGAAGAGGATGGCAACTATAAGGAAAGAGGGAGATCATGAGCAATTGTGTTGGTATGATGACCAAGTTTCTTTCATGCCAGATTTTGATTCTCCAAGGCGAATATGTCAACCATACACTTCATATAATCCATACTGCAAACAAGAGCTTGAAATGCAGTACAGTAGTATGCCTCACGATGCGTTTCTCCAGCTTCCTCAACTGGAAAGTCCAAAAGTTCCACAGTCCTCCAACGCTCTAAGCTGCAATTTAGTTGTTCCCTACGGTTTTGATCGGAACGGTGGAAATATTTTGCAGTCCTCAACCCTTACACAGGAACCACAAATGCAGCAAATCAATCAACAACACATGAATTCCCTATACGATAACAACGAGCAAGGAGTTGATCAAGTGACAGATTGGCGAGTGCTCGACAAATTCGTTGCATCTCAGCTCAGTCATGTAGATGCCAGCAAGGAGGCAGCCTACTCCGATGCACCTTCACTTCAAGTGACTGAACAAATGAACATGCTCGTCAATGAACCAAAGAGACAAGAAGTGGCTTCAGACCTTGCTTCCATAACCACACCAAGTTCCCAAATTGATCTCTGGAAGTAAGAACATGTTTAATTTAACTACCACGTTATAAATACTGATCTTAGGAAATATGAATATAACCACAGTTGTACATAATAAAAATGGTTCGTAGCCCTTTGTTGCTGGTACACTTTGTAGTGTTTTTATACAGTCCTATAGTTGGAAGGGAGACACAACTCATATAAATGTGTAACTATGCATGGTTTGTAAACCAAAGTGCTGGGATGACGCATGAACTGTTGAATTTATTTCTCCTGTTGCAGTTCAACAAGTATTTGGATTCACATTATTTGCCTTTTTTCTTGTTTTCTGCCTCAAGATGGAATAGCTATGTATAGTATCATATGCCAATTTGATGAAAGACACTGTCTTTTATGTAAGTGTTACTGCAACATCCAGCAAGCAGGTTACCATAGCTAATATTGAAGCGATGCAGATTCAAATTTCTGCAGTTCATGTGAAAATGGAAAGGAAAAATGAACGAACTTGGTCCGACTACAAAAAGTAAGACTATCTCATAGAATGGAATCCATTCAAGTAATGCAATACCATTATTACTGGACAAAACATGAAGCACTCTCACCTGGAATTTGTCCTCAGGATAAGCTTTAAGAGAACATGACTACATGAGAAAGGCGACACCGCATGCGGCTTACCTGTTAGGTTGTGCATGCACTGCCAGGAAGCAGAATTGCTTAATAAATTTGGATGCTTTTGTTTAGAACATTGGTTCCATAACCTTTGACTTACCTTAGAGGGGCGCATGTAACATAAAAGGCTTATATAGGATATATAAGGTGAATGCTTTCTTCTTGTCCTTCCACCCGGACAAGGGTGCCGGGTGCAGGACCGGCAGCTTATGTGCAACAGTTTGTGTCGTGCCATTAACAGTATTCTAGCTTTTGTGTGACCGACTCTATATTTTATGCAAAATGGATGGTTCTTACAGCTGCGAGACAAAGTTCCACACGGGGTATCTCAAGGGAAGCCAAAAAACAAGGTGCTATTGATTTTTCTCATTGAAGTCTGTAAAGGCATAATTTCGCGGAGTTTTTATCCCTTGCTATACTGTTGATGCATGTTCTCCCTATACATGTACTTGTTGAAAGGTACTAATAAGGCTGCAAGTGGAGTAAAACTCCAAGTGGCAAAACATCCTAAGTTAGATGTTGTCATGTAATGGATCATCAACAAAAGAGAAACCTACTCAGAACCGACAGACTATATTCCTGCCCAGAATCTTCCATTTTATTATAACACATCATACCTATGTCCCGGGGGAAGAAACAAGAACTAAAATGTAAGGGTTTTAACGTTTATGAACAATTACTAACTCATTTAGGCAAAGATAAGCACGACAGTGGGGGTGCCTTGGCTACAGAACCTAGAATCTGCGGCGAGGCTGGACAACTCGGTACGTAGGAGCATGCATGGGGTACCGGTCCTTCAGAGCCATAGCAATTTCCACCAAAAATTGAACTGCTAGAAGCGAAAAAACATGCTTTTAAGTACCAGAAAATTTTATCATTCGATTGCTGTAAAAATCACGATGGTGGCATGTTTCTGGTTCGAGGTGAAAGAGTCAAGTCTTTTGAAGGTCAAGAATATTCAAAGAAGAAGAGAGTGTTTGTACACTTCAAATTTCAGCTGGGCTTTAATACCCCAAAAAGGAGATTCAAAGTTTGCATAATTATGCAATGAAAATGAGAAACAAGAATTATGCCTTTTATTCACGACTTTCCTTGGGCTGAATTCAAGCATGAAAGTCCCTTTCAAGCAATGACAATTTCACAGCAGACACTATAATTGAGCGTGCTCTCATGGCCTCATCATTCTCTCTCTCAAAACACAGAGAAATGCAGGAGGCCGTACTGATCCAACATGAAAAAAAAAACGACGGCATAGTCTGAACTCTAAAGTGTGAACAAGATTTAACGAGGAGGCCTAGCTGATTGAACTTAGTATTGACGGTTCGTCGGTTCAAACTGTTGGAAGATTGATTTAATTTTTTCATATACTTTTGCCTTAATTTTCCCTCTGGAAGATTGAACAATGGAGTCTCTGAGACTGCTGCAAATTCCAAATGAAGCAGGTCATGCGCACTGATTGCATGTGTAAAAGTGTGGGAATATTATTATTAGAGTTATTAAACTTATTGTCTGCAGACCAAGCAAAGGGATGCAATTGGCCTGGTATACTAATGGGAAGACTCCCATGTGAGAGTGCATCATTAGTAAATATATTCTTTTTCACTCCCCAGATCCCAGACTCTTATTGGCTCTCAATCCCTCATATCTAATTTTGGCCAAGTATTATAAATATGAAAAATGTAATTCTCAACTATCATTTTGACAGTTGTTTTTTGGTATAGTGACTATCATTTTCAACTAATACGACAATACATAACATTATCATATGTATTTTAGACACAATACTTTTGTACTTTCAAGAAAGAGAATTGGAGTTTTGATCCCTAATTAGTGAACTAGGCATCAGACTGTTGAGTTGTTGGTTTGTTGGGTGGGTAAGTTAGGATTTGTTTAAATTAGTTTATATTATCATAATTTTTTGCTGATTAAGATAACGGAACGATACACACTAATAAGTTGAGATTGTAAACTTCTACTCGTTATAAAAATTTAATTTGTAGTAAATACTATTCAATTTCTATTAATTCGTAGATATATAACATCTAATTTGTACTTTTTACTTTGAATTAAGAGTAGTATCTTTCTTTGAATTGGATAGAAGGAATGATTCAGTAGATAAATCATAAGCAAAGAAAAAGACTTTACAGGAAAAGAGGACACATTTCAATAGGAAATTCTTGAGGTGTTTGTCCAAAAGAGGGACAACAATTTCCTTACTGGGTCATTGCTGTTGCACACTTTCAGAGAAATACATGTTTTTCCACTTGACAAGCCAATAAGTAATGACCAAGAAATTTGATTGATTCTTTCACCATTGGGGGAAACTTTACTTGTAAATTGAGACAACCTTCTTTTGCAGATGCTAGGCTATCCCTCGTCAGTTGTCACTGTGCAGATGATTTCCCATTAACCGGAAAAAATACAGAACACTGTTTATCCGTCATTGTTTCTCATTCTCATTTCTTGCGGTCATTCTGGATTCTTTGTACCAAGTTACACTTTTAGAAACATATTAGCAGGAACGTGGCTATATTCAAGGCCAAAGCTTGAGGCCATAGGTCATAGCTATGTTTACATTGCACAAAAAAACAAAGGCTCCAAATTCAGCACAGCAGGATACATCAAGAAGCGACTGCTTATGTTAATTTCCAACTGGAGATCGTGCATCTGAAGATGCGAAGAATGGTTTCCAGTTGCAGGAATGCACTTGGATCTACCACAGTTTTACAAGGAAACTCTCTATGTTTTGAGTGATTCTTGTCCAGGAAACTACCACTACCAATCTTGGAAAATACATGTAAAACACATAGACACCTGTTTTTCTCTTTAGAAGAATTTCAGCACGGGAACTGCACATCAGATGATGAAAAAGTAGCTGCTTCTGATGCATGGAAGTTTTAGTTTGGACAAGATTTTTTTTTTTTTTTAATTAACAAATTGCCATTTTCAGGAAGTGGGTTTTACCTTCTCCATCAACCATCATGAGGGTTTTTCATAAGAAGGGCCCTTTTTTGGGCCCGAAGGTATCAACTGGCCCAATCTTCCTTCTTCCATCTATCATCTCCTTTGCCAGTGATCTTCTTCCTGCTGCTGCAAGCCCTTTAGCGATCTTTCTAATCACTTTTTGTTTGCATTCTTTATCATCTTCGAATCCTCATCCCTCATCTCTGATTTTTTTTGTGTCATCTTCGAGTCCTCATCTCTCACCGTGTCCGCATCAAAGTGGGCACAGAAAGACGCATTTGCTGAATGCGTTCTTATTTAAATAGAACGCGTTAAGATCAATTGAGATCACTTGAACACCATCTTTAAAGATAGGCCAGTTGTTGAGGAATAACTCCAAAAGGGGCTACTCTGATCAATTTCTCCTATCATGAGAAGCCCATTGTCCACAGAGAATAAACATTCACATCATGAGGGCTAAGTCAAGGTTGGGAGCAGAAGGAATAATCTGAAGGTTAAGAGTGCAAGCATAATGATTTCTTCCTAAGATGTTCCCCATGCCACACTTGGAGATCACAAATTCAGGTGGCTTCAAATGATTGGGACCACATTTTTTATCATATAGTTTGCACGCTATAGCATAAAATTGGTGACCATAAAAATTGCAGATAGTCCACTGATACTGAACAAATTGAGGATAAAAACCAAGAAGATTAAATCCAAGTTTGATGTATATTCAATCACTTTGAAAAATGTGGCTTCGGTTTTGACTTCACAAACACAGAAACAGAAAAGGAATGATCTTGGCTACTTTCAGTATATTGTTACAGGTAGATCAAGAAGACAGAAAAGGAGCAATGTCAGTAAGTTCTATCGGCAAAATTCCTGATCCAGTTTTGCAAATTTAGGATGCTTACTCATTTAGTACCTCTAATCTCCATCCTTTCTTGAGAAGTTGAAGTGGAAGAAAAGGTAGTACTAGCTTTGTGATCTGAAAAATAACCCACCCCAGGGACAAAAACACCACAAATGCCCAAAATACCTATTTCTTGCCAATAAAAATGTAACCAACTATTTCCATCCTTTTCACATGACTGTACTCATCTTTATTGTACTCATCTTTATTTTTCAGCCTCTTATGAGTTCTACAACAACTCCAAGCTTTGGTTCTTCAATATTTCTGATGTAAGTGTTACCTGAAGTTTAGCATAAAATCATCGCGCTCTCTTGAATCAGATAAGCTTGCACTGAAACTAATCACCAACATTTCGTTTCAGTTTAGGCTCAAGCTTTTGCAGCCCTAAACAATTCTAACTAAAATGGCAGAGCAACTATGTTTGGGAAGACTACTTTATGCATTTTCATGTTTCTGCATCCAAAGAGAATAGTCAAATAGACTAGCAAGATTTGAATTAGAAATGTTATAGCTAATGTTCGTCTCTTACAACCGTATATCATTTACTATTCAAAATCTGGTGACTAAATCTTCCCGTCAACCACAGCAGATATATAGACCTGATAAATAGATATTCATATTTGGTAAAGTTGGTGGAAAAAGTGCTCCCACATATTCCTATCCTTTACCTTAAAGTCTAGAGCACCGCTTAGAGCACTTCCCTTTCAGCTCAGATTATTTCTCTGGGCAGCATAGTTATGTTGAGAGAGTAGCCATAAGATTACAAAATTGCAGCAAACTAAACTTGTATGATGCTTAGGCAATTCTATAAAATACATTATTTCCTGTATGGCAAATCCAAATTCACAGATGGCCAATGGGATTACAGAAGAGCCTATACCATCTAGGCTTAAGAACCCCAAAAAAAGGAGTAGCAGATTGAAAACTGGAATGCTCAATCATCCTATTTTCAGTTTAGAGATGTTTCTGATCTTCTCTTTGTCCTTCTCCTTGGTATTGTAACAGGGTTCAAACCTTCTTGGTCCCTATGTCGCCATTCATCTGTTAACCTGTAAAATCTTTCAAAAGTTTGCAAAGCAAATCCTGCTGCCTTTGTAAAGTCAGAAGAAACCACAATTGCCTTAAGACTCTGGTACCTTCATTAAGAGACTATGTCCAGACTATTGGACATAACTGACCATTCTTGACTCTTAACTATAATGTGATTGGAAATAACTGACCATTGTTGACTCTTAACTATAATATGTGATTGGAAATAACTGACCATTGTTGACTCTTAACTATAATGTGATACTCAATGGCCTAGGGACTAGAACTATTCTAGAACAGTGAAGCACGACATGATTGATTCTGGAGGTATATATCAACCAGAGGCAGATTGATATACTTCTGTTTGGATTCTTTCAATCCACCAAAAAACTAACACAAAGATCTTAATCTAGTGGTAATTTCATTCACAATAAACACTGTAGGTGGGTGGGTGGTTCACTGTTAAAGCAAGAAGCATATGATCACAAATGAAATCTAGTGTATTAATATGGACAAATGGCTCATAGTTATAGAGAATTGACTATGCTCGAGGCAATCAAACATTTAGCCGATTCAGAGTCTGATCTTTTTATATCCATCTCTCAGCTTGAAATTGAACAAAGTACACATAGTTTTCTCACATCTGGTAGTGACTTAACAGCAAACATGTCATGTCATTGAACTATTTAAAGCAAAAATGATTTAATGATAAACTATAAAAACTGGTTGTAAAGAATTTTAAATGTGTGTGGAAGCCATGAAACATTATGGAAGTTCATATTAGCTATCAAACATGTATCTACCTCAAAGTCCTATTCTTTTACTCAGTCAACCATGTACTTGACTTAATTTGATCGACTAGCTTGCATCACAAAGGCCAGTGTTTGGATCGCAGAATCCATCCCGATCAAGCAGTTTCTTGGGTGGTGCACTAAGCAGAGGTGATGATGGGGAACCATAGGCATTTCGTCTACTATTTCCACACCCTAGACTTTTTCTGGTGCTGACCCCTGTTATAGGATTTGTGCCACTCGCATACTTGCAAAGAGCCTTCAAATCAATATGAAGAAATTAAGCTTTGTGAAAGGAAGATGGACTATAACCATCTTAGAGAATCATAAAAACAAAGAAAAAAGAAGCATGTTTTTTCTCTTTCTTTTTTTTTCTTTTCAAGATTTGTTGGAGCAGAAGCAGATTCATTGTAAACTATAATTTTCAAGAATATATTGTATCCCAACTGGGCTTAATACCAAAGAAGACCAAGAATACCTGTTTCTGTGGTAGGTCTATCACTGCATCACTGAAATCAGCACCTTCAATGACGGCACCCCCAAGATCACTACGAGTGAGAACTGATCTAACTAGTATAGCGTTTGTTAGATTAGCTTCATTAAGCACCTGCAAGAAGAAAAGAATCCATTATGCATATATCTTGATCTTTTAAACCGAAAATACCTTCAAATTGGCAATGACAAGCATTCAAGAACCAAACCGCCAAACTCCAAGATCCGTTTCTTTGATGAAATGGGCCTTTTTTTTTTCAAATATATAATCTAGGTGTCCGAATAACGCTTGAGTATTCCTGAAGACTGTGAGCTACTCCAAGACCCATAACCATGTAAATTCACATTTGATCAGTAAAAACTTTAGTGTCCAGTGTTGGATTTGAACCAAATGAGCTATTTCTGAAAACTATGAACCACCCCAAGATCCATAACTATGTAAATTCACATTTGATCACTAAAAACTTTAGTTTTCAGTATGAAATTCGAACAAAATGAGCTATTTTTAATAGAACTTGCCAAAATTCACTCGAAGCTTAATGATTAAAAAAAAAAAAAAAAGGGCGTACCATACGATCCATCAATGTGTCACTCAAATCTGCACCTGTTGAATCAACACAAGAAATCAGTAAATTATTCTAATTGCATCAATCAACTCCCTAACTTTTCAACTCGTTTTCAATCTGCCCAATCTATCCCTTAAGAATTGCCAATGTTGTTAAAATGTGGAAAACAACATCCATATTACTAGGCAATTCACAATTGAGTATTTGCATTCTTATTTTGAAGCGTTTGTTTAAAAATAAATAAATAAACACCCTTTTCATTTATAAAATTGCACAACTAACCTTCTCTATTTAAACTATATATATTTCACTAATTTATAGATCTTATGATTAGCCTCTTTAATTAAAGTAGCAATTTGTCATGGTTAAATGCCATCTTACTAAGTTACACAATAAATTAAAACATTCAATTTCAGACAATGGGAGTAACATTCTCTCCTCATTTGGGTGAATTATAAGCTTAAAGCAATCATATTAGAAATATTTCCAAGTTATATTTTCTAAAAAAACACAACATTTAAGATTTGTAATTCATTAAGATTAGGTCTATTTAAAAAATTTTAAACAATAATATGTGTATAAATTATTAATGCCACTAATAAAACTTCTTATGTTTCTTTGAAAAAATTTTAAAAATCTTATACCAAGTTTGATTCACACCAAAAGGGAATGGGAAGAATCTTTACTAAGAGAGTAGACGTAATTTACTTCTATTAATTAGAGTGAAAAAAAAAAGTAAATTACAAATGTTATGTTGATTTACCTATTAATCCATCCAACTTTTTAAAAGGCTTCGATTCTATCGGAAATTCGTGTATAGACCTGTTCCATGCCGATCAGGTGCAAGAGCATATTGTACTTTATACAATGTAAGTTGTACAATACAATCCATTAATGCATCCGGTCTACGTGAATTTGGTCAACTCAAGAATATCTCCTGCAATCGAAAATTCTTGTATGGACCTAATCCACATGGACCAAGTGCATTAACATGTTATATCCCGTACAATATAAATTATACGGTATAACCTACTAATGCATCCGATCCACGTGAACTCGGTCCATGCAAGAATGTCTCCTGTAATCGAAAATTCTTGTATGAATATGGTCCACGTAGATTAGGTGCATTAATATATTGTACTCCATACAATATAAGTTATACGGTACAATTTACTAATACATCTGTCCATGTGTCGGTCCACACAAGAATGTCTCCTCTACAATAATTTCTAATACACCACTAAATCAGTAGACACATATAAGGTTTTTAGTGATGTATTAGATAGTGTTCCAAAAAACATACTAGAGGATCCAAAACTATTTTTCTGATATGAATCCCTTTTTAATTTACTTTTTCTACTCTTTTCTTTCTTCATCAAACAACCTAAATCACTTATTTTCTTCTGAATTTATATTTTATTCTCGTTTCCTTCATATTTTTACCCATTAATACTTATTTTCGCGGATAATATGTATTAAAAATATATATAATAATTTACTTGTATTCAAAACTTTTATCATCATTATATATGTATATTCCACAAGGAGATGGAAGAGAATAAGCCATCCTCACCGTAATAGACCTCTACGCTTGCAGGGGGGAAAAAAATCATAACATTATATACGCCTTTTAGGTTTCGATTTGATCCTCAAATCAATCCCTTTTGAGCAGAGGTTAGATTCTACTCCATCTTACTGCCAATTTCTGTTTTCCTCTGTACTTTACATTATTGTATTGGAGGGTTTTTTTTAAGGGTTTTATATGTTTTGCCGTTTCTTGAATGATCATGCTTATGATTTATTTTCTTCTTTCGTTTTACTGGGAAATCAGAAGATAAATATGGGTTTCTTGGGATTTTACAAATTAAGATTTTTTTCATCCTTGTTACCGGTGCAGGGATATAATTTTATTGTGTTTTCTTTTTATTTATGTTTCATGTAATCAAGTTGCCTTAATGGGATTCACCATTCCTTTCCGTGAATTTCAAAGTAAAATCTTTATATTTATTGCGTTCTATTTTAAGGATAGGGCTTTGAATGTGAATATGGAGGATTTGAGTCTAGTTTCTGCTGTTTGTGATGGTTCTCTTGGGAATAGACTGAGAGGCTGCGATCACAAAAATTTAGTCTTTCCTCTTCTCCCTGTCCACCCAAATTTAGGCCACGGAAAGTATCTGCAACCCGTAATTTCCCTGGATTTTTGAGTGGACTTGGCAGAAATATTGAGCAAAAATCTAATGATGATCAAGCTTGTGAGCAAGCTGATAGTGTTTGTGCTAAAGCCTCTGAACCTGATACAGGGTTGGCCTGTGATTTTGACGATGAGAGTGTGAAACCAGCCAGTAAAGGGCCAGCAATGACAAACACATTTGCTCGTGAAGTTTTAGAACATGAAAATCTAGACACTATTGACTCGACAAGGACCATGAATGGGATGACGGTGAATGTCAAAGTTGGTGATGGAGGTTATCCTCAGTTGGGGAATATGCATAGTGGATCAATAATGAACCATATGACTTTGCCTAAAAGACGTAAGGTATCAGCAATTCGCGATTTTCCTGATGCATTTCGAGAATGCAATGGAAAAAATGGTTTGCAAAAGAAAGCAATCATTTCTTTTGATGCAGTAGAGAATGACTTTGGTCAATTGAATGGTGTTTCAGATGCTGAGGATGAATCAGAATCAACTGATACTGATTCCGTGCCTCTCAGAAATACAGCAGAGACAGAGTTTGATGTTTCAAATTATGATTTAAATCTTGAGAGACAGGAACTGGTGTATGCTCCTGGTAAGGAGAAAGTTCTAAATTTGGTAGATTCAGATGAAGGATTAGCATCAATTACTCCATTAGCAATGTTAGATCTATCAGACAGGGAAGGGAAATCAGGGTACATTATTCCATTAGCAATTCAAGAGCATGATCATGCTGAAGATATCAAACAAATTGATGCTGCAGATAAGCCTAAACTTGGAAATGACGGAGCTGGTGAAAATTTCTACATGCAATTAGAAATCCCAGAACCGATCAAACAGAACATGGTACAGGATGGAGCTTATGTGCAACACAAGCACAAGATGCCTTCTACGAAAATGCATCCTGCCTTTAAACTGCGCAAGGTTTCTGCAGTTCGTGATTTTCCAGCTGCGTTCAAACTCATATATGCTGGAAACAACGGCTCGAGTAAGTATGGAAATATCAGGGAAGAGAAAGGCGGTGGACCTGATTCTCCACAAGTGAAGAAACCAGTCACTCCTAAAATGTCACTTGAGCAAGGAGAAGTTAAAAGCTTTCAAGGACAGCATCTAGACTCAGAAGAGTCCGAACATAGAATAATTGTACAGGCTCTGATGGCTGCTTCAAGGTGTCTTTGGAGCTCGAAGAAATCCCTAGGTTCTAACAAGAGGAAGCGTACGGGCAAGAAAGGAATATGAAAATGTAGAAGAGTTGCTAGATGATGATAGAAGCTCTAGAGGAACCTTAATCATTTTTGCATCAGTTGGTCCATCAAGATCTAAACTGAAGCAAACTACAACAGGATCGAACATTACTCCAACTGACATTGATCAACAAAAGGTTGATAAGTATCTAAAATGTGATATTTAACACAAAATGCTCAAGATTGAATTTTTGTTTCTAGCAAAGTCAGGAAAGAGCATTGTACCTGAGAAATTGGCCTTGTATGCTACTGCTTTCTCAAGGTATGCGCCATTAAAGGTTGAACCACTGAAATCTGATTCCCTCATGTCGGCAGCAGTGAAATTGGCTCTTCTGTATTAGTTATTTCGATCAAATCATAAATCTCTTTTGTAAAGCATATGCCTTATTGTATCAAGGCGATTGTCAGAATTAAATGTTCGATTTTGTTTTCTCTGTGTTGAACAGAATTTCATTTCTAAGAACCGAGTCTGGCTTAGTTCTTTAGCGAAATAATCAAGCAATTCAATCATTTAATCGTGACTTCAATCTTGAAAGAGCATATTTGGACAATTATGGATTGATTATGATCAACCCGTTGATTCCACAAGTTAATAAGAAAGATGAAACTCTTTAGAACTTCTATCCAAGTATTTGTTCCAAGAATCAAATGAGGAAGTTACCTGAAATTCTCATTCACATGAACTGCTTTTCTGCAACAAGAATGAACCCAGAATTCAATAATCATTCCAAACACAAACCCATCAAAAGATAAATTCTTGGTGGAAACTCACTTGAGATCTGCGGAGCCGAATTGAGCAGCTGAACCAATCCCAAATTCACCTCGAGTTTCTGCCTCATACTTATTGAGGTCAGCCATTGCAGACTTGTTTGAGCTAAATGAGATAACAGCAGCTGCCAGTGCAGTTGACAAGACCGTTCTCCATTTCTTTGGTTCTGCACCATCAATTGTGTTCTTTCAGATTAGGCAAAAGAGAAATCAATCTAGAAATGAACAAAGAAGATGACAAGATATTTCTAACCTCTGGCATGATTTTCTTGGGAGTCCAGTTGACAGAAGACTGATAAAGGCCTTGAAGGAGGTAGATGAGCAGCAGCTGGAGCTCTGTAAGTGCAAGAAGATGATGAAGAAATGTTGATTGATTTCAATTTAAGTAAGGAGGTTGAAGAAGTGAGTGCCATTTTGAGGAACTCTTTTCTATCAGTGGATATTGAAAGCTACTATCATTCTGATAAAGGATTATCAAGTAAAAGAGAAAAGAGATTTCTCCTCTCTCTCTCTCTCTCTCTGTGGAGTTCTTCCTTTTTTTTTTTTTGTCCCATGTCAACCACATCTTTTGTGGAATATAATTGGTTGACATCTGGCCATGGCATTTGGCATTTGGTTCAAAAAAGGGGCTGAAAAATATCAGCAGTTTGTGCTTGAAATAAAGCCAAATTTTCATTGTTTGATGAAGAATCCCTTAAGGTTTTGTAGCATACAGGGAATGAGAGAAAGAGATGGGCATACCAATTAGTAACTGCTAAACATGACACATCTTAGTATGATAACACTGTGATTTATCTTAATTCAATGATGTTAAATATTTAACACCAAAAAAAAAAAATTATTTGAGAGAAGTATTTTATTATTTTTATTCTTTGAATTAGATTTCTTTTCAGAAATTCTCAAGCTAAAGGAAAAGGAAAATTACTGCATTTTAGGTGCCAATTCTCTTTTTTGATAAATGAATTAAGATGATAAAATTGTTAGGAAAAATAATTAAAAAATAAAAATTTTGTTTCCAAAGACAATTTCAAGGAATACTTTCCAAACTAAAATTTGTCTTTATATGTTTTTTCAGTGTAAATATTTTTCAAAAAGTAATCCTCTCTAGATTTTGACATTGGCCTTCAGGCCTAGAATGTATCATAATTCAAACTTATGGTTTATTTGATAAAATTAATATTTAAATATTTAAATATTAAAGTTTGAAGACTAAATTTTAAAATTTAAAGTTTGAATTAATTATAATTTATTTTTACAATATATCTTGTTATAATTTAGATTAAATATACAAAAATATTAATAATTAGATGAGTATTTAATATATTCAAATTTCAGACTTAAATAATTTTATTTCACTTAAAATTTATAAAAATATTCAATACATTTTAATTAATTAAATGATAATAAAAATTTGTTATTAAATACACTTAATTAATAAAATAATTAATAATATTTCTTATCAAATACACTTAATAATTAACTAATTTTAAATATTTAATTAAATTTTCAAATAGACTGTTAATTTTTCATTGAATAGTTTCTAGGGTATGATACAAAGTGTTCAAGATATGCAAAATAAATATGATTATATTTGTAATAAAATAATAATTTAATTAATTAAAAATAATAAATAATGAGCTTAGTTCACATCTCATTCAAAAGAAAATTATTATCTTATCCTTCGGGACATTATTTATTTTTCTGATCAATCTATAATAGGTCTCGCAATAAACGATAGTGTAAAAGGTCTATTTTCTAGAGGGATGAGGGTTGTTCTCCTTATGCACGGTAGTATATAGACTGTTATAAAAAATTTATAAGTCAAATGAGATATTTACTGTCCTGTGAACTGTCGGGTCAAAAGTGAACAAATCGAAAATTCTCCTTCTTTTTTTTTCATAAAACAAAAAACTAGAAGCAACTTCTTTTTTAAAAAATAAAAATAAAAATAAAAATAAAAATAAAAGAGCTGGGGAAAACAATACCTTAGTCAATAAAGTATGCAAAAGAACTGTTGGAACTTTGGGTGCCGTGAATCTTGATTTAGGCCCAAAATAAGAGGCCCAAAGATCTGGTGATGGTCAGAGTCAAGAAAGTCCGTTAAGCCTTATCAAAGGGAGCCTATTGCAAGACTAGGCCCATGGAAGACCTAGATTGAATGCAAGTAGTCAAGTACCATCTACCATGCAAAGTCAAATGGACCTAACATCTTTGATTAAAAAGAAAAGCAAAAGGAATACTGGCTGGATTATACCATTTGAGTACAGAAACTATTTAGTTATTTTACGATTTAAATTAAAAGTTATAAAAATTTAACAGTGATAGAATAACTGTATCAAAAAAAAATTAATGGAACGATTTAATTTTTATTGTACTTAAATTTGTTTATCAAATCATAAATATTATTTATACAATAGTGATTAGTTGTACAAATTATGTGCGATACTCATATAATTATAACTACTGTTAATAAATGTTCATAACTAACTGATTAATTTTTGTATACTAAATTACGTAGCTCCAGATCCAAACAGATCTTGCAAGAGAGTAATTCTTACATGGACGATGGACTGGTGGACCAAATACATTAGTGAGTTGTACCGTACAATTTATATTGTACGCGGGATAAGTCATTAATGTACTTGATCCATTAGTGACTTGTACCATATACAATACAAGTTGTACGGTACAACTCACTAATACACTTAATCCATTAGTTCAAAGCAATTCTTATATAGATCATGGACCAATGGATTAAATGTATTAGTGAATTATATTGTACACGGTACAAGTTATTAATATACTTAGTTTATAGACCAGTGGTCGATGTTAGAATTTTTTTCATCGGTTTATAATCCATGTAAAAATTGCTCTTTCTCGTGACTCTTTAAACAAAAAAAAAGAAAATGAAAATGAAGAAGAGAGAATTAATAACGGAAAATCTAAACTATAAAGTCTAACATTCGACCCTAGTTTAGTGATACTTTAGACTGCAAAAATGGGATTCAGAAATTAAGGGCCCTTTTATTGAATACTTTAACAAGAAGTACACAAGGACTCGAGCCTTGTGCTTTAGGGACAGACCTCTTTTTGTGGTAGGAAATAGAGAAGCTATGGCCATTACAGGGCCTTTCTTTCTTTCTTTGCATGCACGCAGCAGAAGAGCAGATTATGGACAGTACTGTGCTGCTTTGCTCAGAAATTCGCTGTTATATATGTTCAGTTCAGCATCTCTGTCAGGTTTCTTAGCCTTCTCTCAGTGCAATTCTTTGCTTGTGTTTGCATTTCATATATGATGATATATCACTCTTTCAATTCAATTGTCCAAAGCCAAAGTCCAACAACCGACAATAATTTGGACGTTGGTCCTTGTTTCCAGCATTGTTGCATACTCATTTATACTAGTTTGTTACATATGTTTTTTCTTTTTAATAACTCAGGTGTCCGAATTTTGTCCAATTATTTCTGACCACCCTCTCAGACTCATAGTTATGTAAATTCGAGTTTGATCTCGCTCTTACAAAGGAAAAATTTAGTGACTAGAGTAAGGTTCAAACCTCTGACCTCGCATTCAGTTTGCTACATATGTTATTTCTTAGGACATGTTAGTTTGACATAGTTAAGGTTTTTATTAGTATAATCACTGTGAGTATTAAAAAATTAAGAGGTTGATTTATATATAGTTGGAGATTTTAATATGTAATCGTTAAAAAATATCGATAAGGGAGGTCTTTGATTGTTTTCGAAACTAGGTAGGTAACGGGATAGTTATTGAATCACGTGGTGCAAATAACAGCCAGCCACCAAATAACAATTTGTCTATTTGAATTGATATAGTTTTTGCAGATATGAACGGGATCTTGGGGAAATGGTTTGCGTATAATTGGTGCAAAATTAGAATGGACTTTTCAATCGAGTGATGCTTTTCAAAAGTCCGTTCTAAGGAAGCTATATATATATATATATATGGGAAGCAGGTTGCCTTCCTAGACCCCAAATATTGGTTTTTATTATCTATTTTCATCTTTGATTCTTTAAACAATCGGAAAAGAATCAAAAGGAACAAAAAGAATTGAAATTCATTGATAGATTTCTCGAAACAAACAAAAGATAATCATGTATAAGTCCCTCCTTCGGTTGATTCTTCTCTTTGCTCCTCAATCTTATTGAGTTGAGAAAATGAAATGTTAGATGCAACTAAACTAAATTTGTAATACTTATATAAACATATTTTTCGTGAATCATGTGATTTAAAAATTTGTAATCTTCTAAGAAGTATCATATATAATACATGTGATACAAGTTTTTAAGAATATGATTAATAAAGACTAGACCTAAATAGTTACCTTCACGCCTTTGGAAACACTATTCACTAGAGGTAATCACTTTTGGAAAGTTTACTTACCAATTTTGGTTGTGATTTCACATGTGAAATTTCACAAAAATATATTTGCATGATCCATTAATTGTGTAGAGTTACAGCAAAATGACAAAAGTAATTATAGGACAAATATTACCTTAGTCAAATGTTTGACAAAGGAATACTATACAAACAGTATGTTACATTTTTTCCCCCCTACAAAATTTTGAGAAAGAAATAGTTCAAATTCTGGCGCTATAGAAATGTGCAGGGGCAGCTCCTTGACTGACTGCCATACATAGTCTCATATATTGCATCTCTAATGAAGATCCAACTTCTTAAAAATTTCATGTGGTTTGTCTGTGAAAGGCCAACAAACTTTTCCAGTACTTTTCCCTTTCGATCAGCCAAAACATTTAATTACCAGAATTCTTAAATGTTACCTAGCTCTCTGCTATGTATTGTCTTTTTTATTGGCCGAGGAGAACGGGGGGATGAAATTAATTTGAGCTTAAGGACTGAGGAGCTTTTTAGAAACAAGGCAAAAGTTGTCAAGATGATATAGTTCTAGATTGCATCAACGACCCTACCTCCTCCTTACCATCGTCTTAGCCCTTTCAAGCCAGCCCCTAAATAAACTAAAGTAGCAAGAAGCACAAGGTCTTCCTAGTACACAGTTTTTGCAGGGTGGTTCAAGTGCCAAAAGGTATAGTGCCATTAGCCCAAGAACCAAGGTCAAAAGTTTGAATCTGCTTGTGATATTATTAATTAGTTCATGAACCAAATACCTTATGATTTCCTTCTACTGTTCTGGTGAGGTTGTAATGAAGGGTTCATCTTCCCATGTAGCTACAATGGACGTTTTGGCTATACACGGAAACGTCCCAACAGTGGAGCCTTTGTTTGTGGTTACGCCTCCATGGAGGAAGCAATGCTAGTAGCTCCTTCCCTCCTTCTAGCCAAAAAAATATGTATATTTAGATTTGGTCAAATATATTTGCTGCTAAATACATTAAAGTATTTTTGAATTGAAGAAGCAAAAAAAGAAATCAAGAAAGGGCTAGGGTTTTTGGTGCAGTGGCTGTGTGGCCGCAAAACTTGTAAGAAAAATCCCATCTAGGCATATAGGTGTTGTGGGGGAGTGGAGGATGGAGATGGTAGAAGTAGCAAAATATATAAGCCAAAAAAGAAATACTAGAATACATATATAGAAAAGGACAAAGGTGGTAAAGTTGAATGGTTTTACTGACTCCAATTCGTACCTGAAAATGTGTAAGAAGAGAAGGAATGAGTGGTCAAATCATTTAAAGTAAAATATATAATAATAATATAATGATGAGGAATGAGGAGTGATGTGCACAGAATGTATCGATGTTGTTTAAGCTCGATGATCTTGATGATGATTGTAGGAACCCTAAGGAGGCGCAGTCGGGGACGGAGGGTGAAGAGACTGGTGTTTGGATAATGGATTGTTTGTCCAAAGGGCACAAGAGAGAGCATTTATGGTCTTTTGGAGTTCAAAAGGCAAAGGTAAAAAAGAAATGCTTTTATTTATCAATGCAAACTCGTCTTAACTTTGAAAACAACAAGTGCAAAGTGAAAGCTATCCCACCCATGCAAACGTCCCTTTCTGGCTCCTCTCTCCCACATCTGCCGCCTGTGCTGTTCTGCTTCACTGTCTCTATCTTCCCCACACCCACACACATTGGGAATGCCAACCACACATGTTCTTTTCTCTTCTCTCTTGTGGAAATAATTAGGGAATTATTTGTAGTTGGGATTTCAGATGTACATGTTCTTGCTTCATGTTCATGTACATCCGCCATGGATGCACCATGGATACTTGCATACACATACATGGAGCTGCATGACCGACTATAAACAGAGTCAAGAACCAGAAAGAAGAAAAAAGGATTTGGTTTTGGCCGCTCTCTGCAGTCCTATATACATCTTCCACTGCACCAAATAGAGACCCCTCTTCCGGCTTGCCTTTCTCGCTCTCTTTCTTCTCTCTTGGTTCTTCCTCCATTTTGCTTCCTTCTTTGTTAACTAAGCAATCAAAAAAAAGGCAGATCCAAGGTGGAGGTTAATCTGTCAAAGCCATCAATCAATCAATCAATCCTGTAGGAACCAATAAATTTGAAAAGAGAGCGGGGGAATCAACCATGTCCTCCTCTTCTACTTTGTCATTGGACCACCTCACTCCTTCCGAGCAGCTCTGCTATGTGCATTGCAACATATGCGACACTGTCCTCGCGGTCTCTCTTTACCATTTTATGCTTGTTTTGTCTTCTCCTCTTATATTCTAGTCCATTCTTCTCGGTAGATCAACAACATTGATGACATTTAGGGTTTTCTTTCATCACGTCTTCTAACAATTTCCTTTCTGCCGGTTTCTCAGGTGAGTGTTCCGTGTTCAAGTTTGTTCAAGACAGTCACGGTTCGATGCGGCCACTGCACCAACCTCTTGCCGGTAAACATGCGTGGGTTGCTCCTGTCCTCAGCTAATCATCTTCACTTTGGTCACAGTTTCTTCTCTACTCCCCATAATTTTCTGGTACATAAATCTCTTTGCCAAAATCCAACCGTGTTGTTGTCAAAGATTCGCCCTTAATTTTGTAATTCTACTTGCTCTGAACTGCTAAATGATATAAGCAGCTATCGCAGGACCAAATTTCGAATCCCACTCCAAACTTTCTGATGAATCAGACTTCAGCAACCGACTTCAACCTACCTGCTCAAGCCCGATTCGATGACCTTCCAAGGGCACCTGTCCTCAACAGACGTGAGACCATAATCTTAACTGCTGCTGGCCTTTTTAACGCCTCTTTTTTTGGGGTGTAAGGGAGTGAGGGTGCTTTATATGTCAAAGTTTGTTTACGGATGTTGACATTTTGTTCCTCATTTTATCATACCAAATTCCCAATCTTGAAACAATCCTAAAAATTGGCACTTTAGGTGTTAATTGCATTCCTGCAGTAATCGAGAGAAAGAGAAGAGACGGGTGTTTGATGAGAAGTCACAAGATAGGACCCCAGGATCATACGTTATGCAGCCTTTGATCTTTTTACTGTTTTCTTTTGTTTTCTTATGCAACAAACAAGGAATCGAAAATCCCTTTTCTAAACTGCTCAGGAACATGGATTTGAAGCCAACAGTACACACTTGTCTGTCTATGGCATATTCTTGATGTTTTATGTGTAAAGTTTACCTTGTCCTCCCTGAAAAACATGTGACAGTAAAACTAGAGGATCCATATAAACAGTTTCTATATATAGATAGAAAAAGAAGAAAGGAATTGTATTCAGGATTAATACGACACTGATTATTTTCTTTATTAATTCTGTATTCAGCTCCAGAGAAGAGACAGAGAATCCCCTCTGCATACAACCGATTCATCAAGTGAGTAATCCCAATTGAGTTTAGCAGATTCTGAATGTTTCCATCTTTCCATGTTAGATGTCCGATGGGATATATTTATCTACAAAAACTAGTTTGTGACTGGTCATGATATGCTTAATCTGCATTCTGCAGGGAGGAGATCCAGCGCATCAAAGCAGGAAATCCTGATATCAGCCACAGGGAGGCCTTCAGCGCTGCTGCAAAGAATGTAAGAAGTAATACACATTAGGGTTTCTTGTTTTCCTTACTTAATCCAGTCCCATTTTGCCAAACTAGCTTCATTACATACATATTGGCTAAGTGTGGGTTTATCTAGGGTTTCATTGTCATTATTGTGCTAACCTTTGTACCTATGTTATTCTTTTCTCTCACACAGTGGGCCCACTTTCCACATATTCAATTTGGTCTCATGCCTGATCAGACTGTCAAGAAAACTAATGTGCGCCTACAGGTATAGAAATAGAAATGGCCCCCCACTTTGAGCAAAATGACACAGCATTCACCAAATGTAATAGTCTTTCTGAGATTGCATATGGTTGCTTGTAGGAAGGAGAAGATGTTCTCATGAAGGATGGATTCTTCGCTACAGCTAATGTTGGTGTTTCTCCTTACTAAGAACTTGTAAGAAGTAAGAAGTAGCAATGCGTTTGCTTTCCAGAATGTCTCTCTTTTTCCCTGTTAATTAGGGCTCTGTGAAGAAACTCCTATTTCTACCTTTGGTAGTACGTAGAAGATATTCTCAACTCAAGTCTAACCCTTTCACTTGATTGTTGCTAATTATATCTGCCAATGCAAGTCCCTTACTGTGTTGGCATCTTTGCAAGCAAACATATGTACTAGTCGGAAGTTGCAGTACTGCTGCTTTATGGATCTAAGAAACCTTTTGCTTCAAACACTTGATCACACTCTCTTCTTTGGTCCATGATTAACTTCGAGTAAACCGGCTTTCGTACTCTTTTTGCGTTATATTGTCATAATACCAGTGTCATGTTTTCTGCTAAAATATGTAAAACCATTCCTTGATGATCAGCATCTGATGTTGCCATGGAGGAAGTATGTGACTGATGTATTGAGAAACAGACTCGTACTCTGGTGTAGATTGCTCAATTAAATTGAATAGTCTGTTAAAAGTTTCTCTTTTTCCAGCATCTGAGGAACTAGGTCTGTGTCCTAGTGGCGATTAAACAAAAGAAGACACCTTTAAAATCCCTAGGTGCAGGCTTGCAGCTGTCACTAAAGCAGCTCAAAACATCTCCATATGGTTTGTCCAGCCATTTTTTCAAGAATTGGGATACACACATTCCTTTTTGGCCATCAAAAAAGTTGTGTTAATTTAAACTGTTTGATTGCAAGATTCTCCATATGTTGAAAAACAATATGGGGGTGTGAATAACAATTCTCCATATGTTTTCTCTCGTCTTCTTCCCTGCCTTTCTAAAAAAAATTAAAAAAGAAAAAAGAAAAACAACATTGGGACACCCACGTGAATCAAGAGTGTATAGAAAACGAGCCTTCAACACAAGGAAACGTATTGTGTTCAGGGAGGAAAAATAGAAAACATTAAACATAGAAAGAGAGTTTTCACGAAACAGCAAAATCCTCAAATGGTAAAGTAAGAAAGCCACAAAGAAAATTTTCATAAAGAAAAAGTTTCAAAAAGACTGCCATAAACATAAAGAGGAAAATTGCCTGTCCTGAGATGGATTTCAGTTACCTTGTTTCCTTAGCCAACAAGTGTATCAAGACATCAAGGTTATCATCGCTAGCACCTTTCTTTTTACTCGGGGGAAGGGGGAAAAAAAAGGTGCTAAATAATTGAATGGATCGAAATGCAAAATTATCAAACAAATGTCTTAGGTAGTTCTGATGTATGTACATAGAATAGTTCAAAAAAAAACAAAAATTGCCACGAAGCTCAAAGCCATGGCTAAACCTTTCACTATGTAAAGCATTGATTCCATACCCACTGACACTTAGTTTGCGGAAATTCTAGCATGGACTCTTTTCGGATAAATCATATATATTGAAGAGTTATACTTTATATATTAAAAATTATATAATATAATTCTTCAATATATATTATTTATAAATTTACGATTTATATAAAAATTTATTATATAACTTTCGTTACACATGATATAACTAATTAAAATATCCGTGTATATACACCGAATACACTTAGAATTTCTCCCAATGTACCTCCACCCCTTATTATCCCTAACTAAACATGAACTTTTTCTCCGTTTATCTCTAAATTTACTTTTTCTCTCCAAATACTTTTTATTTTTACTCCAACTAAACATAAAGTAAAACTTTTGGTTAAAACATGGGGTCCTCTGAGTTGACTCCAATGGGAATGTTAAAAAAGTCAACCAAAGAAAGATTTATATAGAAAGTGCAACTCATGAAAGCAGCAGGCAGCAGCGATTGATTGCTTAAAGCATTGTGTATTCATGAATACCTTTATATAGATATATACATACATGCTTACTAGCATGTGAGTGTATGTAGTGGCCATAGGGTTCCAGGTTCCTCTATTTGAAGGGCATAATATGCATCATTTCCCAAAGACAAACTAATGACTTTTTCCTCCATACTATCATTCTTAACGATATCCCCCAATTAAGAATGGAACAATTTCTTGAGTGAGTGAGAATTACCTTCTCCAATTTAAGGTAAATTCTGTTACATAATTATATGAGTCAAATATGCAAGGCTTGCTTTTCAATACTTATAACACTAAACATCTTTCAGTGTTTCAATAAGTAAGAAAAATCATGTCTATAAAAACTATGGGTATGAAAACACCTAAGGTCAATTATTTAGGCGCCGTTTTAATTGAGTCAAAATGAATATCTTAAGTTAATAATAAGTATTTAGATCCATCTAATTAAATAATGTGTGTATTTAATATTTGACTCATTAAATATGTGTATTCCTAATCTAATTAATGAATGTTCACTTTTATTTAAGGATATAATAGTCATTTTCTATTATAATTATATAAATTTTAGCAATTCCTTAATCCGTGTGATATTTGCTAGAATGACATCCTTTTTATGACATAGGGAGTATTTCAATTGAGTAACAGAATATACAGTTATAATTGGGAGCAATGTTTTCAGAATCGGATCGGATATCGAATCGAAAAATTTATTAGTTCACAATTTAATGGTTCAATCACAATTGAACTATAATTGAGCTGATAATATTATAATTTAAAATTTAAAAATATAATTATTTTTAAGAATAAAATTGATCAATAATATAGTATAATTCAAGTTCATAAAAGTATAAATAATGAAATTAGAAGAAAATTGTGATATTTTCTCTATTGCTGTGGACTATTTAATCTCTTTATGTAACTTATTTTCTTTTCTATGAATATATTATCTTATTTAATTTTAAAGAAAAGAGAGAATAGTTATATTCAGTTGGACTGACCAGTTCAAAACGATTTGTACAAAATAATACGATTTTTTAAAATTACGGTTCAAATGAAAAGACCGAACCAATTTGGGAATGATTCTCAATCCGGCATCCGACCTAAAAAACCATGATTGGGAGGGGGAAAAGTAATACATTATTATTTTTACAAATGACAAATAATTTGTAAAAAAAAATTAAAATAATAAGTATTTGAAAATTGAGGAAGAATTACTTTAGCAACTAGCTTTGATTAATCATTTTTCCTTCTAGAAAAAATATCTTTTTTTTCCTTTCATAACCATACTTGAATTGAGAAAACTCTGTAACAGTTCCATATGGTATTGTTGTGGCATATTTGACGGTCACAACGGTGTAGTATGGACCATCCAATGCTAACTTACCTAAAATGTTATTGTACAGCATACTAATTTGGGATCAAGTAAAAACCCTTCGTTCTTTTATTTTTGTTGTATCAAAATATTTGTTAATCTCACAAATTAAAAATTAATTTATTAATTATATTTCTAATTTAATCATTCTTCAATAAAAAATATGTACATTCTTAATAAATCATTAATGAATATATAAAAGAGAATAATTAATAAATATTTATTTTTATTTAAAAGTATAATAATCATTTGTATTATAATTATACAAGTTTTAATAATTTTTTAATTTTCAAATCATGTCCTAAATTGACATAATTTTTAAGCCGAAGAGAATATAATCCAAGGACTTTTTCTTGTAGGGGAAAAAAAAATGAGCTACTTCACAACCCTCAATAAGCCTATTTTCCCATGTTATAAAATATCTAGTTTAAATGGCAATTTTTCCATTTTAAAATATTTATAAGTATTACACGAATTACACAAAACTTATCTATAAAATTGGTAAATAAAATGACTAAACAACCCTCATTAGAAATTGTAAAATTATTTTCAAAATTTAAAATTTTATTAATATTAAAAATTAATGAAGCAATAAATAATAAAATTACAATTGAAAAAAACAATAAATACATTCTTAATTTTATAAAATATCCAATAATTTAAAATATAAAAGGTCACCAAAATTGAGATATTTTAAAACGAAAAGAATAATTACTTTTGAATAAGCCACATTATTATTACTCTCTCCGTTCATATTTATCTGTCACAAATGAAAATTTTTTATATTCCTTTTTATGTCACATTAAAAAAATTTAAGTGTCATTAATGTTAATTTTACTGTTATACCTTTATATTATATAGCTTTGAAAATTGAGAGTATAGTTGACCAAAGCAAGAAAATAATTATAAAAAATATTAAATCCAAATATATTTTTAAAATGTATAACAAAATTACATGAATTTAAGAAACTAACTAATTTTTCTTAAATTGGATAAAATAATTACCTGTAACAGATAAATAAGAACAGAACTAGTACAATTTTAAGAACAGAACTAGTACAATTTTACTAACCGCTAGAGGAGGAAATAACGCACACTGAACATTTTTTTCCCCCTTCGTATTACATGCCAAATTCATTGAATTATGCTCTACTAGATGGCTTCTTGAGTTCCAACACCCCCTAAACGAGTTATAAACAAACTTGTTCTGAGTTATCCAACTTCATATATATTTGTCAAATCAAACTCAAGTCCTTTAGAAAAATCAAACAATTCGAGTTATAAACAAGCTTTGATTGAGTTGGGATTCAATTTCATGAATCATTTGTCAAATCAACCTCAAGCCACGACAAAAATCAAATAAAACAACCTTAGCTCGACTTGTTTGCACCTGTGATTATAAACAAGATTGTCTTTTTCTATGTGAAAGGCTGGAATTCCACAAGGTAGATACCAGATATGGCCACAGCAGGATAATGGGGTTCAAAAACACACTTTCCTTTTCTTTTCTTTTGGCATGGATATGGGCACATACTAGCTCAAAAAGCCTTGACACAACACAAAGCAGTCACATGAAGCATTCCCTACTCCTGCAGATACTTGAAATCTAAACCAGACTGGCAAACTCAATCAATATATGAATTATCGCCAGGACCAGTGAATGAACCCTTCTACAGTTTTCTTCAAATGGTCCTAGCCAGTGTCAAGAGATTGCTCTTGTTTCCCCGAGCTTTTTCCCATCTTCAAGATTTGACACACTGGAATATGGACCCTATGTACTGAAGCAGACCAAAGAAGGAATTCATGAAACTTTTAACACATATATTATAATTGCCATATATGGTAACAATGACAGACAGTTAATTATTATGTACAAGATGAATGCAGATGTAAAAAGAAATGCTAACTCATACTAATATCTATTGTCGACATTACATAAATCATAGGTATAAAAAGAATGAAGATTCCAATAAATTAAGCAAGAATCCCGGGAGCAAATTAGTACAACCGGAATAGAAGAAATTACACATCAAAAGAAAACGGGAAAAAAAAATCATATCAACAAGACTAAAATTAAAGACCTAATCTCACAACCACAAACCTCGCTAAGCAAATCCAGGCTCCCGCATGCAAGACACAGTACGCAATACCAGGATCGAGTTCCTATTGGAACATGGAGATCATTGCAGATGTCAACAGCAGAGTGAAAAATACTTCTTTCCAGTTGCCTCTGATTAATGTTGCTGAAGATATATCTTCTGGCCTAAAGACAGAGAGGTACAAGTTCAGAATAAGACCAGGGAAGTTAGATTTAAAGCAGATAAAATGTAACAGTTAACAGGAACATACTTCTGTAATTTGCTAAGAGCACCACAATACAATACATTATCTGGCATGGGCAACTCTGTTTTGTTGGTGGCCTCTGGATTAACAACCCTGACATAAGTCTCTTGGCCAAGATACCATGAGTCGAGGTTTTCTGTTCTTATATTCCAAATTCCAACATTGTCCAAGGAAACCAAGACAGTTGTCCAAGCTCCAGGGTAAACCTGAAAAGCAAAAACACAATAACAGAATGCGTGCAAATTAAATTAATCTTCATAATGCGTGCAAATTAAACTAATCTTCATTCTTTTGTACACATGCCAAAAATTTAGGTCCAGTTAAACTGAAAAAGATGCGGTTTTGTTCACTTAAACAAGGCAATTTTCTCATTTAGTACTTTAGGCTGATGCTGAAAATGGGCAGGGCCACATCCATGCTCCCATAATTTAAGACAGTGATGGATATGCATGTCAGTGAACCTTCATTAGAAGCAATTGCAGTTATTAAAATGCATTATGCATGTACAAAGAGAGCTAAAAGCAGAAATGTGAGGACTGGGGGAGAAAATTTTTCAAAGAATAAACCAAAAAAAAAAAAGAGCAGACATATGGTAAATATGGATGTGCCTTCAACCAGCAATTTAATCATGGAACTACCATCAGGTAATCTATTGTTTTTGCAGCACAACGCATCAAATACACTAAGAAGAACTTGCAGGTCGCACAACTAAAAAGAAACTTTAAACAAAATGCAAAAGAAGCAATCATCCTTAGCTGACTTAGAGCGAGGTAAAGCATAATATCAAATTGCAAGTACAAAGAAAAGGTCCACCACGTTAACTTTTATCCAAAATTTTCCAATTCAAGAACCTCAGAAATATCACTCTATATACATTTGTTTGGAAGAACTAAAGAAATTAAATAAAAAATTTCATGAAAAGGACCTGGGTTGTAGTCCGAGCAATGCCATCCCACTTGTTGTAGGTACCTCTGCTATTCTCTGTCCACTCACCATAATCCATCCTGCAATTGGATAAGTCAAAAGAGAAAACAATTAGAACAAGTTGAGTCAGACTTTTTCCTATTAATAACAATGAAATAGGAAACTGTCCTACCCGACAACAAAAAAGTTGTATCCACTCATGTGATATGTATGTACTTTAGTGTCATTGTTCTGCAGTACTAATTCCATAAACCCCCTATAAGTACCGTTGATAACGGATGTTTTTATCTCTGGAGATCCAGTAACTGGTCTGGTTGGAAAATCAAGTTTATACACTCCTTTTACTTTGTATTGGTCAGCAAGCCGGATCGGTGTGCTAGGATTAGAGAATGAAACTCCACTGAGTGTGGTACGTCGTTTACCATTAATAGTCTCTGGTGGCTTGTTTTTTAGAACATATACCTCTGTCACATTGATTGATCCATATCTGAAAGAACCTTGAGGGTTTGGGCGAGCACCACTAGCAGTTACATTCCACCTGCATAATTAAACACAACAAGCTCTGAGCACAAGGGAGAAGCAATCATCTAGAAATAGAGTATATTAGATGCGGACCATATCTTTATGCTTTCTGTAACCAGTTCAGAATTGTCTAAATTGTATACTAACTTTCCTACCATCTATATTATTCTGCCACATGCATATCCATTACACCTTTGAGAAACATATCCTATCCAAAGCAGATCATACAAAAAAATAATGTCTCAAGGCCATGTTCTCAGCAAAACAGGTATCTCCAACAATCCTAATATTTCCAAGACCTCTTTGTAATTTCAAAATGATTTAAACACTACATTTTAACCATTTCAAGATTTATTGCACAATTTGGAGAAGACAATTTAAGGGTTTATATTAAAGCATAGTCAATTAGTGCACTGGAAGGGCAAACAAAACCTGACAGATCGAGCCTGGTTCATCGAGAAGGTTTTATCAAACTGATCTTGTGGTGGATCTGGAAGAGGACCAGCTGCTTTTCCTTTTGAATTTGTATAGTGCAGGATTCCAACACCAGTGACTCTCTGCCATAGTGATTCATTGACAAACCTCGCACTTGCAACTATATAGTAGTCTGAACTTGCATTTTGATCCATGGTTACCAAGAAGGAGTAGGATTGACCAACATGTATATCTAAGCTAGTATAGTTCTGCTGCACTGTATATGATCCCTCTGTTTCTGCTAGAAGTAGGTTATGGTTCTGGATTCTGAAGTTTAAGCTGGTCGATATTCCAACATTGCTTACCCGAATCCTGTAGGTTTTGCCTGCAGTTTGTAACATCCACAGGAGGATAAAATTAAAATGCCAAACATTTTTATGAACAGCATTAGTCATCATCTTGCAATACAGCTTTTACTTTCTTTTTGGCGCTAGTAACAGATTTTATCATGGCACGTAAATGTTAACTTAAAGACAAAGAAATGTCGCTACAAACACACAAGGGACCCAGATCCCCTGTTACAATGGAATACAGGGCAGGGCAATCTTTTCAAGAACTAAGCAAGCAATCTATCTTGCAAGCTTTTTATATGAATTATAGAGATAAACTACCATCATGCAGCAACCAGACTTGCATGTTTATGTAATTGTAAGGGTCATTTCAAAGAAGGTTAACATCTTCTGCATCTCTGCAAACCATTCCAATTATTGAAAAGGAGAAGCTTCAATATACATGAAATCATAAGAACTTGGGGTAGTATTCTCCCCAAACATAATTCAATAGATGCAGCAACACTTCAAATAACAGGCAAATGATTTTGTCACTAATTAGGAATTTTTCCCCACTGAGATATATAAGACTTTAATTAATATGGATTATAGGCCTTCATACCCCAATCAAACACAACCATTTTAGAGTTTCAGACTTAGCAAAGCTATCATCATGTTATCTAATTGGGAAATTTTAAATGTCATGCGTAAAACATACAATAACTATTTGAATCAACGCATATCAAGCATTTTACTAAAGCTAACAATCTGTAAATAGATAAGCTAACTGACCAAAATTTAGCCTTAAATGGACCTATATTCAAGGAAAAGGAACACATACTTGAGATCAAGTATCCCATATTTACGAACCTGGATGGACTGTGATCGTCTCATGGTCAATGCCATCAGGGACAAGAGTATCATTGTATCTGTAAGGTCCTTTACCATTAATCAGAACACCATCAGGCATCCCAAGATCTTTGCCAGCATTAAGGGTTCTTCTTAGAGCCTGCATTCAAGTTTAAGACCAGCCATTAGACATATACCAATTTACAGTTAGAGAAAAATCTTGACATGTAAAATGATTATCCATCAAACACTAACCGTGTGGTTTTGAGTATACCAGTCACCGATCAAAATTGTGATATCCCCATAAGGGGTATCAAAAGGAATAGCAATTATAGCCCTGTTATTAATTACGAAACTACCAAAACCACCAGAAGCCCTCTGGAAATTGAGGGAAGGGAAGTAAAAGAAGCTTCCAATCTGGTCCTTAACCTGGAATTGGTAAGTCCAATTCCATTTTGAAGGAATTGGACAATTTGTGCCAAGAAGCCCATCTTGCCAAGAACTCTTCCTCTGAAAAATACCAGACCTGTCCCACCCCCAACCCCAATCCCAAGATATAGAAAACCTTTAGTAACCCTTAAAGAAACCAAAATTCTAAACCAAATTCAACCTAAAATCAGCCATAAGTTTCCTACCAATGCATAAGGAAGGTTTCATCTAATTTGTTCTTCACATTGACAACAACGTTGTCATTAGTAGTCACATTGATTGTGGGCCCCGGAAACTTGCCATTTACAGCAATTACCTGCGCAATTCAGAGCAATGCGATTCAAGAAACTTAAACCCTTCAATGCTCATCGCCGTTACTTAGAAACTCATAAAACCATCAAGCATTATCTCAAATAGGCAAGCTCATCTTTTAAACTCTGCCATAGAATTACTTAGATCTGAAAATAAAAATTCGATCTTTTCAAATATGAAGCTAAACTACCTATTTAAAACTCAAACACTAAAAATTCCACTTATTTAAACTTAAAAGGAGCAACAGTTAAGAATATACAAAAGCTTTCAGCATGCACATTTACACAGAGGCATAAACTCATAAAAAAAAGAGACCAAAAAAGACAGCTAAAGCGATAGATCTATAAAAGAGACCTGTTGAGGGACACCAAGAGGAGAGGCAGTAATGTAAGAAACCACAAATTCAAAGTTAACAAAGGGATCCCCAGCAGAGCAGAAGCCCAAGAACAAGGAAATGCAGATAAAAGAAAGCGTGAGAAAGCTAGAAGAAGCCATGAATTGAACTTTTGAGCTGACTATGGTCTCTCGGAAGTAAAAAAGGGCAGCTTTCTGAGCTTCTTGTGAGCTTACATTATCAGATTAAAGAGAACGAGAGGAGAGATAGAGAGAATGGGAGGAGAAGGAATATGGAGAAGTAAGAAATGCACCGTAATGAGTTCTGTGCAAGTAGCGTTTTCTAGATTGAGGACTACAAGCTAAAACGTCATAAAGAGAGTGAAAACGGCTCTTTCTTGAGCTCCCTTCGTGCAGAGAGAGAGAGAGAGAGAGAGAGAGAGAGAGGAGGTGCAGTGGTTGGAAGGATTTGAGTTTCAGCTTGGGCTTTTGTCGGTCCTGAAGTGGCCCATTAGTCATCAATCATCATCATGACGGGCGATTGACAATCTTTGAGACGAAGAGAAGGGGTGAGAGAGAGAGAGAGAGAGAGAGAGCTTTAGCTACGGCAATGGCAATTTGGTGTGTGACAGCCAATGGCCAGTTCAGATCAGGAACGATAAAGATATAGAATTGCCACATTATACACCGCTTTGTTCTTCCCTCAGATTCAGACCAGCCGCTTGCAAGCAAAAATACTACTGCAAGCAAATTTCAAGATGAGATTTTTAAGCAATTAGGGGGACAGTAACTTGGTGGCACCTGAATTCAGAGTTTTACAGCCTGAAAACGAAGGAAAAACTAGACAAGAGGGGCCGAATTATTTAAGTTTTAAGGGTTTAGATTATTTTTTTTATAAAGTAAAAAAATCGAAGTAAATATTTAATTAATTAAAATTTTTATTTTTTTAATATTTGTGTAGTAGGTTAAATTAAATAAATAATTTGAGATAGAGAAAATAGTATAAAAGTTTCCAACTCTTTTCTGTTCAAATATAGACAGAAGTAGAGAAAAATGAAATTTCATTTAATGACTCTTAAGGAAACGAATAAAATTATCCTTAATAAATAAAAAATTTTAATATTATCCTATCAAATTAGTGAATAAATTTGTAAAATCAAATATTATTATTTTCTTTATTTTTCCTTTCATTCTCTTTTTCAAACGTTATATCTAACATTTAATTTCTTTCCTTGCAATGCTTAACTAAATAGCATAAATAATTATTAATATTTTCTTTTTTTTCTCCTTTTCTTTTGTCATACTCCTCTCCTCTCCTCTCCTTTTTTTTTTTCTTTTCTCTCAATTCAAACAGGCCCTAATAAATTATAAATTTTAAATTATAAAATAAAGTTAGGCGTATACTTGGATTGAAATTTTTAACAATATATATTAAATTTATATTGTATAAAATATAATTTTAATATAAATAAATTTTATTTATAAAATATTAAATAATTTTATTATTCACTCAAAATAAATTATGATATTCATCTTTAAATTTATAAATTATTTATAAAATTTAAAATTATATTTAAATTTTAAAAAAAACAATATAATCTCAATTCAAATAAACTCTAAATTGCAAGTTTAATATATTATTCTATCCGTCTTTATTTATCTTTTACCGTTAACTATCTTACACAATTTTAAAAAAATTAATTAATCTCTTAAATTTATACAATTTTATTTATATATTTCAAAAATATTCTTAGATTTAATGTTCTCTACTATTGGTTTCTTACTTTGTTTGCTCAACTTTCTCTCTAAAGTTATTATAGTTTTATATTTTAAAATTATTTAATATAAAAATATAATAATAAAATTAATATTAATAATATTTAAATTTTTTAATGTGATAAATAAAAAAATTTAATTGTGATTGAGGGAGTAAAACTTTTTACCCACAATTACTTGGAATTCACGACGAACTTCAGGTTTTAGTCATAAAAATAAAACGATCTTTGTGAAAGCTACACATGATTGCCATCCACGGCCACACGATGCGCGTGGGACCCATACAACGAATTCACCATTAATGTTGAAGATGCCGTTGGCCTCCTCAATCCCACTCACCGTTAACCTCTAAACTCTACCCAACCTTAATTACCAGAAATTTGGAAAATGTGAAATGTGTTAGACACCGATGCTTTTGGACCAAATTACGATGTAAGACAAATATTAATATAAAAATAATATTTTTTTATTTCAAAATATTTATAGATAATTTTTTTATTTTATTTTAAAATATTTATTTATATACATATTTTTTAAATTAATAATTAATTTCTTCTTATTTTATCTTTATTTATTTTAAATCAACAGCATAATTTTATAAAATTCTTCTTTCTTTTTACTTATTAGGATTTTTATTAATTAATAACTATCATATTTTTAAAATAGATAGAATAAAAATTTTATCTAAATTGTAGTATTATTTTCAACACTCTTAATCTATGTGTAAAAGGCTTCATAATAAGTATTTTGAAACGGGGGAGTATTTTCTCTATTTCAAAATATTTATTCGTATATATATATATATATATATATATATATTTAGAATTAATGATTAGTTTCTTCTCATTTTACCTTTATTTATTCTAAATCAATTACATAACTTTTCAAAATTCTTTTTTCTTCTTACTTTTGAGAATTTTCGCTAACCAATAAATATCATATTTTTAATATAAGTAGAATATAAACTTTATCAACGTCCTTAATCTGTATAAAAAGGGTTTTATGAATAAATATTTTGAAACGGGAGTACTATTTTTTCTATTTTAAATTATTTGTCTTATTTCTAACTTAATATTTGTCTTAAATTGTTATTTTTTAAGAAATTAAGATTTAATATTTTAAATTTATCCTCATTTAATAATACTTTGTTTTTAAATATATTAAATAATTTATTTCTCAACAAACTGATCTCATTTAAATAACATGAGAGAAAAGTAATTTAGGGTATATTAAAGTTTTAGAATTTAAGTACTCGTTAATAAAAAAAAAGATAGAGAGAATAAATAAAATTTTAAGAATAAAAATAAAAAAAATATTTAATTAACTAAAAAAACTTACTTATTTTACTGCTTACTTAATCGGTTAAACGAGACAAATAATTTGTCTTTCTTTCTTTTTTTTTTAATAATCCAAGTATCTAACTTATGCCCGACTAATCTTAATTCTCAAGATCCCACTCATTCTCTTGTCCTTTTCTTATAGCATTCTTGCGGACACTAAATTCTAATCTTCATGTACGAAGACTCGCTGAGTTACCGTAATTAAATCCTTCACACATTATAACATTAAATGTGGGGACTGTGGGCGAAGAATTTCGCCATTTTTAGCCAAAAATCGAATTCCTATACTGCTACTGATAGCAAAACTTATTAAGTTATTATAGATTAGTAAGTTAGATAAGTTGTGTTCTAGAAGCCCCTTCCTCAACTATTTTAATCATAATATCATTCATCTTTTAATTTAATTTTTAATTTTTTAAATTACGAATTAAATATTTATTTTTCATTCAAATAAAGCCTTCAAGAACCCGATACATTAGCTTCCACAAAAAATGAAGTATTAAAGGATTTAACAGTATGCCACAGGACCAACACTTTGATATAAAACAACAACTACTATGACTGAAGGATTGACCTCGAGATCCCCAACACACGAACTAAAGAAGTCTGCAACCTCTCCAATTGGAATATAAGGAAATTTTTATATGGATCGATTAAACGTGAACTATATATTTTAACTATTTATATTATATATATATATATTATAATTTATAGTATATTTTAAAAATATATATAATATTTTAAAGAGGTAGTCCACACTGAATTCGACTCGAATTTTTAAAAAACTCTTCTTTATTAATCTTTGAGTTAATGATTTTTTTATAAAATTTAAAATTAAATATAATCCCAATTCAAATATGTTAAAAATTAACATTAATTTAACTATATATATATATATATATATGTGTGTGTTTTTATATAACTAGTGAACTATTGTATGATGATGTATCAAAGAATTAAAATAGTCCCTTTTAGGTCATTTTATATTAATTTAGGATAGTGATATCGGGTAAGGATAAATAGCTATATAGGAAGTTGATTTTTTTTGTAAAATGTCCTAAATATGCAAAAAATTGTAATGTATACTTCATGCTATAAATGAAAGAAAATGAGTTAATTATTAATTAATTGATGAAAACATAAAATATGAACGATATAATAATTTTAAAATAAGTTAGAATCATTTTTAGTTTAAAGATAGAATTAAAATTTAAAAAAGTTTAAGTGTTAGCAAAATTATGAGAAAAAAAAAATTTACAACATTGTGTTTGAGGAGTTAGGTTCTTAAAAATATAGTTGTGGATAGAAAATGGTCCAATTTACAGAGCCAGCTATGCCTGAAGTAAATATTTTTTTTAAAAAAAAGCTAAATATTTATAGATGAATCAAGAATATTGATGGTGGCTCAATAATTTGCCAAGAAATATAAAATAAAAAGTTACCAAAAACAAATGAGAAATTCGCATTTTTAGTATCTAAAGTTTTGGACTTATAATGTTTATCATACTTAATGCTTTTTTTTTAATCATTATAATCCCTAATAAAATTAAAGACTAAATAAATAAATTTTTAAAAAATAAATACTTCCTCTATCCTTATTTATCTATCACAACTAAAACGTTTTGGTGTCCCTTTTATGATTTTATCTGTTATATTTAAAAAATTTAGGTGCAATTAATATTAATTTTACTATTATACCCTTGTATTAAATAGTTTTGAAAAATGAAAGTGTAATAACTTTAAAGAGAGAATTGAGCAAATAAAGCAAAAAAAATAGTTGTGAAAAATATTAAATTCAATAGTACTTTTGAAATGTGTAAACAAAATTGTATGAATTTAAGAGATTAACTAATTTTTTTTAAATTGTGTGAAATAATTAATTGTGACAGATAAATAGGAATGAAGAAAGTACTAAACAAAAATTGGCTGATACATGGGCCGGAAGAGGTGGGGGAGGGGGGACAGAATAATTGAGAGGCATGTTGATGGATTAGCATCACACGTGATGATCCTCGTAAGCCAAACCAAGAATCCACACCAAGGAATAATCTGTCCAATGCCAACTCATTGATTACCAAAGCCCCTAATAAAAACCATTACTTGATTGCAATGGTTTCCTTTTTTTGAGTATATTTGTTGTCTAATTAGCAAATATATATATATATATATATATATATATATATATATATATATTTGTTGTCTGGCTGTTTTCCATGTTCACATGCTTTGCTTCTAACTATGAGTCACCTACACATAATATATAAATAGTTCAAGAAAACTAGGTTTTATAAGGAAAAAAAAATCACCAAACATTTAAAGGTTTTCTTTAAAAAAATATATATAAGTTAAATAATCGATCATTAAATTATTATCTCAACAGTAGACGACTTATTCTTTGTAATAATTTTATCATTTTTTTTCAAATCTAAAAATATTTTATTTTTTCTCGAACTTATTTTCTAGTTAGTCTTATTTTAATGCATCGTACATTTTAACTTATTTAGTTAGATCATAATGATCATATACATTTGCAAATATGTTAATGATGCGACTATAAAATGAGTATAGGAGTGAGTTGTAAGTCTAGGGTTTTATAATATATGTCGTGAATGAAATAATATGAAAATTTGAGGGACATTTTCAAGTGCAAAGATGAGAGGTTTATGGAGTAAAACCAACGGAGTCTGGGCACCAATGAGGAAGAATAGATGGTTTTATAATGATAGTTAAGATGGCATTTGATTTGTATGTCTTTCTTGAGGAGAATTGTTTTGTTATTTTTATCAAAAGGGCAACATAATAAATTTAGTATATATGATGTTGCATTATGGATGTTTGGAAATGCAATGACTAGTGAATCAATTTTGAAAAGGAATTGAATAATAAAAATGCTTTTTCAACCATTGTGGATTTTCAATACAATTAAATGATGAAGAATAAGTAGTTGGTGTTGTGACTTTCACTTTGAATGCTCAAAGTATAACCTCACTAGTTACTTGGTTATCGATTTTAAAAATAGATATCTTAAATTGATAAATTTACGATCAAATCTAAGACTAATTAGGCAGTATGAGATTTTATTACTAAACCCAAGATTAAGCATGTGACTTGGGATTTTAGAGGGAAGAGAGACTGATCAGGTGGTATAAGATTTTAGAGGTGACTCTTACTGCACACAATATGATACTTAGTTCCCATATCACTTACGTCCAAATTTAAGACCAATTAGACATCATGAGATTTTAGAGGTGGTTTCCACCGCACACAATGTAATACGTAATTCACATACTTGGCTGTCTCTCACCGCACGTAACACTTAGGGTTTGTTAGTAACTCAATTAAATATTTAAAATTAATTACTTACTTACTTATTTTATTAAATATATTCAATAAAAATAATATTAAGTACTTAATTAATTAAATGTATTTAATAATAGATTTTTATTATCACTTAATTAATTAAAATGTATTGAAATCTTATTATAAATTTTAAGTGAATTGAAAGTTACTTAAGTGTGAAGTATGAATATGTTAAATACTTATCTGATCATTAATATTCTTTTATATTTAATCTAAATTGTAATAAAATATAGTGTAAAAATTAATTTGAATTTCAAATTTCAGAATTCATTACTTAAATATTTAGATTTCAATCTTTAAATTTTAGTTTTATCAAACGAATCCTTAGTTCCTATTTAAATTAGTATTTACATTTTAATTTTATCAAACGAACCATTAATTCTTATACGAGCGACTAGTTATCTGTTATGTTATCAAATGTCAGGGTACCTTTACACTTCTTATCAGAATTTTATGTAGGAATAGGGTGTTACAAATATAGACTCTGTATAAATTAGATACAACCGTAGTTGAAAAAATCTAAAATTTTAAAAAATTAAAATTTACAATGTTTTGTATGTGATAAAAAAAAAAAGATAGAGGAAGGAGGAGAAAAAAAAAGATGAGAGAGAAGATAGGAGAGGAAATTTGGGTGAGGATCCGAAGGGCTATAGAAGTTTGGTACACTGGGAATCTAGACCCTAATAGGAGAGGGTGTTATAGAACCTCAATGAGTGAGGATCTACACGCTATAAAAGAGGGTGAGTGCTGGTCCAGTGGGCATAATGAGTTTCAAGCTCAAGTTTCTTTTTGATAAAATAAAATGAGCTACTGCCTCGATCCTAGAAGAGGTGCTGTTAGGCTCTATGCTTTGCATTGTTAGCCTACCATAGTATTGGTCCAATAAGTACACCCAATTGTATTTTTTTTTTTAATGTTATGTTTGATTTACAAAGGATGAAGGGGAGTGAAAAAGGAAAGGGGTGGGTAATTTTTACTTATATTAAGAAAAATAAATTATATTTTTATTATATTTATAATTTATTTTTATTATATTTTAATCTGTTTAAATTTAGATGAATTGTTTGTTAATGTAAAACGAGAACTTTATTTTTATTTTTATCTTTTTTTATTAACTAAATGATATAAATTACTCATTTACATATAGATTTACATTTCAATTTTTCCTCTCTTCTTACTTCAATCAAATATACCATAAATGATTTCGTATCCATTGTTACAAATTTTGAATTTAACTTTGTTTTGGTTTTTAGTTTATATTTACCTCTTCTTGGGTTTCTGTCACGGGATGGGGTTAGGGGTGTGCATTTGGGGCCGCGCAAGTTGTGTACGGCAACTTACGCGGTGATTTTACGGCTCAAATCGAAAATGGTGAAAATTCAACGTTCGAAAAGATAGTCACGTGTAAAATTTTTTTTAGTAAAATAACGTCGTTTTGATGTTTATGTAATCGTATGAAATGTTTATATGATTATATCAAATGTTCATGTGAACTCAAATGATAAAATAAGTTGTCGTACGACAACTTGCGTGATCTCGAATCCGAGGGGTGTGGGGGGCTGGCGTGGATGTTGCGTGGGTGTGACGGTCATAGAAGCCAAAACCAAACATGCGCAAATTAGGGAGCAATTGGCTCCGACCGTAACAAACAATGATGAGTGTGCTGCAAATGTGTTGATTAGGGTTTTTTAGGGCTATAAGACTGGAAAGGAGAAAAGCCATAAAGACAGATATATGCATTATCCTCAACTCAAGGTACTCGTTTATTTGGCAAATGCTTTTTCTTTTTTTTTAAAATTGGATTAAAAAATTACGTGTTCAAAATTTATTGGTTGTATAAAAATTAGTTAATTTTAAATTTAATTTAATAATATAACTCAACTTGTAAGAATCAAAACATTATGCAGTTTGATATTTTACATAAAAATACGAAATATGTCGATATCAAGTCAAATTCCATCCTTAAAATTTTATAAGGATTTGTGATTAATTTTTGTGACAAGACATGCATACTACCTTAATGCTTTCGACCCATAATGTAAGATTTTTTCCCCTTTAACTAGGTTGATATCTCGTGTATTGTACGAGTTGTTATGTTATTAAGATTTAATGTATTAATATTAAATACATATATATATATTATTAATTAATTTAATTAATTATTTAATTAGTTAAGATTTTGAAATAAATTTAAATAGTATTCAAAAAATCACACGTTTTAATGTATTAATATTAAATACATATATATTTTATTAGTTAATGCAGATAAGTATTTAATAGGGAGAAGTATTTGGGTTGCACATAAATAGCTTTCAATTTAGATAACGTGCATCTCAATCCAATTAAGTCAGGTGACCTTTCATTTTTTTTAAAAAAATTATTCTGATAAGCTTCTAAATCTAATTAAGTTAGATACATCCCGGTGTCACTACATGAGACTTACTCTTTCCTTTCAACTTTTATATATATATAGATTTCAAATCTTTCTCCAACAATCAAGTATATAAAAATTGATTTAAGATTAATTTTGAAAGAACTTATTAAATATGTGAGGTTAAATGAGGTTCAAAAAGTGAATATGATATATTTTGAGTAAATGATAATTTTTTAAAAATAAAAATATATAAAATAATAATATATTTAAATTAAAATAAAATTTTAAATTAGAATAATATTGGAACATTCCAGCCAAACTCAAAACAGAAAGCTGAGGAGGAAAAAACAGTTAAAATGTTGAAGATTCGATGGTGTAATGCCTTATTAAAGGTGGGCTACATACATCTTTAGTTATGGGTTAAAGCCTAATTAAGGCCACAATGTGTAGCCCACCTTTTTGTTGGATATCCTTAACAAAAAGTTTAGAGCCTTAAGGTGGGCCGCAAACATCTTTCGTTAAAGGTTTAAGCCCAATTAAGCCTACAATGTAGCCCACCTTTTTGTTGGACATCGTTAACAAAAAACTTAGAGCCTTAAGGCGGCAATCCAATTGAATTGGGTCAATTGACATAACAACCTCTTCGTTTTTTTTGGGCAAATTGACCTAGTTTTCTTTTTTTTTCCCCAAAAAGGAAGTTACATTAAGGATGAGTTTGGTTTGCGAAGGGAAGGGGAATGGGAAGGGAGAGTGGAATATTTTATTTTTATTAGGGGAAGTAAATATAATTATTTTTATCCTATTTGGTTGGAGTAGAAAGGAAGTAAATATGATTTACCTCTAATTATTTTGTAAGGTATATAGGGAAGAAATAATTATTGAATTACTATTATACCCTTAAGGCTAATTCATAAAAAAATTACAAAGTATGATAAAATTGTAATAAAATAAATACCCTAAGACAAGAGAGTATTTTCACCCTCATCATTTACTTCCCAAACCCTCCAAAATAGAGAGGAAGAAAAATTTGAGGTGGAAGGGATCCAATTCCCTTCCACATATACTTTCCCTCCTCCAATCACTCCAACCAAACTAAGTAATTCACACATTTACTTCATATTTTACTTCCCCTTCTCTTTTCCTTCCCACTTTCACTCTAAGTAAATCTTTATTGGTTAATTGAAATATTTTTTGAATACGAAAAAGAAATCTTAATCTGGTGTAGAATTACATTTATAGTCTTCTAATTCAAAGATAGAATAAAAAGAAAATTATCAACTTTTAATTAAATTAAGTGAGTGCCAAAACAAGAATAAGAAAGAAAGAGAAGTAGACATATAGAGGACGAAGAAAGTTTGCAGAACTCATTTGCCATACTTCAAGACTGGCTGTAATTGTGGCATCTGTGGCATTGTTAAACAAGAAAAGTCGAGCATCTTCATAGATGGCCTTGGTTGGATATATACGTGATGTTATGCATGTTCTTCCACCCTGAGCAAAGCTTTCTACAATTGAATGATCCACCTGCAACACAAGCCAGATTCATCAATGTTTTAATCTTTTTTGAATTAATAAGAAAAAAAATAAAATTAAAAGGGCAGATACGTACTATCACGTTTCATATTCTTAAAAATACGACTCATAAAATTTGACACTAGTATTGTTAAGTTAAGATAGATATTTCAAATTGACTATAATATTTATATTCATTTTTTTATATTACTTCACACTTCTATTGTTTTCGGACATGAAATTGAAGTATTAGCGCGTAATGATTTAGGGGTAAAGTTTCTTTCTAATATTGAGAGAGTGATATCAAAACACCTTATATAATAATAATACAAACAGTTGAAATTAAAACATAATTTTTATTAGATTAGTTACGTACTTATCAAAGTTAATCTTTTATGATTAGAAAAAATAGAATAATGTAATATTTTTATTAGTATCATTGACGTGTTTTGATATTATTAAAAAATTTTAAATACATTCTCCGAATAGAAGATATTCCTATCATTATTTTATACTTACAAGAATCCTCATCGATAGTTTTTCACCCTCGAGCACGGAAACAAAGTTTCCATAGATTCCCTTGACAACATCAGTTGCTTTAGATGATCTGAAAATTTGTATGGGTTGAATCAATATACTATAGATACATGTATCCATGAATAAAAGATGGTATGGAAAAATAATTGAGAAAAGTCTTTATGCAATGAGAACAAAAACCTCGAGTGATCAGCACAAAAGAATGTCATCAAAATTCCATCTATTCCTCTGGCAACATAGAAGTATATAGGAGTTTGCTCATCTTGGTTTTTATCTGCAAGAACCAATAAGCCAAATGGACCGAGTGCACCTCGCCGGGCGGCGCCGCCACTGCTATTGCAGATATACTCTGTATCGGTTCCGTTCACCGTCTTTAGTGCCTTCTCATTAATTTCAAACTCAGCAGTAATATCTAACTGCAAAGTTTTGCAAGAGGACATAATGTTATTGGTGCTTTATAAAAGAGATCATTACATTTTCTTGAGTTGAAACCAAAAGACACTGACCTGAGTAGCAGAGTTCACATCAAGAGGTACTATTGTCCCTGCAGCTATTGCCATCTTGTTAAAGGTCTTGCCGTTAAATCTCAACTTCTCCACCTCCTCCACAGGCCATTGTAGTAAGTTGCTACCAGTTTTCTTATCAAATAGTACTGTTCTTGGAATGGCCTATTTAGTATGATTGAAATGGTTAGTGAAATTTAAGGCAAATGGAATCTTGTAATTAAAGATTTGGCAAACATGTTCATCCCTATAGGGGTTTAGAAGAGATGAACCTACTTGAACGGATGCCCAACCCTTCTTGATATCTAAAGCTTCGCTATCCTTTTCTGTAATCCAACCCCAGAGCACCCTTCTCTTCTTGTCTTGATCATAAAAGGTTTTTGAAGCATAAAAGTTTCCATAATCGTATCTTAATCCAATGCCCACATCAATCTTAGGATCATCAGGAGTCCAATTACAAGAGGTTCCATCATATGTACCAAGTGCATAATAATCATTTCGATCATCGTCTAAGCTGGTCTTCATCACATGCTTCACAGCCGGACCATCATCCGAGGTGTCTAAGCCCCTCTCTTCAACTGTTGAAACCGGATAAAAGTCTACACACTCCCACATACCAGTGCCTGCAACACCATGGAACATTCTATCCAAAAGCTGGTAGGATTTGAAATCAACAGTGTCATAAACTAATGTAATTCCAGTTTTGTTGACTTTGGAACCAACGATGAATCGCCATTTCCCCTCGGGTGTGTACCAGGCTGTTGTGGGATCACGAAAATCCTTAAAATGAATACCAGGTGGAGGGACTAGAACTGGGTTATTTGGATACTTATTCCATTCAACAAGAAAAGGATCAGACGGGTCGACAGGATATGCAAGATTTTGGACTTGCACTGATTCATTCGTTGATCCGGTGTAGAGCATGATAATTTGACCGTCATGGAGGATGGTGGCTGAGCCTGTCCACACACCATGGTCATCGTACCATTGATCTGCAACCATGGCCACTGGAAGATGACGCCAATTGATCAAGTCTTTTGATACTGCATGGCCCCATACAATATTGCCCCACATTGCACCTTTAGGATTGTATTGGTAGAACAAGTGATACCAACCCTTGTAAAATAATGGACCTAAAGAGAAGATGATGAATTAATCAAGAAATCATTTTTATATATCTATGGTTTAACAATTAGTAGCCTGTCATTATGCTTCTAATATTAATTTAGTTTATATTAATTCTTCTCCTCCATTTATATATATATATATATATATATATATATATATATATATATATTAAAAAAAGAAGGCATTTCAATTGTCAGATCTTTCTTAGTCGTCTACCAAATCCAAAAGGTAATAAACTTTATCAATAAGATGGGGAGGAGGACAAGTGTGCCATGGGCTTACCATTAGGATCTGCAACAGCGAAATTTCCGAGTCAAAGCAATGCCGTCCAAGAAATACAGGAAGATGACAGGTAAGTAAAGCAAAGGGTTAGAAATTATATCACATTCAAAGTTTCTAGTCGTTATCATAATAAAAATTGCAGAAAACATCACATGCAAATATCATACTAAATCAAAATTATTAACAGGAAAACATGCGGAGTCCCTCTTTTGCCCGGGGCGGGGGGGGGGGGTTGAGGAAAGAAGCAAGAAAATGTGTTATTCTATATGTCGATGTTATTCTGTGGATTTGTAATTAAAAAAATGAAGAATACATAGGATTAAGAACTCGCCGTTCATCCAATTCTGCTTTGGCTGGAAGTGAAAAGCTGTTCTTTGCCAGTCCAGCATTTCCTTAGTCCATGAAAAAGAACGGACAGCTTCCAAAAATGGAGATGACTTGGGCGAGACACCTTCCTCTACCCCACGTGGTTGTGTCTGCGGCCTTATCAACTCCGACGATGGCCCTGATGAAATTTCTTGTTCAATGGGAACGAACGACAACATCTTTCGTTTGTCACTATCAATCTTAACCAGTGCAACCAGAAGTCCAACTGCCAAAAGCCCAGATAAGAAGAGAAGGAAAACTTTGGAGAACTGACGGCCTTCAACAGGAGCTTCGGTGTCCTCCTCCCTATCATCTAGCAATGGAGTATAAGGACACGAGGCCTCGACAGTTTGCTCATTCCAACTCGAACCTGTGCGGAACGGGTTGGGGATAGCCATTCTTACTCTGAAACAAGGATTTACCGTTTACCCTACAGACCAGCAATATGCCAGCAAACATCTATATATATATATATATATATATATATACACGATAGATAGAGACTCTAAATCCTTGAGGTTGACAGATGGACTTGTATCAGATGAGGATTTGCCACAAATTGAGTACGTCCATGTATATGAGTGAGCTGTAAAAGTTTGCTGGTTTTCCTGCATGGCTGGGATGCGTCTGTGACAAAGAGTGAAAGAGAAGGGGAGAGAGAGAGAGAGAGAGTCAAGAGAAATGTCTATGCCGGGGGAGGAGATCGTGGGGAGAAAGGGGGCATGGGGGGTGAACCTATGTAGTAGAGACTTTTTTCCATTAATATGGAACATTTTGGGACTTTGATGTAGCTGTTTCTACAAATATCAAAATCCATTTCCGTACTGGGCCCAATGGGGGCTTTATGAACTTTGTTGTGAAAGCCCAATCAAGGAGATGGATTTAGCCCACCTTTGAATGGCCCTCATTAGCAGATAGCCAGATACACATCACAAGCCTTTTCGATTGAGATGATACATCCTTTTCTCCTTCAACTAACTAACTAATCTAACTAATCCTGGGTCATAGTTAATTTACAAATATAAGTCGTTTTAAATTTATATACAAAAATTAAGATCATAAATTCTAGATAATTTTAAAATTAAAATTTTAATAATACTCCTAATTAAGTCTTTGTCTTTTTTGATAATTAAAAAGAGTTGTGTCATAATTAGTGGAAAGAAAGAGATCGTAGGAAGGGATAAAATAGAAAAAAAAGTAATAAATACTTATAAAATTTTGTAAAACGACTTATATTGTGAAAAAAAATTTCAAGTCTAAAACGACTTATATTGTGAAATGAAGGTAGTAAATTCAATATGCGTTTCAACTAATTTAACCATAGAAACAAACTGACTTGGAGATAATTTAATACTCCATCTATCCCCTTTTATCTATCCATTTTAATTAAGATTTTTATCCCAATTTATCTGTTCTATTAACAAATCAAGACTATATTAATTGCTATTTTTCTACAAATACTCCTCTTTAATACAATGAGTATTGTGTATTTATAGTGAAAAATGAAAGTAAATTAAATATGTTTACAATACATAAAGTTTTGAAATTTGATTATTCCTTAATAAATAGAGAGATTCTTTGAAGTTAAAATAGAAAATATTGATTAATTAATCGAAAAAATTCTTATTTTTTTAAAAAATTGTAAATCGGTCAAAATGGATAGATAAAAAGGGATGAGGGAGTACTACTTTCATTTCATAATATAAGTCGTTTTAGACTTAATTTTTTTTTTTACAATATAGATTGTTTTATAAAGTTGTATAAGAATTTATTATTTTTTTCTACTTCTACTCCTCCCTTTAATCTCTCTTTTTCTATTAATTATGACATAACTCTCTCTAGTTACCAAAGTATATAAAGACTTGATTAGAGATATTTTTTAAAATTTAATTTCAAAATTATGTGAAATTTAGAACTCTTAATTTTTATGTATAAATTTAAACGACTTATATTGTGAAACGAATGTAGTATAAACAAATCCTAAGGTTTAAACGCAAGATCATCTACCCATCAATGCAAGAATCAGAAGAGTTTTAAATCAGTTGAACTATGTTCCTTAAAAACTTTTTGCCTTCATGCTTTATAGTAGTGTGTGATCAAATGTCTCATATTCAATCTTTATCGCATGTAGAGCTGTATTCGAATACGAATGAAACGAATATCATATTTTTGAGTTCGAATTCGAATATAATCGAATAATGTTCGAGTTCGTTCATTTATTATTCGAGTTTGTGTTCGAGTTCGTTTGATTATTGTTTGATAATATTCGAGTTCGAATTGTTCGAGTTCGTTTATTTTTTATTTTAAAATTTATAAAAATGATAATTCAAATTTTAATTAAAATAATTGAATATTATAATATTAAATAAATATATAATAATATAATTAATTATAATATTAATATTATAATTATAATATAAGATTTATTAAGAATAAATCTTAATATTATAAAATATAAATAAAATAATTAATATAATTAATTAATTTTTAAATATATATAATATATTTGCGAACGTTCGAATATGTTTGTTAACATGTTCGAGTTCGTATTCGTGTTCGAATTCATTCGTTTAAACGAACGGGGCTTTATTCGAACACGAACGAATTTAAACGAGCGAACTTTTGTTCAAGAAAGTTTGATTCATTTACAGTTCTAATTGCATGTACGTGTATCTCTCTTTTTCTACTTTGTAATAATGTAAAATTCTTTTAAAGAAGAAGCAATTCTATTATTATTTTTTTAATTAGATTTTGACATTTTTGCATCTCAATTATTACTCTTTTGTGCGATTGTAGTCCTCATCTATTGAATCAATGTCATCTTTTAAAAAATATACAGTTGTGTCTTTTTATTAGTTGATTAGCAGTCAGTTCATTTTTTTTTTTTTTTATCATTTGAGCATACTTAATTGCTATTATCAAAAACTTTGAGAAGGTTAAATTCGTAATTTTAATATTATATAATTCACAATTAAATTAATTTTAATGAGAATAAGACATGAAGGCATGATTGCACATTTTAAAATTTCAGAATTGGTTAATTGAATAAAAGTAAATATATCATCTGTCCTAAATTATCAATCCACTTTCTAATTTAATTTTTGTTCCAAATTATTTATCTCTTTAAGATTCTAAATTTATCATTATTTAATAGTATTATATTTTCTAAATATATTAAAATATACTCCTTCCGTCCACAAATAACTAATATAATTTCTTTTTTAATTTGTCTAAAAATAAATGTACACTTTCTAAATATAGGTTGTATTTAATTTTTTTTTAATTTTACCCTTAGAACAATTTTCTATCAATTAATTAGTATTACAATTACCCATACTGAAATTATTTTAACCAATAATAAAATCACGTTATACTATAAAAATAGTCAAAAGTGTAATTTAATGAGGTGATATGGATGAAAAGAAGACTCTAAAACAAAGAGTGGGAAGAGGGAGACAAATGACATAGGTGAGAAGAGAGGGACATTTAATTATTAGGGTGATGTAATTAAAGGAGTAATGAGATTCAAATTAATGAGCGGATAAAGATAATAAAACACTTCAAAGGGTATAATAGATATTTTTAATCATTTTTACTATAAAATTTCACAATTCTTTAATATGCGTAATTTTTATAATTAGGCCAATTATTTGTGGACGGAAGGAGTAGTCAAAAACTCATTTTACGAGTCTTGATATTCATGCTCATCTCGTTAATTCTCAAGAAATATCAATATCAACTTGAAGAGAGAATTAAATACTTTTCAATATTTTGATTCATTTTCTAGAAAGGATTAAATATTTAGGAGGGAAAAGTAATTTGGAGTTATATCAAAATTTTAGAGTTTGTGTAATTCCTAATTCCTAATATAAAGAGAGATATTCATCATTGAATTGTAAAGGTAAAAATAGAAGAAAATAAAATGTTTAATTAACTAAAAAATTACATTTCTTAATTTTTATGTATAAATTTAAAACGACTTATATTGTGAAACGAATGTAGTATAAACAAATCCTAAGATTTAAACGCAAGATCATCTACCCATCAATGCAAGAATCAGAAGAGTTTTAAATCAGTTGAACTATGTTCCTTAAAAACTTTTTTCCTTCATGCTTTATAGTAGTGTGTGATCAAATGTCTCATATTCAATCTTTATCGCATGTAGAGCTGTATTCGAATACGAATGAAATGAATATCATATTTTCGAGTTCGAATTCGAATATAATCGAATAATGTTTGAATTCGTTCATTTATTATTCGAGTTCGTGTTCGAGTTCGTTTGATTATTATTTGGTAATATTCGAGTTCGAATTGTTCGAGTTCGTTTATTTTTTATTTTAAAATTTATAAAAATGATAATTCAAATTTTAATTAAAATAATTGAATATTATAATATTAAATAAATATATATAATAATATAATTAATTATAATATTAATATTAATATTATAATATAAGATTTATTAAGAATAAATCTTAATATTATAAAATATAAATAAAATAATTAATTAATTTTTAAATATATATAATATATTTGTGAACGTTCGAATATGTTTGTTAACATGTTCGAGTTCGTTCGTTTATTATTCGAGTTCGAATTCGTATTCGTGTTCGAATTCATTCGTTTAAACGAACGAGGTTTTATTCGAACACGAACGAATTTGAACGAGCGAGCTTTTGTTCAAGAAAATTTGATTCATTTACAGTTCTAATCGCATGTACTTGTATCTCTCCTTTTCTACTTTGTAATAATGTAAAATTCTTTTAAAGAAGAAGCAATTCTATTATTATTTTTTTAATTAGATTTTGACATTTTTGCATCTCAATTATTACTCTTTTGTGCGATTGTAGTCCTCATCTATTGAATCAATCAATGTCATCTTTTAAAAAATATACAGTTGTGTCTTTTTATTAGTTGATTAGCAGTCAGTTCATTTTTTTTTTTATCATTTGAGCAGACTTAATTGCTATTATCAAAAACTTTGAGAAGGTTAAATTCGTAATTTTAATATTATATAATTCACAATTAAATTAATTTTAATGAGAATAAGACATGAAGGCATGATTGCACATTTTAAAATTTCAGAATTGGTTAATTGAATAAAAGTAAATATATCATCTGTCCTAAATTATCAGTCCAATTTTTAATTTAATTTTTGTTCTAAATTATTTGTCTCTTTAAGATTCTAAATTTATCATTATTTAATAGTATTCTATTTTCTAAATATATTAAAATATACTCCTTCCGTCCATAAATAACTAATATAATTTCTTTTTTAGTTTGTCTAAAAATAAATGTACACTTTCTAAACATAGGTTGTATTTAATTTTTTTTTTAAATTTTACCCTTAGCACAATTTTCTATCAATTAATTAGTATTACAATTACCCATACTGAAATTATTTTAACCAATAATAAAATCACGTTGTACTATAAAAATAGTCAAAAGTGTAATTTAATGAGGTGATATGGATGAAAAGAAGACTCTAAAACAAAGAGCGGGAAGAGAGAGGCAAATGACATAGGTGAGAAGAGAGAGACATGTAATTATTAGGGTGATGTAATTAAAGGAGTAGTGAGATTCAAATTAATGAGCTGATAAAGATAATAAAAACACTTCAAAGGGTATAATAGATATTTTTAATCATTTTTATTATAAAATTTCACAATTCTTTAATATGCGTAATTTTTATAATTAGGCCAATTATTTGTGGACGGAAGGAGTAGTCAAAAACTCATTTTACGAGTCTTGATATTCATGCTCATCTCGTTAATTCTCAAGAAATATCAATAGCAACTTGAAGAGAGAATTAAATACTTTTCAATATTTTGATTCATTTTCTAGAAAGGATTAAATATTTAGGAGGGAAAAGTAATTTGGAGTTATATCAAAATTTTAGAATTTGTGTAATTCCTAATTCCTTATATAAAGAGAGATACTCATCATTGAATTGTAAAGGTAAAAATAGAAGAAAATAAAATGTTTAATTAACTAAAAAATTACATTTCTTAATCTTGCGTAATCGGTTAGAGTAAACAGATAATTTGAAACGGAAGGAGTACAATAAAAAATAGTAATATTTGAGGAATAAATACTTTAATATTCCTCTTTAAATAAATACAAGAGAAATCTTTTAACTTTATTTTTTCATTATATAAGAAATCCTTTTACTCTTTCAGACAGCAAATTGATTTAGAATATGAATATTAATACTGTTTCTCTTGGCTTCCACATACCAACTAAAAAATAAAACTCTTATCACTTAGCCAAAAATAATAATAATAATAATAATATAAAAAAATCATCAATCAAATAAATTGAGTACAAACGCAAAATGAAGGAAGAAAAAGTCTACACACAAAGTAGAGAAAGATCATCTAATATTACTTCATATGATTAATTTGGTTCATCTAATTACAATAGACAAAAATATGGAAAACTCAATTCCCCCATGATCTGGATATGAAGCTTTATGGATTTGTACATCTTTAGTTCTATTATCTCGGCAGAGCTTGATCTAATTGAATCCAAAAAATTATATATTTGCAGAACTCATTTGCCATACTTTGACTGAGGCAGTAATTTTGGCATCGGTGGCGTTGTTAAATAAGAAAAGTTGAGCATCTTCATAGATGGCCTTGGTTGGATATATACGTGATGTAATGCATGTTCTTCCTCCTTGAGCAAAGCTTTCTACAATTGAATGGTCCACCTGCAACACAACCCAGTTAAATCTATGTTTTAACCTCTTAAAATTACCCTTCCCCACCCAAAAAATGGAAAAAAGAAACAAAAGGGTAAACCTGCATGGTAATTTTGACTTACAAGAATCCTCATGGATAGTTTTTCACCCTTGAGCACGGGAACAAAGTTGCCATAGATTCCCTTGACTACATCTGTTGCTTCTGTTGATCTGAAAAGTTACATGAGACGGGTTCAAACGCTACTCACCACATACAAGTTTTGAAGTAAAAGGTTGTAAAGTACAATACATATAGATTTGGAGAATGATATTTTAAATAGACAAGGGGGAATACCTTGAGTGATCAGCACAGAAGAATGTCTTGAAATTTCCGTCTGTTCCTTTAGCAATGTAGAAGTAGATAGGAGTCTGCTCAAATTGATCTTTATCTGTAAGAACTAATAAGCCAAACGGACCAAGTGCTCCTCGTTGAGCAGCACCACTACTGCTACTACAAACGTAATTCGTATTGGTTTCCTTCACCGTTTCTAATGCCTCCTTGCTAATTTCAAACTCAGCCGTAATATCTAACTGCAAATTTACAAAAGGAAATATATGATCTAAAATCGCTTTTTTTTCCCCTGTAAGATTATAAACAATGTTGTAAATTACGACCAAAAGACACTAACCTGAGTAGCAGAACCGACATCAAGAGGCACAATTGATCCGGTGTCCAATACTACTTTGTCAAAACTCTTGTTACTTGATCTTAATTTCTCGACCTCCTCCACTGGCCATTGCAGCAAATTGCTACCAGTTTTCTTGTCAAATAGCACTGTTCTTGGAATGGCCTATCGCATAAAACACAAATCTATGAATAAAGATTGAAGGTAATGACATAATTTAGTTAAAAATTTGTGTCGCTCTAGATGGGTTTTAGAAAAAATTTTGAATTACCTGAAGGGAAGCCCAACCCTTCATCATATCGGCAGCTTCGCTATCTTTCTCTGTGATCCAACCCCAGAGGATTCTCCTCTTCTTGGCTTGATCATAGAAAGTTTTAGAGGCATAAAAATTTCCATAATCATATCTCAATCCAATGCCAGCATCATTCCTAGGATCATCAGGAAACCATTTAGCCAAGGCTCCGTTGTATGTACCAAGTGCATAATAATCATTTCTATCATCATCTAAGCTAGTCTTGATCACATGCTTCACGGCAGGACCATTATCAGAGGTGTCTAAACCATTTTCTTCAATTCTCGAAACGGGATAGAAGTCCACACACTCCCACATCCCAGTTCTTGGAACGCCGTGAAGTATTCCATCCAAAAGCTCAAAATTCTTAAAGTCAACAGTGTCATAAACCAATGCAATGCCAGTTTTGTTGACTTTGGAACCAACAATGAATCGCCATTTGCCCTCTGGTGTGTACCAGGCTGTTGTGGGATCACGAAAATCCTTATAATGAATACCAGGTGGTGGGACAAGAACTGGATTATTAGGATCCTTAGTCCACTCAATGAGGAAAGGATCTGAAGGGTCTGCAGGATATGCAAGATTTTGGACCTGAACAGATTCATTGGTCGATCCGGTGTACATCATGACCACCTGACCATCGTGAAGGATGGTGGCGGAGCCAGTCCATACACCGTTGCTATCATACCAGCGATCGGCAACCATGGCCAAAGGGAGGTGGCGCCAATTGATTAAGTCTTTTGATACTGCATGGCCCCATACAATATTCCCCCAAACGGCACCTTTTGGATTGTATTGGTAGAACAAGTGGTACCAGCCTTTGTATAATAATGGACCTGTAAAACATGGGATGGTAACCTCTTAAATTTCCATTATGCATCCAAGGAAAAATATATTTTCTAATTAGACTCAACAAATTAAGTATATAAATGGAAAGTTTTTCATTCTAATTATAATTTAAATAATCTTGACTTTTCAAAAACTATCATATTCTCATAATACATTATATCTTCCCCTTCCTCACTTGAGTCTCATCTTAACTTCACATATTTAAATTTTTTAAATTATATTCGAATAAATTCATTTCAAAATAATTTATATCTAAATACATCCTAAAAAAGCATTCCTTCCAATTAATTGATACTACTAGTGTCCTAATCCTGTTAAAAAGTAAAATAATCAGGTTTAAATACAAGTAGATTTAGGATTAGACTTTTCAAAACAATGAAATTAAGTTAAAATCGTACAAGGCAACCTCTTTCTTGGGTCAGGCTGAATTAGTTTATATACAAGTACAAATAATTACATTTTTTATTAAAAATAATTCAAACTGATTACGATAGATTGAAATCCAAGAATTGAAACTATTATATATAAAAACTAATGTAGATTAGGCTAAAACTGATTCAATTGAATCTTGTTTCTTGAATTATGAAAAGACAATATTCCTTCCCTCAAATTGACATGTCCTAAATCTAAACAGTGAAAAATCTGGCCATTAAAGCCGCCTATGCCCAATGAAACATCAAATAAGGTGGCTGCTAATTGATTAATACGTATTATATTTTGAAATTTCCAGCTAATCAACAGTGACTTTCTTTACGTGTTGAATACAGGCATGACTCATCTAATCAATCGCTTAGGAAACATTATTATGTCTCCGCATTTGATTTAGTATCTGTCAACTCATCCTAGTCGATATGTTTCAAATCCAAAAGGTAAAAAACAGTTCACAAAGGAGAGGGTACGTGATAAGAAGAACATGTAGCTCACGGACATACCATTAGGATCTGAATCAGCAATGTCCCCCAATCATAGCGATGACGTCCGTATGAATATGACACATAAAAGTAAACGATTAGAAGTCATCAATAATCAATTCTAACGATAATATTGTAATTGCAGAAAAACAAGAAATTATAGAAACGTTATTCTAAATTTGTTAACTAGAAAACAAAGGAAATAATTCATTATTGTCTATGATGGTTATTGGGTTTGGGATGAAAAATTTATTAAGAAAATTATTATTCGAAACATAGATTTTGAACTACGAAACGTTTCATCCTATCATGTTATCTGTTCTTTGATTTTTTCCCATTCTCTTCTAACAAAATTGAAAAAAGAAAAAAAGAACTCACCATTCATCCAATTCTTCTTTGGCTGGAAGTGAAAAGCTGATCTTTGCCAAGCCAATATTTTGTTTGTCCATGGAAAAGAACGGGCACCTCCAAGAAGAGAACCAGTTGACTTCCGCGACACACCTTCCGCCACTCCACGTGGTTCTGCCACCGGCGATGATGGCATCGAACTTGAAACTGATGAGACTTCTTGGTTGCTGGGAGTAAACGGGAAGACCATTCCATCTTCATTATTAATATAAAACAATCCAACTAGAATTCCAATAGCCAGAAGACCAGATAACAATAGAACAGTAACTTTGGAGGACAGCCGGCTTTTGGGCGGAGCTGCGGTGTCATTATCTGGCAAAGAAGTATAAGGACATGGGGCTTCAATGTTTGGTTCCCCCCAACTGGAAGCCATTCCCTCTCTGAAACAACAAATTACGGACAAACAGAATGCTGAAAACGTCTATATATATTAACAGTTTTAGATAGAGAGAAAGAAAGAGGAGAGTAAAATCCAAAAGGGTTTCGGATTTTAAAGTTTAAGTTCTGTGGGTTGACAGATAGGATTCGCTACCATTGATTGAGGTTGGCTCCTAATTTAATTTCCTGCATGGCTGGAATGTGTCTCTGGGAGAGAGAGAGAGAAAGAGAGAAAGAAAGGGGTAGAGAGAGAGAGAGGAGCGAGAACTTTCTATGTAAAGAAGGACAAGGAGGTGAATATATGAGTATGATTTATAGATTAATTAGAATTAGGATTTTTTTTTTTTTTTTTTTTTTTGTTGGTGTGGAAGAGAAAGGACGGTTTTGTTTCATTTTGGAAAAAGAGAACTTAGGATTGGCAATTGTTTTGTGGCCAGATTTTGAATGTTTCTATAAGTAGAAATTTCAAGGGAGTATATAGTAATTTCAGAAAAGAGTAAGTATTTTTTTTTTAAAGATAAAATTTTTATTTTTGGTTTGGCTAATGGGATAACTGTTAAAAGATATAGTAGTTGGTGAATTTTAATTCAAAAATTTCAAACATTGGCCAACAAGAAATTCTCACAGAATAAAAAGGTTAAAAATGCAAGATATTGACTAATTTAGAAGGTGTTTGGATTGACGGAGAGGAAAGGAGTGGAGTAAGACAGAAAGGAAAGGGAAGAAAAAGAGAGGAGATTTTTAGTTATTTATAGTGATTAATTATTTATTTTCTTTATTTTTATTTATCTGTTACAATTAATTATTTTATACAATTTAAAAAAATTAATTAGTCTCTTAAATTCATACAATTTTGTTTATACATTTTAAAAGTACCATTGAATTTAATCTTCTCCATAACTATTTTCTTACTTTATTTGCTCATCTCTCTCTCTAAAATTATTACACATTCATTTTTCAAAATTATTTAATACAAATATATAACAGTAAAATTAACATTAATGACATCTAATTTTTTTTCAATGTGACAGATAAAAATAGATACTAAAATAAAACTTTTCAAATGTTACGGAAAAAGATGGAGGGAGTATCATATTCTGTTAGATATGGAAGGGAGGAAAAAAAAGAAAAGAATATAATTTCATTTATATTTTTACTTACTAATTTTATTTAATAATATTAAATTAAATATTTATTAAAAGTATTTTAAACTATTCAATAATGAGATATAGTCTCTTTCTATTTCCGTCTATTCTTGAATGGAACGACTTTGACGTTTCTATATTAAATATAATTATTTTGCTCCCTTCTCATTCATTGCTTTTTCTTCTTTAAAAAATTAATTCATACACTTAAAACTCAAATTATCCGTTTCGTTTCCTTTTCGTTCTTCTCTCTATTTCTCTCTTTCCAATTAAGCTCTTTGAACTTTGTAATAAACTTTGCTCATTAATTAATTCAAATAAAAGTGGTGAGAAAATTGTAACTCAAAGAATTTGTAATAAGACAATTAGATCTGATTTAATTTACATCTCTACCCTCATGTATTTTATTAAAAAAAAAAAATTGAAGTCCTTCCAAATTAATTTTCTTGTCTGTTGTCCTAAAAAATTGAATGAAACTAAGGAGGGTAGATCTAAGACATCCATTATAGAGTGGCAGAGATGCTTTACATGTGCTATTTGCTAAACTTGCTCTGCCACATGCAAATTTTACCAATAAAGATTTCGGTTTGTCCCACAATTTTGTAAAATCTTAATAATGCAAATTGTTTTGTCTGCCTTATTGTTTTGTCTTGTCACACACCAAATCCTGAGAGTGAAATGTATATAAATTCTCCTCCACATATTGCACACCAATAATTCAATTCTTATTGTTTCCCCCAGAAAAGCCGTCTAAGTTATCATTTCAATATTGTATTTCTTTTTCATATTTGAGAGGAGGACGAAATAACAGGTGTCACTCAGTCTTAAATTTCAAACTTTTTTTTTCTTTTGATTATGTAATCAATAAAAGTCATTACCTAATTAAACAAACATTTTTCAATGTTATCATTTTACAACGATTGTGGTCGGTGTATGGGTGTTTGATAAAAAAAAAAGACGCGTTTCTTGCCCTATAGTTAAAATTGGAAGGTTCTTTTTGGAGGGTTGTGTTCCAAATTAGGACTAATGTTAGGTGCATCCGAAATTATGTTTAGATGGCTTGGGATTCTGAATTTCGATCACGTGGAAATGTCATGCAGCAGAAGGGTATGCTGTATGCCCATGATCCCAGTCAAACTCAATAAAAATACTACCGTATAAATATACAGTAGTACTACTGGTATTATACGCGCCAGAGGGGGAATGGGGGTAGGTATGGGGTTACTACGCCATTCAGTGGCAGCATGCCATCCTCAAATCTCATAGGTACGAAAACTATGGGAATGGTCAAATTTTACGGCCATTTTAACTGTGTTAATTCATTTAGCTTACTTTTTATTTCTGTAAGTGGATTTTTCAAAAGGAATCTCATTATGGGAAATCAGTATGCGGGTCCGTTGATTATCAAACTGAGGTCTAATAATGAAAGTTTTGTCCAATTAGTATAATGGCTCATGCTTTGTGAGTCATTATCACCTTGTCTCTGAATGGCCCAAATGTTGTAGCGTAATAACCTGAAGCTGGGAGCTGTCACTTCGATTTCAAAGCCACCAAACGTCCATGGACCATGGAGGGAATTGCCAAACAGTAGTTCCTTCACAGTAATTGTTTTCTAGGGAACTTTCCTAGATAGAACATTGTATCTTCAATTAGAAATTTAGAAAGATAGACCTAATGCATCACCTGAACCAAATCATAGGAGTTTCAGACAGTAAACTTTTCATAAGGCTATTAAAGTTGAGATTGACAACATCAACCAGCGTCCAGTGACTCTTATTGGCTTGATATCACAAATAAGTAGCAATATGCATGAGTGCAAAACTAAGTTAGACTGTTAGAGCAACAAATACTCCAATCTAGATGGGAGTTGTATGTTTTTGAGCATCTGGGAATCCATCTCTGTCTTCAGTTCACTCAATAGCAAATTTGGGAATTACAGCTGCAGATGTTTTTAGGATATTAGTATAACACAGTGTTTATAGACTATCATATGGTCCACAGAGGCGAAGGAGATCAGGATTAGTTTTTCTTTTCTATCATACGTGCGTTGCTCCCACCCAGCATTTAAAAGGGATGTGGATGGCCAGCATTTCAGTAGCCAAGTAGAAAGGGCTTGTAAATGAGCATCCAACTTTACCTCAAACCCCTATACCAAGGGCTGTTTCAAAGACATTAAAATGTCATCTGATACCTTCACATGGAAGACGAAAATGACAAAATGACCTTGGGTTGAACAGAAAAAAGGAACAAGTATTCCAAATCCAAAGCATCCACTATTGCTGTCCTTTCCCAGTAAAACCTCTAGGGTAAGCAGAAAAATTTAAAAAAAAAAAAGGATTGGAAAAGGATGTTATGAGTTACATTAGACATTGGTTTGTCAATTCTTATTCGTGAAGCAAGGAGTTGCAAATTCAAGACCCCACTTTACACATTTGGAGGCGGCCAGATCTTTCCAAACAATTCTTCAACCCGCTTTGCTTGGCTCGCGTAGCCATCCATTCCAGCAGCAAGAAGCTCCACAGCCGCAGTCCCCATTGCCGAGGAAAAGTTATATTGATCCCATTTTAGAAGCTGAGAATGAATCAAAGGTTAATGTAACTTTACCTACTCTAGCATTCAAAAGAAACTTGGAATATTCAGATCCAGGTGGGCAACAGGCATTTGATATAAAATGAACAAAATGTCTTTACAAATTTAAATAGAATTCTTTAAGACTTGTATCTCAGAAGAGAAACTATCTCAAGGGACGGCGAATGTGATTGAGGAAAAGAAATCGAGAGAAAGGTTTCTTCGCTGTTTTACCTAAAGAAGGAAAGGAAGATTGATAATTTCTAGGAAATGTCTCATGTTAAGGCACCAGAAATAACCATAGACCTTTATATTCGGTCTTAAAATTGTTAACATTCGATCTTATCCAGGAACTTGATGGTCGACAGTAAGGTAACTTGTAAGGATGAAACCTACCATTGATCACTTTCCAACTTCTAGTGGACTTCAGTACCATTTGAAATATGTCATAAGAGTCTGTTCCTAAAAGGATCTTAAGAGTGGTTCATCCCTCTACAAAATTAGGTACCAAAAAAGGCAAAAATAATCCATTCATATTAATTTCTTTCCACTTGAATAATCAGAAGAAGAAATCAAGTGCATTAAGCATTGGGAGCAAACCTCTTCCTGGCTGAAATTGTAGACAGTTGCAGATTGTGGGGATAGCTTTCTCACAAGAGAGTATTTCTCATCAGGAGGGGTTACAGACTCCTTAAGAGACTGCAATATCTTCAATGGGGTGATAATATAGTCAACCCTGAAAATGGAAGAAAAGCCACGTTCAAATTTGTCAAATAGAAGCAATGGATAAAAACTCCATCTTCCATTTGTACAAGATTCATGGTTACCCTAGAAGATTAAAGACATCCTGTTTGTTTCGGATTGCGGCTGCCATCAACTTTGACTTATAGCCATATTTGTGGATGTAATTGTAAGCTTTTGACACCTATCAGGATAGAAATGAGTTCAAGGTCAGCGCACAAGAGAAATCCAATGTCACTTATAACCCCTTGACAAGAGGGGAGCAAAGTTCAGTTTTTCTTATGATTGCTTGAACTTTTCCTAGAGAAGAACTACTTTAAAAATATCTGCGTCGGAAAGAATAAAAGGAAAAATTACTGCATAATTGCTCGTCAAATTTTATCAAACTGCTCACAATTTTTGAGTGCTGAACCTTTCTACATATCATCCAGAATAGCCTAGAAGAACGGAAAATTTTGTCCATTTGCAACTGAAACATTATTATTCTTCTCTCATTTTCATTTTGGATCAGCTGAAGCCACAGGGATTTGTGTTAACTGTTAGAATGGGATCTAAGTGCATCAAGGTTGTCTAGCTCTATAAATAACAAGCTACAAGGTTGACACCTGGATGTAATTTTGTCCTAATTAAGCCTTTTTTCCCCCTTCCTTTCTTTGCTACTTTTGATTGTTCTGTGTTTTTCTTCTGGTTGGGGAGGGAAGCTGGGTCAAAATGACATTTAAGCATGCCTGCAATTTTTTTCCTTTTTTGGGACAAAGCCCATGCATAGCAGGGAATAGGTTAATGTCCAGTAGAATAAGCTACATATACAAATACAATGTAAATATACAAACTAAACCCAGTGATTTAATAATTTCAAGGAAAAGAGCAATCAGATGCAAAACTAACCAGAGCCAACCCAGGATCTTCTCCTCTTCTAAGAGTGCTTTCTACTTCAGGGTCCCCATGGTGGTTCCTTGCCCAATCCTGGGGAAAACAACATCTTAGTTACTGCAGTCGGTCAAAATTTTCAGACACAGATGCTTTTTATTTGAGAGCTGGCATTTACCCTAAGGCGTCCAACAAAAATCTGAATAACAGATGCACCAGCTTGAGCTGCAGCTGCTGCTTGACAAAAGCTGAAAAGTGCATGGCCAAGTCATTAGTTAAACAAGAGCAACAAATCACAGAAACAACAGTGGATACATTCACAAATCATTGGAAATAAAGATAGCACATGAAATGTATCATCAATCTGATTGTATTCTCTTAAATCAATTTAAACTAGCAAATTATAAATATCATGTGTTTTGAAGGAAACTCTTAAGTTCCCAATTGAAATGTCAAGTCCTTCCTATTGACTAGTATAGTAGCAAATCATTAAGGCAACTTGTTGCAAAAGAAATTTTCAAGTAGCCAATAGGGATATCAAATCATATGAGTGGTATCACATAATTCACTAGCATGCTTAATTAATAGGACACAGTAATGGATGAGATCTTATGTACGCTATTCTTTATCAGCAATTTTATACGATCTAAAACCAGCCCAAAAGAATTATCATGATCAAATTATACAAAATGCTGACAAATGCAACAGGACTAATATGATTAAACTTGAGTATGGCTGCAGAATATAAAACTGGTACTGAAATAAGCAATGAATTCTGCCCTTCTATGATTTTTAGTTTTTTGATAGCCTTCTCTTCTGGTATGTAAAGCGGGTAGATAATGCAATGTGAGTTCACATAGTGGTTTGGATCCTGCCAGATAGCATTGAGGAAGTAAGGTTTGTCAAAGATATCAAAAATGCAGTTTAACAGTGAGTTTTCATAATTTATATATAAAATAGAAAGATCCTAAATGCACATCTTAAGGCCATATAAGAGAATGTTCATATGCAATGAACAAAGAGGTAGAAGCTATGATGCTAAGAACAAAATCAAGAATATGGTCACAATGACACTGCTTGCTTGGAACCTTGCCCCAGCTACACGAGGCTGGAGCCTCTGGAGCAGACTAGAAAAGTTCATTTCATTTTCCATCTGATAGAAGAAATAAGAACTTGTGCATATGTTAAAAACCAGTACCATACATGTCAAAAGAAGAACCTGCCATCTTTTTACCTGTAAACAAAAGTCATATGTGTTTGTATGCCCTCAGATTCCAACAAACTTGAAGCCTCAATCCCCTAGAATAGATAAAACTGAATGAAACGTCAAGAGAAAATGAAAATTTTTTAAAAAATAAAAAAGAAAAAATCGATAAAAGATGGAAGTTCTATTTTTCAGACATCATTCACTGATTACTGCATTTTCCTGTGCCACTCACCTGCCAAGTTGAAGGAATTTTAAATAACAAGCGCTCCGGAGGGACTTGAATATCATTATACAACTTCAAAAGATAATGCACCTAAACATCACATCAAATAATAGTGTCAGAATTTCCAATCAAGAAAATGTCACATTTTCTAAGTGAAACTATTTTGTAATAAAGAAAGCAAGGTAGTTACAGAATATAAAAAATATTAAGCAAGGTACTTACAGAATATAAAAAATATTTCTTTTAAGCTTATCTTGATCAGAAGGGAACTGGATGAACTTGATCCAGAAACAAGAATATAATATTACAGTAATTGACAGGAATTTTTAGAAGGTATACAGCATTTAGGATAGTTGCACATATAACAACTACTTAATTCAATTTCAATCAGCGTGTTAAGATGAGGCATGTTTATTATATTTTACAGCTAAATTAAGACCTATTTCAAACAAAAAATGAAAGTTTATCAGAGGTTCTCAGTTCAAACTATCCCATGGATTAACTCAGGCATGAGACAAAGAATTGTGGGAATTCTCAGGTCCAACTTTTTCTAGAATTCTTGACTGTAGCATGATCAGTTGATCGAATGCTCATATAGACTAAAATATATTCGATAAACTTGTGAGAAAAAGCAAAAGGAGATGATCTGCTCCAACCTATAAGATGACCATGCTTCATTGTGCTTTAGATCATATAATTGGAGGACATACATTTCTGGTCACTATTTCAACAACATAAATCAAGTGAATCCAAGGACTGCAAGCACTGAATATTAGATCTTGATACAATGCAACACAGACCATTAGCTTTCAATAATTACAAGCAACTTTTCAATAATATTGTCGTTTAGTTATAGTTAAGAAAATACATGAACATACTAAGAAGTCTACCTTTCGAACAATCCCGTGTGTGTCATACGCAAGGCGGGCATCTACTTCTGTAGAAACTCGACCTGGGACTAACTTTGCTAGATCCCCACCAACATTTACTAAAGCCTGTGGTTTATAAGATCAATTTGTTCAAAAAAAAAAAAAAATTGCAGTCAACAAACAAGAGGAACACCCCAATTCCTTAGTATACAGAGCAAACCTTGTTAAAGAAACAGGACATCCGAGCATCTGAATTCTCGAATGCATAACACTCTGAATCAGCCAATGCAGTTTCCACAGCACTCTACACCCAGGAAGGGGCAATCAGTAGAGAAATTAACCAAATCTTCCTTTTACTAAACAGAAATAATAAAGATTAAACAACAGAGTACTTGGTAAATTAATCTCCTTAGCTCCATGTTCTCATATATTGTTTATAAATCTTTATGACCATTTTGTTTTTCCCATTTTCCACAATAAATGAACTTATTCCAATCTATAGAACGTGTTGAGCTTGAAGGCATAGTTGAATGGAATCTCTATGGACATGCACACATGTAGTTAGGGTTAGAAACGTAACACAACTTATTAAACACGATAATGCATTTCTACACATGCAGGTGCGCAAAAATGCATTATATTTCCAAGCATTCAATTTACCAATTATCAAATGTAGAAATGCATGCAATTTGAAAGATTGGAATTATTACCCTGAATTGCATATCAGGAAGGCTGCAGACACCTAACAGAAGAGAAGAGCTAACAGTAGCTGCAGTTGGAGGAAATCTGTAGAAAACACATCTTTTATTTTAATGTTCCGAAATTTAATTTCACAGCTGAAAACTTTATACTACATAGTATTAACACCAGCAGACCAAAAAGTGGAACTGCATATCAGACCTCTCAAAATCATCGAAAATAACAGTGTCAGGAACGATCTCACTGTAACTTGAGACAGCATCCAACTCAGTGCTCAAACCTAATCAACAATTGATCAATCAAATAATCCAATAAATCTAACAAATTAAAGAACAAACACAAAACTTTTGTCCATATACTCCAATATATGAAGAAATATATGCTTATGGATAAATAAAGAGAGAAATTACACCTGTGTCGAAAGAAGAGGAGAAGCCAGCAGAAGCTCGGACAAGAGGAAAAGATCTTTGAGGCTTGAAGATCAAAGTCGGCTTTGATGACTGCACTGCGAATCGCAACTTACTCTTCTGTTCGGTTTTGAAGAATCATACAGAATTACATGGCTATATACATTCAGAATTGTATCTATATATGATGAAGAATGTATAACGTGAAGAAAATGCTTACCTGAAGAACCAAGGAGGAGGAGGTAGAGAGAGCAGAGGAGAGCGGAGATACCAAGGAAGCAGACGGCATTTCTAAGTTTTCCTAAAAGGGAGAGCCAGCACAAGTGCTCGGTGCTGAGCAGATCAGGAGTGGGTCTGCGTATATATACATGTGCCGGCTGTATTGGATGGCTTGGCAATCACTGTGGGCGTAGGGACTATACCAGAAGATGTACAACCTTTCATGCGCAGGGTACTATTTGAGTTGCCTGCTATAAGACTTAACTGAATGGCCACGTAGATAAACTTTTCAGATATTTGCGATAGATGTCACTTTCAGTTCATAGGTTTTGCAAAAATTCGGATTTTCATTAATATCAGTTTTTTTTTTCTTTTGCGAATATTTTATCGTACCATATATAGAGATAAAAAAAATCATTAGTTTTATTTGAAAATTTTATGCTTTTGATTGGTAATTTTAGAGTTGAATATAATTTAAAAAGAGCAAATTCGAATTTTGAAGTAATAACAAAAATGTTACATTTGAAAAATTAGAATTAATCTTCAATCATCTTAAAGTTCTAAATTACTCCCTCCGCTTCAAATATTTCAAATTATTTATCTCTTTAAAAAATTAAAATTTAATATTATAAATTTGTTACTATTTAATAATATTTTATTTTTTAAATATATTAAATAATTTATTTTTTAATAAGTTGATCTTATTTAAATAATAAAAAAAAGAAATAATTTAGAGTGTATATCAAAACTTTAAAATTTAAATATTTTTTAATTGAAAGAGAAAGAATAAATTAATTTTAAGAATAAAGATAAAAAAATATTTAATTAAATAAAAATTTATTTATTTTAATTTACGCATAATTGATTAAATGAAATAGATAATTTGTGATGGAAGTGATAGCTGCTAACTTGCTCTTTCCTTCTTTTGTTTTTTCTTTTTTTATTTGGGGGGGGGGGAGTGGGGGCACCATATAGTTTTGTGATGGGAATTTCTCAGATGCCAATTTGAAGAAGACGAGTAATGAAAGTGCAGGTGTGTAGAATCAAATTCAAACCTCTGATGGATTTCTTAGAGAGAAGAAAGCTTTATCTTCCTTTGGAATGCTGGATACTAAGATTTCATAACCCCGATTTCCCTCGGGCAACACCTAAATTAGGCATCAGCAGATAGAATTAGTTCACAAAGGCATATCATGAGCCAAAAATCAACAACAGCCCGAATGAAGATACCCTGAAAGCATCTTCATCTGCTCTATCATCTTCCACATAGATGGGAATCCCATCGTCACTGTTGCCTAGCCCTGTAAAAGGTTTGGAACTAAGACAAAGTTATTATGATGATAGAATCTTGCCAACTTATAACATCTCCGAACTACAATTGAAATGGTTGTTACCAACCCAAGTGATTCAAGCAGAACTCGACCGCTTTCCCTTTATTTGAAGGGTTTAAGTATATAAATATCTCTGCATACCGAGGGCTAGCAATTTGGATGATAATCTAATGATATCCAAATTCAACTATGAGTAAATAGCTATGAATGATTAAAATTAAATTCATGGACTTAAATGAATGTGAAATGGATTTGAATGAATATCCACTTGAATTCATTTGTAACTGTTTAAAAATAGAAAACTCGTCTATTTTTTTAGACGGGTATCGTAATATACCATTGAATTTAACTGGAAAGTTATATAGAACAGTTGTAAGACCTGCTTTGTTATATGGCACAGAATGTTAGATAATTAAAATGTGTCATATTTACAAAATAAAAGTAGTTGAGATACATATGTTACGGTGGATGTCTGAATATATTAGAAATGATAGAGTCAGAAATGAGACTATTAAGAAATATGTGGGAGTGGCATCTATTGAGAAAAAGCTGTCTGTGTTGGTTTGAACATATATAGAGAAAATCGATGGATGCTCTTGTTAGGAAGATCGAGGGAGGAAGGATATGTTAAATAGAGATAGAGATATGTTTAAAACAACATGTATAGAAGTGATTTGAAAATATATACATTTGTTAGATTTGAACGAGAGTATGACCGTCAATAAAAAGATAAAAAGAAGTGAAGATAAAAGATTTATGTGAATGACGACACGTTACCTGACATTAATTCATATAACCAACTCTAAATTTTTTGGGATTAATGACTTAGTTTGTTGTTTGAATTTAAAGAATGAGTTTCACTAATACTACTAATTTCTTTAATTAATAAAGAGTAAGGTGTTAAAAAAATATTTATTTATTCAATTTAAGTGACGAACTCCATCACTACATAAATCTCACTGCCAATATATTTAATAAAAAAAAAGTAGAATGATAAAAGAAATGATTTATTTATCGGATAAAAAATATAGAAATTAATGAATATAGATAAAATGGGCATTCACCGTGCGGCCAAAATCCTAAGGGATGGGTCTTTTTGTCAAACCAACGTGGATTTTCGCTAATGTAATTTCATTTTTTCGGCTGGCAAATATTCTTCAGTAAAGGAAAAATCAGTGCGTGTCTCTGTGTTAAAGATTCACTGTTAAAATGATAATTTAGAAATTCAATATTTATTTGGTTTTTTTTTTTTGAGTAAAGAATGCAAATTTCTTATTAAGTAACGTCTGTCAAAATTGTAATACATAAAAATTTAAGAAACTTTCAATGAAAATACATGAATTGAATCAACAATGAATTTACTTGGTAGTTTTAAAAAATGGTCATTATTATTATTATTATTATTATTATTATTATTATTATTATTATTATTATTATTATTATTATTATTATTATTATTATTTACTTAACATGAGTGTCCTAACTATGGGACCGTCATGTAAATCCCTCCGCATATCCGTGGCAGGAATTGAACCGAGGTCACACCTCACTTGAGGCGTCAGCCTTAGCCAACCCCCAAGTCCCGCGAACGATATATCCTATTATTGATTATGCCACTATTGATAAACAGTTTTGGACTTTTTCTAAGATGATAAAAAAATTATTCTCTTCGTCTCGACTAAATTGATTAACTATTTACTATTTTAGATTATATTAAAAGTATTGATAATTTTTCTTATTAAAAAATTAATATATTATATATTATAATCGATATGACCTATATGTGTCTATTTGATTAAGACATGTGGATTATTATTATTATTTTGTTAAGTAATATCATCATTTATAATATAAATAAAAATAACTAGTTACACATATGAACTATTAGGTCTATAATAATAGAAAAATACTACACCCTAATGAGTAAATTAACAAAAATAAAAAATAAAACCAAACACACAACCATCTTATACTTGACTTTTTTGTCTCCATTCTTGAATTCAGTGACTTGAGAAGACCATGAAGAAAATAGCAATGTAGACTGATTGCAATACACAGAAATTGAAGAATGAACAGAAAGTTTTTTTTTTCTTTCTTCTTCAATGAAGAATCTGTACATTGATTTGTATATATATACACATTTGACATTCTGGATTTCAATCAAACTATCAACTAATTCTAATGAAAATTAAAGTACATCTAACTACTTAATTTACAACTGTTAACAATCTTTATTATTGGCACCAAGAAGAAAAATTCATCCGGGATCAAAATAGAACTTTGATGACTCAGCATATGATCTGAAAATTGCATCATCTGAAGTGGCTGATCTGGCAACTTTCTTTAATGATGCAGCAGACTGACTTAGCATCGGATTCAAGAATAGCTTTCATAGTTTGTTGCTTTCTCTCGCTTTCTATTGTTTAGTTTCAACGACCTCTCTCAAGTCGGAGGCGTAAAGAACTCCTAGATGTGATAAAAGGAGAGTGAAAGGACCAGGACTTAAAGCTTTTGTAAAAATGTCTGCTAATTGCTGTGCAGAAGATACTAGTAATGGTTTAATGCAACCAACTTGATATTGATCTCTAACAAAATGACAATCCAACTCTATGTGTTTAGTCCTTTCATGAAACATTGGATTTTCAACCAAGTATATGGCACTTCTGTTGTCACAGAATAAAGGAACAGGCAAAACACAATGAAAACCAAGTTCATTGAAGAAATGAAGAAGCCATTGTAACTCACAAACTGACTGAGCTAAAGCTCTATACTCTGCCTCAGCAGAACTTCTAGCAACCACTGCCTGCTTCTTAGATTTCCAAGCTACAAGAGCAGAACCAAAATAGATGCAATAACCAGTGATGGATCTTCGAGTATCCATGCATCCAGCCCAATTTGAATCAGCATAAACTTGCAAAGCAAATGAAGTGTTAGCTGGAAAATGTAATCCAAAATCAATAGTACCCTTTAGATATCTAAGCAGTCTATAAACTGCTTGCATGTGAAAGATTGTTGGAGCTGTGAGGAATTGACTGAACTGCTGAATTGCAAAAGCAATATCTGGACGACTGTTAGTCAAATACAATAGCTTTCCAACCAAGCTTCTGTAAAGTGAAACATCATAGAATAACTCTGAATCTCCAGCTGCCAATTTTACTTTGCTGTCTAAAGGAGTAGACACTGGTTTACATCCAATGTATCCATGTGTTTGAAGCATATCTAAAATGTATTTCTGCTGAGATAAAACAATGCCATGTGAATCTCTATGGATTTCAAAACCAAGAAAGTAGTGAAGATCTCCCAGATCTTTGATTTGAAACTGATGGTGCAGCTGATTTTTAACTTCAGTAATAGCATCAAAATGAGGACTTAAAACAAGAATGTCATCAACATACACCAAGATAGCAATAAACAAGTCTTTAGTCCTTTTAAAAAACAAACTATAGTCACTCCTTGACTGACAAAAACCAAGTGAAATCAGATAGCCAGTAAGTTTGGCATTCCACTGCCTACTAGCCTGTTTTAGACCATATAATGATTTGTCAAGCCTGCAAACTAAAGAACTATCTCGTAGTGACAAAACCCGGAGGCAAATCCATATAAACTTCTTCAAGTAAGTCACCATGCAAAAAAGCATTATTCACATCTAATTGATGAATGTACCAATTTGATTTTGCAAGCAAGAGCCGACATCAATCTAATAGTTGTGATTTTCACCACATGAGAGAATGTATCCGTAAAATCAATTCCCTCTTGTTGTGTGTAACCCTTGGCAACAAGTCTTGCCTTATACCTATCAATTGATCCATCAACCTTATATTTGATTCGATACACCCATTTGCATCCAACAGTTTTCTTTCCAGCAGGTAAGGGAACTAAATGCCAGGTTTTGTTTTCTTCTAAAGCAAGAATCTCAGCTCTCATTGCTTGACACCATTCCTTGAATTTCACAGCCTCAAAATAATGTTTTGGTTCAAAGTGGTTGTTAGCATTGCATAAAAAAGCTGATGAAGCAATGGAAGAAGGAAGGAAATGTGGTGTGGTAATTTTATGTACTTTAGAGCAAACATAATCAGAAAAATGAGCAAGTCTGATGATAGTTCTAGTGGATCTTCTGATAGGAACTGCAGAAGTAGAGGTGCAAGGTAAGTGTGTTTCTTGCTGAGGAGAAATATGAGGCATTTGAACAGATGTAGTATAAGGCAATGGTAACACAAGTTTGTTTGAAACTGAACTAGATGAAGTAGATTGATGAACAAATGGAAAATAATACTCTACAAAATATACATTTCTGGAAATAAAGATTTCTCTGGAGAATAAATCCAGTAATAGAAAGCCATTTGTGGTGGAAGAATAACCAAGAAAAACACATGGTTTGCTCCTAGAATCAAATTTACTTTTGTGTGGCAATTGTATACAAGCATAAGCTAAACAACCAAAGACCTTGAGACTGCTATAAGCTGGAGACTTGTGATACAATTTTTCAAATGGAGTTTGTTGATTTAATACAGGAGTAGGAGTGAGATTTATAAGGTGTACAGCATGTTGAACACAATAACCCCAGTAGGCAAGAGGTATCTGGGATTGAAATCTAAGTGCTCTAGCAATATTAAGAATGTGTTGATGTTTTCTCTCTACAATTCCATTCTGTTCAGGTGTATAAGGACATGATGTTTGATGAACTATGCCATTTGAATGATAAAAATCAGCAATCTGAAATTCAAGACCATTGTCAGATCTTAAGGTTTTAACCTTCTTATGAAATTGAGTGTTAATATAGACAACAAAGTGTTGAATCAAAGATCTTACTTCAGATTTTTGTTTCAACAAAAATACCCAAGTAAATCTGCTAAAATCATCAACAATAGTCAAAAAATATCTGTGTCCATGAATGGTACTAGTGTTAAAAGGTCCCCAAATGTCCATATGAATCAAATCAAAAGCAGATTCTACAGTGCCTTGATGTAAAGAAAAAGAAGATTTGTGTTGTTTTGCTAATGGACAAATTGGACAGAAAGTGTCAACAGCAGGTAAAACAATAGAAGGATCAAGCTTTTTCACTTCAGCTAACTGTTTAGTAGACAAATGACCTAACCTAAAATGCCATAACAATGTCTTATTGTAGAGTTCACCACTGGAAATGTCATAGACTGAATTCACAAAAGATGACAGCTGATCTGGATCAAGTTGAAAAAGACCTCCAGATAGACTAGCTGATCCAATCATCCGACCATGATGTGGATCCTGAATGAAACAAGAATTATTGCTGAAGGTTACAACACATTTTAATTGCTGAAGAAGTTTACTAACAGATATCAAATTGAAAGAGAATTTAGGAATGAACAAGACTTGATCCAAAACCAGGGAATTACTTAGTTGTACTGTGCCTATGTGTGAAACATGAACTATGTCTCCAGTTGGTAGTTTTATGGACACATTGTGTACAGAATGATAATCAGTGAAAGAGTTCAAACAGGAGCAAATATGATCTCGTTGCTCCTGAATCCAAAATCCAGATCGAAGAGTATATACCTATATTTTGAACTGAAGAAGATGGATTTGGATTTGAGAACTTTGGTTGTAAAGTGGTTTGGTTGATTGAATGTTCATGATCAGATATAGCTAAGACCTTGGAGGATGAAGCAAGTTGTGATTGAACTAATTTCAACAACTGTTGATATTGTTCTTGAGTAACATATTGTGAGGACTGAGAATCCATTGAAGTTGTTGAGCAGCTTGAAACTGAGTTCACTCCATTAGAAACATGCTGAAAAGCATTACTGTCTACAACAGCATTAGCTTGTGACAAAAAATTCTGATTCCCCATATTTCTGTTTCATTTCGTAACTTGTCGGAAATCCATGTTTCTTATAGCATCTATCTACCGTATGTCCTCGCATTCCACAAAAGCTACATTGTAACCTCCTATTCATATTATTCCCCTTTTTGAAACCTTGGTATCCAGCATTCTGAACATTCTTTCCAGTAACATTTCCAACTGCATTTGATATGAGCTCATGTTTGGGACCATGTTCAAATTGTGTAGATGAAGCAATCACATTGTTCCTTGCAGAAAATACTTGAGAATTTACAGAAGCTGAACTATCATTATGTGCAGAATGGTAATTAAGGGATCTTTCATGAGTGGAAACCATAGAGAAAGCCTGGTTTATAGTTGGAAATGGCTTTGTCAACAAAATCTGAGACTTTATCTCAGCAATTCCTCCTTCAATCCCTTTTATAAATCTGATAACAAAGTCAGCACCATTGTTTGTTTTGACCTCAGGCAATGCTGGACATTGACACTTAGGATCACAGCGACAAATGGGAAGAGGCCTCAAATTCAACAATTCTTCCCATAAAGTCTTCAGATTTGTATAATACTCATTAACAGTTAGTGATCCTTGTTTCAAGTTATAAATGTCTTCTTGTAGGTCTGAGATTCTAAAAGAATCACCTTGAGAAAACCTTTCACAAAGATCATTCCAAACATCATAGGCATTGTCCATCCAAATCACACTTTGAGCTATGGATGATGATATAGAATTCAAAATCCATGACAGAACCATGTTATTGCATTGTTCCCAAGCTGCATATGAAGTATGAGTTCGAACAGGTGCTTTTATGCTACCATTAACAAATCCTAATTTGTTTTTAGAGATTAAAGCCATCCGCATAGCTCTACACCACTGATGATAATTCCTTTCATTCAAAGCAGGTTGCACCAAATTAAAGATGGATTTTCATTCGGATGCATATAAAATGGACTTGACACTGTAAATTCCTGATTAGCCATAGATGCTCAAAACCAGAATGCACAACTGTCACTGTTTCAATAATCAAAGATATAAGATACCAATCTTTCAACCAGATTCAAGTATCAATCGCCTCAGCAACAATTCAGAAATTGTAAATCATCAATTCAATTCATCAAAAAGAATCTAATACCAATTCAATCAGAATGTTCAGACACCAATTTTTCAGAGAATATGTGGATAATCGGACAAAATTACCTCATGCAAACAGAGGATACACATTCAGAGAAAAGGAAATTCTGAATTCAGTTCTCATTGTCAACAGATCACGAGCAATACCATGAAGAAAATAGTAATGTAGACTGATTGCAGTACACAGAAATTGAAGAATGAACAGAAAGGTACATTGATTTGTATATATATACACATTTGACATTTTGGATTTCAATCAAACTATCAACTAATTCTAATGACTTTTTTATTTTATTTCAAAATATTTGTTCATATATATATTTCTAGAACTAATGATTAGTTTTTTTTTTTCATTTTACCTTTATTTATTCTAAGTTAATGACACAATTTTTTAACACTTATGATTAGTTTTTTTTTTTTCATTTTAGCTTATGTACAAAATACTTCATAAACAAGTATTTTGAAATCAAACAGAGTAAAAATAAGGTGAAACAGAGTAAAATGGGAAATACCAAAATGGGAAATAACTATTATAAGGGCATAATTAAACCCATCAAGAGACCAAAATGGGAAATACCAAAGTCATATCTTTACAAGATTAAAAGGAAATTTCTTAGAACACAAATAATTGAAACATTTCCTCCCAAAAAAAACAGAAAAAATGAAACAATGCCGAATAATCAAAACTCAATTTCCCTGTTAATATAGCTTCTCTTATAACAGTAACTTTGAAGAGCTTTTTAAATAAGTATGAACCTAATAATGTGCCTATGTTCTTAGCAGATCAAATGGTGCTTCTCTTGCGCAGTGTATCTTGTTCTTTCACTCTCACAAGAGCCTCCAGGAATTCCTTGACCTGCATATATAGTTTTGGTATGGGATTTCCTCAGATGGCAATTAGAAGAAGACAGCATAATATGAAAATGCAGGTGTCTATAATCAAATTCAAACCTCTGAAGTATCCCTGAGAGAGAAGAAAGCTTTGCTTTCCTTTGGAATGCTGGATACTAGGATTCCATACCCACGATTTCCATCGCGCAATATCTGAATGATGCATTAACAGGATAAAGATTAGTTCATAAGCCAAGAATTAACAAGAGGGACATGGAGGATTTGTGCTGGTTTTTATTACCTTGAAAGCATCTTCATCTGTTCTATCATCTCCCATATAAATGGGAAGCACATCATCACTGCCACTTAACCCTGTAAAAGTTTTGGAACAAAGATAAAAGTATTATGATAATGGAACCTTGCCAATGTATAGCATCTTTATTCACTGCTGTGAAAATGATTTTTACTTACCAAGTGACTCAAGCAGAAATTCTACGGCTTTCCCTTTATCCCAGGCAATCACAGGACGGACTTCTAAAACCTTCACAGAAGTAAAAATAGAGGACTCAAGATAATAATTCACCACAATCTGCCACATAAAAGGATACAAAAGGCTCTTAGAATTACCTTCCGCCCATGAGTCAGTCTTAATCTAGGGTAATCATTTAAGGTATCATGTACCCGTTGTGCAATTAAAGGCCAACTCTGGAGTCAGGAAAAAAATTCAGAACACAGCTTAGAATTTTGACCCAATGAAAGCTGCGCTATGGAAGCATTCGTTAGAAAACTCAGCACCACATAGAGTTACTCACCTTCTCATCTACGTTGCGATAATGTACAGAGGCACAAAATTTGTGATTCTCTACTTTTGCACCGTTTATATCCTTAGTATTCTCGACAAGGGTTCTAAAAACCTTTAATAAGGTAGTAAAAAGGAAAGAAGATAGGCATCACATGTCATAAAGTGTTGATTATTAGCAATATACAAGAGTAGAAATAAAATAGTGACTCACCTCGTCAATCATTGGTAAAAATTCACTTGCAGGCTGGAAGAGATTAACCTCCTTCCCCTGATACAATTCCAAATAATGCAGTCAAAGAAAAATGGCGAAGTTATCATGAAAGACTAGAGATGTGAAGCTTAAAAGGCAATTGTTATACCAGCAGGTCAGTTGATTTTGTACAACGTGAATTGTTAGTAGACATTGTATCTTTTATGGGGAACATGATGTCCATGCCATGACTACCGGCATAATAGAGTTCTGTTAGTCCAACCAACTCATGAACCTGGAAATCAAGAGGGGAAAGAAGCTGTAATTTAATTTGGAATCCAACAGATGAATACTAATGTAGAACTAGTACTTCACAAAGTTCAATGGAATCTGTAGTGTTTAATTGTGTTGAAATTCCTCTACCTACCTTATCACGGCTTCTTCCACTGATGATTGTAGTTGGGAAATATTTTGCAACATTTTTTACAGCTGAGCGCATCTGAAATAAATACATTCACACTATGTTAACATTCGGGACAAAAGCTTGAAGGAAATTTTTATGCTACAAATATCAGATAAACCGCTACTCACATCAGCAGACATAAAAGCACGGTCAGGGTCATCTACTATTGGAGAAAGGGTTCCATCATAATCCAAAAAGATTACTATCTTCCTATTCCTCGCACGAGTCATGATTTGCCCAAAGGAGTTGAGTGCTGATGGATAATTAATCTGTTCAACAGCATATGAAAGATGATCAAGAGTCTTTACTAATCAGTGGACTGAAAACTAATGGTGTTTTTATTGATTTTTTTTATATTACCATCCAAGAACGGTAAACAGTATCACCATCGTCCAAAGGAGAATCAACATTGACATCCTTCATAATCTTTTTGCGAGGGGGTGAGGAAGATTGCATTGCATCAAGCCAACCATTCGAACGAACATCATCAATCTTTCCTGGCTTCTTTCTTGGAATTGCTAACACACTAGTGGAGAATGATGGCCCAGATTGTGAGTAAGGCAAGCGACCTGAACGAATACCCAATCTTGGGTTGTCAATTGGAGCAGCATCAGCCATAACAGGAGAAGCTTTTGTAGATTTCAAATCCATTGGTTCCAATAACTTCCACAAAATTGCAGCTCAACACCAAGTATATAATACCAGCCAAAATCCTAAGAGAAAATATATCTAGTCTCAAATAACTTTTTATCCAACCCTTTTATCAATGAAAAACCACCGCTTCAATGTTTTCTTGTCTGTGCTGCTGCTTGAGCAGTCCATCAAGCATACACTTTTTGAAATCTGGACAGTAAAACCAAACAATCAGAACATGAATAACATGATTTCAAAGAAAAACAGCCTTATCCACTCGTACTAATGCTGGAAGAGCATCGTACCTCATTTCCAGAGCCAACAGGCATCTATACCAGGAAATTGGACATTTTAAATAAAAAAGTTTCCACTAAAAATGAAGTTGACTTCAAGCATGGTAGAAGGGCTTCTATCACCTGCAATGCGAAAAATTCTTAAGATCTGTACTTTTTTTTTTTTTAAACACTATCTCATTAAAAATTGAAGACCATGACATAGGAACAAAAAAATCAAGAGATGACAGGAAGACAAAAGTCCTTCAACAATCACATTGTTAACAAAATGTAGTAAGAAAAAGTTTGCTAGAATTTGGAGAAGAGGAGAAAAAAAGATTTGAAAAAAAAAAAAAGCAATTGAGAGGACATCGTGGTTCCAGTGTAAAGTGAGGAAAGTTAAGCATGTCAAAATCACTAATCCATCTTTTTAGTTCAAAGCATGAGCCAAATGCATAAATGTATATGTTTTCTCTGTCAATATCTCCGTTTCTGATAAACCTCAAAGTGGAGAAAATAGAACTATTGAGGTACTCATATGTAGTAAAAGCTCTGCACCTTAACCAACCTCAGAAAACGCAGCTACAGAATTGAAGCCTTTAGACCAAATTTAAGGAATTCCAAAGTGATTTAACAAGTTATTAAACCAAATTTTTAGTCATCAAATAGCACTTCGTGGATGGAACAAATGGAAGGGAGGAGGGAAAAGGAAACATTTCTCTGGATATCAGAACAAGAGCAGATACATTCAAATGTCCGGGATGAGTATGCTTGCGTCAAGATTTGGCCAATAACAGACAGATTCAAAGAGAATATTGCTTCCCAGCCAGAATGAGTCAATTAGCCCATTCAGCTGACAAAATCATAATTAACATTTAGTTATAAGTTTGACCTCAATCATATTTTCCCGTGAGGCATAATAGCCATTTTTTCTCTTTTTATGCGTGTGTCATAACTTGCAGTTTCAAATTTAACTATTTCCCATTGTTATAAGTGAAATCTTGCAAAAACAAAAACAAAGTCCAAAATCTTTTCCAATTCATAATTACTCCTGAGATTAAAGTAAATGCCACCATCCTCCAAGGAACCTGCTGGACTCAATTGTTGACACATGTAACTCAAGTGATGTGACTCTTCAACCATTAAAGCTACGGAACGTATTTGCAATAATCTCACCACCCAAGAGAGATCATCAATTGATCAGAATTAATTGGCTTAAACTTTCTGAAGCAGAACATCATCATACAAAAACATGGAAAGAAACTTTTCTTTCCTTCACCAAAGAAAACTCAGAATTAGTGTCAAAATTCATAGAAAAATTTTTCTTCCACCTAAAAGGACTCAGAAGTTAAGCCGAAACGCAAAGAATCAAAAAATCAAGAAAGTATGAAAGAGATCATGAATGACAATTCTATGAATCTGGCAATAAAAATGAATTTAAAAAAAATCCCAATTAGTAAACCGGAAAATGCAACTGCCCAGATGGACTTCCAAGCGCCAGTTTGACTCCGTAGCATTACAGAAGAATGCTATACAAAAATATATGGAAGCTGCTCTATTCAGGATGGCGTTGATAACCATATAAAGATTCGGCTGACTAGTTATTTCTATTTTTCTAGACAAACCACGAAAGTTGATTAGGACCCATAATCAATATTTCAATATCTTACAGCAACCGACAAAATATACTATTTTCAACATAAACAACAGGCATCAAATAAACAATTGTGCTGTCACATCAATATAAGTCCATAAATAAAATCAGACCACCATTGTATACAGTTATACACACGTCGAGACAAGAATATTTATATAAATATAAATAAATAAATATAGATGTGTGTGTGTGGGAGATAAAAAAGCCTCGCATTCTTCAAATTCGGACAGCTATGAACAAAACAAAACCAACCCTGAAAGAAAATGCCAGAAAGTTGAAAACTTTGCATGTCTGCGCATGAAGAACAATCACAGAAGCAGGAGTAGAAGACATAGAGGTGAGATATATTCATCATCATGACCGGTGGAAAAGGTTAAAAAAGATCTCGAAAAGAAGAAATACAAAGAAAGCAACAACTTTTCCTGCTTTATTCCAACAGCATTACAGATGAAACTCCTATTAGTCTTGAGAAAAGAAAATGCTGGAAACAGAAGCTAAAAGTCATATTATAATACCTGTTACACAAGGTTCAAGAATACTGAAAATCTATCTGGAAAATCAACAACAGAGACGCCAATGTGAAGTCTTGGATTCCAAGTCTAAAAGGGTTACCAAGAAACAGAAAATTTGCAATCAAAAAAAGCAAGGAAGGACACAAAAAGTCCAACTTCCTGCAGAGCAAAAAGGGAGGACAAAAAGCAGAAGAAACTAGAGGAGGGAAATGAATCTACCTTCAGTATAACGGCAGGTTTCAAACGATTGAAAACCCTAGGAAAATATTAATATTTGGGGGAAAAAAAATGATTGTAACCGAAATATGTGAGGGAGGAGAGAGGGCGAGAAAGTGAGAGGGAGAGAGAAAATGATGGAGCAGGAAGAAGAAGGAATTGGAGGCGAAAAGGTCGGGTATTTATAGCGTTTGTTGGCCCCAAAAAGACGTGCCAAACAAGGCAAACTTCTTCTGCTCCGGTTGTTGCATTGGAAACCCAAAAAAAAAAATTCCCTCCCATTGATTTTTACCAAATCGTTAAATGGAATAGTAAAATACTCTTTCTATTTTTTTATCTATTTATTTTAATTAAGATTTTTATCTTAATTTATTTATTTTATTAATAAATCAAAATTATATTAATTATTATTTTTCTACAAATATTTTTTTAATACAATAAATATTATGCACTTATAGTAAGAAAAAAATAAAATTAAATATACTTATAACACATAATGTTTTAGAATTTGATATTCCTTGATAAAGAAAAAATCTTTACGAGTAAAATAAGAAATGTTAATTAATTAATTAAAAATTTATGAATCGATTAAACTGAAGAGATAAAAAAGGACAAGGACGGAGGGAGTATATCTTTTTATTTCTTAATATTTAAGTTTATAATAAAGTAAATTTGAATTTGAATCAAATTATGATTGTTGAATATAAAGCATTTTAGAGTTATAATGAATCTCAACTACTTTAACGATATGATCTTTCACCCCTTTTTCATCCTTTCTATCTATGCAAATCTAAAGACTTGCTATGAGTATGCATTACATAAATGTTATAAGGTCTTTTATATGTGCTTCTCATTTTTTATTTGTATTGTGATAGTAATTTCTAACATACTTGATATGTAAAAAGTATGATAAGGTCAAAAATTTTAACGTTTTTATCTCTTATTTATATTTTTAATATTTTTTAAAAGTATTGATACAATATAAGATTGTCACAGCTAGTAAACTTTTATTGAGCTTTTATTTTCAAGGCCAAGTTTTTACAAGTAACTTGAGGCCTTAAATTTCAAGTTTTCACTTTCATCCATCAAAAGAAACAGAAGGAAAAGGCCAATAAGGTATGAATTCACAAGTATGAAACTTTGATTTTCTTTTACATTTTTCTACTCTAACAGTGACATCATGCAAGGTTGTCAGCAACCAATATATTTGGAGGGTACCTTTCGATTTTTATTTTAAATTAAAATTTTGTTTTAATTTAAAATATTATTATATACAATTATCTACTTATAATACATCATATTCTCTCTTTGAAGCTTACGCAACCCTACATATTTAATAATAATTTTTTATAAAATTTAATTAAAATAAATTTCTATCCAATCACATTCATAATTAAATTAAATAAGTTATTAATTATTGAAGAAAATATCGTATTTTTTATTTGGAATCAGCGTATACGTCAACGCATACGAAAAAAGGAGGGGACCCACAGCCACAATAGCATGACATGGCACGCGTTCGGTTGTTCACATGGACAGCTCCCAACTGGAGAGAGTCGTCGGTGACGCAATGGGCGGGGGGAGCAGCTTGGGCCTTCCACGTGGCACTTATATATAAGCGACTCGACAAGTGGAAAAGCACTGATCTGGCACGTGTGGAAATGTTTTTGGGGCTGTTTGTCACGCGAAAGGCATGACCTGCTTTTTCCTTTCTTCTTTTTTTTTTTTTTATTTTTAACAGCGACTCTCCTGATTCACGTGGTCAGTTACTTTTTTTTTTTTTTACTTTCCTTAAATTCAACAGGAAAAAAAAATTACAAATTATATAGTTTTTATTATTTTTCTCAAAATAAAACATTTACTGTTTTTACACCATGAATTGTTCAATTTGTTTTCTTTCAACTTGGGCCATAAAAAATATTTTTCAAAAAATTATTCTAAAAAATCTTTTATTTTTGCGCTTTTTAGCATACTCTTTATTTAATGTCACATCAATTGTAATACTTTAAAGTAATATGCGTTAAATACAAATATTTGTTATACAAAATTTAATAATAAAAAATAAAAAATGAACTCAATTTTCTTAAAATTTCGAGAAAAGAGAAGTGAGTTTTTTTAATTATTATTTTTATTAAAAATAAATGTAAATAAAATTTAAATTTTTTATCAATTTTTTTTTATCACCTAGAAATGTGTTGGCCAATATTACCTAAAAGAACTATGATTGGGCCCCACTAGAGAGTTAGTTGCAAATTTTTGTCAAGAATCACGACTGAACCTTTCAATGACAGTTATGGAACGAAGGCCTTTTTTTCTTTTTTTTTTTGGGTCACTTATTAGTGTTTGGCCATTCACCTTCAAAAATATATTTTCAAATCCAAAATTTTCTCCATATTCAATGCAGTAGCAGGTTTTTTTATTAAGAAAAATTAATAATCTCTTGATCATGGTAATTATTTAGAAATTAAAAAAAAATTAAAGGACAATAATTATGGGACACCATTCATTTGCCTATAAAATGAATAAAAAAATTAAAAGGGGCGGGGGGGGGGAATAGGGACAATAGGGAATAAAAAATAATTATGGGACAATAAGTGTAACATTTCAATATAAAAAATAGGGGAAAAAAAAAGAGTCGCATGTACAGCTGTAAATGAATGGTCAATATGACTTTTTTTTTAAATGAAAAAAGAAAGGGTGGCTAAAAAGTCATAGTAGCCTAATAATAGGCACTGGACCACTAGTAAATGGCAAATAAAAAAAAAATCTTAAATTTATGGATTTGACAAATTTTAGCAGACTAGCCCCTAATGCGTATGATAATAAACTCTTAAGTAATTGACTTTATTAAATATTTTGTCAAAAAATTATGTAATACATGATATAATATTTTTATAGAAAGTTTCCAAAATAATGAATCATTTGAAATATAAAAGTGAAAGAAGTTGAATAAATCAATAATTTAATAAATATATTTAAGTATTCGTACGAAAAGTTCAACCTCAACAATGGTTATTTTAATTATTTTTTAATAAATTAATCCCATAATTTTATTTTTATTTTTTTTAAATCTTCTATCTAAGTTTTTTTCATTAATTTCGGTCCCTTACCATCATCAATATATGGGAAATTTAAACACAAACAAAATTAAATTAATTTTTTATAGATTTAATGTGATGAAAATGAAGAGCAAGAATCCTATTTGTAGAGGAATTTTAAGTAATAATCCATAAGTTATCGAAAACTATTTTCATTTGAAAGTTTAGAAATTTGATTATACTCTTCTTAAGAATTTCAAAAATGTGACAGAATAGTGTTTAAGTTGCTGCAGTATTAATGGGGGCAAATATCAAAATAAATAAAAAATCTTATATTGGAGATTTTGAAAAATAAAATTAAAATTGTGGGATTAAATTACTATAATATAAATAGATTAAAGATTTGTTTGGATTGAGAGAAACAGATGGAGAGAAAAGCAAATGAAACGGAGAGTTTGAGTTGTAAGTGTTTATATTAGTTTTTTATTAAAAAAAATAAAATAAAAGAATGGAGAGATTAAATTCAATATAAAAATTTTAATCTCCTTTCCGTCTAAAAGTAGACGAAAATAAGAGAAAATTTTATTTAGTGAGTCTTTAATAAATAGATTAAAATATCATTAATAAAAAGATTAAATATTATTATATCAAATTAGTAAATAAAAAATATAAATCCAAATAGTATTATTTCTTTTTTTTTTCTCTCATCAACTTCTCCAAATGCTATATATAAATTTCTTTTTATGTCTAACTAAATAATATAAATAATTATTAATCCTCTCTCTATTCTTCTTTCTTTCTTTCTTTCTGTCAGACTCATACTTCTGCTCCTCTCCCCTCCTCTCATTTCCCTCCCCTTCTTTCAATCCAGACAAACTCTAAAGATGAAAATAAGTACCCTTTCTGGTTTAACATCAAGAAGAAAAAGATAACGAATCAAACTTCAACCCTTTATAGTATATTACATTCGTATCACAATATAAATCGTTTTAAATTGATATATAAAAATTAAAGGTTCATAAATTTTAGATATTTTAAAACTAAACTTTTAAAAATATTCTTAATTAAACCATTGTCTACTTTTGTACTTGGAGACAGTTGAGTCATAATTAGTACTCCCTCCGTTTTAAAATATTTATTCATGAAACTTTTTGTACACAAATTAAGAATATTAAAAATAATATAATAATTTAGACAAAGTTCATATTCTATCTGTATTAAAAATATTATAGCAATTAATTAGTGAAAATTTTCAAAAAGTAAAAAGAAAGAAAAATTTTGTAATTTTATAAATATATACATGAATAAGTATTTTAAAATAAAATAAAAAAATTTTATGAACAAGTATTTTGAAATGGAGGAAGTAGAAAAAGAGAAATTGTAATGAGGGATAGAGATAGAAGAAAGTACTCCTTTTATTTCATAATATAAATGGTTTGATTTAATTTCACACATATTAAGATTTTTAAAAATAAAGTGATTTTATATTTTTTTTTCTTAAAATACCCTTATTTAAATATCTTGGAAACAAGAGAAGAAATGAGGGAGAAAAAGAATAATAAATAAAAATAAAAAATAAAAATAGCTTTAAAACTTTTTTAAAAAGTCTCCAATGACTTATTATAATTTGAGATAATAAAAATAATTTCTAACGACTTATATTATGGGACAGAAAAAATAATAAATTTTTATAAAATAATTTATTGTTAAAAAAAATTAAATATGAAACAATTTATATTCTGATAGGGAGAGAGAGAGTAGCAAGAAATAAATTCCAACCAATTCAGCTACCAATTGAGACGTTTCAAAGCTGTCCTTGCCGACATATAGTACAAGGAAGATCTGATCCCAATGCAACAGTTGTTGAGCATAATAATAATAATAGTATTAACTACTGTTAAAGATACAATACTAACCAATGGCTTTGGCGATGAAACAGAGGCTCAAAATCAAATACTCTTTCCGTCCCATAACATAAATAATTTGAAACTATTTTTATTGTCTCAAATTATAAGTCGTTGGAGACCTTTTAAAGAGGTTTTAAAACTACATATTTTTATCCTTATTTATTATTCTCTTTCCCTCTCCTATCTCCTCTTATTTTCAAGACATTTAAATAGAGGTATTTTAAAAAGAAAAAATATAAAATCACATTATTTTCAAGAATCTTAATATGTGTGAAATTAAGTCAAACGACTTATATTATGGAACGAAAGGAGTAACAGTGTAGAAACGAGGTTTTTATTTCTGGAAAATTCTTAGATGCACTCTGTTCACATGCACCGAGTGCTTTAGGAACTTGTACCACCCGCAACAGAAATTATATATTAAATTCTGTGTACAATATTATCAGCAAGTAATACAAGTGTCCAAAGCATTCGGTGGTGCACGTGCACTGGGTGCACCTAAGAATTTTCCTTTATTTCTTGATGTCATTTTCCTACTGATTTTGAAGCTGAAATAGTTGGTAGACGTTGTTTTTGCTTATTACAAATCTACCAATCAGCGTAGCAAAAATGACTTTCCAACCAAACAATCATATCACACTAAATGACGTTGTTTTTGCCCCCTTTTTTTTTGTATCTCTATTTCCAAGTTAAGTACAAGTCATTTATTGCCTTTGGCTTTATTTATTTCTTTCATTTAACTTGTACACATATCATTGTGTATGATTTTGAAATAAGATTATGCGTGACTTTAAATTTAATAATCTGAGTATTTAATTCGTAATTTAAAAAATATTACTTTTTTCGTTTTAAAATACTTGTTCATGAAATTTTTTTGTTTTGTTTTAAAATACTTATTCATCTACATATTTATAGAATGAATGATTAGTTTTTTCTTATTGTACCTCTATTTATTCCAAGTCAACTACGTAACTTTCTAAAACTCTTATTTATTCTTGGGAATTTTCATTAACCAATAGCTATAATGTTTTTAATATGGGTAGAATAAGAACTTTATCTAAATTATTGTATTATTTTCAACACCTTTAATTTGTGTGCAAAAAGTTTCATGAATAAATATTTTGAAACGAATGGAGTACTTTTTTCGTTTTTTATTATTTGACTTTTTAATTTTTATATTTTTTCTGTTTCAAAATATTTGTTCATGAAATTTTTTACACATATTAAAAGTGTTAAAAATAATACTACAATTTAGATAAAATTCTTATTTTATTCATATTAAATACATAATAGCTATTAGTTAGTAAAAATTCTCAAGAACTAAGAAGAAATAAAAGTTTTAAAAAGTTGAGTTGTTGATTTAGAATAAATGAGGATAAAATAGAAAAAAATTAATCATTAATTTTAAAAATATTTATATGAATAAATATTTTGAAACAAAATAAAAAAAATTTATATACAAATATTTTGAAACAAAAAAATACTTAATTAAAAAAATCATAAATAATTACTCACTTTTATATTTATCAAGGATAAATTTGAAATATAATTAAAAATTTTTTATTAATTTTAATATTCTTAATATGTGTATAAATAATTAAAAAATTAAATAATATAGACGAAGGAGTAGAATTTTATTATTAATATCGTACACGAAAGAAATTTAAAGAATCAAGACAAATTAAGCCAAGAATCCAACTCTGCTGTCTTCCTCTATTTTATAATATATGTCATTCTTACTGCTAAAGTCAGTACGTTTCGTGACAGAGTAGTGAATAAAAAACACAAATCGATTGCTGAAACAATTACAATCACTAAAATGTTTTTTTTTTTTTTGTGAGTTAGATTTTTTTTTTCTTTTACTCTTTCAATTTTAAAATATTTATTTATAAAATATTTATTTTATTTTAAAATACTTGTTCATATATATGTTTTTAGAAATAATGATTAATTTCTTTTCATTTTATCCCTGCTTATTATAAATCAATTACACAATCTTTCAAAACTTATTTCTCTTTCTACTTCTTAAGAATTATTACTAATTAATAATTATTATATTTTTAATATAGATAGAATAATAATTTTATTTAAATTATAATATTAGTTTTAACACCCTTAATCTGTAAATAAAGAATTTTATGAATAAATATTTTAAAATAGAATTAGTATATTGAAATTTTCTTAATATATATAAATCTCGTATAGATTTAAACGCATTAATTACAAGTAGAAAAGACTACTTGTACCATGCCTCTAGAAATACTTTGTTGTCTAATTTGTCCACATTGGAGTCAAATTCAAAGTCTCCCTAGCAAGTAGCATTTGCATTCAAATGTAGATGCATGGAAAAGTTATGCAATAATAAATTAAAATGTAGGACAAGAACATCATAGTCAAATAGCTTCAAGTCTTTGGAATGAAATGGCTCCTAATCGATAAAGTAAATTCTGCCTGATCGATTTCTTAGAAGATCAAAGATTTCTTCCTTTGAGAGTTGAACACGTGACTTCCCGATCAACGTATTGATATTTGATCAACTGAACAGGACCAAAATCCTGAGATCTCACGTAATTTACTCTTAGCTACGAGGAAATTGCCATTTTAATTAGCAACCCATTTGTTTATTGGTAGATTTTGAACAAAATAATTTTAGTAAAATAATGATACATAATCATATCATAAAAGGGAGAGAGAGAGAAAATAAGGGAGAGGTGTATGCGGACGATGGGTATAACGTTTTATTTTAAAATTTTAGAAAATTAATTTTTTCTTTAAAAGAAATAAGATTTAAAAAATTATATAAATTTTATCTTCAATATCTAAAAATATTTTAAAATTTGTATTATTAATGTATGATACTGGCTTCATTGCTACCTAATAGTGAGAAAGAAGAACATATCTTCGAGGCTAAGTAAACCTACGTAAAGTGAACGTGGACTAAGTAGCCAGTCAGCCGCCTCGGATGCTGGAAATAAAACGTTGTCGCAACTGCGGTAGACAACAAAATTCTGCGTAACAACTCCTTAAACGACGACGTTGACGTTCTCACGTGGCTACACTTCGGATGTGGACTAACAGCAATTGAATAAGCACTTTCAAAGTAGGACCATCTAGAAACTTTCGCACGACCGCAGTTATATATATATATATATGTGTGTGTGTGCTGTGTGTGCACACATACATGTGATGTTGCACTGACTCGACCGCCGAGTCATCCTTGACTCGGTGCTGACGCGGCTGGGCTGTTCCCGTGTCAAGATCAACAACCGATTCACACACCCGGACGTACACAGTGGTTAGCACAGCGGTCTTTCTTTTTACACACTGATAATGGGGTTGGCCGGGCAGTTTTTCCCTTGTTTTTTTTTTTAAAAGCCTAAAAATTAGAAAACTATTTACATAAATACAATTTTTATAAATTACATATGTTAAAATTATATATCATCTTATAACGTACAATATATAATTACATATAATCTCGAAACATATAACGTAATAATAAATAACGAATTTATAAATAATAATATTTTACGTTATATTTGTTTATTTATGAAAAATTTGTATATACACTTAATATACGTGTATCGATATATTAAATAAAATTATATATAATATTTATTATATACTTTTATATATCCAATTGGTTTGATTTTTTATAACGTCGTATAGAAAAAGTTGGAAGGTTTAAGAATGGCAGCTTGCCAGAAGTATCCTTGGCTACTTGACTGGAAATTTATTAAAAGGTGTTCTTCTGGTATGGCTCACGTTTTCTTGACTTCTACCTTCTGTTTGCATGTTGGATCTTGGTGAAGATTTCTCCCGTGATTTGACTTTAGCACTTTTGTCTAAACCTAAAGCAAAATATAATTGGTTGAGAATATCGTTCATTCTGTAGTTTTATTATATCAATAAAGAAACGTCAATATAATTTAAAATTTTATCGAGTAGTTGGCAAGAGAATTATTAATATTTATTATATATTCGTTACTTATTTAAATTTAAAAATTTTATTATAGACTTATTCTTAATTGTCGAGAAAGTTCTTGAAAAAATCTACGTTGAATGTTCTTACTCTCTGAGCCCTGAAAATGCCAAGAAAATGCACCACTTTGAAATTCTAGTTGAAGAATATACTTAAAAGAATCATCAGCAATGATCTCATTGAGAAAACCTTGCAAGTAACAGATTCTTACCATGGAAACTAATATAATTTATAATTTTTTTAATCATATTCTATTGCTTGAGAAGATTGCCTAGGTAGAAAAAAAATGATAGAACTAGCTAGGTCTAATACCTAGAATCAATCAAGATTGGTAGATTAGGCGGTGCCCAATATGTTGGTAATTGGACTTTTGGTTTAATTGACCAAACAATTTGATGTATGGTTTGATTTTCAACTCAATTTTGCACTTTTTCCTTGTCTTCTTCAACAGCTTCAATCTTGGTTTCTGTAGAAACTGGAAAGTTTCAAATCATGAAGCTTCCCACGAGTGCTTTTTTTTTTTTTCTTCCTCTTTCTACATAAAATAGCATAGAATTTATTTATGCGAATAGAATGAAATAAAATGAACATGTTAATTTGTAACTTTGTTGGATGCCACTTTTTTTTTTTTTTTTGCATTGAATTACTAACAACAATAATTTGCTAATGGGGGTTTAGGTAAAAGTCGTATTCATCACTTCATTATTTATATCAATCTTTTAAAACAGTTGGAACCTTTTTCTTTATAACCATGCACATATATGCTTTTTAAACCAAAAGGTGGTCACTCATTGTTTGTTGCAGAGAGACTTGCAAAGGGGTTGAGTAAATCTTACACTTCAAGGAGAATGTAAGTATTTACTTAACAAGTATAGAATTTGATATTTATGAACTAATTAAATCACTATTTTATTTCAAGATTTCATAAGATAAATATAAAAAAAGCAGTACATATATAGAAATGATATCAAAATAAGTATTAATTCAAGTTATTTCTCAGTTCAAAAATTGTAACTAATAAATAATATCGATGAATTTTGATATAAAAAAAATTAGAAAGAACAATATATAAGGTCAAAACTTTTTTTTTTTGTTTTGTTTTGAAAGTGTATATATGCAATGGTAAATAATGAGTTATAGATCTCTTTTCATTTGATCAAGTTGTAAATACTAATCTACAAAGAAGTTATAGTGACATTTGGTTTTGTTTTATGAGAAATAGGTGCATAGACTTTGTCAGGAATAAGACATAAACCGAAACATCAAAATCATGCATGCCTATATGTTCATATATTAGTAAAAAAGGCTGGTGTATTCTTTCTTTGTTTAAGCAGCCAACAAACATAATCATGATTAACTTAACTAATTATGTGAATGTGCCATTGCTAATTTGCCTTAATTTGTCTGCAGCTGACTTTAGGGCCTTCATCTTCACACACTAATTCTATGTCCTTAACATTCTTCAGCAGAGGACTGCAGCCTAACATGTTAGATAGTCACTTGTACTTAGGCTTTATTCTTTTTTACGGGATTTAAGAGATTTTTAATACAAAATTAAAATCATCTAAACATGTTTGCGTATATATCATTTTCAACTTTTATTTGACACTTACCTTTTGACACGATGATATAAATCATGTATAGAAAAGAACTATAAATTAGTTGATGTTTCATTTTTGGGTGGTCCATGTATCCTTTATTAACTTTAAGCTTGAGAACATCAAATTGCTAGAAAGAAAGTGATACGTGCAATATATATGGCCCCTAAACCATAAATCAAATGTCTGCCTTGTCACCATGAAAGGAACTCGAAGACATTCTTGAGCTCTTCCTGAACTATCGAGTTCTAAAAACTGCTATTATTGCCCCAAGAATCCATATCTTGAAGCTGAAAGGTTGTGCATATATGATAATCTTTGAGAGCGTCCCTATCAGAAACCTAACATGCTACTAGTCAAATGCTATCATGTGAGTGGAACTAAATTAGAAATCGACAAAGTTGTTAAAAATTAATTTAAACTTCTCGTGTGAAATGTTTCTGATTCTTGATTTCAGAGGAGAAGAATGCACAATCACATTTAGAAGTTGGATTTCCGCTTTAGATTCTTTTTGTTTACCATTGCCAGCAGTACTATACAGTTCGCATACCAAACTAGGTTTTATTTATATCTACCCTTACCCCCCCACCCTCACCGACCCCCTTTTCCTTTCCTGGATTGACATTAGGTTCTGGACATTTCTGTACTAGCTGGTGGAGGCTTACTTGGTACTTGTGAAACTAGAGGTACATACATTATGCAGTTGATTATTAATCATGCTTCATGCTCTGATACAATTTGATTACGCAAAGGTCTCGAAGAGAGGGAAGAACAGCAGGAAGAATTGCAAGAATGTGAGCAAATTGATTGCAGGATAATATATCAAAATTGTAGCTGAAGATCGACTGAGAAAAAAAAAAAAAAAACAAAAAAGGTATACGAATCAAACGTAAACGTGGGCAAAGTTGTCTAGTAAAGATCAAGATATTCTGAGAAGGGTTGAAGAAATCAAGATTATTAAGACATGTTCTGAACTACTTGTCACCTAATCCAATGTTAACACACTAATATTACTATGTAAATGCAGACTATAAACAATGCAGATTAAAACAAAGAAAAATGTGTTTTTTAAATATGCGTATCACCTGAACAGATTCTTATACAATTCAAATGCAGTGACAAAACTGCAGATAATAATAGTTTACAATGCAAGTTACATAATATCAAGCACTAGGAGTAGGGTATTGGAGATCAGATAGTTTTTGCGGCAACTTGCAATGAGAATAAGTTAAACTATCTATCTATACATATGTTACCAATTGCAGCTGAATGCAACTGTAAATTAACTTCAAGCGTTTAAAGCTGTCCAAATCAAATAAGCCAGAAAAAAAGCTTCTGCGTACTCTATTGAGACTGCCAACTACTGACTCGAATGCCAAATAACTTGGTTCTTCAGCTTGAATGAGCTGGAAATCATATTGGTGTGCCTGCTTTGCCTAACTTGACGTTCCAACGTATTGTCGTGCACTGTTTTGTTTAGGTACGAATCAATTTTGGCTTTGAAGCCTTTTTTTGCTTTAGCGACAAACAGCCAGCCCCACGCTTTCCTTTTCGTGGAGCCATGAATGAAAAGATCACTATTCATAGGATTCCTGGGCAGGATAGTGAGAACTCGTGATGAAATGTTATCCAAAAATCATCATTCATGGCTCCATTTCCTTACAGGCAAAAGCCAACCTAAAGGAAATTGAATGATCAGAACTTTGCCAGCTTCTGCATTATTGTGTCTTATATCAGTTTCTCTGGAATTGACATTCAAGTACTTCCACAAACAAACATTTCAAGAATGAATTGATTTGAACTCGTAAAAGAGAGATGTTTGTTCAAACATATTCACTGTATCATCATCCCTCTGTTGCTTCTAATTGATTTAGTTCACAAGCACTCCATTTTCTATCAATAATTGCAAGATGCCAAAGGAATCCAAGTCATCTTCCACATTTTACAGAGACTTCTACTGTGACCTCAAAAAAATAATAATAATAACAACTTCAAATGCAATAATGTCAAGAACAGCAGGAATAGAACGAAGACGAAGAATTTGTATTCACATCAATTCATCAGAAAGAGCATAGCATAAATAAAGAATCTTCAAGGCCAGTTGGACAGTTTTTACATAGTTGATGACCAGTCTTTCAAGTTTTTTATTGTTTGGAACTCTTAGCATATTCGCTTATTTTAAGCTTCAGTCAAGTACCGACATTGACTGAAAACTCAGTCAGCTGGAAGCCAAAAACAGACAATAATGCTCGTATGTTTTTCCGTTCGATTTTATTTTTCACTCCTTCCTCTACCTCTGATATAACAACAGCAGAAAAACATACGAGCTGTCTCTAAACTCTACTCAATTATAGTGATTGACTTCGCACGATATTTTATGTAAAAATAAAAGTTAAAATATAATAATAATATAATATAATATAGTATAATAAAAATAAGAAATATATAGGTCTTACTATACTTTATGTCAAATTTAAATATATAAAAATAATATATATAGAATATATTGATTATTTTATAATAAATTGTATAGTAAAAACTTTTTTTTTTAAGAAAAGTATCAAATTTTTTAAGACAGTTCAAAATAATAAGTAAGTCAATTTTATTGGGACGGAGATATTAGTATTTAAGAATAATATTATTCTATATTTCACGTTGAAACTTGAAACCACCATGCACGATTGAGGAGAGAGATACAAAAGATGTAAACAGCAATAAAATCAGATCATGAAATCTAGGGTATGTATAATAATATGAGAGGTTTTTCAATGAAATTTATCGGTTCAATATAACCGTTCTGGATAAGGTTTATGACCATAATGCATTCAAAGTACAGCCATATATGCCCTGATCTTCTAATATTTGTTAATTACCACCTGACATGAACATCAAATGGGAGTATATTTATCAGGGTTTTGTTTTCTCTTAGTGTCCTGACCACAATGATCTGGATTCTCACTATCTGTCTCTTCCTCTTTGTAGAGCTTTCCTTGCAGTAAGCTTTAGTGTCGGTTGCCTCGAATTATTTATGACCTAATTCAAATTGTGACTTGAAATTTTGAGAATTCAATTCGAAAAGAATTTTCAATGAGATTTGTGGTGGTAGCAAAGAGTGCCGACGTTTAAATATACAACTCTAAGGTTTGATATTATAATCAATTTTTCTATAACGGTTCTTAAAAATAAATTATAAATATAAATCATATTGATCGAATCACGTAAATCTTGTGTGTTATTTAATTAATTTTTCTTATTTTTAATTTCTTTCATTATTGTTGTGTAACAATTAGAAAATTGGGCTAGATCCGGACTATATATATATCAATTCTCAAATTGTTGGATGCTGCGGTTTTTGACAGCGTTGGAGTTGGGACTTAAGAAAGTCCCAATATTTTCTCTCTATCTAGTGGGATAGACATATAATGCTTAAAGCTGAGAATCGGAATAAGCAATGTTATTTTTCTTTGGCAAAGGGGGAACAAAGCTTGTAAGTTGCTCTCATATCACTATTTACAAATCACACATACGATTTGAAGGAAATCAACAATACCATTTACAACTTCACATTTTTAAGGAAATGACCGTGTAAATCAATATTGCATAGCTTATGATTAGAGTTGTATTTAAATATGAATGAACCGAACATCATATTTTCGAGTTTGAGTTCAGACATAAACGAATATTATTCAAATTCGTTCGTTCATTATTCGAGTTCAAATTCGTTCGATTATTATTTAATAATATTCAAGTCCGAAAAATTCGATTAATGTTCGAGTTTGAATTGTCGAAATTCGTTTATTGCTTATTTTTCATTTTAAAGTTTATAAAAATAATAATTAATTAAATTAAATATTATAATATTAAATAAATAAATATAATAATATAATTAATCTTAATTCTATAATATAAGATTTATTAAAAATAAGTCTTAATATTATAAAATATAAATAAATATAACAAATATAATATAATTAATTTTTAAAAAATATATAATATATTCGCGAACATGTTAGAATTCGTTCGTTTATTAGTTAAACTTAATATTTTGTTCAAATTTGTTCGGAACACGAATGAATTTGAATGAGTTTTCGTTCACAAACATTCGATTCATTTGCGACTGTACTTATGGTACAAGTAATAGGATTCGCCAAATATTCATAATAATGTCATAAACACTTACATAGATTCAATTTTTAAAAATTACCAAGTCAAAAACTTGTATTGCATATAATGTAAATTGTGTTGTTTAAAAGAAGATAATTTTTTTTATTCACATAATTTCCATAAAGGTGAAATTTGTAAAGGCATTTTCTGGCACTTGCTTTGGTACAACTTATCTGGCGGATGGGCTACTATGGGCGGAAGGGAAAGCAGATCATAGGTTTGGACTGGACTGAACCTTGGATATAAGACCAATTTGCAAGAGATTGACTCGTCGGATTATACAGGGGACAAATATAGGACATTTTTCTTGCATGCATGGTTGGACTGCCTACCTTAGTAGGAAGTGACAGTACAGAATAGCCACATGAGAATGTTTAATCCAATACCAATAGTCTCTGTCTTAGTTCATTTATTTCTTCATTTTCCTTATGTATAGGGATAATTTGAATAAATTTATACGATTTCAAAACACATCATAAGATTATATAAACATTTTATATAATTACATAAATATTATTAAAATGACATCATTTTACTTTTTTTTTATACACGGTCATTTGTTCACACATTAGATTTTTATATATTTTTTATTTAGACCGTAAAATTATCGTGCAAGTTGCAGCATGAACGGCCCCAAATCCCCATAGAATTAAGGAGATTTAATGCTACAGAGAGGTCCAACCATAAACAGGACTCAAGAAAATGAATTCATGGGATACTATAGCAAGATCAGAACAAAATTATGTATTGATATTGGCTGCTAAAACTTGCAAGAACATTTCGCCTTCCTTTCAAGAAGTATAATCAAAATACAGCAAATGATCAAAGTTCAAAGACGGCCCTCCTATCAGTGAAACAAAATCTCATACATGAATCAAATTCAAAGGTTGAAATGTTCTGATTTCACCTAGGAACAAATTGAGCAATTACTACTGAAATTAGGAGTGGACAATTGATGAAAATGACTGACCAAAACTTTGCCTCTGAATAGCAAGAAATCAATGGAAAGGCATCTGAATTCCTCAGTCTAGAACAGTCTTGGACTTCTCAAATGCACGGATCAACTTGTGATCATGGAACCCAACAAGGAATTGAGCTAGTCCTTCAAGAAACATAGCTGCCTGATAAACATTGGTTGCACTCAAGATTTCTGCAAGAACGCTGCTTCGAAGCCTATTAGCGTCCATAAACACACTCACCAACTCCTCCATCTCCTCCGCCATAGCCACCCCAATCGCAGACGTCAGTTCCTCCTTCCTCCCTCCACATTCCAGCCAACAAGACCCAACTTTCTCAACAAACACGGACTGTGCCTTGCGCGCACGGGCAACCAGAGAAGGCACCCTTAGCCTCAAAACGCATTCAATTTGTTCAACCCGAGTCATCAAATCGTGGTAACCACTCTCCCATGTCATCAAAATATGCCAAGGCTTGTCAAGATACTCACGGGACTCGCGGAAATTAGATACAATCTCGGTGTCTTCTTTCCTTTCTTCGGCCTCTTCATCGTCAACATCAAGAAATGATCTCAATAGGTTGGTGAAGAGGTAAGGATGGAGATCACCAAGCCAAAGAAAAGGCTTTTCAAGGGCATTGCGCCATTCAGGGAAGAGGAGCTGAGAGACATCGTTGGCGGCTGCAAGGTCTAGGGCTTCATAGTAGGCTTCGAAATGATGGTGCAGGGCGTCTACATGGGCGGAAAGGATGGTGGAGGATGATGCTGAAGCCATGGCACGACGGAGCTGAGGAAGAAGGTTATTTTCCAGAGTGCTGAACCATTCATTGTAGTAGACTTTGAATGGCCTTGATGATTTCTTGCGTCCAAAGAGAGCTGTTTCTGAAACCATTCCAAGAAATGCAAAAGGGGATCAGATTATGTGTTCTTGACAGAAATTAAAAGAAAGAAAGAAACCATTTTTATGCGTGCATTAGCAGGAGAAAGAACAAACCTACAGCTCTGAACATCTTGGCCGGAGTGATTCTTCAAATGTGAAGAAATTTTGAAGGAGAGCATATCACTACCTCTGTACCCGGAAACTGGTCGGCCAAAACGACGGAGAACAGGCAGTCCTCGTTTTCCGGCGAAAATCACGACAGAAGCTTTTTGAGTTTTTGATTTTTTTCCCCCCCTTTCTCCGTCCTTTTAATCAGCCCAAACCCAAAATTGCCATTTTCGAGCTGAATAACTGGGCTATTTGGGCTAGAAAATACAGAACTCAGGGGAAGACTAAAAGCCCATAAAAATCACAGGGCCGTTATAAGATTACTTCTTGGATTCTTCGAATCGAAGTATGGGTACCATGGTCTCCCTACTAAATCCCATTAATGAATCCAAATGATTGGCCCATGTTATTCAAATTGGGCCAAGCACTCTCTGTCAAACTTTTTTGTTTTTTTTTTGTTTTTAATTACAAAAATGAAAAATACTCCATCAATAAAAATTTTATTTATATTTGTAAATTTTTTAATTAATAAAAGAATTCACAATCACTATCTAAAAGTGCACGACGAATTTTTGTACCATGAGAAGTTTGAATTCAGGAAATCGCAACATCAACTATCTCACCAATTCAAGAGACTAAATTATTATTTATATAAAAAATAATTAATTTCTGACCTTATGGTAAAATTAATTTAGCCTATCTAAACGCGATCCACGCCATCTAATTCTGAAGCAATGAAAATGGGTTGGTATAAATGAAGAATCTTGTCCAAGAATGATAATGAAGTGTTAAGAAAAAAGATTTTTGCTTTTTTTTTAGTTTTATATATAATTTACTTATTTATAGTGATATGAACCTGTATATATTCATTTTTTTCATTTCTATTAAATGAATTATCTTTTAAAAGTTTAAACATAGAATTTGTATATGCTTATAGTTCTTGTACAACTTATAAAAGCATTATACATATTTATATAAGTTTACTAACCTAGGGGTGAAAGATAGCAATTGTGAGTTGAAACTTAGAATTCCTTTTTCTTTTACTACTATTTTAAAAATTAAATTAAATTTTATAAATTATTATTAATTGATTTAAATTATTGTGATAATTTAAATTGATAATTTAAGAGTACGATCTAAAAAGATATATATATATATATATATATATATATATATATATATTTATTTTGGTTTGTAGTGGCTGTAGAGGGTTGGGAGTAGCCCAGGTTTGGATTCTACCACTGACCTCTGTGGAAGGTGCAGCAAGTTCTGCCTCTCGCGGTATTGAAACTTGTAATTTTTTTTTATATATAAATATAAAATTTAATAATTAGTAAAAATAATTTTCTATATAACAATTTTTTAAAAAGAAATAAAAATTTTCTCTTTCTGTTTATGGACATATTTTATATTAATCGAACTACATAAATTTTGTATGTCATTTAATTTTTTTTTATTTTTAATTTCTTTTGTTATTATTATTTGAAATAACTATAAATTAAAATCAATTATAAATTATTATTTTAAAATGGTTATAAAAAAATAATTATCCTCTTTTGGCAATTTGGTCAAACGTGATGATGGAATCCATAAAAGATTGCCTGGCAATAATGGAGTCAGCAAAAGCCCTACAACGTTGTCCTAAATAGCCATTTCCTTTTCCTGCCCAGAAAACAATTAATTTACATAAATGCCCCTGAAAAGGATTTCTTAGGCACTAAGGCCTGTTTGGATTGAGAGAAAAGAAATAAAATGAGAGAAGAGGAAAGGAGAGGAGTAAGATAAAAAGAAAAGACAAGATACGAGCTTAATAATCAGTTATATTATTTGGTTAGATATAAAGAAAAAAAAAGATAAATTAAATATAATGTTAGAAAAAAAGAAAAAAATAATACTATTTGAATTTATATTTTTATTTATTAATTTAATGTAATAATATTAAATAATTTATTTATTAAAAATATTTTAATATGCTTATTAAAAATTCTTTAAATAAATTTTTTTCTCCTTTAAGTGAAAAAGAATTTAAAATTTTTAAATTGAATCTAATTTTTTTATTTTTTTCATTCATTTTTTTCTTTTATAAAAAATGAATCAAAATATTTAAAATTCAAAACCTTCCAATTTCTTTCGCCACCTTTGTTTTCCGCTGTAAAAGAAAAAGACAAAAAAAGGGCAGGACAGCGCCAAAGGCCGTGTCTCCCTCACCGACGTTTTCGGCATTCGTGAGTCAAACAGTGCCTTGGTAGTTAATTCTTTTCCCTCCTTTTCAGTAATTTTTTTTTTACCATTTTACGGTTACAGTAACAAATCCTCTGAGAAAGCCACCCAGATATGAAGCCCCTTCTTTTTCTTCTTTATCTCTTTCAAGAATCTCTCTCTCTCTCTGTATCAGTCCAAACCAAACTCAAACACGATTGACTCATCATCAAAACTGGGTTATGGTAAATCCTTCCTCATTTCAGCACTTCCTTTCTCCACCACGCATCTCCTCCCACAATCACCACTATGCTCCTTCCACCACCGACGGTCCTTTTTCTTGTCTTCTTCCTGTTGAGCAGCACCTGCACTGCCACCTCCATATCCGAAGACTCGGATCTTGAATCAGACTGCACAAACAAATGGATCTACATCCGCCAACTACCAACCCATTTCAACCTTGACCTTTTGTCCAATTGTTCTGAATATCCTCTCTTTGATAATTTCTGTCCTTATCTCCCCAACCATGGCCTTGGCCATAAGACGCATAACAGGTCCCGTAGCTGGTTCCGGACGGACCCTTTCATGCTGGAACTCATTTTCCACCGGCGGATGTTGGAGTACCCTTGTCTCACCAATGATCCTCGGCAAGCCAATGCCATCTACCTTCCGTATTATGCGGGTATCGATAGCCTGAAATACCTCTTTGGTCCGGAAGTCAACTCTAGTTTCGAACATGGCTTAGATTTGTTTCATTATCTCGCACATGTAGATTCACCTTACATATGGGGTAAAAATTTTGGACATGACCATTTCTTGGTCATGGCACGGCCTGCTTGGGATTTTAGCCAACCGTTGTCTAATGATCCGCCAATTTTTGGTACTTCGTTTCTTGAATTGCCCGAGTTTTTCAATGTCACAGCATTGACACTAGAAGCCAGGGCTTATCCTTGGCAAGAGAGAGCAATTCCATATCCTACTTCATTTCATCCTCCAAATTTAGGATTTCTAGAGTCTTGGTTGACTAGAGCGAGAAGGTCTAGAAGGAGTTCATTCATGTTGTTTGCTGGTGGGGGTGGATTTTCGGCTAATCCCAACATTAGGAGAAGCATTAGGCTTGAATGCGAGAATACTACCAGCATGAACGTGAATGGTACTGGTTATACCAAATTGTGTGATTTCGTTGACTGTTCTAATGGTGTTTGTGAGCACGATCCGATTAGATTCATGAAGCCAATGCTGCAGGCTAGTTTTTGTTTGCAGCCTCCAGGGGATACTCCCAGTAGGCGATCAACTTTTGATGGGATCCTTGCGGGATGTATACCCGTGTTCTTTGAGGATTTGACTGCTAAAAAGCAGTATGGGTGGCATTTGCCGGAGGAGAAATACAAGGAGTTTTCGGTTTTTATACCTAAAGAAGATGTTGTGTTCAAGGGATTGAAGATAGTGGATGTGCTTTTGAGCATTCCCAGAGCTGAGGTCAGAAGAATGAGAGAAAAGGTTCTGGAAATGTTGCCTAGAGTAATCTACAGGAAGCATGGGAGCTCACTGGGTTTGAGAAGCAAGAAAGATGCATTTGATGTTGCAATTGAGAGTACCTTGCAGAGAATCAGTGAGAGACTTGAAGAGATTAAAGCTCAATGAACTCAGATATTGTTTCAGTTTATGTTCCCCTTCCACAGTCTTGTAATTGTATTAATTATTATGTTCCTCCTCTCTTCTTATTTATTTCACCAAGAGAAGTGTGGAGAGAACTGGCATACACATTTCCACTGATAATGAAGGAGCTGTATTGGCCGACAGTACACATTGTGTCTCCCTTTAATGGTTCAATCATGCAGTGCAATATATTTCACCTTCACAATGCGGGGCATAAGGTAAAATGTTACCACTCAAGAATGAGATAGGAGTTTGCTTATTCAGACAAAGTTATCCAGCGACAAGTTGAAAATTAATGCCTGCATAGCTTTACAGAGGAGATAATAGAATAAAATAATTCTGCAGTTTGCCAGAATAGAACCTGAACCACTTGTCAAATGGCTGGGAAGATACAAAATCAAAGGGCAAGACTGTAAGAATAGCAGTGGTTTACTGGGATAGCAACTTCTCTTTTGTTATCTGCAACAGGTGATTGGTAGAGCCTCTGCTAAGGGCTACTCTTCAAAGTTGCATTTAAACAGCCTGCAGCTCTGCTCTGTGGACAACTTCATTGTATGCTGCAGTCATGGCGTTACATCATCATCACTTTGGCAGTGGGAACTATACACATTCACAATGGGATTCTAAATGAATAATGTTCCTCTGCTTTGTGCTGTGTATGATCTCTTTTTTTTTTTCAAGATTTTTCTAAATTCTCATTTGAATTTCTCAATGAGGTCCCGAAATTTTCATGCTGATAAAGTTAAAACAGCTATTTAACATTCTACTATCAAGAAACTGAAGGAAAATGCAGGAAAAGTGAAATGCACCATTCAAACACCTACAAACTTTCGGTTTTGCAAGTGAAGAAATAGGAAATGAGGATGCTTGCTTATGTTGTGAAAATAGAATTACACAGAAGTATTGAAATTATAAAGAAACATACTGAGTGGATCTTACTTCAGTAAATCTAGCTCAAGTTAACTTGTTTCTAAGAAGATTCAGCCAAAGAATGCAAGGAACTGTGTCATTCTTGCCCACGGATGCTGTGAACTGCATCTCAGAACTTACAAAACCAACCTTCTGTCAATCTCATGGAAGAGTGTTGTGATCTTCACCAACTGAATCCAGGGAAGGTTCACAATTTCAGCCATGTAAGAGTTGAGAGTACTTCAAAAGCGTAAAAGTTTCACACAAGTAACACTGAGTTGTAGCACAGCAGTACAGCATCAGTAAGTATCCATCAGCTTCCTTTAACATTAGCAGAAACCTATTAGGTAATTGAGACAGAAGCCCAGACACTGAGATAACATTCTCAGATATTCTCTGCTTTATATATCAATGTAACCAAGCAGCAACCCATTGGAGACCCTCATCACACTTGCTTTTGTCAGCTTTCCAATGGCACAACTAAGAAATCTAACTCTTAAAATTTATCTTTGTGAAAAAATAGTGACGGAATGGTAGGAGACCAATTGAAGCTAGAAACTAAAATTGAAAAAGTAACCACACAAGTAAATCATACCTGTAAAACAAAATCCAGTCTGAAATTCTAAATGAGAAAATATGAGTCTGGCTGCATAAACTCAAGGAATTCAACCATGGCTGCACATGAAATGCTGTGTGTATAGGGAACCGACAACTGGATTATAATTTGTGTATTCACACTTTGTTGCCAATTAAACATTTTTGCTTGTCACAAGAGGAAGAACATTCCTTACAAATCTTGATCGTATATGTTTAACACAAACAATTCAGGGAAAAAGAATACCGAATGAAAAACAATTACAAGCACTTTCGAGGACAAAACTTGCTGAGAGAAGCTGTAAAAACATGATTTTTGTTTGTTTTTTGGCAGGCACTCACAATTGGAAGAGAAAAAGGAGCCATGGACTTGCTTAAAATCATTCTACCATTAAACAAAGACTCGAATGTGGAACAGAGGAAACCAAAATTCTGGAAATTCTAAGAAGCCACGGGTTATAAATTTTACAAGAATAATGTGGAAAATTGCCTTATCCCTCGCCCAGAAGACCAAAATAACAATATTTGTGCCAGAAAAGAAATCAAGATTTCGTGTACCCAATAACAGAACACCCGAGCCACCATGCGTTCTCCGGGAAGACTATAAAAAATAAATGCACCAGCCGGGAATCGAACCCGGGTCTGTACCGTGGCAGGGTACTATTCTACCACTAGACCACTGGTGCTGATAATGCTCGGTACCGCTATTTTAAAATTACTCTAGTTCCAGGTAAGGGTGTTCATTCAATTTTCGATTTTAAAATTTAATTTTTTTTAAAAAATCGAACGGAATCAAAATTTGAAAAAAACAAACAGAATCGAACCGAAATAAAATTTGTTTTGGTTTTAAACCGAATTTGAATGTCTCTTTTAGTAGATTCATTAACGTAATATAAATTTAAGTCCAAACAAGTAAAGTTTAATATAAATTACAATTCAAATTAATATAAAATGTAATTTAAATTAAAATCTAAATATTTTTAAATTTTAAATTAAATATTTTAGTAGAAAGTTATAATCACATATGCAAATTGCAAAGATTTAACGATTTTAAACTCAATTACTAATGATTTTATTTTAGACAAAATCAAATCAAACTGAATCGAACTGAAATAATCGAAATTAAACAGATTTTTTTAAAAAATTATAATTTATAAAAATAAATAATTAATTAATGAACAATATTTTAATATTAATTATATATTTTAAAATTTAAAAATATAATTTAATTTTTCGATTTTTTATTTTAAAAAATCAAAAACCAAACTAAATTTCTATATGAGCATTAAAATCGAACCAAATTTTATTAAAACCAAACCAAAAATTAAAATTGAAATCGATTCGATTTTTCGATTTAAATCGAATAAAGGACCACCATAGTTCAAAAAGGTTTGAAGAAGAGAAATTCTTACATGGACCGTGGACTAAATGCATTAACGAGTTATACCATACAACTTATGTTGTACGCAGTATAATTCATCAATGCAGTTGGTCCATAGACCATTGGTCCATGCTAGAATTTTCCAAGAATCTATAACAATGTTAAAAACGCTAAAATTGAATCAGTTTTATTCTGCCTCTCAGATTTGAACAGCGGTTATCTTCAAGTCAAGAGGGATAACAATGATTGAAATGGCATTCCGTTATTCCCTTATCAATAACAATAATTTAAATAAAGAATGAACAAAAGTAGGATACAAGAAATCATTGAGGCACCTTTTTGGAGCCATAACTACCGATGAACTTTTGGAAGACAGTTTAAGAAGTCATCTTCAGCCTGGGATATCAAGTGTTCATCTTCCCACCTGTCACGGTATGTCTGAGGTTGATTCCTCCTTCTCTTGGAAGATTCAACATATATCTGCATTCTCCATTCTTCAACGGGAAGAGAACTGGTCTGGGTAGCCAACCAATCATCATATTCAAACTATGAACACAAAATGAAATTGCAGCCAGAGTCAATCTTTGCCCAAGGAAGGGGCACATACATATGGTGAAAGAATGAGAGCAGTAGTGCCATTAACTATGAGTCTTGTATTTAAGGTAGTTTACTGTCAGACCAAGCAAATCTTGCCTATCTTGAAAGAGTTAGTAGCTAGATAAATCAGATCATGCCATACCTGATAATCAGCCATGCAATGAGTGTAACGCTTTGGAATGCCAGATACATCCATTGATAAGTAGAAAGCTTCAACATCAGCCATCATTTCCTCATGTGAAGAAAGTGAAATTCGACCGGATAAAACACCAGCAATCCACCTGCTCTGATATTCAAACAAGGGGAAGGGAACAACCTGGAGCCATTGAAATTGAAATTTGTTTAGTTCATTGTAAAAGTAGTTTAATATTTTGCCAAGACAAAGGTTCATAGCCTTCAAAAACAACCTTCCATGGCAGGCCAACAAATGAAAGCCCTGGGGCTAAGGTTGGTGGAAAAATGTGCTTGTAAAGTGGGTCGACGCGGTTGTCATCCACAGTCACAATGCCATTGGTTTCAAGAAAAGGGAAGTGATACTTGTACCTATTACAAAACAAGAGAAATGATTTATTGGGAGTAATCTTTCACCATGCCCAGAATGATTTAAACTGCATCCATTCCTTCCAAATTTCGAATGCAAAACAAGGTTGAAGAGACATTTTTCCCCCCCTTCTTATTCTAAAAAGAGTTCAAAGACCTGAATTAAGAGACCCACCCTGTACAGTGCAGAATGACGTGTGCTGAGACTACATCCCCATCCTGAAAAGCCACTGAACCATCTTCGTGAACACTTTGTATCTGTGTTTGTTAGTTAGCATTAGCATATTTGAATCAATCAAATCCTTAGCAACAGACAGTAAACTATAGTTCGTGTATTTGGTCATGGTTATAAGATCAGTAACTTTACCATGGAATGAAGCCAAATATTTTCATAGTCGCCGGCCAACCTTCCCAAAATTTCATTCTTCGCTGATCGTGATGCAATATGGACTTCTTTAGCAACTTCAGCAATCTCTTTGGAGATATCATCTGCACTAGCTGAACTTCCTATCAAGACCACAACCTGCCAAACCAAATCAGATAGGCATCAATTAACAAAGGAAAAAGGACCATTACATCAACTTTTCATCTTGATTCCACATGACATTTTAGTGATTACTATATCAAAATGATTACCTGAAGTGTGTATCTTTTCAGTGCAAGAAATTGAACCGCAAATTCTATCCAACCACTCGATCGCCATGCAATTTCACCATAGCAAACTTTCAATGCTATATGAAAACTTTGTTTTCTCCATACGATATAAATATTTCATCAGCCCCTCATTTCCATCCCCCTCATTAAATATTAGTTGTATGAACCGCACTGTTAGTTAGTTTGCCAAACAATTGCAGACAAATTTTACTTCATTAATTTTTGCAGCCTAGAAAACCTCCTAATCAGTGAATAGAACTATACTTTTTATACATAAAAAGAACTCTGTATTTGTTTTTGTAACCTATTTAAACAGTGATTTAGCTTGTGAAAGGAAAGTAAAATTGAAAAGCTTGTGGTACATAAACAAGGAGGCAAGTGGAACATACTTGGTCACGGAAAGGCTCAGGAACACGATAATTGTGGCTATGAATTTGCTTGCCAGGCCATGCTTCAATACCTGAAATTTATGAACATTTATTTGGGCCGACCAACATCCCAAGGTTAGGCGCTAAGTGCCCTTTAAACGTGCCTAACAAAGTAGATTCAGAGAACTTTGAAACCGACTTTGGAAATGTAGAGACTAAAGCATCCACTCCAGCGAGGCATTTTTTTTTTTTTTTAAAAGATAAGATAAAAAGCCATCAGCTTAAGACCACCCTCATTTCTTGGCAATCTTGAAAATGAAGAGTCTATTATTAGTATTACTCTAATTATCCCTTTGTACCGTCCAGATCATCCAGAACTTGCTTTCTGGTACTTGTGTCCTCGATAAACCTTTTTTTAAAACAGGAACACCATATCCTCAAAAGTCACTTGTTCTCATGCTCACACAAAATTATCAGAAAATATATACCATACATGTGCAACTCTCAGGTTTCGTTGGCCAAGACCTCAGCCACCACCATAGCTGCAAGCTTGAGAATTACAATAATGACTCCACCAAAGATGAAATTTCATCTCTTCAAACAGCCTCGGATAAATGTAAAATATTCCAGAGAATTAGCAATTCAACTAAGCTTAAAAACACATTAGACCATATCCAATGAAATACTTTTCCCGGATAGTAGTCAGCAAGAACCAGTTTAAAAGACTTCTCCATACTTGGAATCCAAAGATCAAATTTTGAAACTCCAGAACGAGTGAGTACTTACGATTGAGCCATTAGCGCAATTGCCAATCTGGAAAACAGTAGTTTGATACAACACTTTTATCAGGTTAAAAATAGTAATCAGGAAGTTTTGTTGGGAGTATCTTGATTGAGAAAGAGTAAACAAAATCATATCATAAAGTTCAATTCTTTATACGTAAAAAAATCCCAAGTGGAAACAACCTTTAGCATAAGCAGAGAACAGCTGATGCCAATAAAAACACACTAAAACAAGCTCAGAATTAAGAAAGTTGAAAACAACAACACGATTCTGTGAATCTTGCTAAATTACCAGGGATTTCTGCGAGTCGAGGCTCCGTATAATGCCCATTGCAAACTACTACAGCATCATAAACCTCATCAAACTTTTCCAGATCACCATCCAGTCTTCTCTTTGACCTCACTTTCCACTTCCCATCCTCTACCAGCCCCACATGCCAAACCTCCGTTCCAAATCTCACCAACTCAATGAGTCCAAACTCATCCGCGAAATCCTTCAGATACTCCAGTACTTCTCTATGGCCCGGAAACCGTCTGGAGTCTCTTTGAGGTCCATGTTTAACTACAAACGGATATGCCCGAAAACCCATTATTTCCCTGGGCAAGTTGGTTCGAAGAGAGGAATAAAGACTTGAATGAAAAATGTTTCGATTCTGATCGAGCCCCAGCAGGTCGGCCTCCGTGTTGGGATTATAGACCCATGTGCCTCCTAGCTGGTTTTCTCTCTCGAGCACCACGACTTTGTGACCCTCTTGCCTGAGCTCATGGGCGGTGACTAGACCGGCGGCCCCCGCCCCAATTACGGCAACCCTTTTGGAGACAATCGGAGTCATCTGCGGCAGTGGAGACGCCAACGTTGGAGATGGGATTTGAATGGTCTATCTTGTGAGGGAGCTCCAAAACTTGTTTAGTTCCTTAATTTTCAATTCTTGTTTTCCTCATTGGGGAATTTCTTATTAAGAAAGAGTTTCGTTCTCCTTTGCTTCTGCAGTTGAATACCGTGAAATTTTGTCCTACCAGCAAAGTTGGTTGAAAGATTCTTTGATTCCTAGTGATTGTTTTGCAAAGAAGAAAGCCGCCAACCTGAATCCCACATTTTCCTTTTTTTTTTTTAATAGAAAGTGTCACAAATTTGTGAAGGACAATTTTCCTCATTAATAAATTGTTCATTTTCAGGTCTCCTTTAAAAATAAAAAAAAAATTACTTACATCGATCAGCCCTCATAAATCATTTCATAACAAATTTAGAACAATTTTAAATTCATTCTTGAAAATATATAATTGTATCATATATTATTTTACTCAATTTAATCTTAAAAAATATAAAATTGTCTGATCAAATCTCTTAAAGTTTAATTTAATTTTGAAAAATTTAAAATTATAATTTGATTGTTATAAATATAAATTATCTCTATCAAATCATTCAAATATTATTTATTTTAATTTACATTTAACTAAACGTATTTTACATTATGTGCCTTTTATACCTGGACAATATGTTCTGACTGTTGACAAAAATATGACTGGCTAAAAGATAAGGCAGCGGTTGCAAGGATAGAAAGTAAAAAAAAAAAAAACTGAAGAAAAGAATATGCATGAATTTGAATAAAGTAATGTTTGAGGAATTTAATTGAGATAATTATATTTTTTTAAAATTCAATTAAAAATTATTCACAAATTTATAATATATGCATTATATATTTACTTATAAAAAATAAAATTTTAAATTACATAATTCGCCAAAAATATATTTATATAAACAATTTTCTTCTTCCGGTACAAATTTTTTCTTACCTATCAGCAAAACAAAAACGTATAAATAAGAGGGATTAAGAATTATACAAAATAATAACAAATATATCACTCTCCAACATACTAAGGAAATATGGAATAAAATTTAAAAAATGAAACAAACACACAATATTTTTATTATTTATTTATTTATTTTTTTTTTTTTGCAAAGACTCACACACAAATCTAGCTATCCCTCACTTGTGGAGCAAGGATTTAAAAGAGCAATAGAAGTATCAACAGTTCTGAAATCCTCCTTCCCTACCCTTCTATTAGTTAACCAATCAAAATGAATAGCCAATCATTATCAACATGGCATTTTGATTATTGTTCTGTGAATAATGCTTCAACACAATGAAAAAGAATTATGATATAAATTACTGATGAACTTTCGAAAAGTGTTTTGAAAATTCATCTTGAGCCTGTGATATTAAGTGTTCATCTTCCCACTGATCACGGTATGTCTCAGGTTGATTCATCCTCCTCCTGGAAGTTTCAACATACATCTGCTTTCTCCATACTTCAGTGGGAGGGCAGCCACTCTCAGCAGCCAACCAATCATCATATTCAAACTGCAGACAACAACCAAGAGCTTCAATTTTATCAAGAGAAGAAGAAAGAACACAGCATGATCGTATTTTGTATTGATGGATGATTGCTTAATTCATTGTCTAATCAGTTTAACTGATTCTAGAAAGCCATGAAATTTGTATTTAAGCTAATAATATGATTACGGGAGCTTGCAACTCTGAGAAGAGGTTTCTGCCTAACCAAATAGTACCTGATGATCTTCTAGGTTATGAGTATAACGCTTTGGAATGCCAGATGATTCCATTGATGAATAAAAAGCCTTAACATCAGCCATCATTTCCTCGGCTGAAGGAAGTGAAATTCGATCAGATAAAATACCGGCTATCCACTTGCTCTGAAATTCGAACATGAGAAAAGGTGCAACCTGCTCCAGTCAATTCAAACTTTGTTTAGCCCCTATTGTATGGATTTTTAACAGAAATTTTGCATCAAGATCATAACCTTCCATGGAATGCCAACAAATGAAAGCCATGGGGCAAAGGTAGGTGGGAAAATGTGCTTGTAAAGCGGGCCAACACGGTTGTCATCCAAGGTCACAATTCCATTGGTTTCAAGAAAAGGTAAGTGATACTTGTACCTTTTACAGAAGAAAAGAAACAGCTTAGCAGGAATCTTACCCTTCGTGCAGTTTAAAATTAGATCTCTTCCAAATATGGTGTGCCAAATATGGTTGAAAGAGCCACAATTAAATTTGCTGAGGGGACATACCCTGTGCAGTGCATTATGATGTCAGCACCAACTACATCCCCATCTTGAAAAGCCACAGAAGCATCTTCATGAACGCTTTGCACCTGTATGTATCAATTACAATAAGCATCTGATGGAGTAATCAAACTTTTGGTGCATTTCTTGCAGTTATAAGAACAGCTACTTTACCATAGAATGAAGCCAAATATTATCATGTTCAGCTAACTTTCCGAAAACTCCAGCCCGGGCTGATCTTGAAGCAATATGAACTTCTTTAGCAACTTCAGAAATCTCCCTAGAGATATCATGAGCACTAGCTGCATTCCCTATCAATATCACAATCTGCCAAACATGTCAGATTGGCATCAATTAGTTAGAGAAAGGAAAAGCGTTACCCAAACTTTCCATCTAACTGCAATTCATGATGTTTAATTCTAGAATTCTAAATGATTCACCAGAGCATACCATCTTTCAGTTCAACAAATTGAGCTGCAACTTCTATTGATCCTCATGCCAAACTTTTGTGTGCATACAGCAAATGAAAATTTTTTCTACCTGCATCTGCTATTTTACCAACACCCCACCACCAAAATCAATCCAATCATTGAATATATTTTTGGTTATATGGTTAATATTATGTTGTAAACAAATTACAGATGAAAATCCTCTATATTTCTGACATTTGAAGCCAGAAATCCTTCCCTCATCACCAAAGGACGAATGCTAGCGTACAACCAACAAACCTTAAACGCTTTGAAGAAAGGAAGCAATAAATGCATGTATCCCACATCATGAACGTAATAACTGTTTGACATCCAATTTGGCTTCTACAGGAGAAACTAATAGGTCTAAGAGCTCCCAATTCCAGCTTCTGGTAGAAGAAAAACAGCCGTTCCTCAAACAATGCACTACATCTAACAGCTTTTAAGTTTGGCACCAAATTAATTGAAAATGTGGAACAGGAGGACCAAAAACTACCAAACATGTCAATCACCTATAAGTGATCACAGATTATGTTTTTCAATTTTTACAGTAGTGCGGGCAGAGAATAAGAAAACAAAGGGCGCCAAGTACATACTTGATCTCGGAAAGGCTCAGGAACACGATAATTGTGACTATGAATTTGCTTCCCCGGCCATGTCTCAATCCCTGAAATTTACAAAATTTATTTCATCTGTACAACAGTTGATACCTCTCTTCACAACTTAGGCAAGCACCTTCAAAATCTGTTGGACGACAAGCTAAGATCATTTTCCGATGGACAGCCATAACATATTTGAAACTCAAAAAGTACACGGTCCCAAAAGGAAATGCACAATCCATCTTCTTAAATAGCCATCTATTTAAGGTAATATTGGCCCCATATAGAGTTAAGAATTCGACCAACCTCAGAAGTCAGAGCTCACATTGAACTCATATATAATGTAATATTGACCACATATGTAGTGTAAGAATAAGCAAAACAGCAACCTCAACAACAAATTGGTGTTACAAATTGACTCCAACTAAATCACAGTAGATTATTCTCACAATGAATAAAATTGGAAAAAACAAACACCACAAGGACTTTTTCCCCCCCACTTTAAGCTCCTATACCTTAATTTCCAATGATTCTATGTGCAGTTCTTGAAAATTACCAGGGATTTCTGCAATTCGGGGCTCTGTAAAATGGCCATTGCAAACCACCACAGCATCATAAATCTCATCAACGTTTTCATGATCACGACCCTCTTTTCTCTTTGACCTCACTTGCCACTTTCCACTCTTCACCATCCGCGTTTGCCGAACCTCAGTCCCATACCTTACCAATTCATTGAGCTCAAACTCTTCCGCAAAATCCTTCAAATACTCGAGAACTTCTCTATGACCCGGGAACCTCCTCGGGTCTCTGTGAGGCCTTTTCTTAGCCACAAATGGATAGGATCGAAAACCCATTACTTCACGGGGCAAGTTGGTTCTTAGAGAAGCATAAAGACTAGTGTGGATGATATTTCGACTAGGCTCGAGCCCGACTGGGTCGGCCTCTATGTTGGGTGTGTAGACCCATGTACCTCCTAGCTGATTTTCCCTCTCGAACACTGACACTTTGTGACCCTCTAGCCTGAGCTCGTGGGCGGCGATGAGACCGGCAGCTCCGGCGCCAATGACGGCGACCTTTTTGGAGGTCGATGGAGGCACCTGCGGGAGATGGAACCGCACCGTTGGTGAAGGGATTCGAACCGTCATCTTCTCAGATTACAAGGAAGATGAAAATTTGATGAACTCAGAACTTATTATTATTATTATTTTTTGGGTATATTTTAGATTCTTCTTTGGGATTTTTAGAACAAAATTTTCAAGAAATGGTTTTTTTCTTGCATTCGGGGACGTAGAAGAAGGAATGCAGAGCGATGACCGTTATTTTACCCGCGAGATTAGTTGGAGATTCGCGGGGAACCAACCGGCGTCACCGGAAGGTACTGGTTCTAGTATTCTTCCCATTTGCATTGCTACGAAATTCGTGTCTTCCAATTTTGCCCTCCACATGATAGTCTTTTCCTTTTTCCTTTTTTTTTTTTTTTTTACAAAAAGGGGTGGAAATACAAACTATCAGCTAGTCAACTTTTTTTCTCCTCATAAGAAGAGAAACTTAATTTAATTCACTTTTTTCTTCAAATATATACATTTTTTATACATTAGAATATTTTAATACTATTTTCTCCCCAAATAAAAAAGCAATTTTATTATTTAAACTAATACATATTCATATATTAACAAATTCTGAGTCGACCAAAATAGTTCATGTTGAAATTTTTACACTAACATTCTAATTCAAACTGTTCTCTTAAAACTTGAATCCTATGTGCATATTTAAGTAGTGATTGCGAATCTTTATTAATAATATATATCATATATTAGTAAGTTGATAATTGATAAATAATTTTTAAAAAGTAAATTTTTACCTTTTTTTTTAAGTAAGTTAGAGTACTAAGAAAAATTTAATATATATTTAACATAATAATTTAATTAATAAAATATTTTCTTACAAAAATGGATAAGTTCCTAGTTGGATGATATGTCTATTTCTTTTATTTTTGCAATTTTATTATAAATAAAAACAAATGGTAAAGTGATGAAAATGGTTCTAAACAACTAGAATACAATTTATTGGGCAGTCATTATCTGGGGTGTACTATGTTTTTGGACATTCTTCCCAGTGTTGCTGCCTACTACATACTCTATATAAATATATATTCTTGGATTTGTAAACAAGAAAACACGTTTCATGATACTTTAAATTTTTTCGATCTATCATATTAATATTTTATGTCACATATTTTATTTTTATATTAAATATTTATTTTTATATTATTATCAAACTTTTAAAATTGTTTAACTGATTATGTGATCGGAATTGAAAGTCATACAAGAATTTCAACGTACGAAAGATTAATTAATTACAAATAAGAATGAGTTTATTTTAAAGAAAGTTTTGTGATGAGGGAAAAATCTAGATATTATTAAGCATTTGTCCAAAGTTTTCGCTTTAAAAAATTTCAGGAATTTTCTTTAGCATTTACAACTGCAAGATATATGGTTGGAAGGAATATTTTCATTTCCAATAGAATTAATAAGAACTTATTGTTCTACAAGGAATGAGAAAGAGCTAATTTTCCTTCTTTTTTGTTTTTTTTGGGTAGTACAATTAAAGGTTGTTAAATTGTTACAACTTTTTTTTTTAAAAAGACAAAAAATTTGATTTATTGTAAATAAACTTTATTTATAAATTATTGATCGTTTTATTATTCATATCAAGTAAATCGTAATGTTAATTCACCTGTAGTAAGTTATAATATTGATTTTTAAATTTATAAATTCTTTAAAATTATATTTATATTTTAAAAATTAAATAATAATTTTAATCTAAATATTCTATTTATTTTAAAATACTTATTCAATAAAAAAATCAATTCGGGACTACGATTGCATGGCCATAGTCATGATCACCTTTCTTTTTCTTTTTTTTCTTTTTTTCTTTTTTTTTTTTTTTTGGCTAGATATCACTTGTCTATTTATATAAAACTAATCTTTTTTACGGGACTACGATTGCCATGTATTGGTTTTATATAAAAGAAAGCCTTAAGCGGCATTCTGTTCCTACCTTTGCCTTCTGTCTTCATCGCCTATTCTCTACTTTCCCTTATCATCGTCAGTTAAAAGCTGCATTTATCTCTATGAAATCCCGTTTTTCTCGTTTCTTCCCGAGTAGGTTTGTGGACATCTTCCTTCACAGCCCTTTTGCATTTCTCTTCACCTCTGTTCTTCAATTCTTGCAGCTAGTGTATGACAAAACACTAATTAATGCGCATCCCATTATAATTCGTGTCGGGATCACTAGCTTGCTGATATACTGCTTTTTATACAATATAGAACTGAGATATTCATCAAGTCGTCTCTACCAAATGCTTTCCAGAAAGTACGTCCATTTCAAAGAGTACGTTCGCGGCTGTAAGATTTTAGCTGGTTCTGTTTCATTAGCAAGCACAAGCTCAATCTTGTTCCCGAATTCAATTAGCCCGGTCTTGTTCGTCATCGTCTTCATGCTTTCAGCAGCAGAACTACTTCACGATATCTATTGCACCGTTACTCAACAGCACCCAATATTGCCACGGTAACTGGAAATGGCCCTGGATGATTGGAAGATGTTATTAGGTTCTTCGTTCGTGAAATGCAATGGCTTCAGTTTCTGCATCCAACCATATCTTGAATTTGAGGCCTATGGAGTTCTTTAGTGAAAGATTCACTTTTGAATTCTTTCCTTGTCACGTTGTTGTTTGCCATTTTGTCATTTCTGTTATCATTGTCTAGCGGGTAAATAAGAATTCAAAATTTCTAACTTTTTTTTTGAAGTTTTATTTTAGTTTTTCTGTATTGAGTCTCGTGTTTATATTTGTGTTTAAATTATATTTCTTTTGTTCAACTCATACATAACTAGAACACAATTTTTTTTATTAATATTTTATACTCACAATCAATGCATAAGCATGGATAAAACAAAAATGTAATAAAATCATGTATTACTTTATGTATAATTTGAAAATATATCACATCAAAAAATAGAAGTGGAAAAAACAATAAAGAGAAAACAAAATAAAGGATACTGAAGATGTGACTCTTATTCTTCTATAGGTATGAGAAAGAATTAATATTTATTATCTTATTTTAGATGCATGTCCCTTCCTCTAGGAGAGAAAGATGGAGGAGGATGCATGGGAAATCATGTGACAATTGAACTCGAAAAGCTGTTGAGTCATCGATGATGGAAATTGGGTATTGTATATAAAGTGTAGGGCACACATAAAAAATATTATTTAACAAGAATTTTTTTTTAATTTTTAACCGTGAGGATTGTGGTTATATGTTGTGATGTCTTAACGGATTCCTTTTTCTTCCTTTTTGTGTGGATCAACCGAGTAATCCAAGATGTGACTTTTCCATTCTGTGGGCCGTGGAATCCTGCTTGCATGCTGCAGATTTCGTGTATTTTGGGGTTGATTTTTCCACAACCTTTAAATTCTTACACTACCTACCATCCCCTCCTTTATGGTTATGTTTTTAACTTAGAGGAAGACTCTATACTACATAGCTTAAACCTAGTCAATTCCACATGTTTAAATGGACTAAATTATACATCCCTGTATCCGACTTTCAATGGTGTGAATTTGGTTACGGTTTTCCCTTCCCTGACTACATATTAAAAAATATCTTAAGAAAAGGACAAGTTTAAATTATTATTTAATATGAAAAATAATGAGTTTTGAATTTATTATAATAAAAAAATTCGAGTCAGATGTCCATCCTTTATCTTCGTGATAAGAAAATTCAATAATCGAGATATTTTTTTGCAAGAACGGAATTAAAGGCAATAGAGTATTATCTGCCCTCTAAAATTTTTATAAACTTTGTATTTTCTTTACAAAATTTAAAATTTTAAAAATATTTTTTAAAGTATTACTTATTAACCCTTAAATTTATTTTAAATATAATATTATTTTCTCATAACCTCAAATGCCTGATGATCAACTCTGGCGTTCATGAAAAATCGTCGAGATGAGTTGGAGTTCGGGGGTTAATGAACACCACCGTCCCTCATAAAGGGTCTCCTCTCTTTCCAAATATTGTATATAAAATTTTATATTAAATCAATTACTATCAATTTAATTAGGAGTGAAAACTCAAGTTCTTCTACGCAGTTAGGTTAATGTCAAAATCGTGGACGGATAATGAACTCCACCGTCCCTCATATAAAGGGACTCTACTCTTCCCAAATGTCAAGGTCGTTGAGGTCAACCAAGCATTCCAGGGAGTACTAGCTTCCTGGAAATGGGATCTACACAGAATGCTCCAAAAGAAATTGCAAGTTATTATTTCCATTGGTATGAGAAGCATATAGCAAGTGAAAGAACAACTGCATATTCTTCACTTCTCCTCACTAAACAACCACAAATCAGTGCCAAGAGAAAATATTCACACCATGTCTACCACGGATTACCATGCGGATGCTTCACCGATGCCATGGATAGGCTTGTACATTGCGGCGGCCTCTGCAATATGCACTCTGGCAATGGCGGCTGATACCTTCCATGGAGTTCGCAACCAAAAATTGTGGTTCCCATGCAGATTTTTTAGCCTCAACGCTGCGTCTTTGACATTATTAGCCGTGGCAGCGAAGCTAACGGTGGACCTTAATACCACTTTGGAGGGAATTCACGATCAAGTCGCAAAACTTGGCAGCCTTGTTTTGATGACTACTGCGTTAGGAAACTTTATGACATCTCTGGGATCCATGGGTAAGCGAGCAATCCTAGCTAATGTCGCTGCATTGGGTATTTTCATTATGACAATCATTGTAAACGTCTCGCTACACCTAGGAATCGATCCTATGGACAATATGCTGGAAGCAGAATATATTTTAGGTATGGTTATTATGTTTGTCTTGTTGCTTTCATTTCTTTGTTCGTCTGTGTCTGTTCCGACAACCAAGAGATATATTGAAGCGAAGTACCATGAGAAACAGCAGCTAGCTTTGAATGAAGAATCAGATCAGGAAAAAGGAAAATTATCGATCCAGCATCTTAAATTACTAGTTAAAAGATACTGGGTGATGGCAGCAACTGGGAATCCCCATTTTGTGATGGCACGTTCTGCAGTCTGCGCTACATCAGGTTCAGTATGTCTATTATATGCCTTCACTTTAGTGGAAGCCGAAATTCGATTGAACACAGTCTATGGAGGATCGGAAAGATTTAGTTCTGATTATCAGTGGTCAACGATCTGGATTTTACTAATTCAGTCTCTGGGTGTGGCGGTTGGTATTATTCCTCCTACCTTGCGATGGTTTGTTGCCGTAAGTTTCAAGTTTTCAGAGATAGGCAGCAAAAGTTACAAAAATGAGCTCAAAATTGAGTCTTACTGGACTCAAAGGCTAGAAGAGTGGAGAGGAAGCTCCTTGCCTGTTCAAATCCGGAGTATTAAATGCAGAAAACTTGTTCAGAGCACGAAATATTTGATTCTCAGTTTATGCATAAAAGTTCAGATTTTGATTGTGGTAGCTAGCAAATTGTTACTGCTATTCCACGTATTTTCTCTTAGACCATTTCTCCTATTCCTCAACCATGTTAGGAGGTTCAACCTGAAACACAAATCTGAAACCATGTCAGAAACTAATCAAAGCGGACAAGAATCAGATCCTGAGAATGACGTGGATCTTAGCCGTTTTGTTCTTCTACTGGAAGGTGAGGATCGACTCCCTAAGAAGACCCTGAGGAACATTTTCGTTGAGGTTGATCGGTTGATCCTGGAGGGTAAAAAGAAGCAACCAAAAATGTTATTTAATCTTCTGCAAGGAGCTTGCAGCTTCAAGTCCGTAGCAGATTTTGACAATGATCAAATTCCAAGTTTGGTTTCACAAGAACCTCCTAGTTGCTGGACTCTACCCATAGTCACCTTAACAAGCATTGCCTTAGCACTGCCCAACATTGACAATCGCATTGCTGATCATTTCCTAAGAAGTGTGAGTGAAGGCCTCACATATGCGAACCTTATTCAGACATGCCAAGATACCAGCACAACTGCTGTGCATATCCAAAATGCAGCTGATATTTTATGGGTAGGAGTTGAACTTTACCGCAATTGGCTGGATCAGGAACTCAGCAATATTGATGGCAGCACCTCCAAAGAAGTTCTTCAGGGACTTGTTAAGACAGCTGAAACGAGTGTGATGGAGTTCCAGACCAAAACGAACGGACAGGTGGAGAATCCAATTCATTGGCCGGTCAAGGTCGTAGCCTCGAACTCCATGTACAGAATAACCAAAACCATATTGCTGAATTTTGAAGGAGGTAATGAGATTACAGATGAACAACTTTTCGAGAAATTATCTGTCACAATTGCAGATATATTTGCTTCTTGCTTTACCAATTTACCGACTATTATAACCTTGAAGTGTCAATGTGATGCCATTGAAGAGAGGGAAAGCAACGTGGGACAAGCAGCTGTTCTGCTCGGTGAGACTGAGAATATTCTTGAAATTGTTCAGCAGCGCCAATTGTCAGGTCTGGTTCCTGATCAACTAGTGTGTATTGATGATTGGCGTGTTTCAGTCAAGCAGAGGGATGCAATGGCTTCAGTTTCTGCATCCAGCCTTGAAGTAACCATATCTTGAATCTGAGGCCAACCCTGAAGCATTGGCCCATATAAATAAATGGTCTTCCTCTTTGTTTCATTGTGAAGTTGTATCCTTGCCATTCATTAGCAAGATTATAGGTCCTCAGTGAAAGATTCACTTCTGAATTCTCTCCTCTATTTGTAGCTCATGGCTTTCTTATTATTTTCGAATTATTACTATATGTATTATAATGTTCGAGATTCGTTTGAATTTGAAAAATTAAATTAATATTTCAGTTAAATTATTCAAACATAAATTATTTTATTTTATATATTTCATCCTAAATTTTTATAAAAATAATGATTCAATTTTTTTTAAAAAAAATTAAATCTAAATAAATTTCAAGTAAACACTGTTACGTTAAATTTTATTTTAAAGTAATATACATATAATATTTTATAATTAAGATCGTATTAGTACTATTTTTATGTGGAAAAATATTTTAGTAGCATTTAGAGTCGGAGTGACCAGACGGCAGCCTCAAAGGTATGGCCTCAAATTTGTATCAAGTCTATTTTATATTTTATTGTCATAATACAACAGCAATACTTTGTCTGATTGGGTCCATTTGTTACATAGGGTTAGTGCCCAAGTAAAGAACTCCACTTAGAGTTATATTTGAATATGAACGAATCGAATAAGATTTGAGTTCGAATATAATCGAACGTTGTTTGACTTCGTTTGTTTATTTTTCAAACTCGAGTTTGTTTAATTATTGTTTGATAATGTTTGAGTTCGTTTAAATTCGATTAACATTCGAGTTCGAATGGTTCGAATCCGTTTCTTTTATATTTTATAAAAATAATAATTTAAATTTTAATAAAATAATTAAATATTATAATATTAAATAAATATATAATAATAATATTATTATAATATAAGATTTATTAAGAATAAATTTTAATATTATAAAATAATAAATATAATATAATTAATTTTTAAAAATATATAATATATTCACCAACGAATATATTCGAGTACGTTCATTTATTCTTAAAAGCATTTTCTTCGAAAGAACTTTTATTCGTGAACTATGAATTCGTTCACTTGTCTATCCACTAGACATTGACATCCTTAATGTTGCACTTTGTCTGAAATCAATAAATCCAATCACTCGAAGAAAAGTTGAGCCAATCAGGGGCTTCTCTGATCCCATCAAGAAATCAAGTTAAGGCAGGAATTAACCAAGAAACATCCTGAACAGATCCAATTTACCAGTCAGCAACAAGATTGACTTTGGGAAAATTTTCTATATCCACAGATTTGGAGAATCTCAGTTATCCTCATTCCCTGCAGGCAGCACCAGTGAATCAGGAGATGAGCAAGATTGGTTGCACTGTTGATGGTAGCCTAGATAACTCCAGCTTCAATGAGCCTACGCCGTGGATTGGCATCTATATTGTAGCAGCATTGGCAGCTTGTGCAATAGCCATGGCTCTTGATGTCCTTCATGGTCTACGCTACAGGAAATTTTGGTTTCCTTGCAAATTCTTCTCCATCAATGCAGCAACACTTACCCTTGTGTCTGTAGTTGATGGAAATTAATGAAATTGACTCAATCGAATTCTTCAAAACAAAACCTTACTCAAAAGATTATTTAGATTCAGAAGATGTAAAAGTATATCTTGATCCAAAATAATTAGCAGTTAGAAATTCGGATTGGTTAGTTCTTCTGGCTGTTACGTACGCAACTTTCTTTTCCATAGAGAGTTATGAACTTTAAGAGGTGGCTAAGATTTTCAGTGCTTGCAACCAGGGACCATAACCCTGTATTTATATTATTTATTGTACAGTTACTAAAATAACCAATCATAGTTTTTGTTACTATACCGGGGTTCTATACATTATAAATAATTTCACGCTTTATAAAATAACGGACTTATATAATTAAATATAGATCAATATAATTGGACCTTAAACTTTATATCAATTACAATTACATAATTAATTTAGTGATACATGTATGTCTACAATTCAAATGTTAAATAATAATATACGCGTCCTCATGATTTAAGTACACATTCTAATAATTTCCTACTTGGGTTTATGTTCATGTGCACATGCAATAGACCAAATAACTATATGAAAGTTATAGATCAATATAGGTGCTAGCAAACTTTAATTTGTCATCCTAAGCCAACTCTATCCATTAGTTTCGTTAATACATGGATCAAAGAGGCTTTTGCTGCATTAAAAAACGCAACTAAACCCAACGTTGGTCACATGTATTAATCCAACTAAATGATTTAAATTGAATGTGGATGTGTAATATGGAAATTACATGTAAATCTGATCTTTGCATATCTATTTCTAACTGATCCACGTAAGATCATTTAACTAAATATAACATCTAAAAAGGAAATGAATAAGTGAACTTTATTGTATTAATGAGCAAATGGTAAAAATGTATATCATCATGACAATATTAATAAGAGTAATGAGCATAAATATAAATTACAGACTCCTGCTAAATTCAGACACCCTCTAGAAATACAACATCTATATTAATAGTGTACTCTATAAAAGCTTTTGGTGTCAGAGCTTTAATCAACGGATCCACAAAGATAAAAAGCCTGATAAGTTCAATACTAACTATACTATTATAAACTCACTCTTTCACAACAAAAAACAATACATGGCGACATTTAAAACCTTACGTTATGCACCTCGAAGGAGAGAACCACTTGATTGATATGACGATGGAAAAGGAACTGTGATCCTGTTACAATTGTTAGAGAAACTGAAAAGCGCAAAGGAGTTTGAGGTAGTATGAAAATGTGATTAAAACGATTACGTGATAGTCACGTGATCAATAAAAAATATAATTAAACAATTAAATTTGACAGAATTGCAAGATCGAGATATTTTAATAGTATGAGTAATACTCTTGAATATTTTTTAGTTTATGTACAAAATTTAAAATTTTATATAATTCAGGTGCTACTTAGATTTTTTATCCTTATTTAAACTAATACCTATTTATATATTAGCACGTTAATAATTGGTAAATAATTTTTTAAAAAGTAAGTTAGAGTACTAAGAAAATTTTAATATTCCCTATTTTTTAAAATAGATGTTCATTTAGCCATTTATACACAAATTAAGAATATTAAAAATAATTATATTTTTTATATAAAGTTCTAACTATAACCCTAATAAATATTCTTTCATATTTCTAAATTAATTACTCTTATCTCTATCTTTCTCTTTATCTCCCATCTGCATTATATTAAATGAGATATAAGGTAAGAAAATATTAATAAGTAATACATTTAAAAATATAAACGAACATTTATTTTGAAATAAAATAAAAAATTAAATGAACATTTATTTTAAAACGAATGGAGTATATATTTAAGATAATAATTTAATTAATAAAATATTTTCTTACAAAAATGGGCAGGTTCCTAGTTGGATGATATGTCTATTTCTTTTATTTTTGCAATAATGTTATAAATAAAAACAAATGGTAAAGTGATGGCAGTGGTTCTAAACAACTACTAAAATACAATTCATTGAGGCTTGTAAGGTAGCCCAGCCCACTTCTATATTGGGCTTCAAAGTAGTGTAGGTCGATTTCTCTTGTTAGTTTACTTCCCAGCCCAATAACAGTGAAGATAAAGCCCCAACCTGTGAATTTTGACCACAGATCCCAGCCCAAATTTTAACCAAGTTCTCACAAGATGTACCAGCAAAGTATCATTTTACTTTTGGCTAGCAAGATATGATCTAAGGTTTTGTCAATTTTTTTTTTTTTTTTAACGATTCAAACTCATAATTTATTACTTAATAATAAATATTTATAACTAATTGAACTATTGTCTTATTACAATTTTTACCAATTTCGAGGCACTCAATTTCCTTACTGGCCTCTAATATCTATATCAACACAATATAGAAAGAGCAGGTGCAAGGGGCTACTCAGGTGGAGACCCCTTGGAAATAACCTTGCTTGGAAGTTGGAACCAAACCATTGATAATAATAAACAAAAAAAAGTACTCATTTCGTTCTTATTTATCTGTTACAATTGAAAAAATTTTGTGTCCTTTTTTTCGGTCACATTGAAAAATTTTAGGTGTCATTAATGTTAATTTTACTACTATACCCTTGTACTAAATAGTTTTGAAAATTGAAAGCGTAATAATTTTAGAGAGAGAGTTGAACAAATAAAGTAAGAAAATAATTGTAAAAAATATTAAATTCAAGGGTACTTTTGAAATGTATAAACAAAGTTGTATGAATTTAAGATACTAACTAATTTTTCTTAAATTGTGTGAAACAATTAACTGTAACAAATAATTAGGGAGGGAATGAATAATACATATTCCTTCACAAAATTAAATGAAAATTGACTTGAAAAGCCAAATATTTGTAGCAAAAAACTCTATTCTATCCGATCATATGCCTTTCCTGCATCCAACAACAGATCTAGGGGTCGGGTGTTTTCTTTCAAATTTTATATTAAAAAAAACCCTTTATTTCTTTATATATATATATATATATAATACTTTTTTATTTCTATTTTTTTAAAAATTTAAAATTTTTATTATCTATTGTATTTTTCTTGATTTCATTTTTAATCGTACGAAAATTTTAATATGAACTCAATCTACGTAAACTAAAAATTTGTATCACCTGTGTAAACAACTGCGACACCAAACTATTAAATTAGTAATATGTTAATAATTTAGTTAATAAAATATTTTAAAATGAATAATTATTGTAATAATTTTTTTATTATTATTAAATCAGAATCTACGGAATTTACAAGCCGGGCACAGTTTAGGGTAGGGATGGCAATGGGTTGGGTCAGACTGGGGACTAGAAATTTTGGTCTCGTCTCTACATATGTTCCCATATCCTCATTCTCGGCCCGTCCCCACTATTGGGAAAGGCGGAGATCCCCGCCCCCGGCTCGCCAAGGACAAAACAATCCCCGGTCCCGGCCCGAAAAGTTGGAGAAGTGGGGACCCATTTGGACCCAGAAATAATTATAAAGATTTAAAAAAAAAAAAATTGCCTACAATATATTTTTATTCAAAATTTTTTAATCATATAAAAAACTTTTGTAGTGATTTTCAATAATTCACATATTTATCATATCACTAGATTAGTAAGAGTAAAATTAATAATTTATAATTTATATTTTTTCTTTTTTTATTTTATTTTATATACATATATAATCTATTTTTACATACATATATAATCATATATAATTTATCTATAATTTATATAATGTATATATATATAATTTATATAATATATATACATATATAATTTACTTATATATATATACGTATATATATGAATATATATATATTTATATATATAATATATATAATATGTAAAGCGGACCGAGATGGGTTAGGGATCATGCAATCTCCATCCTCGTCTCGTTTCTGATTAAATCGAGAAATCTTTAACCTAATTGGATCGAATCGGGCCAAATTCCCGATTTAAGTGAGAAATTGCCATCCCTAGTTTAGGGCCCATTAGTCTTCCTGCCTTTGGACCGTCGTGAACCTGATTGGACAAGAAGAAATTGGCCCACAGAAGACGGGAATGAAGAAAGTCGGCTGAAAAACATGCACGCTCTCCTCTGGCGCGTAAGAACAATTCTGGTAGAAGTACTAAAATAAATCGGAGCAGTGTCAGATACGTACCTGGGAAGAGTGTGGAAGTTGCCGTAATGGCTATAGGCCTGTGGGGCCATAGGGTTGCTAAAATAAAAATAAAATAAAATAAAATAAAACAGATTATACGTCCGTTATTCTATCGGGTTGCGTCCTGTGGTGAGTGCATGACAGCATTAGGGTTATGTGATTGTCAAATTCATTAGTCATGCAATTGCACGCTGTCTCCTTTTTCTACTTTTAGCTCTATATTTCCTTAATTGCCCCCCAATTGATTCTTTGTTGCCAAATATATCCTTCTCCACGTAGAGAAAATTTTAAGCAAGTTAATGAAATATTATTTTTTACACGACATAAAAATTTAAAAGAATATTTGATCAAATTTAAATTATTATCTTATTTCTACTAATTAAAGAACTTTTTAATAAGGTTCATGTGATAGTGAAACTTATATTTTTTAAATAAAAAATGGTTTATAAAAATTTATAATTTTTAAACTTAAAAAATAAATTTAAAAAATGGCCTTCCCTAGATCCATCCATGGGTGGCCTAGATTAGAAAGCCTATAAGAGAGAGAGAACGAGATTGACGGATTGGGATAGCATAACTTAAATACGAAAATTGTGCGATTATTTTATTATTTAAATTAAAAATAATAAAATAATAAAAATAAAAACATATTAAAAATATTTAATAGAACGATATTATTTTTTATTTTAAAATTTATTCATTAAATTATATATAATATTTATATAATCATATATGATAATCATATATTTATATTATGTATAATTTTTATATAATTATATATAATATTTATAACTTGTTATGTAATTTTCGCTCATCAAATTGTACACTGAATGTGTACAAATCATCTGTTTCTTGTAGGAAAAGAGATATTTATGGAGTTTGGAAAGAAAACTTTAGTGAGGACAAAAAAGAGCAAACGAAAAACATCTAATCTATCTATTATGTGTTTCGGACTTTAGGTGAGAAGAAAAAAAGTCATTTTCATTTTGATTGGATGTAGAAATATATTTATATATCTTCTTTTGTTTATATCTCGCGTTTACGAGATTGAGAACGCAAACGCAATAAACATAAGATTGAAAATAAAAATATGATTATAAATCTGACGATAAGTATGATTAACTATTTAATCATTATTCTTGTTAGATTAAAATATATATTTTAAGTTAATAATAATATTAAACTTATTATTATTTACTATTCACACGTTCTATTAAATTTTCATGTGAGATCAGAGTGTCACGTCTTTTGCTACTGTAATTTCCTTCTCCTAAACAAAGTTGAAGGAAGCTATCATAATTCGTCGCAAATGTCACCATAACTTGTGATCAAAATATATCTTGAAAGGAAAAAGGGCATATGATAATGAAATAAGTATAATAATTTTCTTGATTGGAATGACAAAAGATGCAAGTGCACAATTGCATCAAGTGTCAATTCTAATAGACAATAAATACCATACATTTAGTGCAACAAATTGTTGTTAAAAAAATTTCTCCCCCCCCCCCCAAGGGGTTGAGGGGTTGTTAAATGGCATACAATAAATGGGTACAAAATTTCAAATTGACAAAAATAGGTTTGGCAAACAATTTATGGCTCTAACTAGCACAAAAATGGTGGTCCATTAGATGGATATACCATTTTTTTTTTTTGAGAGAGATTATTAAATAAAGTAATCAAAAACATAACAAGGATGGTCCCCACTTTCCTTAGCTCAAAATCACTTATTTTTCATCAAATCAAATAAAGGCCCACCACATAGTACATGGTGTTTCGTCTCTTCCGGAATATATTTTTCACAACTTCAATTGTCCACTTTTATTTATTTATTATTTATTTTTAATATATATAAAAAAAATCCAACTCTAGGTGTATGAGAAGAAATACTATTTAATTATTTGACTTTTCATATTGCACAAACTAAATTTGTAAATTCATTAATTGAATATCCAACTTATAATTTAGATAAATTAAAATTTACTTCTCAAAATATAAAATATATACAAGGGATAATAATATTTAAAAATAATTAATAATCAATCAAAATTTACCTGCAATCACAGTTGATAATTGGCTCTAATAACACTAATATTCTTAGAATAGATCTAATAGTATAATAATAGTTACTTCATTTGTTTGAATTTTTATTAAAAAACTTAGGCTCTAAGTGATTGAAAATTTATAATCTTCTTTTAAATTAAACATTTATTTTAATTTAAATATATTATTATTTTATATATTTTCATTTTTCAAAAATTATCATCTATCACAACACATTATATTTTCTTTCATTGTGTCTTACTAAATTTTACATATTTAATAATTTTGTATTAAAATTCATCTTAATTTAATTTTATTAATTTTTATTTATTTGTCCTTTCAATTAAAGTATGTGAACGATTAAAAAATAAATAAAATTTAAAAAATAAAAGAAATAAAAAATCGAAAAGAATCATTAAAAAAAGCGATAGAAAACGAGAGAAGAATAAGCAGTAGGGGGCCCACGAATGACCCAAATGGGGGCAGCATCGCAAGTACGAACATCCAGTCGACGATAAAATAACCTAACCGTACCCGCGTCAAGAAAAATTGCGAGGAGAAGAAGACCAGATCAGTGATTTCAGCAAAGTACAGGGGCACAAAAGTAATTTCAGAAAAGATATCTTTTCCACTTTTTTGCCATATTTTTTCAGTGGGTAACTGCCCCTCAGCCTCAGCATCTCTCTCTGACATGTAACCCTTTATAAAATCCCAGAAATTCCAAAGTGCAAATTTTTTGCTGGCAAGGCAACAGAAAATCTTTATAGATAGTTAGAGAGAGAGAGAGAGACAATTGTAGTGAGAGAAAGTGTATGTATAGGTGTATATGTATGTATGAATGATGCTGATGCAGTCTTCTTTGTGCCAAATCCCACACACACAACGAGACACACACACATATAAAGAATTCATCTTTCTTTACAGTTTTGCTAGCCCACCATGAGTTTGTGAGTACATAGAGAAATCTGATTCCTTTCTGTTCTCGTTTCTTCGTTTTCTCTCTCTAAAATCTTGCATAGTTTCTCTTTCTGTATTGTATGTATAGAACATGTACTTATATGGGTTTTTGGTGTATTTACGTGGGTATAGTTGATAGATGTAAAGCATTTATTTTGATCGTCTGGGATCACTAAATATGGGCTATTAAATGTGACCCAAATCTTCATCTTCCTATATTTTCTTTTGGTTTTTCTCACAAGTGCAGGCTCGTGGAGGAAATAAGCAGCAGACTGTTTTCTGGGTTCTTTGTAAATGGCTGAATGCTCTGTCTCTCCTTCCATTTGTCTTCTGGTATGACGTTATTTCTTTCTTTGTTTGTTGGGGTCATTTGTGGACTGTGTGTTTTGCTTTATGGGTTGAATTTGTTGTCTTGATCTTCATTTCAAGATTTGCAGATTTCTTCTTCATTTCGTTAATTTGGCGTACGTTTCCATTCTTGTGCGTGTTTGTGGGGGGTGGTTGACTTAGATGTGTATCTAAGCTTCACATGCAGTAGCCTTTAATGAGGTTGGGAGATTGTTATCGTCTTTGGATTCTATCGGGGAAAATGTGGGGAACAAAATCAACTGGGGATTGGATCTCTCATAGTTGGAAGTTTCTTTGGTTGAATTTCGTCGGGATGCAATTCTCAACTCAGTTCAATGGTATACTACCCTTGAGTTAATCTTTCTTGTAGCTGGAAATCTAAAACTAATGAAAGAAGAGTATTATTGTTCCGTCATTTTTCTTTTTCTTTTCTTTCACCCTCTTTTGGATTGTACTGTTCTTATTTATCTTTTCTTTTCTCTCTTGAATTCTGTCTCGAAGCAAATGTGCATACCTGCGAGGGGGAGCTCCCTATTCTGGGTTTTGTCCTTCTTTTTTGGTTGTTTCTTACGTGAAATGATTAATTTCCTTTCTGAACTTAGTAAAGGGAGGGTCATGACTGAGTCAAACATGATCCTTAAAAAGTGTCCTGGGCTACCTAGGATCTCTCATAGTTGGAAGTTTCATTGGTTGAATTTCGTCGGGATGCAATTCTCAACTCAGTTCAATGGTATACTACCCTTGAATTAATCTTTCTTGTAGCTGGAAATCTAAAACTAATGAAAGAAGAGTATTATTGTTCCGTCATTTTTCTTTTTCTTTTCTTTCACCCTCTTTTGGATTGCACTGTTCTTATTTATCTTTTCTTTTCTCTCTGGAATTCTGTCTCGAAGCAAATGTGCATACCTGCGAGGGGGAGCTCCCTATTCTGGGTTTTGTCCTTCTTTTTTGGTTGTTTCTTACGTGAAATGATTAATTTCCTTTCTGAACTTAGTAAAGGGCGGGTCATGACTGAGTCAAACATGATCCTTAAAAAGTGTTCTGGGCTACCTAGAGAACTGTTTGACCAGCTATAAGAACTCAGTTCTTTAATTGTCGGATTTCTGTGCACCCGATATTTCAATGGAAGACCGGTAAAAGAATGTGTTGGCTTCAGACGCTTAGTGTTCCGCATTTGGGCCTCTGTAGTTTTCACTATGCGGTGAATTTATAACAGAAAAGAAGGATTAGTAGTACGGCTTAGAAGTCCTCACCCATTCTCCTATTGCTACAGGGCATATTCCTACCTCAGCAAATGTCTGCTTCTAAAGGTGTTTTCAATGGGCACCAACAGTGTAAATATTGGATAGGATGGTTCTTCTGATCTTCTCTGAAGATTCAGACATTTTTTAGTATGACGCTTCAGAAAGATCTTATGAATATAGTAGGAACCTGAAAAATTACAAGAGTATGAGTATGCACTCATCTATTGGCTTCTCGCCTATCCTTTGCATGGAAAACCTTGGGAAGTATAAACAACAACAATAAAAATAACAAATTAAGTCTTAGTCCTAAGTAACTTAGGGTCGGCTTCATGAACCAATACAAAACCACGTGTGATCATCCACAGGAATCCTCTCATTCCACTTCTTTCTATCTATTGCCATACATGTTTCTCTCATTTCAATATATGCATCTTTGATAAATGAATATCTACAGAACTTTTTGTGGTTTTCATAGCGGCCTGTGTAAATTATCTGCATCCTTGTCAAATTTCCACCATAATTTAAATTGTAGCCTTAATAATTTCTCTTTTGCCTTCAATCTATTAATAGAGTTTTATGAACAGCTCCGCAGCAAGATCGCTTAGGTTGCCATGTGAAGGATCCTCAGAGGAGTTCCTTGCTCAACAAAATGCAATATAAGTTCCAAGTGCTGAAAACGTTTTAGTTCTCCAGAGGACAGGATGTTTTCCAAAAGAACTGCATGCTATATGAATCTGATGGAATGTCATAATGATTCACTAAAGGAATCTCTTAAACAGACAATGCTCAATCAGGAGAACTTATTCAGGAAGCAGGTAATACAAAAATTTCTGCTTTAGTTCCTACAATCTCTAGTATTGGCAATGCAAGCTTCATACCATCCCTTTTACAGAATTGGGCAAGACATTACAATATAATATTTCTAGTTGGATGGTTTTGACACTTTGTATTGTCTTTCTGGATCTTGTCTGTCCTGCTTGAAAATGGAACTCTTTTACTTAATGAACCATGCCCTTGTTTGATACTGTAATACATATTAGAAAATTTTTCTTGACCTGTGTTGGGTCGCTGAAGACTCCGGAGGATCTAGTTTCTCTTTTTAAGTTTTTCTTTTCGTTTCTTTTGGGTATAGGTTTTGGAAGTTGAAGATATGTAACCCGGGGGGGGGGAAGGCTAGCATTCAGCTTTGGAGAAAGATGGGAGTTCCTTATCTTTTGTCTTTGAACATAAAAATGCACATAACAATAATGAGAAGAGGAAGTTTTGAATACCAAAACATTGGTCATGCTCAGGATATTTGTTCTATAAATGAACTAAGCACAAGGCCCTTGCTTGTAAAGTTGCATTAATATCGTCTGCTTCTGACTGTATCAGGTACAGGAACTCCACCGATTGTACCAGATTCAAATGATGCTGATGAAGAATTTGAGGCTGAAAGAGGTAGGTTTGATTCAGTTAGGCATAACTATCATTTCTGAATCAAGTAATATATTGATGTGGCAGAGAGAATGCATGTTCCACTGCTGCTCTAAACATGCTCATCACCTTGTATATCATATGTAGTGGCCTTTTTAGGCAACCGACTTAATCTCATGTGTGGAAAAGTGATTGTTTTGGTCTTTCTTTAAGAAGAAGATAAAAATACTATTGTTCATTAACTAAAAACCAAGAAGGACCTTGTAATGATATACAATACTTAAAGACACATGTTGATGGATCTTTACTGTCTTTCTTTCTTATTGTTGTTGCGTTATAATCTTTTAGGCTGTGAAAGATGTATTATTTGATCAAATTCATATTCTTCAGGTGCCCCCAACATATTCTCTGAACTACTGGTTAAGATATGATCAAAGGCCTCTTGATCTTGAAGTTCCTCTGAGTTCCTACAGAAGCAATTTCGATAAGCATTTCTTATACAAAGGAAACGATTGGGGTACTCATGAAAAGCCAGTGGAAGTGGAAGATTATTTTCATGGTGAGACAGAATCTTCTCTTGAAGAGGCTAAGCTCTCCTTGAGCATTGGTAGGGACACTTTGCAGACAATGAGTGGCTGGAGAACTCGGAATGAAAAGGTTCATTCTGTTAGCCCTCAAGATATAGTTGATTTGGAAGAATCAATCGGGACAGAGTTGAGTGGAGATGTCAAAGTCAGGTCTGCTCTTTGCTGTGCTGCTTGCTCTGCCCATTCTGGAGAAGGCAATGGTTCCCAGTCTAGTTGTAGTTGCACAAATAGCTTGAACAAATGCTTGTCTAACAGGGCCCTCCCAGAAAAGGAGTTAGCAGTTGTTGGCAAAGTGTTTCCTTCTCATGGACTAGCATTCTTGGACCTTAATAATCCACAGCCGGATGAATCCTCTTTCGACTTGAAGGATCTTAAAATGGACTATTCCTCTGTAGCTGCTTCTTCAGATGTTGTGATTGGGGAAATTCACGAAGGCACATCTCCTGATGTATATAGTTGGATAAAACCAAACCATAACTGCTCAACTCAGGGCTCTGCTCTGCTTCCACATGATACTCCAAATTCTGTTCTAATGGTTTGCAAGAGAACTGATAGCATGAATGCTAGTGGAGGTAAACTGTGCTCTATAGATCTAGAGTCATATCCCATGTCTCCATCTAACTTTAGCGAAGATGATGACTGCCTACATAAATCGGCTGAACTGATACCAGATTTTCCTAGTAAAAACTGTAAGAAAGAAACTGTGACAGAAGTGAATTGCGAGAAGGGTGCTGAAGTTTTGGTGGATTCACATTTTTGTAGTGGTGGAAAAACAGTTGAGAATGTTGTTGTTGATGATGGATCTCCTGCTTTGAGCAAGTCTGATCATATTGTACAAGATAATTCAAGCAGTTTAAAGACAATGCAATCTGGAACTTACCTGGAAAAATCATTTTCTCGTATGAATTCCTTTCAGAATTCTGATTCTTCTCAAGTTGATTCTTTTGCTATTGGTGAATCAAAATCCAGATCATCTTGTGAGGAGAATGGAGGATCAGCTCATGATGATCCTCTGATCCAGAAAGGAGCTGTATCTCTTGTTTACTTTTTGTTGGAAGCAAGAAGAGAACATGATTGGATTTCTGAGGCCAATAAGTTAAACGAGCTCAAGAAGGAGAAGATAGAACAACCAGAATGCTCTATGGATTCTTTTGAATCAATTGTACTCAAGCTGCCAGAAAGTAACACAGAGGACTATTGTGTGTCTTCAAATCCATATGATATAAATGACATGGATAAGAAAGATTGTGGAATTAAACTAAGGAGGGGTAGGAGATTGAAAGATTTCCAGAAGGACATTCTTCCAAGCTTGCCATCTCTCTCTAGACAGGAGATTTGGGAAGATATTAGGATTATGGAGGGAGCCATTAGATCAAGAGAATACAAACGATTTAAGTCCAAGGTAACTGTCGAGCAGAATTGGTTTACTCCTGTGAGGAGCAGGAGGTCAAGACTCAACTATGTAGGAAGGAGATATTACAAGTGACAGTTTGATGATGGTAAGTTGGAGAATACCATTTATTTCAAGTCATTTTAAGCCTCATACATCGACATCTTTGTGCTGCAGCTGATTTAGAAGCCATTGTTTATGAAATCTCAAGGTGATGCCGCACTCAAGAACTCTAGGCCAAATTCACATGTCCATTGGATTCCTATTTTCTAACTCAATTCCCGCATAGAAAATGTTCTTGGAGGAATAAAGATGGTCATAATTGGTATTTAGTAACATGCTAGGACTTGCAATTCTTCCTGCATTGCAATAGAAATAGAAGGAATGCTTGATTTTACGTCTTTATGTTCAAGTTTTGTTATTAAAGCACTATTTGATTACCCAAATCACATGCCCTTCTTTGCTGTTATCAACAAAAGAATCCAAATAGCTGCAAATATTTTCATGCATGGCCAAAAGGGGCCAGACATCTTGCTGGGCTTTCCCAATATCACCATCCTATTCATTTGGATTAGGGCCAGAAGGCCTAGTTTCCAGGAAAAAAGCTCATTCTTTGGAGAAAATGAAAATCGTAATAGGTAGGGTTGGCCTCAAAACGGTAAACAAGTGGAAAAAGTTAGTGAAGTTGATGCTCAACACATAAAAACAATCAAATGCACCCTGTGTTGGACCACTGTATTAACTGAATTCACAATTTAGCTGAACTGACAATATTTAATGTAGCCCACCACATTAGTTGAAGTACTGCGACTTGATATGCTGTGACAAAGAATCTAAGATAGCTCAACTCAATTTTGGCGGCATCTTTACTAGGTTGATCAGCTCTTTGAAAAATGACTCTTATCTAAAGTCTAAATAAGCCACTCTATTAGGCGAAGAAGACCATTTGCTCCTTGATCTTTAGTTGTAGGAGTGATGTGTATGCATCTTTATATGCATTTTTACGTATATTTTAATATACGATTTAAAATTTCACTTATTAAGTTAGTTTAAAATATTTTAGATTATTTCTCAATATTACAGTACTAGTATAAATACACTCTAATGCCTTATAAAAAAAAAGATAAATTTAAGTTATATTTAACGTTTTGAGTAGCTTGCCATCTTCAAACATAAGAGGTGAGGGTATGTCACGTTACTCTCCAAAAAAAATTAAGTTATGTTTCACGTTTTGAATAACTTGTCATTTCTAAACAGAAAATGCGAAGGTACATTTACTTAATGCGATATTCTTAATATAGTTTTCTTTTCAGCATACACTAGTGACAACAACTAATCTTGTGATGCATATAAAATTGTCTTAATGAGGGTTTGAAAAATTATTGGAAATTGGTGAAGATTGTTTCTAAATTTTCAACCCTTTTTGGTCCCACGGAGACATCATCCTTTAAGAAAACAAGATAAAGGGGGGAGAGTGAACTTCCAATTATGAAATAAATAGTACATAAAAGTAAAGGTCTAGACCCCTTTTGCTTTATTCTTGGGACAATGGGATTTTGTCTTCAAAACAACACATATTTTGTCTACCTCTTAGTGGTACTGTTTTGTCACTGGTTGTTGCTTCTTTACTTTAGCACAACAGCAAATCTGGTACTTCAAAATCTTAATATTATTTCAAGGGACAGACTGCTCGTTACTTTCTAACCAAATTATCACATTCCCTTAGTAAAAGTTTATATTAAAGCAACCTTTCATAGCCATAAAGGTCAAGGTTGATCATTGATGTTTGAGTGATTAGGGTTGTAAGATATGAAATTTGGGTACAAAGTTAAGCACCATTTTGCAAGATATTCTTTTCTTAATCCAAATGGATGTTGTGGTAGGACCAATATTCTTTCAATTAATTATCCCTCAAGGAAAATAAACTTCACATTTGATAAGGATCAAACTCTCAATCTACTGATCAGAACATTTCGAATCTTATCACCTGAACAATAAAACAACCCCCCACCCCCTCCCCCTCAAAACTGAAAACTTAATGAGAAGAAGAAGAATGAGAATACACTCCGGGAAGCAAAGATGGATAGTTTTTTTTGCCAAATATTAGTTCCTCATTCCCAATGGATCCTATGGTAGGTAAGCCTAGTACTCAATGTCTTAATTCTTCTCGAAAGAACTCAATGGCAAGACAAATTTGTGGAAGGTTGTAGGGCCACTATTGATTTTGTTCTCTCTGGCAAGTTTGGAAGATTTTGCAATGGTACTATAATTTTTTCGAAATAATGATTATGAAGTTAATTAGATCACTTTGTACTACTTACAAGGGGAAAGGGCAAAAGGAGAGGAATGATTTTGCCTTTAGATGGATAAGTCATCGTTTGAAATGTTGTGTGAAACAACTAAGAGAGGGTGAATATCACCGTCTCTTAAGTGTGAATGCGAAAGAACCTGAAAGAATAATAATAAAGTTCTTTTATATAAGTGATTTATTCAATTTATTAATATTTGATACTTTAAATCTGTATTATTATTTTCTTTCCATGTGTTCCACGAAAATTCTTGATTCGCACAAATTCTTGCCCTAATGGACGGAGAGATATTTGGTGCAAAACAACAGCCACGTTTTAACATGTTATGGACCTATGTTGTTATTCACATGATGTATGGTGGTGATTGGGGAAGCAAAGACTTCAAAGTTATGGACTAAAATGTAATTAAAGAGAAATGTTGGCCCAATATGGAAATTGGGAAAACATGTTCCACGATGAGCTCTTTCACAGTTTGGGAGGTTATCTTGGGAATCCAGTTGTTTACAAATGAACTTGTTAGGTATTTTGAATGTTTTTAGAAGTGGATCGGTCATCGAAGCAGAAAAATTACTGGTTCATGGTTTAATGGTCCAACCGTAATTGAACTGATAATATTATAATTTAAAATTTTAAATATAATTATTTTTTTAAAAAAAATTGATCAAATAGTGTAATTTAAATTTATAAAGACATAAATATTCAAATTTATGATTAAAAGTAATCATTTTTAATTTATAACTAACAATCTAACACATTAAAATAGTTTATTGAATTATATAATTTAATTTACCATCCAAAATTATAAAATTTGACTCAAAATTTTTTTTTAATAAATGACCGATTCAATGTTGGACCGGCCGGTTTACGGTCCAACCGATCCAAATCGGTCTGAATTATCTATACCGTTTTTGAGCTGTCCGAGTTAAATAATTGAACCGGACCATTTGAAGGACCGGTTCACGGTTCAATCGGTCCGGTCCGATCCCAAAAACCTTGGATATTTTAATAAAACGCTTCAGAAAATAAGCCATCATCTAATTTTATTTAAAATTCTATAGAGTTTCATATTATTTATATCTATTTTGAAATAATTATTGTCTAAAATTTTTGTTAAAAAATTTTAAAAATTTATTACAAATCCTTATTATAAGGTAAAAAGATTATACTGTTTCTTTTTAGAAGTTGAAAAATTAATTGATATAGTGATTTAGTGATGAACTATCATAGAAAGGCAAATAGCATAAGTAGAAAAAAATTAAATAAAATTTATTTTCAAAAAAATACTATATACTCACAATACATTATATTCTTTTTTTTAATTCATTTAAATCCTACATTTTTTTATTATATTCAAACAAACTCATATCAAAACAATTACTATCTAATTACATTTGTTCCATTTTCTATCTATATATCTTTGTTCAGTAAAAGAGAGACAGGTTCAATTTTGAAACACCATGCTACACTTATTTTTCCCAAAAAAAAAGTTATTATAAAAAGAAATAATGAAATGAGCTCATATATATACATATTTTTTCAATATACAGATATTATTGAAAATGATGCATATTTTATTGTATATATATTGGGGACCATGGTCTACAAAGCTATACCTTAGAGGCCCTACTCTATGGATATCCAATGACTTGGATCAAATTTTGGTTTAAACTCTGGAAGAATAACCTTTCGTATGAGTTAAGTGAAAAGAAAATTTTGTCTGAATTTCTTATAATTACAATTCGTACCTTATAAGTTTTCATTTTATCAACTAATTTATCATCTCTCTCTCTCTCTCTCTCTCTCTATATATATATATATATATATATATATATATTGTTACTTTTTTTTTCCTTTACATTTTTAGAGGAAGGAGTAGGGACCCTTTCCTTAAAAATTGATAAAAAAAAAAGCTATTGAAACATTGAAAGACAGTTCTAAAAGGGCCTTGCTTCTAACATTTTTAATGTTATTTTATGTAATTTATCCGTTAACTTTAATTTCTTGATTATGACCTTTGAAATGTATATCGTAATCTTGAGGTAAATATATATATATATACCTAAAGTCAAAATCTTTTGGCATAGACTTTTCTATACCAATTGGCATGAGAATGAGAGGGTTAGGCAGGTAAACCCAATACAACAATAATTATTTGTTCTTGCATGCAACAAAGAGAGATAGTATTGCAATTTAATGTGGAGAAAACTGAAAAGGGATAAGGGAGTTGCCCACAGAATATTGCTATTGAGATTTGAAAGCAACTCATGATGTACTAAGATAGAGATGGGCACGTTGCTCAACACTTGACTATTAGAAAAAGCCTTTGGGCTTAGGACCTCCCTCCCCACTCTCTAACACCACTTTGCTCTAAATATTGCTTCTTCCAAACCCAATGGTAGGCCAATATTATGTCATTATTAATTTTAAAAAGCAAATTAGAAAATAATCATTATTCATGAATTAGATATCTACTTTTCTTTTTTTTATACTATTACTCCAAATATTACTTTTTCCAAACCCAATAGTAGGCCAATATTATATAATTATGAACAATCTTTACATAAAACACATAATAGTGGATCAAGTATATTAATGAGTTGTACCGTACAATTTGTATTACACGCGGAATAAGTTACTACCACACTTGATCTATGGACCAATAATCCATATTAGAATTTTTTTACAATTATTAGTTTTACATAACAAATTAAAAAATGATAATTTTTTATGAATTAGATATCTACGTGTATGAATTTTTAACGCTACTTTTCCAAATATTGCTTTCTCCAAACCCAATAGTAGACCAATATTATGCAATTATTAGTTTTTTGGGGGGCTAAGTTATGCAATTATTACTTTTACGAAGCAAATCAGAAAATGACACTTATTTATGAATTAGATATTTACGTGTATAGTTTTTTAACACTACTTATTCAAATATTACTTTTTCCAAACCCAATAGTATACAATTATTAATTTTACAAAACAAATCATAAAATAACAATTATTTATGAATTAGATATTTACGTGGATTAATTTTTATATACAACTTCTCTAGATATTTCTGTACACACAATTATTAATTACACAGAACAAATTAAAAAATAATAATTATTTATGAATTGAATATCTATATAAATCATTCTTTTAAACTTTCCGTGATGATAGTATAAGTTGGATGTTTTATAATGGAAGCTTTTATAATCACATCACCCCTACCCAATATGACATTAATAGGGGTGGTTCTCCTACATTAGTTGATGTCATCCTTTGAGGTAGCACAAATGGAAGGGGAAAAAGATAATCAATTAATGTTGTCCAATGGAGTTGCATCATTGAAATTTATGACTAGATTCTTCAACAAATCTCTTCAAAGGATTTGCTCCCTATCCCTCTTCCCCCCCAACCCCCACCACCCCCTCCCCCCACTCCCCCCCAAAGAAAAAATCAAGTGTTTGTCATAAAGTGACACAAGTTTTATATTCAAATATACATATGAATATAATTCATGATATATTGTATTATACAAATGATAAATATAGAATTTTATTTTTTTTTCTTTTAAAAAGGACAATATCTAATGTTTGGTGTTGATTTAATTAAAAACGTAATCTCCACTTCTCCACTAATAGTATATTCTTATTACAATTAAAAAAGAAATTGAATGATGACAATAAATATGATGCAAAATTTAAATATTATTTCTATTTTATAATATAAGTCGTTTTAAATTTAAATTTTTTTTCACAATATAGATCGTCTTACAAAATTCTATAAAAAAATATTACTATTTTTTTTAACTTTATCCCTCATTTTAATCTTTCTTTTTCTACTAATTATTACAAAACTCGTTCCAATTACCAAAATAGACAAAGACTTAATTATGAGTATTTTTGAAATTTTAATTTTAAAATTATCTGAAATTTATTAATCTTTAATTTTTGTACATAAGTTTAAGATAACTTATATTATGAAATAAAATAAAATAATAAAAATAGTTAAAAAAAGGAAAATCTATGTGGAATTCCACAAAACATAATTAGAAATTTCAATACTTTGATTTATTTTTCAACGTGTAATAAATTAATCACTTCATAGTGATGACCATGTAAGCAGAGAAGTTAAATGGCCTCATGATTACTTTCATGTGTTCTTCCCCAATTGAATCCCTAGTCTTAAATGTAATTATTCTACCTTTACTACCCCCAAGAAAAGCAAATAAACTCTAATTTATTTTTTTCCGTTGTCAATTTCGAAAGTAATATATAGTATTATATATATATATATATATATATATATATATATATATAATCACCACATATTTGATATATCCTCTGTTTCAAAATAGATATTCATATAATTTTTTTATTTTATTTCAAAATAAATATTTTTAAAATTAATGATTAATTTTTTTATTTTATCCATATTTATTTTTAAGTTAATTATATAAATTTTCAAAATTCTTTTTTTCTTATTTCTTTGAGAATTTTTACCAATCAATAATTATCACGTGTTTAATATAAATAGAATTGAAACTCTATCTGATTTATTATATTATTTTCAATACTCTTAATTTGTGTATAAATATATATATATAAATATTTATTTTAAAATCGAAGGATCAGTCAATTGGATACTTGAAAAATACTAGGATTTCTCTCGGGACAATATAGGTCAAATCGACCAAATAACTATGTAAATTTGTCACAAATCTAGGTGTTTTTTTATACTGCTTACTGTCAACAGGAAAGCATCTAGAAATTAGAATCCAATTGTCGGCTCTTCGTTATCCTTTTCCAACTTCAAAATAATTCTTGTTTATTTCAACTAGATCAAGGCGGCGCAAATTATTATTTTTTTTTAATAAAAATATTGTTATCTTTTAATTTATCTACAAAAAAGTTAAATTAGAGATACAAATATTTGTTTTAAAAAAATATAAAAAATAGAACGGAACATGTTACATTGTTTGACATGCATTGCACACGAATCGCAGCATTTTCCTTATTTGTTTTCATCGATGTTTTCTGAAAGAGTAGAAAACAGTGTTTTATCTCTTTTGAGACACTGACAAAATTGAAATCAGCACACTTGACAGCATTTTCTTCTTAGTACTGACCACATTTTTTTCGACTTCTGAATTCTTGAGAATGTTTGGATTTGAAGCATTTGTTGGAAATAAATTTATATATTTGGATTTAATTTATATGAAGTCGAAGAAGAAACGAAAGGGAAAATAATAGAGGGATTAGATTTAAGTAAAAGTGTTTAACTTATTTTTCGTGTGTTATTAATACGTACTTTTTTCGTTTTTATTTATATGTTACAGTTAATTACTTTATACAATTTTAAAAAAATTAATTAATATCTTAAATTCATATAATTTTATTTATACATCCCAAAAGTATTATTGGATTTAATGTTCTTTATAACTATTTTTTTACTTTATTTGTTCAACTTTCTCTTTAAAATTATTATACTCTCATTTTTTAAAATTATTTAATATAAGGGTATATCAGTAAAATTAATATTAATGGCACCTAAATTTTTTCAATGTGACACTTCCTCCGTCCCTATTTATCTGTCACAATTGAAAAATTTTAGTGGCCCTTTTCATCTGTCACATTGAAAAAATTTAGGTGTCATTAATGTTAATTTTACTACTATACTCTTGTATTAAATAACATTAAGAAATGAAAGTGTAATAATTTTAGAGAGAGAATTGAACAAACAAGCAAGAAAACAGTTGTGGAGAATATTAAATTTAATGATATTTTTGGAATGTATAAACAAAGTTGTATAAATTTAAGAAAGTAACTAATTTTTCTTAAATTATGTGAAATAGTTAATTGTGACAAATAAATAGAGACGAATGGAGTAGATAAAAAAGAATACTAATTTTTTTTTTATTTGTGACAGATAAATAATAACAGAAAAAATATATTAATATTTTGTCATTTCATTCTCTTTTATTAACTATTCAAACGTAATAAATATTACAAGAAAGTCAACAAAGAATATCAATTTACTGTAAAATTTAGAAATATCATCAACCAAAGTTGAAAACTTCTTACAACATTTTATTTTATTTTTCCTCATTTGTCATGGCCAATAACAAACAAAAGAATTGAGAATTTTCTCTCCTCAGCATAGTACATACTAATTATTAAACTCTTAAATATCGACAAAGAAAAAGATAATAATATAAGTAAAAAAATACCTAATAAATTACGTTATCGCGAGTTTTATGACAAAAATAAAATTAATTTATTTTTTTTAAGGATGTTTGTTTCTTAATCATTTGGTCTAAATAATTTGGGAATATTTTTTTTTTCCTTTTCTTTTCAGTGTAGATAATTAGATCTTCAATTAGGTACATTCTTGATCTAATCTTCATTTTATACTCTTTAATATAATAGAAAATATAAACTCAATAATTTTTTTTTAAATGGAACACACTTTGAATTGTCAAAGGAAAGGACAAATAAGGGAAGTTAAGCACAAAGGGGTATGGGTGGGAACCATTCTACACAGAGGGAGGGTTCTTACTTCTTAGGTCAGGTCACAACCCTAAATGGTTTAGCTATAAGTGGAAAAGTTTTCTTTTCAAACTAAAATTTTACTTTAATTTAAAATAATAATAATTTAAATAATTTTTTTCAATAACTATTATATACTAATAACACATCAAATTATTTATCTTTAACCTCACATCAACCCCATCAATTTACTAATTTTTTATTATCTTTAAGGGTGAGTTAGATTTGAGTGAAAATGGAAAGGAAAAGAGGAAAGGAAGTAAAATAGGAAGTAAATGTGTGATTTACTTAGTTTGGTTAGAGTAATTGGAGGAGAGAAGTATATGTGGAAGGGAATTGGATCCCTTCCACCTCAAATTTTTCTTCCTCTCAATTTCGGAAGGTTTGGAAAGTAAATGAGGGTTAAAAGACCTTCTTGTCCTAGGGTATTTATTTTATTACAATTTTACCATATTTTGTAATTTTTTATGAATTAGTCTTAGGGGTATAATAGTAATTCAATAATTATTTCCTCCCTATATACCTTACAACCAAACAATGAGAGGTAAATCATATTTATTTCCTTTCCACTCTAACCAAACAGGATGAAAATAATTACATTTACTTCCCTTGATAGAAGTAAAATGTTTCACCCCCTCTTCCTTTTCTCCTTCTCCTTCCCTTCGCGAACCAAACTCACCCTAAATAAATTCATCTCAATTAAATTATTGTCTAAACAGCGCTCAGCAATCTCAATCTTTGTACTAGTGATGCCGATCTTGATTTCGAATATCATAAATGCATTTGCAAGTCACTAATCTTAGAAGTATCCATCTTATTGATGACAAGGGTAATAGTTTAGTCATTGAAAACTCTTCTTATCAAATTTTAAAAAAAATAATAATGAAACTAGAACCTTGCATTTGAGAATGCAAACTCATAAGAAAGGAAAAAAAGTAAATGAAAATGTTATAATTTAAAAAAAATTATAAAGACAAAAGATAAATTTAAAAAATTTCAATTTTTCTAAAGGGAATAAACTTTTTTGAAAATTTAGAAAATCGGATACCATCCAGGAATAGACCCATGAAGAGTTAAGTGGAGGCAATTGCCCTTATAAAATTTTTTTCCCATGTATTATAAAATGTGTTTAATAATTATTTTTTACAAATACTTAATAATTAAACCTGTTGTCATCCTTTCTTTACTCTTTTCACTGGAACCTTCTTACTATCAATCTATCATGTTATAAATAAAGTACTCTATGCGTCTCAAATTATTTATTTTAACCGATTATGTGGAGATTAAAAAAAATAAATTTTTTAGTTAATTAAACGTTCATTTTCATTTTTATCCTTATAATTTAATGATAATGATCTCTATTTATATTAAGAAATACACAAACTTTAAAACTTTGATATAACTCCAAATTACTTCTCTCTCCTAAATACTTAATTATTGTTAGAAAATTGATCAAAACATTGATGAGTATTTAATTTACTCTCCAAGTTGCTATTGATATTTCTTGAGAATTAACGAGATAAGTATGAATATGTAAAATGAGTTTTTGACTATATTTTAATATGTTTGGGAAATAAAATACTATTAAATATGGATAAATTAAAAATATTAAATCTTAATTTTCTAAAAGGATAGATAACGTTAGAAAGTGGATTGATAATTTGGGACAGAAGGAGTATATATTTTATATCCACTAAAGTTTCATCAATAATTTTTATTATTATATACTCCCGCCGTCCCCTTTTATCTATCTATTTTAACCGATTCATAAATTAAAAAAATAAAATTTTAAATGAATTAATCAACATTTTCTATTTTATCCTCAAAGAATCTCTCCCTCTATTAAAGAGTAATCAAATTTCAAAGCTTCTTGTATTGTAAGTATTTAATTTACTTATATTTTTCACTATACGTGTAGAAGTATTACTGTATTAAAGAGAAATATTTGTGAAAGAATAACAATTAATATAGTCTTGATTTGTTATAAGACAGATAAATTAAGTTAAAAATTTTAATTAAAATAAATCGATAAGAGTAGACGAAGATAATAATTAATAAAATATTTGATTATTAAATTATTAATTTATTTTGTAAATTTGTTGTCTTTTTGCATGAGGAAAGTTTTTGGAAAACAAACAAGGAAAAACCAAGAAACGAAAGGCCTCGTGATACCCTTTTCATGAAAAAGGTATTTTGGAATTTTCACATATGCTTTAGTGAAGCATGATCCTCTTGCTCATCGAGTAGATATGCATCGTCGTCCTTGTGCAGTGCAGACTGCAAAGTCTCCCTTTGGGGCGGGGGTGGGGGTTGGCGAGGGGGCTTACCTAACCTAACTATAGATTTTGTGCGTACGAATCAAAGGTCATAGCCATATACCGATCAACCCTTTTTCTGCTCCTCAGTCTCTTTTGTTTTCTTGAGATCATACACTCATAGTCATAGGATTTTGTGTCCTATTCGGCCCTTTTATCCTTTTTTTTCCCCCTTTCTTTTAAACGAAATGAAATTCTAACTAATAATGGAGCATTTGGATAAGAATTTTGGATAATGTTCACTTGCAAATAAGATTTGCCAACTAATTACTTAGTTCAGACAGATTAAATAAATAATAAGATATGTCTTAATAACTTTATCAATTTAAACAAATTAAGTAAATTACACATCTCAATAAATTCAATTTCGATTTAATCTTAATATGAGAATAATCTAATATAATTTAATTTCGCGACTATCGATTCATAAAGTAGTACCAAGAGAGTCACGAGTTATTAAGTAATACTTCGAGAACTCTTTGGATAAAAATCTTAATTTTTATCTAATTATGTGTAATTAATACGTATTTAGTAATGCATTAATATTATTCGTGAGAATAAGGGTGTATTTTTTCCCCTCAATTTGCGTCAATTGAGAAATAAAACTGCAAGCATTTGGGACGACAGTACAAGTTTATTATTCGATTTTAATATTTTCTATTAACAAAGGAATTTTAATTGTTGTGTCGATTTATTTATTTTATGTTTTTTATATAGAAGTTTTTTAAATAAGTCACTATATATAATTTACGAACATTAAGAAATATATATATATATATATATTAATCTTATATCATTAGACTGCCATTTTGATAGTCACTAAATCGTGTTAAAAAGGAAAGTTTATTCAATCTTTACGTGGAATAATATCTAATACATCCTAGTAATTTCCTAAAATAATATAGGAAATGAAGTTGTAAAAGGGTGAATTGGAGATGGAGAGATTTTAACCACCCACTGTTATTTCTCTCGCTATATATGTGGAGCTCTCGCGTCTTACATGCGCTTTCCCTCCCGTCCTCCTCCTCCTGCAACTCCTCCTCTCTTTCTTTCTCTCTCACACAGAATTCAACGGTACTGATATATCTAAACAAGCATTAACTTCCGAGAGAGGAGAGAGCGAAGAGTTTCTTGGCGTTTTCTCACTCTCTCTACTGGTATCTAGCAATGTCTGCTTGCGGAGATGATGATCCACGTATCCATGCCATTCAGTCCAGAATTCGTGTTGTACCCGACTTCCCAAAAGAAGGTACACAGATGAGAACATACGTCACTGTGTTATTCATTTTTCATGTATACATGGGTTTCTTTATTTTTCCTTTCAAAGTTGTGATTTTTGGAGTTTAATGTGGGAATGATGTTCTGGGCTAATTACAGGAATTATGTTTCAAGACATAACTACACTGCTTCTCGACCCAAAATCCTTCAAAGATACCATAGATTTGTTCGTTGAGCGTTACACAGGGAAAAACATCTCTGTGGTGGCTGGTATATACTCCCACTCACGCCATAGAGTTTCCTTCACTTTTGTATCTTCTTTCTCACTGAACCCTTTCATTTTTACATACTCAACTGTGGGGTCCTGTTCCCAAAGGGAAAAAATGAGGGGGGAAAAGGTAGTTTTCGAGTATAAAAATAGCTTTGCTTGTGCATTTTTAACTTTCTTTAAAACTGTCTTAGGTTGTAAAGATTGATTTACTTTTTCTGGTTAAAGACTGAATTTTAGTTCTGTGTATTTTCAGAAGGATTTGATCCTTTATTATTTTTTTTTAAGTTCATTTTTTGCCATTTGAGGGGACTGCCAATGTGGGATAGAGTGTGGGTTTTGTGGGTTATATTTATTTGTCGGGGGAAGGGGGTGTTTGACTCTAGCCATGGAGGGGTGGGTGGCTTCTAGTGGGGAAGAGTGTTCTTGATTTCTTTTTCAGGAGAAATGAATATGAGCGGTTCAGAGAATTCCATGGGAGGCATGTGCTGAAAATCCTATTTGGATTTTGGGGTTTAATGGTGGTGTTGGTTGGTGATGGATGCCCACATTGTTGAAAGAAGAGCAGGGACCCACATTATGCGATCATTTTCCCCTTCTTTTTGTTTAAATTGTTTTGTTATTGTGGCAAGAATGAAAATTGAGTTTAATAATTACTGTTGGATTAGTTGATTCTGGACCTTAAGTGGTCTTTCTTTGTGTAAATTGTTATTATGATTTATAATTGCATCTGAGTGGCACTGGGGTTTTCTGATAACTGATGACCATCAATTATTGCTGGAGAGATTGTTTATGGAGGTCCAGAGTCCACTATAATCGGTAGCTTCTTTGTCCTTTTCACTTCCATTGTTGAATGCTCTCTGTCGGCTCTGTAGTTTTGTTGATACCACATTGAACTTTATGACAGTGGAAAGTAGTACTGTGTTTCTCTTTTACACTGTTTTGTTCCTTTTATTCAAAAGAATTTAGATTCCATTCCTCTGAGATTTCCTATGTCAATCCATGTTGCATTTTGTAAGTAATGAATGAGTATATTTAGATATCAAAAGAGAAAATCAATCATAAGAAATTTATTATGATGTCAGATTAACTATTACTGAAAGTTGGAGAGATGATAAATATGAACATTTTAAAACCTACTTGTTTTCTGTTCTGCTATCCTATTATTGCAAATAAAAATGTTTCTCTTATGATTGCAATATGCTATATTACTTTCACCAACTCTGAAAGTTCCTAGGGTTTTGTTTTCCTTAACTTTTCAATGATGGTAGGGGCCTATTTTCCATTTTTCTCAAAACATGATCCTGAAAAGGTTTTGTTTGAGATTTATTTACCTTTTATTTTGTCCTCATGTGTTCTTGGTGATTTCGTCTACTTCTAGGCTCATGTGGAGATTCTCGTCATGTTGTGTTAACTCCTATCCCGCTTAGTTGTTAGGAATCATTTGTCAGTTAGTGTGGTTTGACGTTACCAAACTGTGCTCCCTTGCTCATAGTGAAAGGACTCACATCACTGCACTCATTACTACTTTAGTTGATATGATAATGCTCTATCGAGTACCATGTAGTATTAGATTTGGTCTATCAGTATTCAGTTTTGCACAAACATCATTCACCAACAAGAAGGATGGGGAATGAAGCTCAATCTTTGATTTAGATGATGACGTTGATTACTATTGTGTTGGTCTAGAATTTATCCCTGAGATGTACTCATATTCTTTGGTCCTTTTCTTGCTGGACTGAATATTTCTTTAATTCCTGGAAATTGGAGGCAACTTTTGAAATTGACATTATTATGCAAATGAAGGCTTTATTGATTTTCAGTTTTAACGGATTTAAGCTTTCCAAAGCCAACTCTGGGAATCATATATGTTTGGCCTCCTCTTTTCATCTATTTTCCCTTCTCCACTCCCGCCAGCACCAAATTGCTGTTTTGCAGTGCCATTAATCTTTAAGCCGTACAGAGGTTTGAGATTTCAACTATGTCTGAGATGTTAACAAGTGTCCAAGAAGGAAAGTGATGCCAATCTTGTTGGAATTTTTAACAGTTGGAAGCACCCTTTCCAATATCCCTCCCAACACTTTCTGGACAATAAAAGAGTGAAAAAGTTGTGAAAAGCTTAGAGAAACAAGCTTCTTCTTGGTTACGATGTTAACCCTCTTTCCAAGTTGTTGATTTCTCATTGTCTGCTGTCTACTTCCTATTCTTCTTTTAAGCTGCTGAAAGTTTTACTGATGATCAAGCAATTAAGTTTGTACATAATGTAATGAAATATCCGTTGTGTAACTTCTTCAGTTATAGACTTATCATTGTAGAACAATAGAAAGAATTACTTGCTAAACAGATACCAGTTTAAGAAAAGCCATACAGACTACAGGATATAAAATAACTAACAAACTGTACATCGATTATATATATATATATATATATGAATGTTCAGTGCACAAAGTTTAACTTAAGATTGATTGAGCATATCCGAAGATGACTATAATATTATATTTAGCTACTAGACAAAGTTGTATGATGGATATGCATTTGAAACTTGGATTATTAAGGTATGCCTGAAATAGCTTGACTATAATTATAAAGAAAATTTGACTGCTCTTGAATGGGCACAGAACATGGCCCTAGTTAGACAATAATGGAGAATAAATAGTTATGTAGGCAACCTCATATACTATGGTTTAGAGGGATAGGGCTTTAGTTGAGAATTCTAGCCTGTTTTGACTAATAGTATTTTTGTGTTTGTTTTCATGTGCTAGGAATTGAAGCTCGTGGTTTTATCTTTGGTCCCCCTATTGCATTAGCAATTGGGGCAAAGTTTGTTCCCTTGAGGAAACCAAAAAAGCTTCCAGGTAATTACTTCCTCTTGTAATGGATCATACTTAAACAGGCTTAAGGATGTCTTTATCAGGTTGATTTATTGGTTCTATCCTGCTAATATATGTATCTGCACTTGGACAACGAAATAGCATCTCTGTCTCTACTTTTGGAAATTCTTGTAGGGATTGGTGATCTGGCTGAAATTTTCTTATGTTTCAACGTATTGATTTAGATATTCTAACATCAAAATTAGGAGTCCTTATCTCTGAATATACCCCTAGTAAAAGAAATCTTATGTTTTTCTTTTGTCTTCTTAGTGAAAAAATTGGTTACCCTGAATCTGATCACTTCTGTTTGTCAGTCCTTTTGATCCTTTAGTTGAATGAGGGATTTGTTGGCACTATTCTAGATTTTGTAATTTTGATCCACTATTTGCTAAAGGAAAATAAGCAGAAGAAGAGGCTGAATCAGAATATATGTTCAGACCAGGTAGGTTTTTTAATCATCTGAAATATTTTTTAAATGGTTTGAAATTTTCTTCCTGTGATTTTACTGGGGGGTTTGATGTCACTGAGAATTGTAAAAATGAAAATGGTCCCTTCAATGCCTAGCCGTGGATAATATACTTTCATACTTGCATGTGTGTGATCTAGCTTCTTTTTCTTTAGAGCTTATTTTCCCGGTAAAACAGTAAATTAATTTTTGCAAAAGGGGTGTTTCCTAGCATTCATTACTCCTAGTTTTCAAGTGTGATATATCCAGATCTTTTTCAGAGATGGTAGAAGAGTTAATTCATGTTATCAACATACTTGAGAGTTTTTTTTAGAAAAAAATAATTAAGACTGTGTTTGATGTTATTTTACAATGGAATGGTTAGTGGTTGCTTTCGTTCTAGTACTTTGATATTATATTATGGTAGGGGATACAGAGTTTTGCTTAAATTTCTAAGGTGTAGTTATTTTGTTTTCTTCGTTTTGTCTTAAGCTTTAAAAAGTTGGATAACATGTTTCCTGAAGTACTGCCAGTGAAATTTCCTGAAAATATATTTTTCTAGTTGCTACTTCAGGAAAAGAATAAAGAATTATTTCTGATTTTCCTAAGCAGAAAAGCCCACTAACCTATCAGAAAGAAGAGGAACTGAGTGGTTTTACTTTACTTCAGTTTGTCGTGTGTTCTTGCTTAAGGCCTTGCACTAAAGGGAAGTTCCAAATGTGGAGCTGAATCCTTTGCCAAAGCATTAGGGTCACATCTCATATCGTGCTCATTCCCTCTACTCAATACTTGTTTTCCATCCCATTCAAAGATCCTTAGAATTTACTGAATTGCAAGAAGCAAGAAAGAGCTCATGATGCAAGATCATCTCACTTTTCTGTTATGCGCTCAAATGCTTACATATTTTTGTGCATGTGGTGTTAATAGTCCATTTAACATCAGCATCAGCCAAACCACGCAATACATTCGGAATCATTTTTCCCATCTGTCATTTGTGTGAATATTACTTTAATCTAGTAATCAGGTTACAAGTATGAGACTTCTTCAAGTGAATTCATATTATTACAGGTAAAGTCTACAGACAAGAGTATGACTTGGAATATGGAAGTGATTGTCTCGAGATGCATGTTGGAGCGGTAGAACATGGAGAACGTGCTCTGGTGGTTGATGATCTGATTGCTACTGGTGGCACCCTCTGTGCAGCTATGGATTTACTGGGTACTCAAATCTAGTTTTTAAGATGCCGAGATAATTAGTTCATTAGAGCCATTTAATGTTTTTGGAACTAGCATAATTGTCAGTGGTATAGAATACATTGTCCCGCAGTTTCTTAACACTGTAAACTGAATTATCAGGAATTTTTTACATTGAGAAAGGAAGAATACCTCTTTGGGATACTTTAGAATTTCTCTGTTACCTTACTTATGAAGTAATATGAGTAGAGAAAACAATTATTGCTTTGTCATTGTAACAATATTGGAATCCTAAGCCTTTGTGTTGGAAGTTGCAACTCTAACATTTGCTTGATGTTTATCTTCTTGTTGCCTAGGAATGCATTGAGTCCTGCAGCTAGGCATCTTTAGCGTACCCTTTCATTCTTTGACTAAACCATGTCAAACTCGTTAATTTTCATTCTTGTCGGAAGTTTTTGGCTTTATTGTTGTTGCTCTGTGCTAGTTCTGTTGTGGCTAATTGAACTTTTTTCCTGAGAATTATGCAATGGCCATTGCCGATTCAACTTCAAATTCTTTGTTTTCAGAACGTGCTGGAGCTGAAGTTGTTGAATGTGCTTGTGTGATTGAAATACCAGATCTAAAGGTATGTTTTTCCTTTTACATTTCTTTTTCCTTCTTTTGCCTATTCTCAATTCTATGGCCAAAACATCAATAGTAGTTGTCATTCACCTATTATTGCACAATTTCAGACTATTACTATTTGCCTGTTTGCTTCCTGGTTTTTGATTTCCAATATTCCCCCACACCTGGTTGTAAGTTTTATCAGCACATTCTGTGAAAAATCTCAATGGGGAATACTTTCTATTAGTGTGGGAATATAGATCATCTGTGAGATCGTGTCCCATGGATGAAGTAACTTGAGAAGTGCTAGCATGATCCTTCCTGTACTGATCTATTAAGTACTACCAACAAATATGCTGTGGCTGTGTGCCAGCACTTATTTTAGTATACAGCCGCACATAGTCGGGTCTTTACTATACTTCTAACAGCTTTTGCACTCTGTTCAGAATCCCTTCAAACGATTTTCCAGGGAATGTTTGTATTAAGTTCCAGATTGTTTGCTTTTGACTGACTGTCTGCTACGTAGCTCCATTGCATGACTGGCAAACTAGACATCATATTTATTGGTATCATAAAAAAATTTGTTGAAAACCCTGCTCAAATACACCCAATGCTTCAGTTTGTTCTTTTGTCTAGTGGAAATTGCTAGACATCCTATTTATTGCATCCTCCATCCTCCTAGAACTGCAGATGTTATTGCCCTTATTATGACATCTCACACGATCAAATTCTCTCTCTCTTGGATGACATAGGGCCGGGATCGACTGAATGGCAAGCCATTGTATGTTCTTGTGGAGCGTCACTAGTTCCGGCAGCTGACATTACAAATCAAATTGACGTGCTGCAAATATGAAACACTGTACATTTTAGAGGGCTCTTCCTGCTTTATCCAGAAAATTTTCCCGGTTTTTCCCTTCTTATGTGACAGTAGATATTGAAAATTCTTGAGATATTAGTAACTTGATATTATATTTTATCATGGGGAATTGAATTATCCTAGTAGAGCTTGCTCAAAACAAAGAAGTGCTGCCAGGAGATTTCACCTCATTTCTCATGGATAAAGGGTATAACCTTTCTTGGTTACTTGCTAAGCTGAGTCCTCATATCTGTGAATTATTCTTCACTTCTTTTCTGCAGCCCATCATCTTTTTTTTTTCATTTTTCTCCAAGATCGAACTCCTAGTCTTCCCAAAATATAAGTCAAATGCTCAACCATTTCTCTTCTTTGAGTTCCCGTTCATAAGGGGAATAAGGCTATTGTTATCTTTCAAAATGTTGTTCCAAAGAGGGGATGATATTTTAAGATTATGACTAGTCATTGCAGTTGAGGTAATCTCCTACTCTGAAGTGTTCCCCTTCCTTTTCTAAAGAACAGTCAAATATTGCATCTAAATGTCAATTATTTGGAATGAAACAACTATATATATCTATATATTGCCTGGAGCTTTGGAAAAGGTTTGTTGAAATTGTACTTTAGTCAAGGTTGAAAATGAAATGAGCCAAACTTGGAAGGGACATTGATTTGTGACTTCGTACATAAAAATACTAAAAAAAAAAAAAGAGGATTTGACATGGCTTTCTGCATCTGCCCTTTGAATGGATGTGATCTTGTTGTCTTCGAATGATTTGATGACTACCGTGCACAGACGTGCGATCTCAAACTGGCACGCAGTACGGTTTTCTATGGTATATTAATCTTGGGTTTGAAATTCAACGTTCTTGCCCTATATTATTCACCTTCTTCACAAAAAAAAAAAAAAAAAAAGTTTCTCAAATCATATCAAGCCAAGCCTTCTGTCCAAATCTAGGTTATATTTGGGAAGAGTCAGTCCAAATTAAAATTTTATTTAAAATAATATTAATTTTCGAATACTTATTATATATTATATTTTTTTCTCTTATTAATAATTAAATTTTACATTTATTTTATATTTAATAATATTTTATTAAATTTTAACAAACTCATCTCAATCTAATCTTTATCCAAGTACAATATTATATTCCGACTATATTACATTTAAATTATTAGATGTAATACATATAGCTAATAATTATAAGATACATAAACACAAACTTCATAAAAAGTGATACTAAAATTTTATTTATCGTATATTTTAAAAGAATATAAACTTTAAATATATACGATTTGATACACAAATTATTAGATGACCATCTAGTGAATATGTAGTAAAATGATAACTAAGGCTGTAAGTGGGAATAAACTTGTCTAAAATGAGAATAGTTTAATATAATAAAAAATTATTAAAAATGTGGGATTAATTAAAGTGGTGTTAAAAAGAAAATATAATATGTTATAAATATATAAAAAATAAAAATTATTTAAATTAATATTATTTTTAAATCTAAATTTTAGTTTTGGACGGGAAGGACACTTCCCGTTTCTATAGGACTTCCCCATTATTCATAATGGAAAGGGACAACTCAAAACCCCTACTGGACGCCTCTGATAATAATCCCGAGTTCATGTGAGAAAAGCGCGAGTTGCGCCGTGAATTGTCCTTTGTGAAAGGTCAAGGGGTCCTCTTCCTCAGCTGGCAATCATCGTCCGGGAAGAAGCGGACGATCGTTAAGACGCAAAGATTTTCCTGTGTCAATCATATGCCGAAAGGGGATCCCATGGTTAAGATTTTGTCTTACTCCATTGCATGTACTAATAATGCCTGCGACAATCGAACCTTTTTGCCTGTGAAATTTTCTTGGAAACATGGTACAAGGAAATAATACTGAGTTATTACTCGAGTTGAGTGGTTGGAAGCACGCGGATGGAAATCAAAACAATTCTCTTGTCTTATCACGGTTGCACTTGGCAACAAGAACAAGGCTTTCTTTTGAGTTAGGTAGATAGCGGAGGCAGGATGGAACCAAGAATTTGAAGTTGGAATGAAATAAGACTTTTTTGTCTCGTTCTTTTGTTATAAGAATAGGGATGGAACTAGAAATTTAAAGTAAGAAAAGAAGAGAAAATTTAACGATATAAGATAATATATTTACACGAGTATTTCTTTCCACAAATGATTATACCTCTTTGTTTATTTTTTAAATAGATGTCATTTTTTATTTTTTTTACAATTATATATCATTTTGTGAAATTAAAATTATTTTTATTACTTTTTTTTCCTATTCTTCTAAATCATAACATTAATTAATTTTCAATTTTCAAACTAGTTCTATAATTTTTAATGAGGATTGTTTAGTCTTTTTCTCTTAAATCTATGTACAAATTAAATGTTCTTTAAGTAGCGTAAATTCTAAAAAAACTACACTTATTTGATAATATCGATTGTCCTTATATTGCATGATATCATTTTATGTAATAATATATCCGTTTTATAATATAAGTCATTTTAGACTTATGCACAAGAATTAAGGATCCTAAATTTTACACAATTTTAAAATTAAACTTTCAAAAACACCATAATTAAATCTTTATCTACTTTGGTAATTGAGGAGAGTTGGATCATAATTAGTAGAGAGAGAGAGATTGTAGAGAGGGGTAAATGTGAAAAAAAAGTAATAAATATTTATAAAATTTTTTAAAACGACTTATATTGTGAAAAAACTTTTAAAATCCAAAACAACCTATATTGTGAAACGGAGGTAGTAAGAATGTATCAAAGGTTTTCTTTATCATCATTATCATTTATGCAAGCTTATGTGTGTGGGTACACTAAAAGAAAAATGGAGTATACATTTTAACATTACAACCTTAAATTCTTACAAAGATAACCATAAAGATGAAGGAACAAAATGGCATCAAAGAGGTTAGGTGTGGTGGGATGGGATGTCACTTTTGGTTCTTTAAAAACAAACTTTACAACAAAACTTTAGTTGTTACAAAAGCATTATCAATCCCCCCATGGAAAAGCAATGCATTCAACTTAAAGTTTTAATCCTTTATTGAGAAGCAATGCCTATTATTATTATGAACACTTTCTCAACCTTTCTTGTAAATGGTGGCATATGTAGCATATACTCTTCTCTACCATATGATACTACCACATTAGGGTAATCAGACAGCCTAGAGTACCACCTAAGTTTGTCATTTATGTCTGGTTATTACATTAACAATTTTGTACTTAGTGGTTGCATTATCACATCAACCCACCTCTTTTGCCCCCCTTGGTGTGGTTTTCTTAATTGAGCCGTCTCACTTTTGATAAATCCTTAGCTTCTCGAAAGTAATCCACTTGGTTTGCCTCCTTTTTTTTATATGCAAAAATTAAATTATAAACTTTTTAAATTAAGAATCAAATATCAACTATTATTTATTCAATTAAGTTTATACATTCGTATCTCTTCGATATAATGTGCAAATTACTTGTTTTATTAATATATATTTTTTCTTTTGTTCGTGGAATTGAGACAATATTGCCCTTTATCCTCAAAACAATTTTTCACATGCCATAATAGACAAAGTTCCTTCAAAAATATTTTTCAGTGACAGCTATATATAAAGTGCAATCGGGATTCAGACCCCATCACAAAGTTATTGAAATCAAATCCCAAGTCATGATGTTGAAGATGATACTGAATCTGTTGATGGGCCTATCGAATACCTTAAAAAAAAGTCTTATTCACACACTAATCTTGAAAATTTTAATGATAATGTTGAAGCTGCAAATGGTACAAGGTGAAATATCAAGATATATAAATTCCTAATTTTTATGTTAATATTTTTATTTTTCAAGAACAAAATTTTGAAGAGAAATTTAAGAACCCATTTTTGATAATTACAACTACAGAATTTCCGAGGAATAACGTAGCAAGAACCAAAAAAAAATAATAATAAAGGGGGAAAAATAAAAGGGGTTAAAATGTAAAAAAGGAAAAGAAGAGGACTTGAAAAAAAAATCCAAACTGGTCTTGTTTTGATGTAATTTTTACAGTTTGTAGATGATGAGGAAGCAAGGCAATACTGCACGTGAATCAAACACGAGCAACTCGCCATTTTCCCCACTCACTGAGTCATACCCAACTCGTCCTTCAATCAGTGATTCGAACCCGTCTTGTTTGAAAGCTCGACCCGCTATGACCCGGCAAACCAGCATGGCACGTCTTCCCCTTCCTCCGCCTGCATTCTCATGGGCAGTGCCGCTCCCAGAGAAAGTACATATGGCAGCCCCTTTACCACCGCTGAGAGACCAAGAGCCACCACCTGTGTCATACGCGCCGCCACTTGTGGAACCCAAACAGTAAAACCTCATCATCTCATTCCCATCGGCTAGGCAACGCGCGTGGTCTTCAACTTCGCCGTCCACGGCTACCTTCCCCGCAGAATCCGCTCTAGCTTTCACTATGTCCCTGTACTCTTCAAACCGGGCCACAGTCCGAGACAAATTCTGAACCTTGAACACCATCTCGATCCGACCGGAAAATGCCTTCGGTGACCAACTTGTGTGGAAAATAATTTCGACCACATTGCGAGAAGGGTGGCCCTGGGGGAGCTCTGTAAGGGCCGGAAAGAATGAATCAGCGGAGCGTGAGCGTCGCGTAGTGGTGCTAGGATGAGCTCTTGTGGTGGATTGTTGTGAAACCGTCTCCGGTTTAGTAGACACGGAGCGTCTTGTAACTTTCTCGGGTGGAGTTTGGGGTGGCTTTGACTTTCTGGGTTTGCTTTGTTTGGTAGTTTCCACCACGTCTTTAAGGCTTTGAACGCTATTTCTGCAGCTTGGGGAGTTGGAAACGAGATGATGGTTCGTTCTAGGGTTTGTATGGTTGCTCTGGACTTTGTGGCTGTGCCGGACGACGTCTTCTAATGCTCTCGACTTGCATTGTAATGACTTCACCCACCATGTGGCCATTCAAGGCTACAGTTAAACGACCCTTCAAGCTTTCAGGGCGTTCTCTCTCTGTGCCTGAAATTTCTTTCTCTTTCTCTGTCTTTAAACTCTCTAGAAATGCGAGTGTATATTTATATCCATACAGTTACAGACACATGCATACAAAACAAGTGTATTTATGGGGTTAAATATATAAAAATATATATCAAGATATTTCTGTGCAATCCAACTTGGGCGAGAGAAGGAGGAGGAGGAGGAGAAGAAGGGTTATGGCGCTATGTTTTTGAGCTGGAAGGGATGGGAATGGAAGAGACATGGCGAGATATTAAAAGGGAGATTATTATTTCCGGTAGTAGACTGTATCCAGGGGGTTTAATTACAGAAACACCCCTCCAAGGGGGGTGGGGGACTGGAGATGAAATGCCACGTGTACTACTGTGTCTGATTCTAGAGAGAGAAACAAATGGGTTGAAGAGGGAACAAATTTCATTAATTGACTGTGGAAAGAAAACAAGAATTCATCAATGGCACTGTCGAAGAAGGAGGAGGAAGAAAATGAAATTTACAGACATCGACAAATCTAGTCTGGACCTACTCTCCTGTATTCACATAAGGGTTCTTTTGCCTTTTTTAGCAAGATTTTGGGGTTCCACATCTCCATTTCTTGATTGCTTGTGCCTTGGTTGTGCTTCTCTTCCTCAATTTTGATCTGGGATTTTTTTTCTTTCCCAAATTTGGGTTTCGATGAAGACCATAGATTGTGTCGGGAAAAATTATTTACTATAATTACTATGTTTGGTAGTTTATTTAACTTGTGACCCAAAAAATTTCCACCAAACATTGGTCCCAAAGATTTTTGCAACCATGCCAAAATGAATAGGCAAAAGTTAAATATCAAGAATATTTACGATTTTTTGTTCCACGTTTTGTTAAGTTGAGATAGATAAAATCGGTGAAATAAATATATAGGCAAAAGATAATAATAATGATCGAGAATTTTAAATTTTTATTCACGTTTAACTAAATGAAAATAAATAAAATAAACTTATTTATTTTTTTAAAGAGAATCGCAAATACTTTGAGTAAATCTGAAAGTGCGATAACTTGTAAATTATATAAAAGAAATCAATCAAACTATAAAAAGATTTAGTAATATTTGTTATCTCGATTAAAATTTAAGACAGACCCATCTAAAAAATAGAACTCATGCTTCAAATAAGATTTGAATTCAAAACAACAGTATAAAAAAGATCTAATCCTTACTATCTCGACCAACAAATAGCTAGCGCGAGTGTTCCCAAACCTGTTATCTTAATCCCATTGGTTTTTTGGTGTACTTATTTCACTGTTATATCCAAATTGAACTCTTGGATTTAAGAAGGAGTCCCGAAGGCGAACCTCCCCCACCTGAGCGTCGGGGCCCCACGACCGGATGAGATGTAAATCGGGATATGCACCCGTGATAGATATCTGAGGAAGAGGACATGCGAGCAATCTTCAGGTGGGAATCGAACCCGCGACTTCGACCAGCCCAGGCATGTCATCTCAGGCCTTGTCAACTGGCCTATGCCCGGGACATCCAAATTGAACTCTTACAGTTAGCAAAACGGCTCCCGTTTGGAGAAGAAGGAAGGCTGTTGAAACCGAAACGATTTGACTGAAGAAGTCGTTACCCATACCTAACTGTTTGAAACAAACGGCTATGTGGGGACGTTTGGGATATTCTTAAATGGAAAATTAACCGTTTTTTCTTTTGTCCAAATTAAGTTTTACGTAATTGATTGTGAGTGAAGTTGAAACCGACGGCTGTAAATAATCCTAAATATGGACAAGCATTCAAAATAGTATTTCCTAAACGTCCAATTCATGGTTTTCCATTTGATTACGATGACTTACAACGTTTTTCTCATTAGCTCAAATGTGCTTAAATTCATATTTTATATTTATAAAAATTTTAATATAAACTCGATTCACGTAAATTATATATATTAAAAAATTGTATAATATAATTTCTCAATATATATGATTCACAAATTTAATAAAAAATTTTCACTTTTTTACGGTATTACAAACTTTTGACGTGTAGTGAGAAGCAAGGACGGAGATAGGGGCCCGTTCCCCCAAAATTTTTAAAATTTTTGTATTTTTAACTCAATAAAATAATTTTTTTTTAAAAAATACTTTTTAAAATTTACTCTTCACCTTCCAAAAAATTCTTTAATATATCTTTATGTATAATTTATTTTATTTTTGAATCTCAAATTTTTTATTTCATTCTTAAGAAGAAAGAAAGTTGATAGAATTAAAATCTTTGTTAATTTAGTAAGTAATGCACCGAGATTAACTTAACTAATTGAGTTTTTATTGAATTATTATAAATTCAAAACTTTTATTTTGTAATAATTATGTTTTATAGTGTACGATCGATTTGGTTTCCAACTTTCCATGTTAATAAAAAGAGAAAAAGAATACAAGTGTAGGCCGCGTGCTAGTTTTCAATTAAAGAGATAAATAAATCATTCACTCGTTTAAAATAACTTTATCATTGATGATTATTTGTTTTTTGAAGTTTAATTGGAATGCATCCCTCCTGTTCTTAAATAAGTGTTCCTTTTGATTTTTTAAAAAATTATCTGCCATTTTATGAAATTAAAATATATTTATTTCTTGTTTTATTGTATCTTTATTATTTATTACTCCATTAAATTATAATATTAATTGATTTTAAATTTTTAAATAAATTTTATAATTTTTAATAAGAGTATTTTAGTTTTTTTTCTTTTAAAATTCTATAAATGTTAGAGTCATATTTTTGAATTCTCTAAAAATAACGCTAAATCATAACATTAATTTTTAATTTTTAAACAGATTATATAATTTTCAATAAAAATATTTAGGTCCTTTTCTTTTAAATAGATGATACATCTTCTCTAATCAAGAAGAGTAATTCAATCTTTTTTTTCTCCCTTAAAACTCAAAAGATATTGTTAGACTTTCTTTAATCCGTATCAAATTTTCAAAATGGGGGGGGGGGGGGGGGGAATTACCTAGTCGCTTGTACTCTTTGACTAAGAGATCATAAAAATTTTAGAGTAGAAAGAAGAAGAGACAGAAAAGAAAAAAAGTGGGGTGCTGTGGGGGGGGGGGGGGGCCTCTGCAAAATATATCTGTCGTTATAAGCCACCTTTGGCAATTGAATAGCTTTAAAGAAGTCAGTGGACTGACATTCAAGATCTGTAAATGTTGGGTTGGTGAGTACTTATTCAAGTCGTATTGTAATGGAAGTCTCCTCTCATTCTAACCAACTTTAAATGCTTCTTTGCCTTTCTTTTTTCGTAGAAGAAAAGCAAAATCTAACAGTGTCCTCGGTAGGACTGAGGTTTCACTCCAACAGGAATCCTACGAATGCATATACTATTATGTACACTGATAGATTATTTTCTCAACATTTGGACCAGTAATTTGGTCTTTTATAAAAGAAATTGGAAGTTCTTGCATGCATGAGTTGAGCTTTTTGGCAAAAATGGTGGCTTGGACCACGACCATAGGAGAGTCTCCTCTTGCCACCTTTCTCCTTCTCTTCTTTATCTTCTTTAAAAAGATTGAATATATAAATTATATATTGAAAGCTTACTTTGCTTCTATTTTTGTTTTAAATAAAAACGAGAGTTTCTCAAGATTTTATTTATATACAGAAATTGAAATTAAAATTAGTAAAGCAAGAATCTCGCGAATTGACTTAGGTTACATGTGTGGTTCTAGCTATATTGACCGCATCTTTTAGTGTAATTGGATATTACTTACTTTGAGACCAAATTGGTTATTGGGCAGTGAAAATTGTAATAGATGTACTTGAAGCTATTATCTCCTTTGGTAGAATTATTGTATGGAAGTGCTAGTGTGGGACTTTTTTTTTGTCCTAAGTTACTTTTTTTTTTGTCTAACTCACTTCCTTTTTTCTATGTGAGTTTCGAGAATATCTCTGTTCATAAGTTCAAGATCTACATCTATGAATTGAAAGAAACCTTGCTGTCCAAGGTTAAGTTCGAATTCTCGATTTAATATTCAAATATCACTCTATTTTATCAGGTGAACTACTCATGATCAGATTAACTTATGTTTCTTAATTTATAAGTCCTCTGGCATGAAAGAGGGAAGGGTATTTTAGACATTTGATAAAAATGAATCCTTCGTAGTAACATCATTATCAAAAAAAGAAAAAACAGTACCCAATGATCAACCCTAAGAAAAAGGGTTGAAGGGATCAATATTCAGGGCGGAATCTTTTATAGAAGTTTGAAATGAAATGAAAGTGGTGGGAATAGAAGAATAGAATGAGAATGGAAGCTGCCAAAATGAGTACCTAAAAAGCTCTGAAATTTAAACTATTACTAGTGGTGGGAGTATATTTTATTTCAAATTTTTATCAATATTGACCGTTGCTACTAGCTCTCGAGTTAACATGTCACATTATCACTATTCACAAAGCATTGGGACAATGGCCTCTAGTTTCTATCCAAGGGGACAACGTTATTGAAACATGAAATGCCTATCAATGCTCTAAGCATTTTTTAGGCAAATCTACCATCCAAATTCAAATCCTATGAAATTCCCAGCCAAGCAGGAAACGAGAAAAACCAGACATCTTCCGGCATGAGAGTTCATATTATATTCCATTCTTGAGGTAACAGAGGAAATTCAAATTCATTAGTTGTGATTTCAAAACAATTGTTTGCTACTACAACTATATACTGCTTTCAAATTAATTGCAGTTTCATCTTTCGAAGATCTTTGAATCATTAAAGATTTTGTTACGATCAGATTTTAATGTTGTAATGACATATTCAATTTGTGTCTTATGACACTCCCTCGTTATATAATACTCACACGTTTCAAAATACTTATTCATGAAACTTTTTTATTTTGTTTCAAAATACTTGTTCATGTACATATTTCTATAACTAATAATTAATTTTTTTCTATTATACCCCTACTTATTCCAAGTTAACTACACAACTTTCCAAAACTCTTATTTCTTCTTATTTCTTAGGAATTTTCACTGACCAATAGATATAGTGTTTTTAATATGGTAAGAATATGAATTTTATCTAAATTATTATATTATTTTTAACACCCTTAATCTGTGTGCAGAAGGCTTCATGAACAAGTATTTTGAAACGGAAGGAGTATCTGTTACTCCCTTTATCTCTATTTACTGTCACAGTTAACTACTTTTTACCGTTTAAGAAAAAATAATTAGTATCTTAAATTTATACGACTTTGTTTATACATTTCAAAAGTACCCTTGAATTTAATATTCTTCACAATTATTTTCGTGCTTTATTTGTTCAACTCTCTCTAAAGTTATTACACTTTTATTTTTCAAAACTATTTAATATAAGGGTATAGTATAAAATTAATATTAATGACATCTAAATTTTTTTAATGCAACAGATAAAAAAGAATACCAAAAAATTTTAATTGTGACAAATAAATAAGGATGGAAGGAGTACTTTTAAAAGTTTTACGTAAAATTTTAAAATCTATAAAGTTTAAAGACAAAAAAATTAAATTACTCTTATTAAAAATTGTAGAATTTAAAATTTAAAAATTAATTAATATTATAATTTAATAAAATAATAAAAATAATTACACTATTTCTTTCTCTTTCTTCTTTATTTCTCTACCCATTTCTCTCTGTTAAAGCTTTCCTCTTTCCAACGACTGGTTCCAGAGCTTGGCCAGATTGGAGCTCTGGCTTTTGCCAGAACTTAGATCTTGGCCTTTTTCTCCTTTTTAATGCTCCCACCCCTTTTTGATATATAAATTATTAAAATCTTTTTTTTAATCTTGTTTATTAAAATTTAAGACTCTTTAATATAATTTCTTATCCAATCTGCTTAGATCAGAGATAGATACTCTGTTTACTCAAAATTCATTTGTTATCCACTAAAGTGAGCTCTCTTTCCATTTTTCATCTTTTTTCTCAGACTATTTCCAAGGCTATTGTAATGCAAAAGCCTTTTAAATTGTTGCATATAGAACTAGATGAGTTTGGACATTTTATGTCACTGTTGGTCGAAGATGGAGATAAGTAAATTAAGAAGAAGATTGTTGTGTGCTTATTTTATTTTATTTTCTTTATACTATATTAATGCAGAGTTTTGGAGTGTGTTACTTTTCTATTACTATAGTTCTAATGATCGATGTTTATGTGTAATTTATTTTTATTTGAATGAATAAATTTATTTAAAAAATAATAAAAATACAATTAATGTAGGAAAAAAGTAACAAATCGTCTCCAAAAAATGCGTATATTAAAGAACGGAAAGAATAACTAATAACTCAGTTTATATGGACATAATTAAAAAACAATTGGTGGATTTGTAGTCATTTTCTCTTTTCTCATACGTGGGGATGGGCTTGGGTAGCTATCTAGTTGTCTTTCTGTGGTTAAAAAAAAAGAAAGGAAGTTAATGGTGCAAAAATGGCAATATGAGATATGGTGGACGCGGGGTCGAGAGGAGGACTTTGCCAGCCTTTGGCCTCACGCCTGAAGAATCTATCGGAATCCCTCCGGGAATGGTGTTAACTGTATGCTGGCGTGCTACATATTTGTACTTTATACCTTTGAGATTCATCTTCTTTTTGGTATGTTTCTCAAGTCTCTGAATCTTAACCCAATGACCAATGCGTCCCAAACATGATTTTGGAAACCCCAGAACTCGGTTAGCGGGGAAACTCTTACATATGGCTATGTACTCACGTTTAGGTAGGCCAAATTAAAAGTTCCACAAATACTATCATGAATTTGCATAGAAATGCTGCTGCTTCATAAAAGGGACTAGTAAAAGTTCTTTTTGCATACTGAGAATGGGAATACTTTGAACTTTGAACAAGAAAAGCAGTAGCCAGGTGCTTTAAACTTTAGATTGTTGCATGCTAGTGTGACCAAAGGATCAGTTTAACTATGAGAAAAGATCGACCCTTGATCTAAACACCAGGTAGACTCGAATTTATATGATTATAAGTTTAGAACACAGATTCATAATTTTAAAAATAGTCGAGCTAATCTGACAATCTAAACATGCTCCTCCCTCACCCCTTAACTTAAATTATCCTCTAATCTTGATAATATATTATCTTAATATTTTCTCCGTCCACAATAACTGACTTAATTGTAAAAACTCTATAAATATTAAAATTTTCTTATTTTGTATAATTTGTATAATAATAACAGATATTTTCTAACATGAATTTCTATGCTAGACAATATGTAAAGAGCTGACTAATTGTAACCAAAGGCAAAAAGGGAGAGAAATCATGATAAAAGCAAAAAAAAAAAAAAAAGTTGAACTCTCTCTCTCTCTCCCTCTCTCTCCTTTGAAGTTGAAACAACAACATCAATTCTGGTCCAGAAGAAAAAAAAAAGATTGAGAGTAAAGCATTTACTTTCTTTTGTTGTTATCCTACCATACAGTGGGTCATTAATTAAAATGGTTTTTTCCAAAAGTTTCCTTTATTAGTACTCAGAAAGCAAAAGGTTAAAAATTAAAGCTTCACTTGGCAGCATTGTCTTTTTTTTTTTTTTTTGCTAATTACTTGGCAGCATTGTCAAAAAATGTTAAACTTCATCATTTTATGGACCCATTTTCCAAATTCCAGAAGGAGGAAGCCTACAAAATGTGAGATTATTTTCTGCTTAAATCTTTCTTTCACAATCTGTGTACTCCCTTTCATTTTCCTATGCATGGATTTGAACAGTACAAATCATTGCCTTGCCTTGTCTTTTACTCCTTTTCGTACGCTTTGTCAGTTTCTCCCTTGTGTCTTTTGGTATATTTTTGGGATTTAATTATCAAAATACCTTTGCACTCTTTGTTGATTCTCAATGTACTCCATGTGAGGAAAAAAAAAAAAAACTATTTCAATGACACCTTTCAAAGTTAGCAAGAGAATATAAACAATACATATTTTTAATAAATTATCTGATATATCAAAATTACATTTATCGTCTTCTTCAAATTATAATTCTAAAATTTTTTACCTTACGTAACTCGCCACGCCCACCATTCCTCTCTCTTTCTTCGAGGCATTACTCTCACCTCTTTCTTCTTCTTCTTATAGAATATTAACAGCAACCAAGAGAAATTTAACATGGAAATTTTCTTCATTCATTTCAATGTAGGTGATGAAAATGGACATGGAAGAGGAGTGGGAAGTAAACATTCTCTTTTATTTCTCATGGGGTGAATTTTTTTATTTCTTATTCTTTATTTTTTAAATAGCTTTTCTAAGATGGTTAAAAAGTTATAAGGCGAAGGGTATTTGGGATGTTTCCAAGCTATCCATTTGTTACCATCTAAATCATTTGGATGGAGTTTCAATTGAGGGATGATAGTGAAACAATTTCTTTCTTAGGGGGTACATTAAAAATGAGTGAAGGGTACAAGGGAATTTTTGTAATTAGCCCTATTTTTTGTGTGTTCTGGACTTTCAGGTGGCAGAAGCAATGGTGCATAAAAGTCCAGGCATCAAGTGGACTTTATGGGAATCAAATTAATTCAAACTTAGTGCCATTCCTTTTTTTTGTTCCCTATGAATAATGCTATATTAATAAAACTAGTTACATATAATTTTCTTTCTATTATAAAATTAGGGTAGTGTTAGAATAAAATCTACACACTACACACTAAGAAAATTCTAACTATTCTTTGCACAAAAAAATTTCTCTTCAAACTTCTCTCTTTCTTTCTCTCACAATTCTTTCTCTAATCTTTCTTTCACTAATCTTTCTTTCACAAAATAATGGTGTATTACAAACTTAGAGAATAGCTCTATTTATAGAGCTCTAATTAGTGGATTACATCATGGCATACATCATCTTCCACTAATCTTAATTAGTGGTGTCTCCACTAAAGGGTGGACATCCATAAAAATCTTCTATAGTAATTCACATAAATCCATAATTAGTGGAGCCTCCACTAATTAATAAAGATTCCAATAATTCATAACACTCTCCCTTGGATGTCCATCCATTACATAAAGAATATACCTCGTTAAAACCTTACTAGATAAAAACCCAGTGGGAAAAAAAAATCTAGTGAAGGAAAAAGAGTACACTATTCTATATGTTTGTTTATTACTCCCCCTGATGAGATGATTCATTTAAATCTTTAAACCGACGCATACCGATTTTATATTTCAACTTCTCAAATGTTGCAGTCGGTAAAGTCTTCGTGAAAATATCTGCGAGGTTATCACATGACCGAATTTGTAGTACATCAATTTCACATTTCTTCTGGAGTTCATGAGTAAAAAAGAATTTTGGTGAAATATGTTTTGTCCGATCTCCTTTAATATATCCTCCTCGTAATTGAGTTATGCAAGCTGCATTGTCTTCATAAAGAGGAGTTGGAATATCTTTGATTGATGATAATTCACAACTCTCTCGAATATAATGAATCATGGATCTTAGCCATACACATTCTCGACTTACTTCATGAATGGCTATAATTTCAGCATGATTTGAAGAAGTAGCTGCTATAGATTGTTTCGTAGAACGCCATGATATAACAGTATTTCCACATGTAAATAGATAGCCCGTTTGAGAACGTGCTTTATGTGGATCAGATAAATAACCGACATCTGCATAACCTATCAATGTTGGATTGGTTTTATTTGAATAAAATAATCCGAGATCAATTGTACCTTGGAGATATCGAAGGACTTGTTTAATTCAATTCCATGTCGTCGTGTTGGTGAAGAACTAAATCTTGCTAATAAATTGACAGCAAAAGCAATATCAGGTCGTGTATTATTAGCAAGATACATCAATGCACCAATTGCACTGAGATATAGTACTTCAAGACCTAGGAGTTCTTCATCATTTTCTTGAGGTCGGAAAAGATCTTTATCCACATTTAATGATCGGACGATCATTGGAATACTCAATGGATGTGCTTTGTCCATGTAAAATCTTTTTAGCACTTTTGCTGTATATGTTGATTGATGAATAAATGTTCCACTCTCCAGATGTTCAATTTGTAAACCAAGGCAAAATTTGGTTTTACCAAAATCCTTGATTTCGAATTCTCTTTTTAAATAATCAATTGTTTCTTGGAGCTCTTCAGGAGTTCCAATAGGATTAATATCATCAACATATATAGCTAATATCACAAATTTAGAATCAGATTTCTTAATAAAAACACATTGACATACCTGGTCATTTTTAAATCCTGCTTTCAATAAATATTCACTAAGACGTGTGAACCACATGCGCCCAGATTGCTTCAGGCCATATAATGATTTTTGCAACTTGATGGAGTAATTTTCACGAGGATAATGTTTATATACTTCAGGCATATGAAATCTTTCGGGAATTTTCATGTAAACATCATTTTCTAAATTTCCATACAAGTAATCAGTGACAACATCTAATAGGCGCATATCTATCTTTTCATGTACTACCAAACTGATAAGATATCGAAGTGTAATAGCATCAACAACAGGAGAATAAGTTTCATCATAATCAATACCTGGTCTTTGTGAAAAACCTTGGGCTACTAATTGCGCTTTATATCGAACGATTTCACTCTTTTCATTGCGCTTTCACACAAATATCCATTTGTAGCCAACAGGTTTTACACCTTATGGTGTTCGGATTGCGAGTCCGAAAACTTCACGTTTTGTCGAGTGCATTTAACTCAGATTGAATCGCATCTTTCCATTGCGACCAATCTTTTCTATGCACGACATTCATCAAGCGATATTGGTTCGGGATCATCATTATCTGTGTAACATCAAGAGATATATTGTATGCAAATATATTATCAATAACGAGTTTCTATCCGATTCCAACTTCTACTAGGAAGTGGTATAATTGATAGAAATTTCGGTGTTACTTTCATCAACTTACGGTTCTTTGTCATCGGTTTTCTCTTGGTCTTTATCATTCTTTTCTTTAATATGATCTTCTGGATCATTTAATCCTCTTTTCTTTCGAGGATTTTTATCTTTAGAACCAAGAGATCGGCCATGCTTCTGGCATGCTTTTGGCTCAGCAGCTATATGTAAAATCTTTTGTTCTATTGGAACTTCAATTAGAATATGAGCATTTATAGCTGGCATATGCGATTTTGTTACTCTTCTAGAGTCAACAAAAGCGTCTGACATTTGATTTGCAATGCTTTACAAATGAATTATCTTTTGAACTTCAAGTTCACATGCGCTTGTGCACGGATCAAGATAATTTAATGATGTTGTCCAAGCAAGATCCTTTTTTTGCTGTTTTGGTTCTCCCCCTAATTTAGGGAATAATGATTTCACAAGAGAATAAGAAAAGAAATATAAGAAAATGATGACAAGCAGAAAATGCCAAGAAAAATATCTCTTTTTTTTTCACTCTTTCCGGTACCAACTTTTCCTCTTCCTCTCTTGTCTTTTCTTCTCCTCCGACCCTCTACCTACCATCTACCTCTTCTTCTTCCTCATACAGATATATATATATGTATATATATATATATATATGTATCGATATATATCTCAGTTATCAATCATTAGTAAACATCAAAAACAAAAATCACAAAGCAGATATGGAGACTCGTAATTCATTTAAGACATGGTCAAATTTTGACTTGGTTTCTGCAGCAGATGTTGATGTATTTTCCTTTCCAAACCAACCGCTTCTGCCTAATTCGAACGCAGAAGATTTTGATATGTTTTCCTTTCCAAACCAACCGCTTCCTCCTAATTTCAGGTGAGATACCTTTGAGGGCTTCCATTTGTTTTTAGTATGCTTGATAATGAAATTAAACTCTCTTTTGATTTGTTTTTTATGTAAATCAGTGGAAGTTTTGAACATACTGCTTTGGACCAAGTTGATCTGCCCCTACAAGAGATTGCTTTTGATACTGTTCCTCTTGATGCTATTCCTTTGAATGAGGATATGCTTGTGCATGATCCTTTCTACTCTCTAATGGATTTTGAACAAAGCCAGAATATGTTTCCATATTATTATACATTTAAACATGGATTTTGAATGGTATTACCTTTACTGATATTATTTTCTTTTTTTTAGGAGAAATAATGAGTGGTCTTGGCAACGAAGTCGGAGTAAGTACTCATGAAATGCATAATATCGAAGTTCAAGATATTATTGCAGACAAAATTCCTGGGGAGAAGAAGATGATTAAGAGGCAGAGAGAGAAGAAGGGCAATAACTCCCAGACACTATCAAGGGAAACAATTTCACAGTACTTTTACCTACCAATCAAGAGCGCAGCCAAAGAACTGAATATTAGCATAACCCGTCTCAAGAAAAGATGTAAGGAGTTAGGAATTCGTCGATGGCCTCACAGGAAATTGGTGAGCTTGGAGACCATAATCAAGAATGTTCAGGTTCTCTCTCATACATACTTATAATTTGTAAGTATGAAACTATGAAAGATTTATAAGTAAATAACCGATGATATCACTTCGATTTACAGGAGATGCAAAATAAAGAAGAAGGAGGACATATGGCTGAGAAGAAGTTGAAAGAAGCCATTGCGATACTGGAATGTGAAAAACAGTTGGTGGAAGAAAGTCCTAATACGCAGTTAGAGGACCAAACACAGAAATTGAGACAAGCATGCTTCAAGGCCAAATATAATAATAAATTTAATTATAATAAACTTAAGGATATCATAAAATTTCAAGACTCATTTCGCAGTAATTTTACGGCTAATTCTGCTGCTAGTCTCGATGCTGGCTCAAAGGGGAAAGAAAATGAGGAGGATGTCGAAAAAGAGGAGCTGAAGTCCATAATTACTAATTGTTTGTCTTCCTCTAATGTAAATATTGAAAAAGAACAATTACAAACCTTCATCTTACATTTGTCAGCTCAATTACAAAAGAGCAACTATAAGCATGTATCCTCAAGTTCATATGAACACTAGTGATATGAATAAAAGATGTGATGCTTATTATTAATGGAAATATCTTTTTCCCTTATTATCTTTTCTGTTCCACTTTAGGTGGCCAGTATTTCTCTTGGATAAGGAAAATATCGAGTGTGTCCATGACCATAACCACGACCACTGCCACAACTACGACTATAACGATGGCTTCTGCTGGAGCCAACAACATTCACTTCTGGGAGTGCTGTTGAGCCAGTTCATCTAGCTTCATGATTTCTCAATAATAACTCATGTTAAAGCTGTCAATTTTGGATACCCTTTTTCTCGATATTGTTACTGTAGAACATGAAAAGTGGAGAATGTCTTCTCCAATATAACTTCATCAGTAACTTTTTCTCCGTAAAATTTTTAACTAAGATGTAATTTTATACATCACGGAGTTCACGGTTTTACAATCTTGCAACTTCAGATGCAACCATTCATACCGTGCAGTGGGTAGTACGACCATCTTCAGGTGGTCAAATCTTTCTTTTTATCCACATGACATATGGATCTCCTTGTTTTTAGCATTTAAATGCATTTCTGTATGACATATAATTTTTTTTTTCAGAAATATCAAGGGTTACAAATTCGAATTTAGCGAGATCAATAAATGCGTACCTGTCTTCTGGCTTTAATAACGGCAGAAACTCGTGCTGATAACGTGTTATAAAATTAGGGTAGTGTTAGAATAAAATCTACACACTACACACTAAGAAAATTCTAACTATTATTTGCACAAAAAAATTTCTCTTCAAACTTCTCTCTTTCTTTCTCTAATCTTTCTTTCATTAATATTTCTTTCACAAAATAATGGTGTATTACAAGCTTAGAGAATAGCTATATTTATAGAGCTCTAATTAGTGGATTACATCATGGCATACATCATCTTCCACTAATCTTAATTAGTGGTGTCTCCACTAAATGGTGGACATCCATAAAAATCTTCTATAATAATTCACATAAATCCATAATTAGTGGAGCCTCCACTAATTAATAAAGATTCCAATAATTCATAACACTTTCTTATTTTTGGTTGTGATAGGTGGTTTTCTAAATTATTATTTCATTTACCAAATACCAAAAAAATTATCAACCAAAGTTAAAAACTCTAGTTTGAGGTGACATGCATATAGAGTAGGTCTTTTTTTTTTTTTTTTTATAACTCGAATATTTGAGTTTCGCTCTATTATTATGAGATTATGAGTCATCGCCCCAAATTTATATCTAAGTAAACTCAAATTTAATTGTACTCAAGTAAAATAGGTATTTATCTAGAGTAAGTTTTTTTTATGTATGTTGGAGAAAAAATATTGATAAATGGTAAATTTATGACTGGCTAAAGAAATTTTTTTTTTATATATCAAGTAAATGGTAGACTTGCATAATATATAGAGTGTGTTACTAAAAAATAATTGGTGACCTTTATTTGCAAAATTTAATAAAATAATATCTGAGGTGTGATTAGGTCGCGGTTCATTTCATGAAAATGCACCTCTTTGTAAGCACATGGTCCAATTCTCATCTTTGCTCTTTATGTCACTCCCTTTATTTTGAAATAATTGTCATTTAAAAAAAATATTTCATTTCTAAATTTCTACCACTTTAGAATTTTAACAACGTATTTATTATTTATTTTTCACTTAGATTCTTATTTTATCTAAATATATATACTAAAAATAAAGGGGAAGTAAATTGTCCGTATAGATTTCCTAAATAGTTTCTTTCTTTCTTTTTTACCTTTTCAACTTCTCAAATTAAATGGTGTAGATCTAATAGAATATATTGTATTTCATTATGGATAGTGTTAATTTTATCAACACTTCCAACTAACTCATTAAATTGTTGAGTTTCGTTTGATCGTTCGTAGATAAAGTGGACATTTAACATAATTTTTTTTAAAAAATATATGAATATTGTATTATCTGCTCTATTATTATTATTATTATTATTATTATTATTATTATTATTATTATTATTATTATTATTATTATTATTATTGTATTAATCTCATCGACACATTATGAAGAGACTTTAGCTCTTCTCCTTCCTTACTCGAGTAATATGTGGTTATGTTTACACAAATGATTTAGGGCCTTTCGGGATTGGAACTATTGAATCACTCTGCACTATGTGCAAAGATCTTACCCGATGATTAAATAAAGTACCACAAAAATTGATTCTTTACAAGTGTATAATTCACACACAAATCAAGAACCTAAGTCAGAAATGTGAGAACAAAATCTATATAGACAACGGTCAAAAAACAAATAAGATATGACAATCATAAAAGGAAAAACAAATATTCACTCTTGCAAACTTTGATAGGGATTACTCTCTTAGTTATGTTCATATGTTTCCCTTCATATGAAAAAAAAAAGAAAGAAAAATTATAAACTCAAAAATTTCCAGTGAACAATTATAAAAAATTAATTATTAACTAATAATAAATAAATTTGCTTAATTTAGTAACAAAACTAATATTCAAAGCAATAATAAAAAAATTATTTGACCTTTAGACAATACTAAAATATACACGACAAATCCAAAATGGAAAATATCCACAAAATAACTAATAAAAAGAAACAAACACATAGAAATTATAATAAAAAAATAATATTAATCCCAATTGTGCTTTGGTAAGTTTTTGCACTTTGTTGTATTTTGCTATGTACAACAATATATAATAGACATCTCTAAATATATAGATGCAAAAAATTTATTAAAAAAAAAGGAATTCAATGAAAAGTATCTCAAGTTTCTTTCTTCAAAAATTCTTACCGTTTATAAAAATAGAGCAACTCCTAATCAATTGGTTTATCCTTTTAACTCCCATTAAATACATATGTCTTTAAACAATATACACTGAAAAATAGAATACATTCACAATTTACAAAAATAGAATACACTCACAACTGTCATATAATAATAAAAAACTCCTATGATAATTTATTCAATAGTATTCCAAATATTGTCATCCTTTCCAATATTACGATTCACAAATACTTCAAAATTCTTTTTGAAAAGACTAGTCAGCTTTAACAGTGTGTCGTCATAGGCTTTCTTATCGCACCACTATTGCCATTAGTGAAGAATATTAGTAAAACGTGATGAAGAAGTGGACAGGAGCATTGCAGCTCTTATGCAATTAGGAGATCAAGAATATTTGGTTATTAATAGTATCTGCAGGATCTAGGATGGCTGAGGGTATACCCTCAATCTCCTCTTGAATTTCAAGCCCAAAAAATTGAGTTTTCTTGTATTTTGCCTTCAAAAGAAATAAGGAAACAAATATATACAAATAAAATAAATACAATAATGAAATTAATACAAGAAGAAGTGAGCTATCATATTGTAGAAATTGTCATTGAGGCAGGAATCACAGTCTATACACTTTTCAAACTAATGAATTGGAATTCATTGATCTTCTTAGTAGACAACCAGGCTGATTCAATGATAGAATTGGAGCAGTCAAGGAAGATCTTGTGTTTTTAATACAATAATGAAATTAATGTGTTGATGAAATTAACATTTACAAAGAACGGGAAGAGGTAAATTTTTTTTCATAATGTGCTAATAAGATTAATACAATAATGATAATAGTTATTATAATAAAATAGATAATATTAATTTTTTTAAAAAAATACTAAATGTCTACTTTATCCATGAACTACTGAAAGAATCTCAACCATTAAATATGTTAGTTGGAAGGGTTGATGAAATTAACACTATCTATAATGACATACAAATGGTTCGATTAAATTTACACCATTAATTGGAGAAATTGAAAAGGTAAAAAAATAAAAATTATTAAGAAAATCTATAAGGACAATTCACTCATCTTTTCACTTTTAGTATATACATTTAGACTATCATGAGATTATTATTAATTGAAGATATGATAATAAATAATAATACTAGAGACATATAGGAATGATATATTCAACATTGAAAACGAAATAAATTAGCTTTACAAGACGGTATATGCAGCATTTCTAGTTACAAATTCTTATCATATAAATTGTTGTTTTTCATGACTTCTTAAGGCTTTTAAGATCATGCTACTTACTAAGCATATTAAAAAACTTACAACTTTATTTACAAAATAAAATGTATTAACTACTTGAGTGTATTTCTTCTACCTCAAATTAGAAGAGGACAAAGATTTTTCATTAGCAAACTGTGTCCAGTTTGGTCATCCTGTTTCTAATTATTGACATGATTATCATAAATGTTTTAGATTTATCTTTTAATCTCAACATATTATTCTCAAAAGTGTAAGAAATCTTAATTGTAACATTAACATTTAAAAGTGAATTCCTACAATTTGAAACATACGACCAACAAATGAAAACACATTAATCTTTCTATTCTTACATTTCAACATTAGCAAAGATGAAAAATAGGATATGCAAAGAGTTAAAAGCAGAAATAATGTGAGATGCATCTACAAGGGGTCATACTAATATCAATGCACAACACTGGATGTTTTGTACATGCATAACTAATAAACTACAAAAAAATTATGCACAACTTACTTGCATTTTTTTGAAATATTACTATTAAAAGAATAATCAATTACCAATACGGGTATTATTTTTAACTTGAAATCAAAGAAAGTAAATTTCAAATGCATCTTATTTCATTCTTCGTCATCTAGCGTTAAAAAGTTAAAAAGTATACTCAAAAGCTATTAATCATATTCATGTTAAAAAACGTAATAGCAATTTTTTAAGTAATTTTTATTTTTTCTATTTTTTTACCTTTTCTAGTTAATAGTGTAGATCTAATAAATTTTTTTGTTTTTCATCGTAGATAGTGTTAATCTCATTAGTACGTCCAACTAATCTTTTCAATATTTGGTCGTCATTAATAAACTAGATATATAACATTATTTTAAATATATATATATATATATATTTATATATGAATATTTTTAACAACGGGCAAATCTCTATGGTGCCAACTAGTTTATTATAATTTTTCACTAAACTATCACATTTAGTTAGTTTTTAACTTTCTAAAAAAGATTATAAAGTCTTTTCACATTACAATTAAAGATTTTTAATAATTTCTTGAATCTTTTAGCTGTAATTATTTCAAAGTGGAAGAATTATATAATATTAATTTTAATTTAAAATCCCAAATCCCATTAAATTCATGGGCCATTTTTTAAAATTTTATACATTCTGACAACCTAAATTAAAAATTATTTGGACAAAATTTTATTTAGACAACTTTGGAGATGTGAAATCTATTCAATGCAATTCCAAGGGTTGGAATTCAAACCGCACTTAAATGTGTTGAGGCCTCCAACCTTTGATCCAATAAATGAATGGTTATTTTTTAATAGGACCAGTCATCCTGTGTCTGTACTCTTGGAACAATAGTTTCTTCAATTAAAAGCTTTTAAATCAATTAAATGAAAGTTTCAATTAAATCGAGTTGGGAATTTGACCTTTCCCTGCCATGGATTTAAATTTCACACAAAGCAGTAGCTTTATCATCATTACCTTGGCAGTACTTCCAAGAATCCATGGCCATGCCATCTAAAGAAGAGGATGGATCATTTCACTTTTTAATTTCAGAAGCATATGATAAAGAAAAGCAAATTGATGTTTTTTTTTTAGTTTTTTTTTTGACAAAATAGAAGGCGGGTTTAGAAACGACAGATCAATAATCCTTTTGCTTTTTAATGTTTGGGTTTATGTACTCGTCTTGCGAACATGTATTTAACAATAGACCTGTTAGTCATCAGGATATATGACGCAACGATAAAAGACAAGCTTATAAATAATAATATTTTTGCAAGATTACGGATTTAATTCTTGACTCTATAGTACACGTTTAAAAAAAAAAAGCCAATCACCTTGGGCAAAGCCTAGTAATGGAGCAAGTTGACAAGCCATTGCTCTACTTGGATTTAGGAGGGAGTCCCAAAGACGAACCTCACCAGGAGTAGCAGGAGTAGGTACCTGAGGGAGAGGACCTACAAGCAATTTAGCAATTCCTAGATGGGAATCGAACCCGCGACTTCGACCAACCCATCACAGGCATGTCACCTCAGGCCTTGCCAACTGGCCTATGCCCCGAGGCAGCCATTGCTCTACTGGTAAATAAATGGTAAGGAGAGAATTTCTCTTTTGTCAGTACCTTGGTCAAAGGCTTCTTTTCTTTTGCTTTCTTCTTACCATCTATTTACTGAATCGGATATTTTGAGTAATTATATCATACATTAAGAGTTGTATGATAAATATTATATATAATTTTATTAGTATGTGATATAATCATTTAAAATATTGGATGTACGTATTTTTTTTATTATTTTCTTATATTGTTAAATATTAGTTATGATTTAAAAATGCAACACGCAGAGGCAAATGTTTCCACTTCTTAAAGACGAAAACATCATTGAAGCACATGTGTTGCTCCCAGTGGTCAACAACAAAATCATCATTACTAAATTCAATTCTCTCAATTTTTTATAAAATAAAATTAAAGAAATGGTAATGTAGAAAAAAAAAGAATTAATCATTTACTACAGGATGTTTCTAAGTAAATCAATAACCATTCAGTCACGTTTTTTATAATTGTGTTGATTTTTAAAAAAAATAAAAATAAAGAACGGGGATTTTGAGTCCATACAAAAGGACATATTTATTTGGACAATAAATACCAAATTTAATTGGACGGATTCAAGTTTATATTTTTTAAGATTTAATAGAATGCTTTTATTAAATTCAATAGCCCAGCCTGATATGTATTTGGGCATTATTGTTGGGCCGTTGTCCTTTCGGCCGAGAGTGTTCATGTTCATAATATGACTGGCCCAATAACCAAAAAATCCGTATTTGCAGAAATGGGCCTTTCCTCGAACTGGTCCTTTCCGGCTTACCAACTAAACGGTTTCCTGCACTTTGGTGTTGCGTCGGAAAATGGATCCGAAGCATCCTGAACCACCATCGCCACCGTCATCATCTCTCCTTCGCCTCTTGACTGACTTCGACACTACCCTTTCTCTTCGCCTCTATTCCCTTACCAATCCTGTTCTCCCTTACTACCTCCTGAAATCTCTGGAAATCTCAGGCGACGGGAGGCTATTCTTCCCTGTCATCCTCTCCATCCTCCTCTTCCCTTTCTCCATCAATAGCAGCACCATCATTCCTACCACCGCCTACCCTTTGCTCCTCAATCTTCTTTTAGGCGCATTTCTTGATCTCCTCGTTATTGGTCTTCTCAAACATCTTATCCGCAGACCTCGCCCGGTCTACAATAAGAACATGTTCCTTTCTTTTGCCGTAGATCACTGGTCTTTTCCCAGCGGCCACAGCTCAAGAGTCTTCTTCATTGCTGCTACGTTTTACTTTTACTCCCACTGGGTACAGGATTTCTTGATAAAGCTTGAATTTAACCATTTCCTGGTGGATTATTTTGTTCCCGTTGTCGCTGTGTGGGCCGTGATTACTTCAATTTCCCGGGTTCTTCTTGGACGGCATTTTGTGTTCGATGTTTTAGCTGGGATGTGTTTAGGCGTTCTAGAATCCTTGTTTGTGTTTCGGGTTTTCAATTATGAGAATTTGAGCTCATTTTTCAGATGACAATTGCAAATGTAAGTTTTTTCTTTTCAATTTTTTGTACTTTTTTGGATTGCTTCGGAATTATTATGGATATGTACTTTTATTTATTGCAAGAAATACAATTTTTCGTATTTCCTTGTTTCTGTCCCAGTTTGAAAATTTGGCTGGTATTTTATTGCTTGTTTTCTTTGTTTACTTTGTATTTTGCTGCACTTGGCAATCAATTATTGCTGTTACTACTGAATCTTGATTCGCCATTATGCCTTGCAGATTGATGCTCTATTTAGAACTAGTTCTTATAGATAAATTTCATTGCAGCTGAACTTTTGAGTTAATGGTTTTACCTGGTCATGGATAAGCAATTATTGCACGACATTGTTATATGTCAAATGGGGATTTTATCCATCTCTCTAAGGTGCCTTATTGCTTGGTTTCTGTTCAGTGGTTGAATCAGCAGAATAGTAGAGGTCAGATGCTGTCATAATTTACATGCAATGGTAAGTTATCTGTAAGATAAACTTTTCCAATTAGTTATCTGGTAGTTTCCTAAGAAATAACTACATCATTTCATGGCTAATGCAAATATTAGATGAATTTTGTGGTCCTCACACGGGCTGTTTATATTTGGACTTCAACTAATGTTGCATTTCACTCAATACCTAGTACTTTGTTAAACCTTTTGTATTTGTTTTCTTAGAGATAATCAATTATGATGAATCAAACTTGAGATAAATCCACCAATAATCTATAAACGTAACTGATTAGCTCTTTCGGAATAATCCTCTAGCATGTAAGTTTTTGTTTTACCTTTTTATCTGCTCAAGAATTATTTTATCAACCTTCAAGAGTTCCGTATTCAATGCTAAGAGCTACACTTTGAGGTTTTAAATGTACAGTTTTCTTTAGATAGCTGGTAATATATGTAGATGATTAGAAGAGCTTCAATAACTTAAGAGATGTGCTGTAGGTTAAGAAACTAATCTGATACTATCACCAAGACACAGAAAGGTATTCATCTGATAGGTATCCTTAACCTTTTTGTCCCAGTTTGTACCTGGTGTTATGGACAGCCAAGAGCATGCTTATTCCCCTTTATGTTTAGATGCTTCTGGCAATGGTTGGTGTTTTTCCTAGCCCAAGTTTCAGTTAGTTCATACTACCTGCTCTTGCTTACTTGCCTGCTGGCTAATGTCTTTCCTTATTTGGAACTTCTTTCCTATTGCTTGGTCTTTCTGGTACCTTTCAACACCAGTACTTGTCTCCCTTCCCTGGTCAATCAAGCTTTGACAAGTGACTCTTGGTTGGGGGGTCAAGGAGGGGACCAAGTATCTACTTAACTGCAAAAGGGAAGATGAGAGAGTGAGAATGCGTGACTGCCTATTGAAAGAAGGTAGAAAACATCATCTGCCCTTCTTTCTTCACTCTCATTCTAGAAGGCATTGCGTCAAGCATCATGGGATGAAGGTGATTGCTTATTGTTATACCGAGGAAGAGGATTCTCAACAGCAGATATAGTAAGGGATAAATTAACTATAGCAAAGAGAGGATCTGTGAACAGATAAGAGCAAAGGCAAGACAGATAGTGAGATAGCTTATATGCGACATCTTATTATAATAGAATATATAATAGATATAGAAGTGTCTGCAGCATCCCATAGCAAGAGTTTCTTGATTATCAAGGGAGAAAAGCATATGGATGTTTGATCCAAAATGTATTTTATCCATTGAAACCTTGTAAAGAATCTCAGCTATTTTCTTTTCCTGATATGCAGTATCTAGGCGCTGCAACATGAGCATCTTGCACTGTGGGTCTGGAAAGAGCAATATGTAAATGGTTTTTGTATATGTGGATAAATTGTTTCCATGTTCTTTTTCTTCTTCTTCTATTCTTTTTTTATTATTTTTTTTTCTCTCTCTCTCTCCTCCTAAAGTTAAAAGAAAAATTACATGAAAGAGGATGAGGCATCCTGAAGAAATTAAAATAAAGTAAGATTAAAATTTACATGAGACAATGGAAAATAACTTGTCCCAAAGTATTCTATAGGCATGTACTGATCTTTAGGAATCTTGTTATTCCTTTCCTTCCATATCACTCAAAAACTTCCAAGCCAAGCATATTGCCACAGAACTCTTTTTCTTAGTCTTGACAAAACCACAAAATTTTATCTGCATGAGTTCTAGACCGAATAAGCCACCCACTTCTCATCCACCAAAGCAAACGAGTTCCCCCAAATACTTCCTTGCTGTCTGACAGTGAAGGAAAAGGTGAAAGAGTTCTCGGTTCGTCTCTGATAAATGGTTGTGCAAAATCTCTTACCTCAGGTTTGTTCTGGCAACTAATAGTACAGTTGTGATTCTTTTGGACTCTTATTCTTTGAAGAGATGGAACTGATTTGTCTTTCCCACATTTCCTCTCTTTGCTTCTTATATGATGTTTATTGTTTTGTGCTCTCTTCATCTGTGCAATTCGTCCTATATTATCACCACATGCTTACCATTCAGATGAACTTCTACGTAGTTAATTATCCATGAAAATCAAGTTTATGGGATAGGACTTTGTTTTATGAAATTTACGAACTTCTAAATGAAATCAACTATAATTAAGTTGTTTGTAGAGCTAGCAGGTGTTGTGCAGTTATGGTTCCTTCCCATGTACGTGTTTCTTTTTGTATAAGAAACCATATCTATGCATTTTGTCTCTATAACTTGATGTGCCTGTGTTGTACAATGTCTACATTTTTGTAATTTCATGATACTCTGGGTTACAGTAATTATATTTGCTTCCTCTTTAACACACCTTAGTTATGCAAGTTTGGTCCAATGTGCCTCAATCAGCCTGGGCATTTACTGTCTTGATTTCTTTTACTGGCTTATGGAAACAGTCAAATCTTATGTTCACACTTGTGTAGAATCAATATCGTACCTGAAAAACTAGTATATGCCTGTATAGAATCAATATCGTATCTGACTGGGGATTTGGATACGAATTCTTGAGTTGAGGATTTCTGTTACTCCCATAAAGTTCTGTTTCTGTGTCATTTGATTGACTGTTGAAGCTTGTACAAAGGATACCAGTTGAGAAATTATATATTATTAGAGGTTCATCTTTGTAACCACATTTTTAGGTTTTGTATGAGAAGCTCTTCCTGGATGAATGTTTCTCAAGTTTTGAAACCCATATGCTTGTTGAATTCAAAGTGCTATTATAATGTACTGCCTTCTTCCATCTGTTCGAGGACCATATACGTGAGACGGTCCCTTGCTCTGCAGTGCCATTTGCTTGGAATAAAGCAACACATTCTTGGAAATTCACATAAATCATCTAATGGGCAACGAGGCCTATTCTGTTGGCTATTGGGGGGGGGGGGGTTTGAGGTTCACGTCTCTTACCACATAGTAGTTTGAATTGTTTAGTAACATCAGTTCAAATCGTGTATCCACTGAGAGGTCATATTTTGTGTTTTGTTTGGTTCGACGTGCAAAAAGAAAAGAAAATGTCCTCTCAAAGGGGGTGAAAGGAGTTGTGCATCTTTTTCATCAATGGGGATGTTTATCATGTGGCCTGGAGGAACCAAAAGGATTTCAGTTCCGTGTTCTGTGTAGTTTTGGATCTCCTTTTTGATTTGGATGGAGGGACTATGAGACGAGACTGGTTACACACTTGTCTAATGCCAATGCCTTAGTCTCTAAATCTTGAATCGTGAATCGTGAATCTTCATTTTCTGTCTTCTTTGCTACAAGGGAGAATAGAAGTGGTCCAGTCTCTTGCCATCGAGGCGATAACTTTCTTGATAAGCTTAGAAGCACGCTTTCAGCTTTCATGGGTCACACCAAAGGACATTTGGGATTGAATTGCACGAGCTAGTCTCCGTATTGTCCTTGTGGATGGTCCCTCTGAGTCATAACACTTCAATTGACTGTGGATGTAATTGCAATTGTAATTGGAATTTTGCAAAAGAATAAGCAGATGAGTGATGCTTCTGTAGATAATCCATGATAGCCTGCACCAATGGCAGTGTTCAGCAATACCACGAATGATCATATCACAAACTCCACCGAAAAATACAAGGCTTCCTGTAGAATTGGATTTGGACTAGTTTCTGCAGTCATGGTGTTTGATCTCAGGCCTCAAAGACTGAGCTGTTGCAGAATGCCAGATTCTTTGGTCTTGGTCAAGTTTTGTGGCTGATCCGGGCAACACATTTATTCATAAATGTATGAGTCTGAGGTGGATGATGTACAAGCATCTGAATTCTGAATCCCCCACTTATCATCTCTGTATAAATTTGTGATTGCAACCCTGAGCTGAGGCCTGAGATTGCTGCAATAAAAACATGTGATGTGAGGCTACATTTCATTTCTGAGGCTTCTGATGTCATAGGCTGAAAAGGATCCAGTAGAGAAATACAAATGCTACTAGGACTGACGTCAATGAAAGGGAAATGTTGGAAGAACTTGAAGAAACGAAAGCAGATCACCTCCAGAGCCTCTGTCCACTTTACCCCACCAAGTATGAATTACGATGGCCCAGGTGAGTTTTCCTTTTGTTTTCTTAGTCCTTTTGCTCTGTGCGGCTATGTTTTTTGTTTCTTTTTGGGAGGACTGATTTTTCTTTTCTTTTTGTTTCTTCCCAATCATTTCTTTTACGTGGTAAAGTGCTTTGTTGCCAAACCAGAAGGAGCTCAAGGCCCAGGAGACTTTGCCGGTCCGGCTTGCATGTGAGCCTAAGAGTCGGCAATCTTGGCAAACACTACAAAATAGCATCAGTTCCATGACTTGGGAAGAGCGATAATTTGAAAAAGGCCGAAACTCAAGATAAATCTGGAGCTTCATTCTTGAACCATATACAGAGAGAAACCACTTAGAGCTAGAAGGGACCTTACCTTCTTCTTCCTGCTCCTACTCCTCTCTCTCTCTCTTTCTCTCTTTTTGGTTATTTGAAACTGAGAATAAGACAGTAAAACATAGCTTCATGAGTCAAGTATCTAATTGTTACATAAATGTTCATGCCGTCTTTATAGGACAAAAGTTGAATTAAAAAAGTTTAGATCACTTATTACCTTGTCTTCGATTATCGTGGTAAATGACTTGCATGTGGAAAAAGGTTAAAGAACCAAACGAATAAAAACGATACAGTATATGGCTTGTTCAGTTAGTCAACGTCATTAGCACTCTAAATCCCCATCAATAAAGATGATCGGAAAAGCGTTGGGGTAGCATTCACAAAGTGGCATAAAGTTCAATAATTGATATAGATGCACGGTCGATGTGCTAATAAATGTGCCCGCTACAGAAATCGTTCAGAACAAGCATGTTTGGTGATTCTTGAGAAAAAAATAAGAAGACCCGAGTATTGCTTTTGAACCAAAAAAAGGTCTGGTCACATCAACATTTAGCAGAAATGAAGACACTAAAGGTCTACATTTGAGGCATGGTGCAAGTAAGATAGTTCTTCCCCTTGAATGGAGCCTCAATAATAAACCACATGAAAAATGATCTTTGTCTTTGAAAAAACAGAAAAAAGGTAAGGAGATGAAATTATTAGAATGGACGCCATGTGTTTGTGAAATGAAAGATTGAGGAATGGCCATAGGAAACAGCAAGAAATCCCTTCGTCAAGGCTTGGTTGCAAAAGATTAATCGGCATGGGTAGGCACATGTCTTGCTGGAGGGACACACATAAATTGAAATGATAGAAAGCATTGAAAAATACTTGTTGATAATAATAATAAAGGACGTTGGACTTCTCTGGGGGCCCTGTCATTAGTGCTCCATTGAGTTGTTTCCCAACTGGAGTCTGGAAGATCGGTCTTCCTCCCGCCTTAGATTTTGAGACTTTTTAGGGGAAATAGTTCCCATGTTAAGTACTTGCGAAACATCGAATTCATAGCCAGTTGTGTATTCTTCTCCTCACTCAACCTTTCAATCTTCTTCACACTCTCCCTAGTTGTTGACGAAATCATTCTACTACCACCCCCGACCCCCACCCTTCCTATACCAAAAAGATTATAGGCTTTTGAGTTTTTGATACCTCCCTAGCTAAGGCTGTTCGGTGTGATTATTCCCCCCTTGTCAATATCCAGTAAATGCATACTACACCTTTATTCTAACAACCAAACAACTAGATTGAGCTATGCCCCAAAACTCTCACAAACTCTGTTGGTTGGGTTTGGTCTACGGTAGGATAGCTCTTATGAAATGGAGTGCACCGCTATTGGTACAAGAAGAATTACCCTTAATTACAAACTTTCAAAAAACATAAGATTTTATATATTTAATTTTTTTTAAATAGTCAAGCTCACGAAATATGTAAAGGGGATACAGTATTTATGGGCAAATTACCCAATCTTGCTTGGCTACCATGAGAACGTTACAAGAGACATTTACAATGCAAACACTAGAGCCTCACCACACTCTTCTTGTCTAAGCCTAGTGTTACAAAGGAACACTCAAATGTGTCCCGGCTGTGGCAAAGGTTGGCTTGTGTAGTGCTACTGATCGCGACGCAGGATTACTTGTACAAATAGCCGAACGATATATAGTATAATAATTTTTGCGTAAAATGATATCTTTCTCTAGGTAGAATTACTTGAACAAATCCTTAATATAATAAAAACAATTCAATTTGTCAATGTTAAAAACGCTGGCATTTGATAATATAAATAGTTTACTTTCAAATTGATTCATTTTTTTTAAGAAGGGGAGGGAGGAAGACAAGGAATAGGGAAGGAGATAATGGAAAAGAATGAAACGTAATTCGGAATTGAATTCGAGACTTACGTTTCGAGTATCAATCCTTCTATCATTAGAACATGTTATTACGGAATCAAATTAATTCATCTCAAACTTATTTTGTTATTTTATAATAATAAAGAATGGGAAGAAAACTTGAGATGTTTCAAACCTATCCGAAAGAATTTGGGATACCATACCTGAATTATTACATTAAACATTGGCATTAATCATTGTTCCTACCAAAAGGGAAAAAAAAAGAAAGGAGGGCGGGGGGTGGAGGTTCATTTGTTTGGGGTGCTTTGTTCGTATATAAGTACTGAAAATTTCTCTATAAAAGAAAAGGTTGGTCAAAGAAATGAAAATAGTACTCCATAATTCTCTTCCAGCTTGTCAAATTTTGATAATATCCTAATAAAATTGAAAAGGGTTGTATATGAAAAGAAATCAAAGGGGACAGGAAGTGAGGCTTTGAGTCTAGTACCAACATGCAAAGATCACATTAGAAAAACTAGCAGTGTGTCCTATAAAATTATATGGCACAAAAAATCTACCCTAAACGTGGTGTCACGTTTCCAATGACCATAAAAGGAAAAAAGAAAATAGAAAATTTGCTCCTATTCCTTATGAAATGTCATATAACAACTGACTTTTACTCTTTGATGCTACTCCAAAAATGGATCCCTTAGGTGTTTCCTGTCTGTTTTATGTTGTTCGATGTTGATGTTCTCTTCTTCTTCTTTCTCCTCTATTATTTTACCCTAAAATTGCATTTATAATGTTTTTAAATTAATTAAAAATCAAATATATGATTATTTATTGAGTTATAATCTCAACTGAACACAGCTGATCTGTCCTTTTAAATACTGCACGTACAGTTGTCAAGATACTGATGCAGAGAGCTCATTTTGGAATCCCTTTGCCAATTAATGATGTTCCTCCCTTTGAATTGTATATAATATCAGAGGCTTTTTCTCCTTCACCAGAAAAGATTAATCGCAGCTATAGCGAAAGCGGGAAAGGAAAAACCATTGGGAGACAAGATCATTTGCATTATTTGTCTCCCTGCCATATTGTCAAATCTATTTCCTATCATGGGACTAATTTTGTCTATGATTTTCTTCTGTCTTAGTGGCCTTCTTTTTCATTTTTATATATGTACTGTCAAATGCTAAACCATGTCTGCAGGCGGGATTTTTAGAACCATAAAATCCATTCATTCTCGATGGATGTAACCTTGTTGTCACAGATATTCTTTCCAGTTGCATCAATGAACTAGATAATTGGATTAAATTCTTCCCCCACTGTCACAAATATCGTGGATGATACTTATTTCAATATAAATAAATCTTGTGAACAAATAAATAAGCATCCCGATCCCTGATCAGTCACAGTATTATACTATCATGCAATGGCCGGCCTCTCACGTTTTTTCTTGAAGCTTTAGGGTAGTGGTCTTGTCTCTCAACCCATACAAGCCCTCAAATTTTATAATCTTATAATTCACACAGACAAATATATATATGGAGAGAGAGAGAGGTGGTGGTATCAAATCAAAATGAGAAAATGGACTAGTTTTGAGGCGTCCTCGTCTCTTCTAACACATGCAAGAACCATGTGGATGCCCACCATCAAAACATCAGCTACAAAGCTTCGCATAAGCATTGATCACTTTTACACTAAGGAAAAAATATCTTGTTGATCTTGTTGATTGTATAAAACAAATGTTATCCCCATCTCAATCAGAGCAAGCAGGCCTGCAAAGGAATGAATAGGAACACTAAATAATGGAGTGAGAGTTGATTTATTATGCAAAGAAAGTGGTAAGGATATGTGAAGTGAGATTTTGTGTGTTTCTCATTTCTTTACAAGTAGTTTTTGCCTATTTAAGATAATGCTTTTTAACTTTGAAGAGACTAATGAGTAGACTAACTTAAGTTTTCATGGACCCTAAATTGATAGGGTTCTAACACAAGATAATAAGGACACAAGTGGCTATGAAGATAACATAGGAAAATTGGTCTCACAAAGGCCTAACACCATTATTGATAGAAGTGAGTGTTTATGATTTGATTTGCTACCCTAAACTTGGAATTTGATATTGACATCAACTCCAAGTGGCTGACTCCTTTTAAGAAAACAGGGTCAGTTAATCCTTTTCATTGTCCCTAATGTTTTTACTATTTTTCACTTGTGTTTAGTTTCAAACTAGCTAGGTTTTGGACATTGGACAAGAGATGAAAATGAGAGAAAAGGTGTCAATTCTTCCACTTGCTGTTTTGTGCGGGCCAATGAAAGATGACACACAAGTAAAAGTCATTTACCTCAAATTTCTCTTTGCCCTATTTTATTATTTGTGTACCAGTTTACTCCATGAGATGTTCCTTTTGGCCAATATCTGCCCAACAAAAATTTGAAATGATATTAATACCCTTAAAACATTGGAAATTCTTGTATGAACCCGCTGCATGTGCAATGAATGTTTTAGATATTTATACAACGTGCATTGAAAGTTTTATAGTAAATGTTATGTATAATTTTATTTGTACGTAACATAAACTCCTAAAGTAATGATGCACATATATCAGATTCACGCAAGAATTTTCCTTAAAACATACTCTCCATTCTTAAAATTATCAATTATATATATATTTTTTGAATTATTTGTTATTTTTTAAAATTAATTAATTTATTATTTTTTTCAATTGTAAATTTATATTTATTACTCCCTTAAATCATAATATTAATTAATTTAAAATTTTTAAAATGACTTTTAATGTTCAACAATGATAATATAGCCATTTTCACTACTTAAAAACAAAAAAGATCCCACCAAAATTTTAAAAAAAACAGTAAATCCATAACCTGCGTTAAAACTATACCCTAAACTTGAACTAATTAAACATTAAGGGAACATGTGCCTCATTTTATAAGAGGAAACGGCCGGTACTGCCCCTTGACAACGGGAAGCGAAAATCCAAGTAGCAGATAGGAAACCAACCGGGTAGTTAGCTGCTTTATATGGAGGCTTGTGAAACCTGGCCCGATATCGTCAATTAGAATAGAAAATGATGGTGACGGCACTATCAATTCAGCCACACGATTCAGGCAAGGAATCAGACAAATGCATTTTACTCCTCAGTCCTCTTCCTCCCTATCTAAGCTTGCAACTAAACCAAAAAGTTTGGTGGTCCTCTTCCTGAATCCTCAGTGAGTATACTGACACGGCAGTCCTAGCAGCACTGCAGCACCTCGGAGCAGAGCGGAATGAGTCAAGAATCCTACTATCAAGAGTCGAGAGGACAGAGCCTGCATTTATGTGGAAACAGAAAACCCCCGGTTACACAGTAAATGGTAGCGTGGAGTTCCTATAACCAACGCCTTGGAACTTGGTTACTTTCATATTAATAGCCAGCGACCCAGGACCTTGGAGTTCCTGGTCCATGCATGGCTTCGGAGTTCAAACAAGGACTATCCATAATCCATTCCTTTTAGAAAAATGTCCATGCATGGTACATGGAATCGGGAAGACGCTCAAGGTCCAGTGTCCGGACACAGTTGGAGCTTTAATTAAATTTGCTGCCGGAGGGTGCTCAAAGGACATCTACCTTTTCTGGTACATGTGTTTTCCATCGAAAGAATTAGAATATGGCAGAAAAAGAATTACTATTACAGATGTTTTGCACGTTTTGTTCATGAAGATGACATTTATGTAACAAATCGTGCTCCTAGTCATGAACGCCTGGCAAATGGTTAATGAAAACAAAGCCTATTGCACGGATTAAGATGAACGATCTTTCACTTAATTATTCCATCAATTCAAATATTACGCATTTTGACCAGAACAAAAACCGCATTTGTAAAATGCATCCAGATCAATTCAAGATTTGCTTAGACGGGTAAGTCTATTGATTCCTTCATGTTCCAAAAGGGATGATAGTGATCAAAAAGCCCAAATATATATTACATTGCATTCTAAAATTGATTAGTGACCAAGGTAGCACAATAATAGAAATGTTCAATTCAAAAATGATTAATACGAAACACAACCAATAATTCTACACTACTAGGATGGAAGAAGTACGTACTACAACACATCATATTCTTTATTTGTCTCTTCTTGAACTCTACCATAACTCTATATATTTAATAATTTTTATTATATTTAAATAAATTATTTCCATTTGTTCTTCGAATACTCCTTATGGTGTGAGTGGACAACAACCCATCTCAAATTAAAATTCCACTTTAGTTTAAAATAATAATATTAATTTAAATATTTTTTCAAAAATTATCATATATCCACAATATATCATGCATATTCTCCCATTTTAACCCCATATTTATCTCACATATTTGATAATTTTTTCTTATATTCAAACAAATTCATTTTAATCCATTCACGGTCTAAATATGCCTTTAGATCTACCTTAACCTCACATATTTTATAATTTTTTATTATATTTAAACAAATTCATTTCAAAATAATTACTTTCCAAATACACCAAATTGTTATATCCAATTTTCAACGAAAATTAACAACTACACACGAATTTTATTTTAAGTCACCAATTAGTAAGTTCAATTATGTAAGGAGTTACTCCCAAAAATATCTGACAAGTTCGAATCTTTAAAACCTAGTTAAGTGTTAAATATTTGAATAAACAGAAAGTTTAAGTATTGAAAAATAGTGCTTAGTAGTGAAAAAAAAAAAAAAATCGAACACGAATGCTAATGTTTTCCAAGATAGATAAATTGGTGAATTTAGTCTCTAAACTTTTTTACTTTGACATGATTAGTCTGTATTCTTTTTTTTAACCTTTATAGGTCCTCTATCTTTTTTAATTTGATATATTAGGTCCTCTATTTTTTTAATTTGATATATTAGGTCCTCTATTTTTTTAATTTGATATATTAGGTCCCTATTCTTTTTTTAAAATTTTATAGGTCCTCTATCTTTTTTAATTTAATATATTAGATCCTATCTTTTTTAATTGCTCATAGTTTGCAATAGAAGCAATTTTAGATCACAATTATCTGATATTTTCGATAAATCGAGATTATAGATATTATAATCTAGTGACTTGACCGTTGTAGCAATGAAAGTTGATTTTTCGGTACCAGAAGGTCCGTATAAGAGATAACTTAGCTTCCATACCAGGCCAAGTCGGTAGTAGTACTATTTGGACTTGATGACCTAATATATCAAATTAAAAAAAAAATAGAGGACCTAATATATCAAATTAAAAAAGATAGAAGATTTATAATTTTTTTTAAAAAAAGAATAGAGACCTAATATATCAAATTTAAAAAGATAGAGAACCTAATATACAAAAGTAAAAAGATAGAAGACCTATAAGGTTAAAAAAAATAAATAAGGATCCATCATGTCAAAGTAAAAAAAATCAGGGACTAAATTTACTAATTTGCCTTCCAAAATAAATTGAAAGTACAAAAAATCAGTTTTAGAGGAAGAAAAGCAAATGAAAAAGAAAGGATGTCGGAAAATGAGTATCTTTTCCCTTATTTTTTTATTTATTGGGGTGCGTTTGTAAATTTAGATATTTTATGAATGAGAATCAAATAATTCTTATTTGTCCAAACTAATGCACATAGTAAATATAGATCTATGAAAGGTCGTGAAGGATAAAGTTCATAGTAATTAACCAAAGTTAATGCAATTGTAATAATCAAGATTTTATTTATTTCAAATCTTAAATTTTTCTTTTTTTGTACGTGCTAGTGAAAGTCAAATGTATTTAGGATAAAAACTATTTTGAGATGAATTTATTTAAATATAATAATTTTTTTTTAAATGTAACTAATTCTTATCTCAAACCAAAATAACTTTAATTTAAATAATTTTATTTTTTAAAAATTATCATATACTCACAATACATTATAATATCTCTCTTTGGCTCCACTTAAACTTCACATCTAACTCACATAATTAATAATTTTTTATTATATTCACTTATTCACATCTTAATCCAATTCTTATATAAGTATAGTCTAAATATATAGGGCAATGATAAGAGTAAATGAGGAGGGGAAGTAAATGTAGGGGTAAACCCATTTACCTCATTTGGTTAGATATAGACGTAGAGGGGAAGTAAATCAGAAGGGGTATCACTCTCCTCCCACATCAACATTTTCTCCCCTCCCAATTTGGAGGGATTGGGAGAGAGAAAATAGGGTGAGAATAATAATGACAACATTGATTACATTTTTAATATTAAAAATTTTAATAAAATAGATAATGAAGGATAAAATAGTAAATTAAATTAATTATTTTATCTCTTTTTCCCTCTCATTCTCTTCCTATGTTTACTCCAACCAAATAGGATAAGAGTAAATACATTAACTCTCCTAATCGAAGTAAAATGTGCCACTCATCCTCTCCTTTTCTCTCCCCCTCCCCTTCGCGCACCAAAATAAGCCTTAAGCTTATTTCGTTGGAGTGAAAATAGGAAGAAAATGAGGAGACGAAGTAAATTCAAAATTTATCTCGTTTACTTAGAGTGTGAAAAGAGTAAAAAGTAAATGTAGAAGGAGAGTAGTTTCCTCTACATTAGCAAATCTCCCCCTTCCAATGTAGACAGAAATCACATTTACTTCCTATCTTCACTTTAACTAAACAGAATGAATGTAAGTAAATGTATTTACTTCCCCCTAGTGGAACTGTTGAAGTAAAATGTGTCACCCCTCCTCTTCTTTTCTCTTTCTCTCCTATTCGCGAACAAAAACAAATCTTTAAGTAAAAATAAAAGAGAGAATACTATATATTGGGTGTGAATGATAAATTTTAAAAAATAAAAAATAAAATTTTATTTAATATCAACTTATACTGTAGCCTACTAAATTGAAGAAAAAAATCATTGTTTTTATTATATTTTGCTGATCTAGAAAGAGAATTGAATAAATATTTAGCATAAGAATATGGGCATGGCGTTAGAAGGCAACAAAGTATCAAAGTCCAAAGTCCAAAGTCCAAAGGTGAGAAAGGATGGAAGAGTGAGTCTTACTCTGTAACGTGTCAGTCGTAGACCCACGCACATGTGGCGCGATTATCCACTGCCCACGCTCCTCCTGAGATCCGCTGATCCTCCATTCGAGGTTGACCACGCCCACGCTCATTTCAAAACCGTGAACCTCAATACTCGCTTCGTCACTTCCGCGCGTACCATCACGATATTACATTTGGCGTTGTTCCGTCGGTTTATTTCTTTTTACCAACTCTTCGAGGCTGGCTGGCTTCGAAAGCCCCGTTTTGAATCTACCAGAGCAGTGGTAGTTTTACCAATTGTTGTTGAATCCGAAGCCAACACGACAACGTCTTTGATTGTGTACGGACTCGTAATACTACGTGAAAACGATATAATCTTCCATTTTTAAAAATTATGTCAATTTAAATCATAATATAAAATTTAAAAATTTATTAAAATATATATAATTATAATAAAAAAATTATATTTTTAGATAAAAATAAATATTCATTAATTATTTTTAATACATTTTAAATAATTTATTAAAAAAATATATTTTTTATTAAAAGATAAATAAATTAGAAATATAAATAATAAATTATTTTTTATTTATGAAATTGACAAATATTTTGATAAAACAAAAATATAATTTTTTTACATAATTTTTAGAATAGAGAGAGTAGATTTTAAGATGGAGAATAGTACTCTCTTCCCATCCTTATTTATATGTTAAAACAAAAAAATTTGTAATGTCTTTTTTTATCTGTTACATTAAAAAAAATTAAGTAACATTAATATTAATTTTATTATTATACCTTTATATTAAATAGTTTTGAGAAATAAAAGTATAGTAACTTTAGAGATAAAATAAAATCAACAAATTTTGAAATAAGAAAACAGTTATGAGGAACATTAAATCTATAGAAAATTTTTGAATGTATAAATAAAGTTATATAAATTTGAGAGATTAATTAATTTTTTTAAAATATAAAAAATAGTTAAATGTGACAGATAAATATAAATGAAAAAAGTATAATATATCGTGAATATATAATATTTTTTTAATTTTTTTTATTTTATCATTATTTATTCTCGTCAACTAAAAAACTTTTTAAAATTTTTTTTCTGATTTCTTAATAATTTTTACTAACTAATAGCTATCATATGTGTTTAATAAGAGGTAAAATAATAGCTTTATTTGAATTATGATATTATTTTCAATTCTGTTAATATAGTAAAAGGTTTTATAGATATTTATTTTTGAAATAAAATAGCAAAAAATAAAAATTATTTTAAATTAAATATAATTGGATTCCAATTACACCGAAGATGCTTAAGCTTTATGTGATATTGTATCATTACTTCGACTACAAGAAAGAGACAAGAAAATAGTGTACTTAGTAAAAACTCGAATCGTTTTCCCATTCGGTGGTAGTTCCGTCTTTGGTGCCAAACAGTGGTAAAAAGTGAGGCCCAATAAATGATTGTACGCACCACCGCTTTTATTGTCCAGTCACGGTCTTTTTTCATTTCTTTGACTGCTTTTTATACAATTTGTCAAAATTACTTGGAGCAGTGTACTAATTAGAGGTGGTATTGGAATGATATTATTAATATCAAATTAAATTTATAAAAAAATAATTACTATATTTTAAGGAAAATAAATTAATTACAAAAAATCTACATTGTGAAATGAAAGGTATATTGTGAATTGATACCATTTTGTAAATTTTTTGTTATAATTTTTCTCCTCTTTATTTTTTAAAATTAAAATATCATTTTTTATACATTTTTTTAGTTGAATTTATATCTTAATATCTGTTATACTAAAAAAATAATTAAAAAAGGGAGGGGTGGGTATGCCTAGTGGGATGCCGAATTTAGAATATCTTGATTTAATAAAAAATTTATTAATGGAACTATTATTTTAACTCTATAATAGTATATGCAATGAAATTCATTAAATGGAATTACAATTCCAATTTATATTCCAATTCTAGCAGCCAAACACAAGGAAGCCCTGTTGCTTGATATGAGCTTCCCTTTTTACTTTTAAATCTTTCCTATAATCCAACCCAAACAAGGAAAGAGTGAAGAGCAAAGACACTTGAAAAAAAAAAAAAGAATTATATATATAGAGAGATGGGGTAGTGGCCAAGAATAAATACTCGAAAATAATATATATAAAAGCATAGATAAATATTTATTAGAGTGAATTAAAATAATAAACTAGTGAATTGAGTCAAAATAAATCAAGTCATGTATATTTACAAGAGACAGATATTAAGAAGATGCAATAGGACTATGTACATCTTTGGATTTTAGGACTATTCTCTAGAATTAATTTGGTTTTCCTGTATTGTACGGGTTATTATAACTTACATATAAATTTAATAAATTTAAATAATTTTTATATTTTATTTAGGAAGAAAAGGATAAATTTATTTTATTTTTAAAAAATAATATTAAATTAAATACTATATACGTATAATCACTTGTATCCAATTAAATGAGATGACTTTTTATTTGATTAAGAGAAATATTAATTTGTAAATAATTTAAATTAGTAGGTAAGTATTAATTTATAAATAAATTAACTTAATTTAATTGAAAGATCACATCCCCTTATTCTTCATGTGAACTTAATATTTGTCACGACATGAATCCATTAAATTCAGATAAATTTGATATTTTAATTTAAAAAAACTCTTTACATTTTTTTTAAAAAAAAATCTCTATGTAACTCTAATATTATCAAATGTTAACATATGATGGTGTAAATGTCGTATCAGGAGCCTTCCGCAATTCTTTATATATATATATATAAATTTTGAGCCTTATTTATTTATTTATTTATACTTTGAAATCAAGTTAAGGTAGTAAAAAAAGGTAGATTCTACCTCGGAAATCTTCGCACTGGCTCGGTAATTTACTACTATTGAGCTAGAATTTGGATAATGCTTTAATTTAAATCGAGTTTCATCCTTTTTTTTTTTTAGAATGAGTTCGATCCCAATTAATTTTTTTAAAGAAAAAGGAAAAAAAGTGTTGGATATATGATCAGTAAACATTAAATTCAAGATTTTTTATTATATGAAGCAATGATGCAGAGGTTAATCTAGAACCCTATCCGTTGAAGAAGTTTTTTATTAATTGAATTATCATTTCACTTTAGAAATAAAGTATTTTTAAAATTTTAAATTTCATAAATTATGAGTCTGACATAGATATAATAGAGGTTCATTGTCCTTAAATTTTTTTAAAAATTACTAAAATTTTGTGAGAAATATATCAATTTTTGTCTAATGGTAACACTTTACTATCTCTAATTCTGCAATTTAAAACAAAAATTCATCTTAATATATGTTTAATAATTAATCCAAATTTCAAGGATTCAAAGAAGAATATCTATTTAACTACTATCTCTCCTTCTGCGATATCTATTTTCAAAACCTTATCGTTGGACGGTGATGAAATTAATGATGCGGAGACACGTTGCGGTCTATATCGGACATGCTTGACTTCTACTCTGCCCTAACCAACAAATTTCCAACACATGGCAAAAGATTCACCTCAATTGTTTTCAACTACTAATACATCAATTCAAAATAAATACTCATTCCGTCTCGTTTGACTTAATTTTATACATATTAAAATTTTTAAAAATAAATTAACTTTATATTTTTTCTTCTTAAAATACCATATTTAAATGTTTTGAAAATAAAAGAAAAGATAAAAGGAAAATAGAATAATAAATAAGGATAAAAATATAAAAATAACTTTAAAACTTTATTGAAAAGTCCCCAATGTCTTATAATTTGGGACAACGAAAGTAGTCTCTAACGACTTATATTATAGGACGAAAAGAGTATCATTTTAAAAAAAATTCATACACATTAAAAAATTATCAAAAATGACCAACACATTCTTAATTAATATTTTAACATTTCAAACTTTATGTTTATTTATTTTGTCACTTCATAATTCTCCTCTCTTTCCAATCATATTCTCTCACCTCATAATTACATTATTAAAGGGGTAAATAAATTTTTTTAATAAAATAACACTTATTGTATAACAAAAATTTACTCCTAAAACGATATTTGTATTTTAAATCGTAGGTAGTAATATTTTCAATCTTGCTCTTTGTTTCCTTTTTAATTAACTAGTACTACTTTGTCTAGCAACGAGGGGAGAAAAAAAAAAAAATCTTAGACTCTTCATATTGAGAATTCAATGACAAGAAATTTAAAAAAAATTATAAAAAAATACTATCAAACTATTTATATTTCATTATTTATATCTTTTATCTTTTTTTAAATTTTTATATATCATTAACAAATTTAATATATTTTAAAATATTATTCTGTCACTCTAAACAAGAGTTTTAGTGAGAATCGGTATGTGTCCAGTGAAAATTCTCATAAATTTACCTTTGATAACTTACTCATGTGACTAACGTGGCAATTCTCATCGCAAATTCTTGTTTAGAGTGGTAGATATTTTAAAGCACATAAAATTTGTTAAGGATATAAAAAAATATAAAACAGATAAAAGATATAAATTATGAAACATAAATAATTTGATGATATTTTTCACAATTTTTCCCTTTAAAAAGTTAAAATTGCTTCATATAACGTAATAAATAAGTTATGTGTAACGGTTTTATCGAATTCTAGTCACTAATGTAGGACTTATCAACACTAACCGATAAGGCCAACTCAAAGACAGCTCCGAATGTAAGTGTTGGCTTCTTCACCTTATTTAATAGTGGCAAAAATAAAATTTTATTTGAATTTTGACATAATTAAAGATTCATTTATTTTTAATCTATTTATATTTATTTATTATATAGATTTAAATAAATGAATATAAATAATTTTTAAATGGATAGACTTGAAGATTATATATCCAAGTTGCCAACCTTATTCCATGTTTAACTACATATTAGACTTATCATATGCTTTATCTTCTTCTTATCCACGACACAAAATAAAAAGGTTATTATCCCGAATCTTACTTGGAAAGAATGGAAAAAAAAAAAAAAAACCCAACAAAATTCATTCATTTTTGAATATATAGGACAGATAAATGAATCAGACATCTTGGCAAACCATATTTCGAACCAATTGAGTTACTATTATATCAAAATTCATTTGTAAAAATTAATGTTTATTACTTTTATCGTTTCAAATAATTCTCACTCTTGTATTTTTTTTGTATTTTAATATTTATTATTTTTTAATTATACAAATATTATTTATTACTCCACTAAACGATTCATAAATTTCTAATAAAGATAATTTATTATTTTTATTTAAAAATACTATAGGTATTGAAGTTTTGTCTATCTATAATAACGAAAGTCTTATTTTTTTTTATCAATAACAACTTGTCTTAATAATACGAAAATTGTTATTTACGTCTCATGTCTGACACTTAATTACATCCTATTCTTTCCTCCTCTTTCCTATTCTTTGTCTTCTCCTCCCTCCCCTTCGAAAAATAACAAAAAATGAAGGTTATTTTGAAATGAGAGGAATATTATTATTATGTTTCACAATATAAATCAATTTGAATCTAAAATTTTTTTCACAATATAGATCGTTTTATAAAATTGTATAAAAATTTATTACTTTTTTTCTAACTCTATCCCCTTCTTACAATATCTCTCTCTTTCCATTAATTATGATCAAACTTTTTTTAATTATCAAAATAGATAAAGATTTAATTAGAGATATTTTTAGAAGTTTAGTCTTAAAATTATTTAAATTTTAAGACTCTTAATTGTTATGTATAAATCTAAAATGACTTATATTGTGATATGAAGATAGTGCTCCATTCCTCTCATAATATAAGTCACTTGACTTAATTTCACACGTATTAAGATTTTTAAAAATAAAGTGATTTTTATATTTTTTCTTCTTAAAACATTTCTATTTAAATGTCTTGGAAATAAGAGAAGGGAGAAAAAGAGAGAGGAAGAGAAAAATAAATAAAGACAAAAAATAATTTTAAAAAGTCTATAATAATTTATAATTTGAGATAATAAAAATAATTTTTAACGACTTATGTTATAAGGCGGGAAGAGTGAGTAAAAGATTTAACTCTTGTCACTGGAATAACGCCTGCTTGGTTGGCAATGTAAAGTTGTTAGCTGAAAGAAACAAATGGGAGCAGTTTCTGAGAGTTTGAATTTGTAGTCATAATTTCAAGTGGGAGATGACAGTATCTGAAATAAACGAAAATACAGAGAGACAGGTGAGAAAATCAATTGTAAATAGTGTCAACCTTTTTAACTTACTTTGGTAAATTTCAAATTTTGAGATGATCATTACGCAGTAAATGCAGCCATTGAAAACCCCAAAACTCAGCAAACCCAAGTTCTCACTTCCCACCCAATACAAGACTCAAAGCCTACTACTATTACTGCTCTCATATCCCTTTCAGTCTTTCACGCCTACCTCCGTCTTCTTCCCTGCCTTCTTCAATCCCTCCGCTACCACAGCCCCATCCCCATCCCCTTCCCCCAGGAGCCATACCCGGACAAAGTCCACAGTCGTTGCTTACCTGAAATTACCATTGTACCATCGTCACCACCGTTAATTACTATTCACTCATTCTTGTAAACACAAAACTCAGCGCTGCATATATATATATATATATATATCAAGATTTTCAAGCATAGATTATATAATCCCCATAATTTTTATCATTCTTTCTCTCACTTGTAGCTTATTATAACCCAAAAAATACTCTCTTTTTTTTCACCTCCCTCTCCACCATTTTCCCCTCAGTTTCAGTGCTCTCTCTCTCTCCCACACAGAGGTCCTCCTTCTCTTCTCACTCTTTCCTCATGCATTTTCATTGATTCCCATTTGATTTTTTTTTATTTCCTTATCATTTGATTTGATTTTATTTTTTCTCCAGATGAGATAATTCAGGATGCCGAGGGGGGTTTGAGTGGCGGATCATTTCTGAATTCTTGTGTCATGTGATCGAACCGGTTTGATAATTAACTTGTAACAATCCAAAATGCGAGTGATCAAAGAAATGCATCCGCTATGTTGCATAACATTGGAGAGCAATAGCCCATCGGCAATCGACGACTGTTGGCCGGAGCCGGCACTCCTGAGAACTGGCTCCGCCGTTGTTAACGGATCTGATGCCAATGCGGGAGGATCCGATGCCACGGTCAGCGTAGCTGGTCTGCTTTATAAGTGGACCAATTATCACAAGGGCTGGAGATCCCGTTGGTTCACTCTCCGCAATGGAGTGCTTTCCTACTCGAAGGCTCGAAACCGGCTCAATAATCTCAGCGGAGATGATATCAGGCTCATCGGGGATGTTAAAATCCCCCCCTCTGGCCGGCGGAAGAACGGCAGCAAATCTGTCGGCATTGTCCATCTGAAGGTATAGTTGAACTCCTTAGTAGTCGTAGTAAATTAGTATACTACATTAATGCACGGTTGCAGGCCACTTAGGTGTGTGTGGTGTGTGAGAACAGTAACCAAAATGATGACAACGGGAGTTATACTAGAGTGTGGCGGTGATATTTATCAGGGCTTTCCAGTCGGGAAAAGCGAAGTCTGGGCTTTGTCCTATTGGCGCTACTCGCTAGTGGGTGGGACTGAGTACTTATGAAAGAAAAGTTTCCACTAGAGGCAAAGAATTTAAAGGGTGAAACAGAAATTGTTTTTACCATATCTACGTGTGGTGAAAATTTTCTGTTCCGAATGTCATCAAATCCCAAATAGAGCTTTGACGTCTGAGCCATGGGATGATATTTCACCTCTGGGTTTTAACCTCTGGATTTTTTGAGTTTTGTTTGATTATGTTATTATGGAAACCGTTTATAAGTTCCGGCTTAATGATGGTAATGGTGAATGCATTGCTTAGTCTCGTGTCTTTAAAGTAGCATTTGACTGGTTGTTTAGCTGCAGTGGGTCACATCAGCAGGTGAATTGAGGGACCAAAATAGGGTTACATTATGCAGAGTTACACTGGTTGATCTTTGGTTTTAACTGATGGGTCACATCAATTTCTTTTTAACCTCCTGAAACCTCTGGTAGATTTGTGTTTTCTTGAGGTTCCCGGTAAGCAAGATCCATTCCTCCATTTCTGGGTTCTGAACAATCTCAGGTGGATTAGTGAGCCTGGAGAAGCCATTTACACCATTAAACAAATGAAAAGATTCTGTGGGTTTTCTTTTCGTTTCTGTGTTTTCTGGTCTTTTTTTCGTTTTTCCTTTTTTTTGGGGCCCTGGGGGAATCCTTTCTGTGAGAAGTCTTGTCGTTCGTCTTGTTTTTTGGCATAAAATAATACTCCGTTTGTAAGTGGCTGAAAGCAAAGCTTCCCTTTTTCCTAGCAAACAAGAGAGAAGTAGGATGAACCAAAAAGGTCGTTTTAGCTTGTCCGTCTGTTACACAAATAGGCATTATTTTCGTGTGTGTTTTAACCGGATGGCTGTTGAATCGATAGTGTTTGAGACTTCCAGCAGAAAGTTGTTAAGGTCGTGTCTTTGTGGTAATGTAAAAGATGGAAAGGTGAAATTCCAGGAGATATTCTGGCATCAAAGGTTGAGACTTGAGTGCGTCTGAGGTGCTGAATTTAGTGGTTCTGGGACCAAAAACTAGGTCATTTTTTTTTTGTCACTCTGTCAGTTTGTCATCTTGTCTGTTTACGTGTACGATTCGAGTAAAGGGTGTGTAGCTATCCGGTGACTTTTCCGGTGACCAGAAAATTGATGGTTCATGGGCTTGTTCAGATGCTGTTGTTCTGGGTATGCTTTTTTTGTGCCATGGAAGGCTGTTTGTAAAGTTTCGTTTGTTTCTTATTACTTTCAAATCTCCTAATTTGTAAGATTTCTGAGCTTCTGCAATATATGTCATTGCTGGCAGCTTGAAGCAGTGGGCTTTAATTGTCTTTTACTCGTAATTTTATAGCCTTGTATATATGTTAAGATTCATGTGTAGATGGATCACTGTTTGTTATACAATGTAGGAGCTGAACTTATATGAAATTTGCCTGCAGATCTCTTCATTTCGTGAGAGCAAATCAGATGATCGGCGCTTTTACATTTTTACAGCGACGAAGACTCTTCATTTGAGGACTAATTCAAAAAAAGAGAGGGCAGCCTGGATAGAAGCGTTGACCTCCACAAGAAGTCATTTTTCACATAGACCACTAAATGATAATCTCCCCCTTTTACCAGATATATCTATATCAACAGAGAGGCTAAAGAAACGCTTGCTTGATGAAGGAATCGGTGAGGGACTTGTCAAGGACTGTGAGCAGATCATGCTTTCAGAATTTTCTGACGTGCAAGGACAACTGAAATTTCTTTGCGAGGAGCGTTCCAACTTGCTAGACACGTTAAGGCAGTTTGAGGTAACGTTCATTTCTGAGCTCAGCTAGTGTAACTCAATATAGAAACCTAACCTTCAATTCTGAGCTGGAATAAATCCTCAATGGAGTCTCACGGGAGAGGGTGCTAACAATTTCCGCTGCCAAGTATCCACATGGGATATTTTGTTACATTGGACGAACAATGGGAGTCAGAATTTATAGGGTTGAAAGAATAAGTTTTCCATTGTTACCAACTGCTGAGTGGAGCAATGCAGCTCTTTTGAATCTCATATCTAAACTACTAAGGTACTGAACTGATCTCATAAGTAACCACCATGGTGGGCCCTGCATTAGTGAGGTTCATCCCCCCCCCCCCCACACCCCCGTCCAACCACCTAAAAACAGAAGAGAAAAAAAAAAAGGTCACTTTGCAGCTTATGATCTGAAAACTTGATTGGAATCAAACCCTCCTTTTTTTAATCTGGAGCAGTCATCTTTGACCTCCACTTCTGTTACCATGTACCTGCTGTGAACAAAATGATATATGGATATATTTCCTGTTTGAATATGAATTGCACAAGCTTGGAGGAATAATATGCTAAAGTAAGATACCACTGACATTTTTACTTTAGCCAAGGACTCAAAAATTTGTATTAATTACTTCTTCCTCGGTGCATATTTAGCCATTGGTACTTAAGAAAGATGTTTGTCAAGGTCTTGCAAGTTCTTTTCCTTAGTTCTCTTCCTGGTTTCATCAATGACTCACTTAATGTTGTTAGATCTCGTAAAACTCGATATCAATAACAAATTGGTGATTTCTGAATCCAAGTTCTTTTTTTTTTTTTTTTTTAATCCTGAACATTAAGGTGATGCAACTACTGTATCTAGTAGTCCTCTAGTGAGTAGCCTTTCTTTGCCCCTCTAGTTGATAAATCTTTCTTTCTGTCCAATTAAGCATGTAATTTGTCTTTTTCAGGCAACCAATGTCGAAGCTGAGTCCTCAGGGGTTCATGATGGAGACTACCAATTGATGAAGCATGAGTTCTCAAATTTAGGGCGTGGAAAATACGGTGGTAATTACATTGTTGATGCTCCCTAACCAAACACACTCCTCTTCTCCCTCCACTCCAAAACAACCCCCCCCCCCCCCAAAAAAAAGGAAGAGGAAAAGTAATGAAAGCACCTAAAATGGGAAAAAAATTATAAACTACATCATCTGTTTCAAATTGGATTATATTTATTTTTTGTGTTTTTGGTCAATCAAATAAAGAAGCTACTTGATGGGTTCCTATTTTGTGTTCTGCACTCAAGTTTGTGCATCTTGCCGGATATGATTTATTTATTTACTTATTTTGGGGTGGGTGGGGGAAGAACTGGCCATATATTCTCCTCAACATTGTTCTACACTAGCTTGCTGAAGCTTACTTATATCTGATGACTTGTTATGTACTATAACTTTTATATTTTCCATTAGTCATTTATTTTGGCGTGTTTGTTCAATGCCTCATTACAGGAGATGGTGTAGTTCTGTTTCTTTGTTTCTTGTGGTCATTATTTGCTGTACTATTTTTTTCGAGATCTTCAAATATTGTCCCAAAATTTATTAGCCTTCCAGTAAGCACTGTCACTTGTTAAGAAGGTAGCTGCTTTTAATAGGTGTGGCGTTGCTATATAGATATTATTACTGTCTTATTCTGTGTAGATTTCATTCCAAGTCAATACTTTCAACGGAAAAAAAATACAATGTTAATTATGTTATGTACTTATGTTATTACCTTGTGGGAACAACACTAAATAGTTAGTTTGAGGTTGGCTATGTCCATACATATTCTCCCTTATCAGAATATATTAAGAAGAAACCCATTCAGGCAATTTTGTGTTCCTCGTTATTGTTCGTTGGTCACTGCTGCAGTGGCCATAATGTAGTAAGCTAAATGGCGGGCAACATGACTTGAATGCCATGTCAGAAATGCATGTCAGTAACGCATTTTATAATTTAGTAAAACTATCTATTTCTATTGCCTACATATCCCATTCAGAGTTTGCTTGACCACCGAAAATAGAAAACATTAACTGCTCTTTTTCCAATTTAAACATTTCTTTTACCATGCCTGCTTCTCATTTGGAGAAAGTGATGAAAAATTTTGTAGCCTTATTAAATACTTATTGAGACTTTGGAAAATAGTGCATGATAAATAAGCTAGACAGTGTTTTGGATATTTATAGACTTATTCTTTTTAAGTGGTTTTCAGAGTGGAGCACCACTGAATCATCTGATGATGTGGAGAAACAAGAGCTTGAGGAAGCATCTGATGAAGAGGAAACCAACTTTTTTGATACAAATGAATATTTCTCTGAACCAACTATTAGTTGTGGATCAATAGAGAAAGATCAAATGGATCAATTTGCAGAACTGGGAAATCATACTGATTCCGTCAACATGTTGAATATTGAGAAAGAAATATGTGACTCTAGGTGCTTAAATTTTGAAAGGCGAAAGAAGCTTCCTGATCCAGTTGAGAAAGAGAAGGGTGTTAGTCTTTGGTCTATGATCAAAGACAATGTTGGAAAAGATCTTACACGAGTTTGTCTACCTGTGTACTTTAATGAGCCTATATCCTCCTTGCAGAAGTGTTTTGAGGACTTGGAATACTCGTATCTTTTAGATCGAGCATATGAGCATGGGAAAATGGTACGCTCCATTCAAGTTACATTTAGCTGGTGATTAGTTACAAATTGGCATGATTAATAGACATCTTAGAAATAATTCTTCTTCTTTTACTGGGTTTCATTCTATTTCCTGCATAACTTTTTTTATTTTTTATTTTTAATGTTTTCTATTAGAAGATTGGATTTAGGATCTGCATAAGCTATGATAACAGTTTATACATGCTACTGCTACAGATGTTTTTGATGCTGCAATTACACAATTTATGCTTCAGATTGATCATCAGAGGACTCTTGTAAAAGAAGAAACAAAATGCAGTATAATGTGTTATTTTCTACTGCCCTTTATCTGTTCATTTCGATTGAGATCAGTTTGCCTTGGGGAGTTAAAATTCCTGTATCTGCTTTGCCAATTTGGCTGATGAAGACAGAATTTTGCTTGCGTTATAAGATTAAAATTATCTGAACCTCTGATTATTGTGTATAAATAGTTTCATTGTAGCTGCTGTTAGCAGCATAGTTGGTCATGTCTTTCAGGGCTTAATGATGAAAATAAATTACTGGCACATTTATCATAATTTCCTTAGTACTACTTGAAAGCTTAAGAATCTCGGTTATTGATTTAGTCATTGAATTATTTATCTGTATTTTTTTGACTAATCATGAGATCCTTTAGTATGTTGGAAGTAAATACTATTAGTGTCCAAGACCTGCATATTGATCCAATGAGTTATTCTGGTTATACATAGGGGAATAGTCTCCTAAGGATTTTGAATGTTGCCGCATTTGCTGTATCTGGATATTCTTCATCTGAAGGCCGGCACTGTAAACCATTCAATCCTTTGTTGGGTGAAACTTATGAAGCTGATTATCCAGAGAGAGGAGTTCGATTTTTCTCTGAAAAGGTAAGTGCATAAAACTACTTGGTGTCAGTGTGAAGTTGCATCTGTCTTATTTGTGTCAATGTCACTCAACATGCGTGCCTACCATTCCTTTTTCCAGAAAAGATTGCTATTTGAGGAGTAATGGCCTTCCTACTGATGAAGTAGCGATAAAGTGTGGCAACAAGGACTAAACTCCCTGTTACCAAGTTCTTCCATTTTCTGATTTCATCAACACAAAGGGAACAAAAAAACAATTGAATCTGTGACTGCATTGCTGAATCAACCATCATCCAAATCTGTCTGCGGTTAACTAGCATGTGTCTTATTGTTACAGTGAATAACGTTATGGACCTGTAACTTGATTTAGCTCCCAGTTGCCTCATGTTAGGTTAGTAAGAGTGAGATATAATCTGGAAACAACTCAACTATCTTTTACTCTTAAGCAAAACAGTATACAGTCTCAGCGTTGCAACATTCTTTGACTGAAATAGGTTGGCCAAAGCATCAGAGTTTAGCAATTCTTTTCAGGTTGACTGATGATACTGTAGTAAATGATAGCTGAGTTGTTATAGAAGCGCCGAGTTCTCGAACTATGATGGATTTAGTCACTTTTCTTTTACGTTTCCTGCTTAGGTGTGTTATTTATGTTCTGATGAATTGAAAATTTCCCTTGCATTTGCTTGTTTTAAACAATATTCTTTATTCTTGTTTTTCTGTATTTCTCAAAACAGGTAAGTCACCACCCAACACTCATTGCCTGTCACTGTGAAGGCAGAGGCTGGAAGTTCTGGGGTGATAGTAACCTTAAATCAAAATTTTGGGGTAGATCCATCCAGCTCGATCCTGTAGGAATTCTAACTCTAGAATTTGATGATGGGGAGATTTTCCAGTGGAGCAAGGTATGAGGATGTGTTCAGTTTAAAGTAGCTAATTGTTTTGATTTATCAATACATTTCTTATGAAGTATAATACTTTTGAGGATGTTCTTATTTTCAGGTCACCACAAGCATTTATAATCTTATACTTGGTAAAATATACTGTGACCACCATGGAACAATGCATATACACGGTAATCGCGAATATTCATGCAAACTCAAGTTTAAGGAGCAATCTATTCTTGATCGCAATCCTCATCAGGTACATGAGAAACTGAGAAAGTGTAATTTGATTCTTATGTCAATTACTCCATTTTGTAAAGTGGATCTTCCTAAAAATTTGAAAACCATATGAATGGTCATCTTATTGACTTGATAACTTTAAAAGTCACACTGCTGAACAGGTTCATGGATTTGTTGAAGACAGCACGGGGAAGAAGGTTGCTACTTTATTTGGAAAGTGGGATGAAGCTATGTATTATATAAAAGGAGATGTGAACAGCAGCAAGGCTAAAGATACATATGATGCATCTTTACTATGGAAAAGGGATATGCCTCCTCTAAATCTCACCCGCTACAACTTAACGTCTTTTGCAATCACATTAAATGAATTGACACCTGGACTAAAGGTATATACTACGTATTGCATATATTTTGTGTATGCGTTCTCATTTTTCTCTTATGTTTATCTAATTGTCTTTTATAGCCGTGTCTGATCCGGGTGTTTAATTACGGATAAAGGAGAAGCTTCCACCTACTGATTCAAGACTTAGACCGGACCAGCGGTCTCTGGAGAATGGGGAGTATGACAAAGCGAATGCAGAAAAATTACGACTGGAGATGCGACAGAGAATGGTATATATGAACCCATTTTTGTTTGGCTTGTATAATTTAGGCTTGATTCTTGCTATTCTCCTAATTTTTATAACAGAGTGAGGTTTTCTTTAAACTAATTGGATGCTCATGATATGAAGTATTCACCTTTGACAACAATATGATATCAATGTCAAAGAAATACTCAATTTTTGCCGTTGGAACTTTAGTGCCTTGGCAGAGAACAACTTACACATGCGGCTGTTTGATTTCCTTAATGGAACTAGATGCAGTATGAGTTCATGTCGATAACACAGTTTTCTTGATATGTAAGAATAAAAAAAGAAGGAAAAAAAAAATCTTCCTTTCTCCCATTCAGCTCTCTCAAAGACAAAATACATGTTTTACCTCTATGTTCCTCTATTTCATCAAGGCCGCTTCAAAGTTGCTTTACTCTTTGTGGAGGAGCAAGTATGAGATTCAATGGGATATGGCCTGTAAGAAGTGAAACTTGGAGATCACTCGTGCAATATCTGTGATCTGTATTTGTGTTCAGGATCTTCCAAGGCAGTTCTGAATATTATATAGGAGTTGGAACTATTGGCAGATGCTTTCACTGCCATCCATTCACTTTTGCATCCTTAATCACTTTAAGCATACTGACCTAAAGGGGTTGGGGATGAAATGAATTCATATAAACTGAAAAAAAAAAAACCTATGAGGCATGTGTTGCTGATCAGCAACTAAAATTGTTATTGTATGTTAAGGCCAAAATTTAGCATTTCTTATGCTCAAGTAAGAGCTAGCGAATTCTTCTCATCTATTTTTTTTTTCCTTCTGTTTCTTTGTCTTCTTTTCTGGAATTCATAGTTGCACTATCTATTTTGCTTCTGAGAATGATTGACTTAGTATACTCACGATTGCTTGCAGTCAAGGAAATTACAAGAACATGGTTGGAAACCAAGATGGTTCTGTAGGGATGGTGAAGACGGACCCTTTCGGTATGCAGGTGGATATTGGGAAACACGAGAGCTTGGAAACTGGGATGGATGCCCAAATGTATTTGGCGAAATTAGTGAAGACCTGAATTCCTTCGAAGGCTCCTGATTTTTTAGAAGGTATATAGAATTCTCAAAGTTTATTACCTGTGCTTTTGCAGAATTGCTTTTCATACTGTCATCTAATTAGATTCCATCAGCAGCTAATGTCTTTAACAGATATGTTGACAGTACCAAGTATATCTCTTCACCCGATAATTATATTTGAAATGATCTGCCTAAAATGACCATGCTGCTAAATGGTATTTCATTAGCATAGTCGCTTGACTTGACTTGAGACTGCACTTTTCTTTCGAATATTTTACTTATCTATTTTGTGATGTATGAACTGCAGGATTCTTGTAATAAAATTTATTCCTGCTCGTTGACAGGGAACCGAAATAAACTGTTTTACATGGTAAATTCATTTGCTCTGATTTGCCCGGAAGCTACATTGGAATGGTGAAACACCTTAAAAAGAGTGTTATAGATGAAACCTTGGAACAGAATGAAAAGCCAGTTATTTGTTTGCTATGGTCAGTTTGCTAGGGATTGTTATCAAGGTGGACATAAGTCGATCTTGGGAGGATAAGGAAACATGGCTCCTTTTGTTGACCCTGGTTGTTTAGAGCATAGCAGAGTTTTCATCTTTTTTCTTTTCTAGGCATTTTCTTCCGGGGGCTGTGTAGTTTTTATAATTTCTCTGTCCATTCATTATACGCATCCTCTTTGCTGGCTATTTGCAGAGCATTATTTAGGCAACTATTGTATTTCCTTGTTGAAAATAAATGAAAGAAATACATGTTACTTCAATTGTAAAGGCCTCAAGACTTTTGACATCATCATCACATTCACTAACCCACATTTCTCTTGCACTTTGTTATGCTAGTATATTATAATTTTAACTTTTATATAAAATTTCTCAAACATTATCAATTTTCATTGCACTAAAAATAATAAAAAAATAATTTTGATCATTAGTATCACTCTTCTCGAAGGGCAATGTTTCTTTCCAATTCTTGATAAAATTGGAGGATTCAGAGTCTTTAAAGCTTATGTTGAGAATAAAAAATGTTTTTTTTTTACTTGAAATATGATGATGTATCAAATGAGTCCTTACTATTCTTTTTACAAAGAAAGTAAATAGCGCGATCTATAATATAGAGTCAAGAATCAATCTTGTAACTTCAGAGGGATATCGTTATCTAAATGTTCACTCTTTGTTATTCTTCACATATGTGTAGCTTAGGGGGAAATCACTCTTTATTTCTTTTAATATATCTGTAATATATCTAAGATACTATTATTACAACTACAACGACAATCACATGAAATATGTGTGATTTTCCAACTTTATGGGATTGTGTTGATTTCACACGTGTATTAAATTCATTTCAACTTCTGATGATTGGCCATTGCCATAATTTCATAACTTGAAAATTATTTCATCGCCAGTGGTCTCACCTTTGCCACAGGGGCTTGAGAGCTAAGAGTACTTGGCCAACAACAAAAGGTGTTGCCCCTCTTCTTTGAAAAACTTAACTTCCCACAAATGCAAAATGAACGGTATTCTTTGACATTTGTTTCTTAGCGTATCAAAGTGGAATAATAATAACAAAAGAGAGAGTTATCAATTCTCTGCCTCTTTTTTTTACTTTTCAGATCCATTTAGTGACAACTTTTTTTCTGCACCAAACGTGTTAGTTTCTTTCTCCTCTTTGACTTAATAATTTAGTGGAACACCGTTTATACAGATCCCATATTTTTTTTCTCTCCCCTTTTTTGCTTTACTGATTTTTTGTTTTTTTTTTTGCGGGGGGTGCCGGGGGGGGGGGTAGGGGGCTATAAGGGAAAAAAGCTGCTCAATATGTTTTTGGAAGGTAAATTGATGGATTCCTTTTTTAAACTTTTTTCGATCAACAAGTTTGGTCTTTAAAAACAGATATTGACATTGACTATCACATAATAAACGACATGACTAACAAAATTACTTGAAAAAAAGAAGAATAAATAAATTTGAAAATAAAAATTAAAGATCGAACTTGTTACTTCTTCCGTCTCTTTTTATCTGTCTATTTTAATTAAAATTTTTGTCTCAATTTATTTGTCTCATTAGCAAATCAAGACGATATTAATTGCTATTTTTTCACAAATATCCCTCTTTAATACAATGAATATTGTGTACTTATAGTAAAAAATGAAAAAAAAATAAATAAATATGTTTACAACCTATAAAGTTTTAGAATTTGATTACTCCTTAATAAAGAGAGAGATTCTTTGAGGATAAAATAGAAAATATTAATTAATTAACCATTTTTTTTAAAAACTTATAAATCGATTAAATGAATAAATAAAAAAAGACGGAAATAGTAATAAAAAAAATTTAAAATTAAATACTTTATCAAAAAATTAATCAATACAATAATTGAGGCCTCAGTTTTCTATAGACCCACGGAATCCGCCAGAATATTCAACTGAATGAGTACAACTACAACACAATTGGAAACGTCAATTGTATTTGAATCATCAACTTGGGTTACTGCAGCTTCTTTTGTTTCTGAAATTTCAACAAAAAAGGGCATAAAACCCCACAAGTTTGTTGAAAAAATGATACTCCCTCCGTTTCAAAATACTTGTTCATAAAACTTTTTTATTTTGTTTCAAAATACTTGTTCATGTACATATTTCTAGAACTAATGATTAATTTTTTCCTATTATACTCCTATTTATTCTAAGTCGACTACACAACTTTCCAAAACTCTTCTTTTTTCTGGCTTCTTGTGAATTTTCACTAACTAATAGTTGTAGTGTTTTTAATATGAGTAAAATAGAAATTTTATTTAAATTATTGTGTTATTTTTAACACCCTTAATCTGCGTACAAAAAATTTTATGAATAAATATTTTGAAACGGAGGGAGTATATCATTTATACATGCGTTTGATTTTGATTAACTATTATTGTACACGCTATAATTATAAGTATTTTTGGTCTTTTTGCCTTTACGTGTTTTAATTGAAATATTAATAATCATTGTACGATCTAATATTAATAGACATTGCGTGTTTTAATTGAAATAAAATTGTTTTCAATGTATTATTTTATAAAGTCCATATGGAGACCGGGAGATTCTTATTGGTGAATTGATTTGGCATATACAGCTGATTGTTTGTCTATTTATGGAAGTGCAACTTTTTTAAAGCGCTACGAAATTTATATATTAATTGTTTATTAAGTTGGTCGAGATAATTAATATTATTAAAAATTTTATACTGACGTTGTTTGAATTTCTGTTGTAATATGAATTCTATATGCATTTTCGGATAACATTTGTGAATTCTCTTATTAATTAAAAAAAGTCCCGTGAAACATTTAAAATAATTATATTTTTTAAAAGAAAAAAAAATTGTTACATCATGTTTTTTATTTTTTTTAAATAAATGGAGAGGGAATGTAATAATTTCGATCTTAATTATTTGGCCACAATTCACCTCTTTTCTTGGTTATTTCACAAACTAATCAAACAAAAGAAATCATTTCATAGAAATCACATTTTGCTTTTCCTTCACCAAAATTCAAATTCCAAACAAGGGACTTTCCAAATCATCCCTTAATTAGGAGATATATTGCCAATGATATTTGGCTATATAATTATTCCGCCTTACTTTGGACAAAACATGAAAAACAAATATACAAAAAGAGCCAAGCCTTTTATTCCTTTCCATATTCTTGACTCCTTTTCATCCTTTGTACTCTCTATGGAAAGGAAAATTAAACCCCATATAGTATAGAGTTAAACTTATAGGTGATTGGGCGGAGGGAGGAAAAAAGGGAAAAGACTCTGGTTCTCTGGTGAAGTCATCAATGGCAAACCGGTTCAGTCGATTCTTCCAATTCAATCCCCTCATCGGCAAACCTCTTCTCCTTGTAGACGTACCATTTAGCACAAATAAAGAAAAACATGAAATTCAAAGCACTCAAAATTGCTAAAAGCCAGTAGAAATTGTAAAGCTTTCCTTGGTTAAGGTTATCAGCTATCCATGGCTTTCTTCCTGTCACCTTGTGCACTACGGTAACCAAAACTGAGCTAAAGAAGAACCCTAATGAAAGAGTGCTCAGGAACAAGCCGGTGCTCATTGTCTTCATCCCTTTAGGACACTCTTTCAAGAAGAAATCAAGTTGTCCAACGTATATGAATGCTTCCCCAGAACCCACCAAGAGAAGCTGTGGCAGCAACAAAAACACAGTGATGGGGACCGGTGTCACGGGATTGTCTGCAAGACCATGCGACCTGGCTACATGCAACCTCTTGATTTCGCAGAGTGCCGCTCCGGCCATGCCGAGAATTGATAGTGTGAGGCCAATACCAATACGCTGCAGGGGAGTGAGGCCATGTGGGTTCTTTAGCACCCTTTTGCAGATTGGCATGATGATTCGGTCGTAGATTGGGACTGTAACAAGAGTGCTTAAGACGAAGAAACCAGTCATGGCTGCAGCAGGGATTTCGAAAGATTTAATTTTGCGTTGCAATGTGGAGGATTGGGAGACTGAAAATGTGGTCATTTGAGCATGGACAGACCAGAACATTATCGTTGTGGCCCAAATGGGTAGCATTCTGATCAGCATTTTTACTTCTTCAACATCTGTTAAAGTTGAAAGATGCCATTTGTCCATGACAGCCATTTCACTTGGCATCTCAGGGTCTTTGATTGCTGCTTTGTCCAAGAAACTGTGGAAAAGAGAAAGCCATTAGGAAACAAACCTTGAGCCCATCAAATCAAGGATCAACTAAGTTGTTAGTACAATTAATTGGAGCTTTTTTTCTTTGGAAATCATTAAACACTCAATTATTAAACTAAACCATTTGCATTTGCGCACTACTAGCTGGAGTCAATTTTCATGAATGATCAAACTCATGAAAATTGCGAGTACTTGAAGGGTTGAAAGTCCCCTTTTCACACCATTATTCGTTTGTCCTGGCCCGCAAACTATTGGGCTCCAGTAGTTGGATGCAAAAACAGAGGAAACACTTAAAAGCCAACAGTATTATTTTGACTGAGTACTAATAATTGTCTGCAACAAAATTCAAAAAATTACAGTTCGACTCAAATCAATCTCCCGCAGTTGTATGCTGTACCGGTGCCGGATCCTCGGTCCCCAATCCCTCCCCTAATCTCAGTCGCACTCCCACAGGGCTGCCATGTGGCACATTTTGTCCTTTCTTTTCCTTCTCTATTTCTCCCCTTTTTTCTTTCCCTGCGTGCGCGGGGGTGTGTGCTGGCTTCGGGTGGAAAAGGAAACTAGAAAGCCCTATTGAGTAGAAGGCAAAACTTCTTTTGAAGTGTAACTGCAAATAAGTAACTATAATTAAAAGAATTCTTGATTCCGGCGCACAAAGAAGGGTGGGCAACTGTTGTAGGACTAGGAGGAGGTCCGCCAACAATAAAGATTTTACTTGTGGAGGTCGATTCCTGCCCCACCAATTTGGTTGGCGTGTGTTCTATTTTCAACCCTTTAAGTCAATTATTCTAATATCATATAAGTGGCAAAATTTTCTTGAATATTTGGTGAATTTTTCTGGGATCTGATGGGATGATATGACAGAATGGGTGCATAATTTTGTAGTATTTGTCAAGAATGGCCAGTCACAAGCCTGTAGAGACACTGCTAATCAAATGGCACCCTCCCCAGATGCATGCATGCAACTAAACAATGTAGTCCAAAACCAAGAAAAAGATAATTTTTCGGGTCAAAGCAGACAAGTTCTCCATCATCATCTATAGAAGATGCATTGAAGATTCCAAAGACGATATCCTCCTTTTAATTTGTGGATACTAGAGGGTACTTAATATATATATATATATATATATATATATATATAATATTTATTGACGAGACTACTAGCTTAATTTTGCAAAAAGATAAAAACAAAATGCATAAGCATCAAATCCAGACTTATTACCTTTTATGTTAAGAGTCCGATTAATGAAAAGAGCAATATCAAACAAACAGTAAGATGGCGGGAAAAATAGTGACATTACTAAGGAATAGTAAAACTTACCGGAACTGCTTGCTGTGAGGCAACCTCTGCTTCTTCTTCTTGGTTCCTTCAAAGGCAATATCATCAACATTAAAGAGAAGGGAGGAATCGGAGGGTGGTTCTAAGTGCCTCTTCCTCCAAGCAGCCACAATTACAGAAGCAGTCTGTGTTAATGGACTGCCCACAAGTTTCTTGAATCGGTATCTCCTGGTGCCTGATAAGAAAATCATTAGGCCAAGAACAATAGCACATGCACAGATTCCATAGCCATATCGTCTTCCTACGTTGTCTTGGATGTAGATCATTACTGTCACTGCACAAAGTGACCCAATACTGATAAAGAAAAAGAACCAGTTAAAGAATTTTATCATTCTGGTTCGTTCTTTCTTGTCTGAATCATCAAATTGGTCTGATCCAAAGCCAGAGACACTCGATTTCAGACCACCAGTTCCAAGTGCCGTGAGGTACAGCCCCAGATAGAGGACTAGTAGTTGCTTGCCATTTGCAGGAACACATGAGCTGCTACCTCTTACACATTTTGGAGGTCGCAGACTGGGGATGATAGTTGAGATTGTCAAAATAGTCACTCCCTACCATCACAAAAAGGAAACCAATGAATGAAACTGAAAATGAAGGAAGAAAAGAACACTTTTTCGATTTCCTCCTCACAATTACAAGTGGGATTTTTTTTTTCTCTCTTTTGCTTTGTAAATTTTCCACTTCGCATAGAGTAGAATTAAAAATTTTGCTTTGATTGTTGAATTTTTCTCTTCAAATATCATAATTCTTGGAAGACAAGCATTTTCGATCCTCCCCTTCACAGTTTGAAAATCTAAAATCCTCTGTTACTTACTCGAGCATCCTCGTCACAATTGCTCCCGACTTTTTGTTTTTACATTTCCAATCTTCCAGTTCATTAACTAAATTTAAAAAATTTTGGTTCATTATCGATCTTCCCCTTCACATGCTTAAACATGAGTATAAAATTCTGAACTTTGACACTACCACGACGACAAATATTTTCTTCCTGAGAGAAAAAAAAAAAAAAACTAAACTTGGGACATACCATGGATTGAACAGTGGCAAAGATGGCAATTGTCAGATACCTGCAAAATTTTTAGTAAACGAAGAAATGACATTGTAAGCAAACAGAATTTGATTCAGAGTTATTTCCCTGCAAAACAGCCAAAGAAAATCTACAAACCTTCCCAAGAATGTGTCAGCAATGAAGCCACCAAGCAAGCACAGCATGAAGGAGGTTCCAAGAAAGTTAGTAACGGTGTTAGCAGAGGTAGCATTGCCCAAATGCATTGTCCCCGTCAAGTAAGTAACCAGGTTAACAGCGATACTTAAAGTTGTCAACCTCTCGAAAGCCTCAACCACTAAACACACAAAAACAAGCAAAATTTCAGAGATCAGGAAAGGACAAATACTGCAACAAATGCAAAGAACAATGGGTTTAAGAGACTACAGGAGACCTAAAATCGTGGCGGCACTTGTCCAGCCACCGGTAGTGGATTTTACAGCAGGGCGGCCTTTATAGTCCCAGGCATCTTGGAGGGTTTTACCATCATCTTGCGTTTGAGGAAGAGACATTTTGTTATGCAGTTAACAGACAAATCACGAAGCAAAACTCTGTGGAAGCTTTGAATTGATGGCAAACTAGAAAGACAGAGACTCAAGTGATGGATTTGAGTTGATTCCCCGGCTCCTTTTTATAGCCGCATCACTGAAGTGTTTGCCATCTCTTTTCTCTTAGATTACTATTTCCCACAACCTCATAAGGCACCCTCGGGCAATTTTAAAATTTCTCTTCCTCCCCCTTCTCAAATTTAGTCCATTCAATGATTGGGACGAAATGGATAATGGCTTTTATTTATAGCTTTTCTTTCTTTTTTTTTTTAAGGAAAAGAAAGTAAACACTGACCAATCATTTGATCAGGTGCTAATTTTTTTTTTCCTGCCCTTGTGAATATAAAATTGTACAGTTATAAGTCCTCCAATAGTTTACTAATTTCATTGTGGCCCAGAAATTATTAGAGCTGATTAGACGGCTACGTGTTGAGCAGCTGACTAACAGTGCTGATGAAAAGACGTAGCCAAGCAGCTAAGAAGGTAGGGTCGGCTGTGGAAAATATCTAAATTAATCAGAAACCCTTTTTTTTTTTTTTTTTTAATTTTCCAATTTTAAAAATTAAGATACCCATAAATTATAATTAAGGATTTAATTATATAACAGTCAACCTAAGAAATTGTCTGTGTTCCATGTGTCACCTTTTCCATGGCAAAATTACTACAAAATTATTTACTTCCTACTCGGTTAAATTTTTTATATATTAATTTTTTTGCTAACACTTTTTAAGGATAATTCCTAGCAAAACAAATAAATTTCTTAAATCAAACTAAATTAGATAAATACTAAGATTTATCTGGTCGGGCGAGGAGATTAATGTTGTTGTGGCTATCATAGTTGATATTGAAATTGTTCAATAACTTAATAATACATATTGAAACATATGACGCAATGATAAAAAATAAATTTGTAAATGACGGTATTCTTATAAGGTCACAAGTTTGATTCTTAACTTTACATTACATATTTCGTGAGTAGTGAAGATACTTGCAATACGACGTTATCTAATAACTTAATAATAAATTGTGAGAATAATATTTACAAAAAGTAATATTAATTTTAGGATTTAAATTTAAAAAATCCAATATTTGAAGTTAATAATTATAAAATCAAAATTGAAATCCACAATTGCTAAAAGTTAGGATATTGCAGCTTTTTTCAAATTATGAAAACATCATAATTAAAAAAATTAAGTGTGATCATGATTTTAATTGCTAGAGGTTCGAACCGTGTTATTAAGAAAATGTTAATTTAATTTCCCCCCCTTTTTTAGACTCCATAGATTTAAAAGTGTCTTTAATTTATATGTAAAATTTAAAATAAGTTGTAAAAAAAAAAAAAAAAGAGAAGAAACTGTAGGGAGAGTGTATAAGAAAATTGATGAAATGAATCTGTTTTATATGCTGCATTGACTTGTCTTGCATAAATAGAAATCCTATGACCAATCAACTTACTAATTTTATTTCTAGAATCTAGTGAATGTGGAGCCGTGACAGAGCAACTTGCTTCTTTCATGATTATCCACAAGAGAAATTGTTATATGCATTTGGTGCACGTGCACCAATGTATTGAGTAATTGTATTACTTGTAGATAATATTATACAGATAATATTATACACAATATTTTCTAAACAATTTTTTATTGTAAGTGGTACAATCACTTAATACATTCAGTGCACGTGCACTGGGTGAGTAGAGCCACTTACACTATCTGCTGATACTAATAAACCACTTCATTTTACATCAATAAATAAATAAATAAATAAATAAATAAACCACTTCATTCTTTAAGCTCATATAATTTCCTTTCAAGTTGAAACTTTGTGATAAGCTAATGGTAATAATAATTGCATGAAATTTTAAGTGAATTGATTTCAATTCTCTTTTATTATCTGAGATTTCTTGAAACAATTTATTCTAATAATCTATTTTCTGACCGTAGTTATGAGATAGAATTGTGAAAAATCATTAAAAAAAAATTGGCCAAATATGATGACCCTATTACGACGGTAGATAAAATTGTCGTAATAGACCACTTTATACGACGGTTAAATAAGCGTCGTATTATATATGATTTATACGACGGTTTGACAAAAATCATCGTATTAGTATGAAAACATACGACGGTTCACCTGAACCGTCGTATTAAGTTGAACACATATCGTGAACCGTCGTATTAGTTTGATATATTACGACGGTTCTCTTGAACCGTCGTGTTAGGTTGAATTAATATTTTTCTTGAAATTAAATTGTGACTTTTAAAAATACCACGCTTTTTCAATCGTTGTTATAGTCATCGTTATTTTTTCAAATTATAATAAAATAAATCAAAAGTAGTGTAAATTTTATTTGATTATTTTCAAATTTAGTCACAATACTACTTTTTGTAATGATTTCAGCAAATATATAAATTTGTTATATATTTACACTACTTTTTGTCACAGTACTATGTTTTGTAATGAATTTAGTCACAGTACTACTTTTTGTAATCAATCAAAAGTAGTGTGTGTATATACATACATATATATGTGTGTATTAATATGTTACATAATATAAAGAAATTTAATTGTAAACATACATATATGTGTATGCATATCTATGTACATACATACATACATATATATATATATATATATATAGAGAGAGAGAGAGAGAGAGAGAGGACTCTCTTAATTATTACATTCATTCATACATATGCATGCTATGTGTTTATATGCAATATAACATATCCTTGCTATTGTAAAAATAAAATTTATGTAATTTTATTTGTCACGTTAGTTCTATATATATATATATATATATATAACACAAATTAAAATATATAATTAAAAATTTATTAAAATTTAAGATAAATACGACGACTACGATTATGCCGTCGTATTTAAGCACTTGATACGACAGTTCTATCGTATTTAATGAAATTAATACGATGGAACCGTCGTATTTAGTGTCATTTAAATACCACATTTTCAGCAGCCGTCATGTTTAGTGATTGTTAAGACAACAGTTAATGATTGATCATCGTTTTTGTGACATATTTAATACGACGGTTAATCATTAGCCGTCGCATTAAATGAATCTAATACGACAACCAATGATTAACCGTTGTATTTGGTCCTAATTAACCCAACTTCGTTGATTTCAGCCTCATTCTTCCTCCTCCTTTTTCTGCGGCGGCCTAGTGCAAGTCACTCCGGCGCCCTCTTTCTCTTCTTCGTCACTGTCAAATCTCTCCGGCATTCTTCTTCGGCTCCCTCTTTACTCCGTCACTATCAAATCACTCCGGCTCCCTCTCTTCTCCATCACTGGCAAATCTCCCTCTCCTCTCCGTCGTGGCAAAAGATCCCTCTCTTCCTCGTTGCCGGCAAAGCTCCATCTCTTCTCCGTCGCGGGTAAAGCTACCCCTCATCCCCAATGCCAACTTCAATTGCTAATTTGGGCTACTGCATTTTGCATTTGGGGTTGTCTATAGGTACAATTAGCAAAGCTCCGAGGCTCGTTCTTGTCCTCTCGTCTCCCTGTTTTCTTGCAAAATGTAGCTTTGAAATGTACTGAATTTTGAAATGTAGCTTAGCAGAAGAGTGGAAGTGCAATTGATATTATTTTGCTTTGGGATTAATTGCTTGAACTGGCTAACTTTTACCTCTTTAGCTTGGATTTCGATCTTTCTTTAGATTTTTCATGCTTTGTAAACATAGTAAAGTCTGTTTTATATTTCTTTGCCTCTTACTTCATATAAAATTTCAACTTATGAATTTCTTCTTTCTTATTAATTTCAGCTTTGTTAGACCTTTCTTTAGTGAGGTTAAGTGCTTGGGGAAGTGACTTAAATGGGTTGAACTGATTGCGAGATAATTTACTTAGAATTCTATTTATTTGTAAAATTACCAGTCGTCTTGATTGAGTGTCTGAATTCAGCTTCATAAATATGTTGATTGGTGTGTTATTATGTTGTGAATTTTGGGATTAATTATATGTTTAATTAATCTAGAGGATGAGTGATGGTGTTTTATTTGGTGATCTTGTGCACGAATGGGGCATTGTTTTCTTGTTTTAAGGATTAAATTGTATTCTAATGTTGGAATTTATGTCCTATTTTTTATTATTTTAATAAATGAGGAGAAAGCTAACTATGATGATTAAAGTATAGTTGATGTTGATGTATACTTCAGGTTAACATGTTAATGTGGCTTGGAGAAAGATAGGATTTATAGCGGCTATTATTTTCTTGAGGATTAGTTGGCTTTTGGATTTTGAATGCTGATTTTAGGTATGCTTTTCTTCCTAGAATGGTGCTTTCTTTTTATTACATGTAATCAATTGAGATTTTGAGTAAAAGTGAATGAGCAAGGCTGAATTGGTGAAAATGGGATGTTATATTGTTGTTGTCCTATTGAAAATGCATTGTACTAGAGAATTGAATTATGTTGTTGCTTACAAAATAAAATTGCATTGTAATTTGATGGTAATTTAAGCAGATGATAAATAGCATGTTTTTAGTGAATTGTTTGGAATTTGTTTTTTTTTTTTAACAAGGGATTCAAAATAAACTTATTGAAACTATTTGCTGAGAAAATTTTATTTTGCATTGGGCTAACTTAGATCTTCATTTATTTTATTCTCTTTTTGTTTCCATTTTTCAGCTTTGATTTGAGTTTTTGTGATTTTTTTCTTTGTGGTTGTAGTTTAGAGTTGAGCTGTGTGTTGGATTGAGGATTGAATGTTGGGTTTGAGTTGTTGAAAAGTGATTTAGATTTAAGTTTTGTGTTGTGAGACTTTATTCCCACTTCCAACCTTCCCTTTCCTATTTTCTTCTTCTTCTTCTTTTTATTGATCACCCTTACTAGTATGCCTCAATGTGTGTCCTTATTTCTAACAAATCAGAAAATAATTGTTATCTGATTAAATCGTAGTTCTATTTCATTGTTTCATTGCAGTTTGATTTCAACATAACTCTACACTGGAGTTTTTGTTCCTTGCTTTTTTCATTGAAAATCTGATTTATCCACCACTAGCTAAAAATATAAATTTTGGCAAGAATATATGTTGGCTTCTCTAGGGGCAGAGGAACTAGACCTAAGGTTGTTGTGGGAATATAGTTGGAATATGTTTAGGTGGCTCAACATATGGCATGATATGCTTGTATAACTTTCTAAACTCCTAGAGAATTAAGATATGGCATGATATGCTTGAATGGTTTGATGGTTTTATGAGTTTTTCATTGGTTGAATTGCATAATTGCGCATTTTGAGGTGGCCTAGTGCCTAAAAATATTCATTTTATAGGGGAAAGTTTGTCAATTTTTTTTTTCAAAATTTGTTTACAAAGAATATGAATAAAATAGTTTTATGAGAGATTTTTTTACAAATAATTCTTACCCCATGAGAATATTTTTTTTTAGAAATATTTTAATATGTTTACTAAATGAAATTTCATTTCCCTTTATTTCCATTCATTCTTAAATATGTTTATCATAACGAAACTTGTAGATTGACTGAAAATATGGATAAATGAATAGGAAGATGGACCAATTGTGGATTGACTTACAAGACCGTTTAGGTGATGAATATAATAAGGGTTTGGATGCCTTTGTAGAATTTGCGTTAAGAGACAAATCTAATGGATCCAAAATCCATTGTCCTTGTATGAAGTGCCAGAATAGGTATCTTTATAGTACAATAGATGTCAAACAGCATTGCCAAATGTGGGGTTTCATGCGTTGGTACAAAAAGTAGAGTGTTCATGGGTAAACTTACTTATTTTCTCGCAATACACCTAGTAACATCCCTTCGACTAAAAACGAATAAGGGGATGATATGGTTGGGATGCTTCAAGATATTGGTGGCATTAGTGACTTCGATAATATAACTGAAAAGCCTGATGATTTGAGAGAGATACATGAATTGTTGGAAGAGGCTAATATAGAATTGTATCTAGGTTGTACTAAATTTTCTTCACTTTCATTCATTATGAGATTATTACATTTAAAAATCCTGAATGAGTGGTCGAACAAGTTGGTTGATATGCTACTTGAGCTTCTAACGGACGCTTTTAGTGAGATGGGAGTGAAAATTGCCAAGAATTACTACGAGGCTAGTAAGATAATGAATGTGTTAGGAATGGAATGCAAAGTTTGGGATGCTTGTTCAAATAATTGCATAATATACAGAGGGGAAAATGAGGCCGCACAACTTTGTGAGGTATGCAATGCTCCGAAATACAAGAAAGAGGGTAGTATAGTTGCATGCAAGAGTGTTAGATATTTTCCGTTGACTCTGAGGTTGAAGTGATTATTCATGTCTCACAAAACTGCATCCCTTATGAGGTGGCATTAGGAATGTTGTGTGAAAGATGGAGTCTACAGACACCCAGCTAATTCTAAGACTTGGAGAAAGTTTGATGAGTTGCATTTGGAATTTGCAAATGACTGTCGAAATGTTAAACTTGGATTGGCTTCGGATGGATTTAGTCCGTTTTTAAATATGCACATACCACATAGTACTTGGCCTGTTGTTTTAATACCATACAATTTGCCACACTGGCTATGCATGAAACAACCTTATTTATTCTATCAATTCTCATCGATGGCCCGAAGAGTTAGGGAAACAAGATTGACGTATTTTTACAACCATTGATCAAGGAGTTGAAACAATTGTGGCTTGACGGTGTGCTTATTTATGATGCTGAGGCAAAAGAGATGTTCTATCTGCGTGCAGCTATTATGTGGACCATAAGTGATTTCCCAGCATATTGTAATCTATCTGGCTATAGTGTTCATAACCAGAGAGCTTGTCCGATATGCAGTGTCAACTGTTTGTCTTACCGTTTGCCTAATGGTGGTAAATATTGCTTCTTATATCATCGTAGATTTCTTCAACCATCACATAAGCTCCATAAGGACAAAGTTTCTTTTTATGATGGAATGCAATTACGTCAAGCACCAAAAATATGTATAGGGACAGAAATTTTGACACAACTCCAGGGTTATTTAACAGAATATGCAGTAGATGATATGAGAATTAGAATGTAGATTGACTACAAACGGAAGTTTGGCATAAATTCTTATAATTGGAAGAAGAAGAGTATTTTTTTGGGAGCTGCCATATTGGGAGAGTAATTTGATGAGGTACAACTTGGACCCGATGTATATTGAGAAAAATTTTGCAGATAATCTGTTGTTTACAATATTGGGTGATAGTACATCTTCAAAAGATAACTTCAAAGCTTGTTAAGACCTGTAGGTAATGAATATTAGAAAGTCTTTACATCCAATTTTAAAACCGTCTGGAACTGGATACAGTTTGCCACCAGCTCGATGATGCATTGTTAGCTGGTCCAGTTCAATATTAATGGATGTTTCCGGTTGAAAGATACTTGAAAACTCTTAAGTATTACGTGCGCAATCGTGCTAGATCTGAAAGTTCGATAGCCAGTGGATATTTAATGGAAGAATGTATGACATTCGTGTCGAGATATTTAGATGATGTTGAGAGCAAAGAGAATAGGCCTACAAGATATGTTGATAATGACAACCCTATGGGTAAATAGTTGGAAAAAGGGATTGATATAATATTTGATCGTTTAACATTGATGTAAGCACATCGGTAGGTTTTAGCTAGCGCTAACATTCTTAAACCTTATAGAGAGTCAGTTTTCCTTTGAATCATTATCTTTCATTTTTTATACTTCTTTTATTATAACCTCTAAATTTTCACGTGTGGTCTATTTGCAGTCTTCACATGTCTATCATAAATAGAGAGCATTCAAGATCTCAGTTACATGATAGACAACGTATTCATTCTCAAACGTTTTACACTTGGTTCAGTCAATATGTAAGAAAAACACAAACAATATAGCAAGTTTTCCTCTAGAATATTTAGTCTTTATAACACTTATATTTATTATAGGTTGATGAGAATGAAGAATGCCCTGATATTCCTACTGAAGTTAAAAAGTTTGCAAATGGTCCTTTCAATCAAGGGTTACGCTACAATGCAAGCAATGTGAATGGCTTCTGATTTCGTACAATAACATATGAGGCTAACAAATCAATCCAAAATTCTGGCGTCATGTATAAAGCTGATACTACGAGTTATTCCAGTCTAAGAGATATGAATCCCGTAGCAGCTGGTGTCAATTACTATGGAGTGCTTACTGATATTATAAGGATCTGATATAGTAGTGAATTGAAATTTTTGTTATTCAAATGTGATTGGGTTGATGTTTGTCGAGGTGTTAGAGTTGACGAACTAAAGTTTACTTTGGTGAATTTGGACCGTTTGTTGTACCGGAAAAATAGAGAGATGGATGAGCCATTCATACTAACAAACCAAGCGGAACAAGTTTGATTTTCTCGCTATCCTAAAGAAAGAGACTGGCATATGGTAATATCAATGATGAGAAGAGATAATTATAATGTGTATTCAAGGGACCATGATCTAGAAATTTTTCCTACACAGCAGTTAGATTCTCGTTCTGTTTTGCATGAAGTAGATGCCGTATGGGTTAGAGATGGGATTTCTGGGGAGGAAGTAGATTTAGATGGAAGAAGAATACAACCTGCAATTTAAATGTACTTAATCATTTACTAAATGTGCTACAGCTGTTAAAATTTTTTACTCAATGTTAAACCTTTTTGTTTTGCAAATGGTAAACAAGTGTTCTCGATGTGGATTGATGTAGGATGTCATAGCTGCCTCAAGATCAGGCGCTAGTTCCTCACGGTGTACAGAGACACCAACTCCAGCATACGAGGTTGGATAGAGATCACATATAAGTGTCCGCACAGGTTTCACGGATCAGGAATCTAATCAGTTGACAACTATACCCACTTCTGATATAGGTTCCAGTGGCACAGGACCTTCTTCCTCAGACCCTAGTGCCTCAGGTGTGCTAAGTTAATATGAAGTAAATATTACGAGACATTGATTTATGTGGCTGTTGAAAATGCGTTGGTAATTTTTTTTTCTTTCTTCACTATATTTCAATTAATAAGTTTGTTGATATTTTGTAGGTTCCATAGTGAGGAGTTTTCGAGGGGGTAAAAAGTTACCTTCCGAATAGGGTGAGTCAAGGTTTCGAAAGTACAATGTTGGTGTTAACCAACACGGAGGGCTTGTTGGGTTAGATGCATCTCACTATAGTTCAGTGGTGGGCTGTTTTGCACTTATGAGCAGTAGGTTCCCTCTGAATTACAGGGATTGGCATTCCATACCTCAGAGACCTAAAGACAAAGTTTGGCAAGAAATACAGGTAACTAATTTTATTCTAACATAGTCAAGAGTATTTTCTTCAAAAGTTAACATTTTTTTTATTTAATTATTTGTTAAAATTCATACAAAGACAACACCATGATGCCACCAGAAGGACGTAGTGTCACAATGAAGATGATATACTCAGCGTAGAAGGATTTTAAGTCGAAGTTAAAACAAAAATACTACGTTCCTTTCCAGCAAAGCACGAAGCCTATTATTTGTGAAGATAAATGGGTTAACGAAAATCAATGGAGGGTGTTAGTTGATTACTGGCGTTTGGAGAATACATATGTCGTACCATAAAAGTTGACTACTTTTATGTCTCAGAACTTGTTTAATTTTTTTTATATGTTAACTATTTTAAATAATCACAGATGGAGGCCGAGTGAAATAGACAAAATCGATCGCATTTGGCATATCCACCGGTCATAGGAAGAATGCCACATTCTATTATACAAGATCAGGTATTCAGTTTATGTTATATATTATTCATTTGAAATTTATCTACTTTGCTTGAAATTTCTCACACATCTTTACAGATGGCCTCGCAAGGCTAACCAACATCACAATATGATATATTCCTTGCCGCATGAAGGTGGCATGGTCGGCAGGCTAATGGTTTGACTGCAAAGATGATTGTAAGTTATATTTAAATGCTAATTTTTCTGAGTTATTAAAATATGATAACGACATTACATTAACCTAATATAAATTTGATATAATGTTTCTTAATTTTGTAGGACCGATTAGAGATAGAGTGGCAGGCATTGCCTGAGTCTGAGCGCACAAAGGAAGCGAATGATCATATATTTCGGCGATTGTTCGGTCCAGAAATAAGAGATTGTGTTAGGTGTAAGGGAAAGGGTCCAACACCAACGTTAGTCGGTCAATCATCAAGTTCTGCAGCAAATGTTGAGGAGGTCGTCAGGATTGAGGTTGAGGCAAGTATGCAGAGTAGGCAAGATACTATGCAGGCTGAGATGCGAGCTGAGATATAGCGTGAGCAAGAGGCTTACGAGTCACGTATAGCTGTGCTTCAGACTACCATAGAAGCATTATCGCATAGATTGAATGCAGGCGCATTTGATGTAGTGCCTATACCTCCATCTAGTGCTTCTACGTCATCTCCTGGTGTTGATTCCACTTCTCTATCTGTTAGATCGGGTGATCCTGACGAGCCTATTCGTCATGATGAGTGATATTTTGATTTTCCACTTGTTTGTATTTGTACTACTACTTCTGTTCGATTTCTTGATATTTTCCATTTCTTATACATGTAATACTATCTTTTTTTTGGTACTTGGTAGATTATATTTATGATTTGTGTATTGAGGATATTGCTTTTGAGTTGTTTGGCAATGAGGAGATTGTGTTTTATTATATTTGGTGTTGAATGAGTTGATTTTATAGTGTTTAGCTTTAAATTGTACGTGTACAGGATCCCGTACAAATAAAAAATGATTTAAAAACCAAATAAGGCATAATATGACGGTTGCAGCCTTTGTATTTGATGTGGAACACTCAAATACGACGGCCGGTAGAGCCATCGTATTATAAAGAACAATAAGACGGCCAGTAGCCGTCATAATATATACCAAATACGACGGCAAATTGGTAAACAAATACGACGGCTAATAAGCCGTCATATTTGTCTAACAAAAACGATGGTTTGTTAAAACCGTGTCCAAAAACCATCGTTGCAAGCAAAAACGACTCTCCCTTTAAGCTGTCATATTTGATCGTCGTATTAGATTAATACGACAGTTTTGTAGCCGTTGTCGAACAAAAGCGACGAGATTAATTACGACGGCTATGAAACTGTCGTTTAGTCGTCGTATTAGTCAAATACGACGGCTTGGGTATCAAATATGGAGCCGTCGAATTTGCCATATAATTTAGTAGTGATTCGGACAATTTTGATCGATTATATTATATCTGATCTTTCAAAGTTTAATTTCTCTCATCTCTATGTAAAACTCTTCCTATTTTTAACTCACTCTTATAATTATAAAATTGTCGAACTAGTTTTACTCATATTTAATGTGAAGTGTGTGGACACAAAAAAGACCCCTAATTCGGTGTTTGTTGAGGCCTAGGTGTTTAATTGTTTGAAGAGGCAGAAAGGGCTACAAAGTCAGCCTTATTTGCCCAGTTCACAAGGGACCCATTTTTGAATCTTCGACATATGTATTAACTAATTAATAAGACCATTACGTTTGCAGCGGCGTCTCCAGAGGGAAGGAGAACAGTAAACGTGCATCCTCGGCCTATTTCTTCAGTCTTTATTTAGCAATTATGATAGATGATGATATGATTATTCAATTGATAATCATTAGCAGAAGTATAGGATTGGGATTAAAGTATTTTCCTTATTCTTTCTGAAACTCCAAAAGCCAGGCCTCAATACATAAATTGACAAATGGACCAGCGTTCAGTGTCATAGGAGATTATATTATAACCATTTGGCTCTTTGATTCTCAAAAAATAAAACAAATTACTCCATGATAGATGAGAGAGAGGGGAAGAAAAAAAAGAAAGAGGCAACTTATCGGTGCAGAAGACAGAAGATGAGGTGGTGTTCTTGCATGATAATGACTAAATTAGGGTTTGCTTATGTTTTTGTCCACTTCTTATACATGCATGGCTCTTCCTGTTTGATTATGATAAGGAGGAGAATGAGTTATCCTTTGTTTTTATCCACTAATTTTCTTGTGTGACATCAATTATGCGAGAAAGATAAAGGGTCGCCATGTTAATTATCTATATTAAATGTGCTAGCTAGAACTCTTGAGAAAAACCAGAATGTCATCGACGGATAGGTCGGTATTAGGAACAAAAACTTGAGTTTTTGAAACCACTAATGATGACATCAATGATGCTTCAACTCCACATACACATTCTTATCGGATCCAAATTCCATGATCCATCATCGTGACAAATGTGCTCTTTTTAGCCATCGATCAAGAAAATGAGCCTTCGACTATTCTGACATGTCATTCAATATCGGTACATAGATGTTGCCTTTGGACAAGAAAGAAAAGGAGAAAGTGCTTCTGGACGGAAGGAGGAGATAAGAAAGGAACAGAAAGGAGACAGATGGAAATGTTTCGATTAATCTTCTGCACGGAAAGAGAAGGAAAGGAAGGAGATCGATATTAATCTTTTCCACAGGAAAGAAAAATAAAAGGAAGGGAACAAAAGTTTAGTTAAAAAGATCGAAACTTCTTATACACTCATAAATGAAAAAGAAAGATATATAACGATTAAATACGTAAATTATAATTTTATTCTTTCGACTGTGCAATTAGCAGCAGCCTAGCCTCTCCTCTTCCTCCAACTATTCACTAATCTTCTCCTCACCTTTTCCACAGTTCAACCATGGCTGCAAGAATGTGTCTGGCCTGGATATGGCTAACTCTGTTGCTTGCACACATTCTAGTTAGTTCATATCACGAGAAGCTTTTATCTGGTGAAGGCAATCACAATAATTGGAATGGCCTGCGCATCTTGTCTGCTTACAACCTAGTCATACGCCCCAAAGGTGTTGGGACAAATTTTTTTATTTGTCCACAATCTCCTAGTCTTGGTATTCATTAGAGAATGAATCGAGATTGGCTTCCCAGCAATATTGCTAAAGTATCTTTTCCCTATCTTGCATTCCAATGTTGACTCCCTCCAATTTTCCACTTCACAAGTGCTGGTTGCCTTTCTGCTATTATTCTACACGTTCAGTAGAGATATCATAAATTTGACCCCAGAGATATATAATATCATCATATAAATTTAACCCTAATGAGAATGTAGGGTTACCATTTCACTATATATAATAAATGGAATTTTTAATAGTAAATAAATATCTAATTAACAAAGTGTCTTAATAAAGTATTGTCTGTTATAAAATTAGGGTAGTGTTAGAATAAAATCTACACACTACACACTAAGAAAATTCTAACTATTCTTTGCACAAGAATTTCTCTTCAAACTTCTCTCTTTCTTTCTCTCACAATTCTTTCTCCAATCTTTCTTTCACTAATCTTTCTTTCACAAAATGATGGTGTATTACAAGCTTAGAGAATAGCTCTATTTATAGAGCTCTAATTAGTGAAATACATCATGGCATACATCATCTTCAACTAATCTCAATTAATGGTGTCTCCACTAAATGGTGGACATCCATAAAAATCTTCTAATAATTCACATAAATCCATAATTAGTGGAGCCTCCACTAATTAATGGAGATTCCAATAATTCATAACACTCCCCCTTGGATGTCCATCAATTACATAAAGAATATGCCTCGTTAAAACCTTACTAGATAAAAACCCAGTGGGAAAAAAATCTAGTGAAGGAAAAAGAGTACACTATTCTATATGTCCATTTATTACTCCCCCTGATGAGATGATTCCTTTAAATCTTTAAACCGACGCATACCGATTTTATATCTCAACTTTTCAAATGTTGCGATCGGTAAAGTCTTCGTGAAAATATCTGCGAGGTTATCACATGACCGAATTTGTAGCACATCAATTTCACCTTTCTTCTGGAGTTCATGAGTAAAGAAGAATTTTGGTGAAATATGTTTTGTCCGATCTCCTTTAATATATCCGCCTCGTAATTGAGCTATGCAAGCTGCATTGTCTTCATAAAGAGGAGTTGGAATACCTTTGATTGATGATAATCCACAACTTTCTCGGATATAATGAATCATGGATCTTAGCCATACACATTCTCGACTTGCTTCATGAATGGCTATAATTTCGAGCATGATTTGAAGAAGTAGTCGCTATAGATTGTTTCGTAGAACGCCATGATATAGCAAGTATTTCCACATGTAAATATATAGCCCGTTTGAGAACGTGCTTTATGTGGATCGGATAAATAACCAAAGCATCTCGCATAACCTATCAATGTTGGACTGGTTTTATGTGAATAAAATAATTCGAGATCAATTGTACCTTGGAGATATCGAAGGACTTGTTTAATTCCATTCCAATGTCGTCGTGTTGGTGAAGAACTAAATCTTGCTAATAAATTGACAGCAAAAATAATATCAGGTCATGTATTATTAGCAAGATACATCAATGCACCAATTGCACTGAGATATGGTACTTCAGGACCAAGGAGTTCTTCATCATTTTCTTGAGGTCGGAAAGGATCTTTATCCACATTTAATGATCGCACGATCATTGGAATACTCAATGGATGTGCTTTGTCCATGTAAAATCTTTTTAGCACTTTTGCTGTATATGTTGATTGATGAATAAATGTTCCATTTTCCAAATGTTCAATTTGTAAACCAAGGCAAAATTTAATTTTACCAAAATCCTTGATTTCGAATTCTCTTTTTAAATAATCAATTGTTTCTTGGAGCTCTTCAGGAGTTCCAATAAGATTAATATCATCAGCATATATAGCTAATATCACAAATTTAGAACAAGATTTCTTAATAAAAACACATGGACATACCTGGTCATTTTTAAATCCCGCTTTCAATAAATATTCACTAAGACGTGTGAACCACATGCGCCTAGATTGCTTCAGGCCATATAATGATTTCGCAACTTGATGGAGTAATTTTCACGAGGATAATGTTTATATGCTTCGGGCATATGAAATCCTTCGAGGATTTTCATGTAAACATCATTTTCTAAATTTCCATACAAGTAAGCGAGTGACAACATCTAATAGGCGCATATCTATCTTTTCATGTACTCGCTAAACCGATAAGATATCGGAGTGTAATAGCATCAACAACAGGAGAATAAGTTTCATCATAGTCAATACCTGGTCTTTGTGAAAAACCTTGGGCTACTAATCGCGCTTTATATCGAACGATTTCACTCTTTTCATTGCGCTTTCGCACAAATATCCATTTGTAGCCAACAGGTTTTACACCTTCGGTATTCGGACTGCAGTCCGAAGACTTCACGTTTTGTCGATGCATTTAACTCCGATTGAATCGCATCTTTCCATTGCAACCAATCTTTTCTATGCCGACATTCATCAATCGATATTGGTTCAGGATCATCATTATCCTGTGTAACATCAAGAGATATATTGTACGCAAATATATCATCAATAACAGTTTCTATCCGATTCCAACTTCTACCAGAAGTGGTATAATTGATAGAAATTTCAGTGTTACTTTCATCAACTTCTGGTTCTTTGTCATCAGTTCTCTCTTGGTCTTTATCATTCTTTTCTTCAATATGATCTTCTGGATCATTTAATCCTCTTTTCTTTCGAGGATTTTTATCTTTAGAACCAAGAGGTCGGCCATGCTTCTGGCATGCTTTTGGCTCAGCAGACTATAGGTATAATATTTTGTTCTCACTGGAATTTCAATTCGAATAGGAGCATTTATAGTCGGCATATGCGATTTTGTTACTCTTCTAGAGTCAACAAAAGCGTCTGGCATTTGATTTGCAATGCTTTACAAATGAATTATCTTTTGAACTTCAAGTTCACATGTGCTTGTATGCGGATCAAGATAATTTAATGATGTTGTCCAATCACGATCTTTCTTGTACTGTTTCTGTTCTCCCCTTAATTTAGGGAATAATGATTTCATAAGAGAATAAGAAAATAAATATAAGAAAATAATGACAAGCAGGAAATGTCAAGAAAAATATCTATTTTTTTTTTCACTCTTCCCGGTACCGACTTTTCATCTTCCTCTCTTGTCTTTTCTTCTCCTCCGACCCTCTACCTACCATCTACCTCTTCTTCTTCTTCATACAGATATATATATATATATATATATATATATGTATCGATATATATCTCAGTTATCAGTCATTAGTAAACATCAAAAACAAAAATCACAAAGCAGATATGGAGACTCGTAATTCATTTGAGACATGGTCAAATTTTGACTTAGTTTCTGCAGCAGATGTTGATGTATTTTCATTTCCAAACCAACCGCTTTTGCCTAATTCGAACACAGAAGATTTTGATATGTTTTCCTTTCCAAACCAACCGCTTTTGCCTAATTCGAACGCAGAAGATTTTGATATGTTTTCCTTTTCAAACCAACCGCTTCTGTCTAATTCGAACGCAGAAGATTTTGATATATTTTCCTTTCCAAACCAACCACTTCCTCCTAATTTCAGGTGAGATACCTTTAATGGCTTCCATTTGTTTTTAGTGTGCTTGATAATGAAATTAAACTCTCTTTTGGTTTGTTTTTTATGTAAATCAGTGGAAGTTTTGAACATACCGCTTTGGACCAAGTTGATCTGCCTCTACAAGAGACTCGCTTTTGATACTTGTTCTTCTTGATGCTATTCCTTTGAATGAGGATATGCTTGTGCATGATCCTTTCTACTCTCTAATGGATTTTGAACAAAGCCATAATATGTTTCCGAGTTATTATACATTTAAACATGGATTTTGAATGGTATTACCTTTACTGATATTATTTTCTTTTTCTAGGAGAAATAATGAGTGGTCTTGGCAACGAAGTCGGAGTAAGTACTCATGAAATGCATAATATCGAAGTTCAAGATATTATTGCAGACAAAATTCCTGGGGAGAAGAAGATGATTAAGAGGCAGAGAGAGAAGAAGGGCAATAACTCCCGGACACTATCAAGAGAAACAATTTCGCAAAGATTTTTACCTACCAATCAAAAGCGCAGCCAAAGAACCGAATATTGGCATAACCCGTCTCAAGAAAAGATGTAGGGAGTTAGGAATTCGTCGATTGCCTCACAGAAATTGGTGAGCTTGGAGACCATAATCAAGAATGTTCAGTGTTCTCTCTCATACATACTTATAATTTGCAAGTATGAAACTATGAAAGATTTATAAGTAAATAACCGATGATATCACTTCGATTTACAGGATATGCAAAATAAAGAAGAAGGAGGACATATGGCTGAGAAGAAATTACAAGAAGCCATTGCGATACTGGAATGTGAAAAACATTTGGTGGAAGAAAGTCCTAATACGCAGTTAGAGGACCAAACACAGAAATTGAGACAAGCATGCTTCAAGGCCAAATATAATAAGAAATATAATAAACTTAAGGAGATCATAAAATCTCAAGACTCATTTCCCAAGTAATTTTACGGCTAATTCTCGCTACTAGTCTCGATGTCGGCTCAAAGGGGAAAGAAAAGGAGGAGGATGTCGAAAAAGAGGAGTCGAAGTCCATAATTACTAATTGTTTGTCATCCTCTAATGTAAATATTGAAAAAGAACAATTACAAACCTTCATCTTACATTTGTCGACTCAATTACAAAAGAGCAACTATAAGCATGTATCATCAAGTTCATATGAACACTATTGATATGAATAAAAGATGTGATGCTTATTATTAATGGAAATATCTTTTTCCCTTATTATCTTTTCTCGTTCCACTTCGTGGCCAGTATTTCTCCGTGATAAGGAAATATCGAGTGTGTCCATGACCATAACCACGGCCACCGCCACAACTACGACTATAACGATGGCTTCGCTGGAGCCAACAGACATTCACTTCTAGGAGTGCTCGTTGAGCCGCTTCATCCGGCTTCATGATTTCTCAATAATAACTCATGTTAAAGTCGTCAATTTTGGATACCCTTTTTATCGATATTGTTACTGTAGAACATGAAAAATGGAGAATGTCTTCTCCAATATAACTTCATCAGTAACTTTTTCTCCGTAAAATTTTTAACTAAGATGTAGTTTTATACATCACGAAGTTCACGGTTTTACAATCTTGCAACTTCATGTGCAACCATTCATACCGTGCAGTGGGTAGTACGACCATCTTCAGGTGGTCAAATCTTTTTTTTTTTTTATCCACATGACATATGGATCTCCTTTTTTTTAGCATTTAGATGCATTTTTGTATAACATAAATTTTTTTTCAGAAATATCAAGGGCTACAAATTCGAATTTAGCGAGATCAATAAATGCGTACCTGTCTTCTGGCTTTAATAACGGCAGAAATTCGTGCTGATAACGTGTTATAAAATTAGGGTAGTGTTAGAATAAAATCTACACACTACACACTAAGAAAATTCTAACTATTCTTTGCACAAGAATTTCTCTTCAAACTTCTCTCTTTCTTTCTCTCACAATTCTTTCTCCAATCTTTCTTTCACTAATCTTTCTTTCACAAAATGATGGTGTATTACAAGCTTAGAGAATAGCTCTATTTATAGAGCTCTAATTAGTGAAATACATCATGGCATACATCATCTTCAACTAATCTCAATTAATGGTGTCTCCACTAAATGGTGGACATCCATAAAAATCTTCTAATAATTCACATAAATCCATAATTAGTGGAGCCTCCACTAATTAATGGAGATTCCAATAATTCATAACATTGTCAATATTATGATTCGATTTGTTTATAAATGAAATTATACAGACGTCTACTATAATTGATTTAATTTAGATTTAAAAAAATAAAAAAAAAGGAAAAAAAGCTTGGTCTAGTTGGTGGTGTTTGGATGATTATTGACGTTAAGAGATTCTACTAAAATGATTCTACGTTTGCTTGTATTAAATCGACTGTAAATGCCCCTATGAATCCTTGGAAGGGCATGCTGATGCAGCAAAGTAATTGACCATGGCAAAGTGTTGACTTTTGCCGACGAAGGACAATTTTATATATGAAAATTTTATTAACATAATATATATGAAGTTAATAATAAATTAATTTTTACCAGACAAGAAAACCATACACATATTATTGTTACCTTACTTAAATCAAGGATTATTTTAATTGTAAATTTATATTATAAATTATGTGAAAAGAAAATTTAGCCTCATTAATAAAGTTGACTTTTGTACTTTCCAAATCTAACCTCATTAAGAATGATACTAATGCCTTTCCCTTTGCATTTGCAGTCACCATCGTGTACAATTCTTGATGTGGCTTTATTATTCCTTTAGGAAAATAGATTAATACTTTTTTTGTCTTTTTCTTTGTTTTGTTTCTCTAAGTAATCGTTTGGAGACGTGAGATTGTTTCTTGGACTTGGAGACTTGACTTTGAGTTAAGCATTGATAACTTGCATGGATGAAATTTTGTAAACTTATCTTATCAGCCTTTCTATATCACTCGTGGCTATTTTCCTTTGTCAAATAAAACAGAAAATTTGAAATTTTTAATCAACAAGATTAAAAAAAAAAAAGAAAGAAAGAAATTTGAATTCATTTTGGTTATTTTCATGGAACTTTGTCTTTGTTTCCAAATATTTAAGTTGTATTCTCGTGATGGTCAAATTAGTATGATTATTATGGAGGTAATGAGATTAGACAAAGAAAATATAGAAGTCAATTTTATTTAAAGGAAAATTAGTTTATTTGATTTCTAAAATTTGAGATTTGTAATATTTTCGTCATTAATATTTTTTTTTCTATCGTTATAGTTTCTAATGATTTTTTTACGAATCATAATGGTAGAAAAAAAAATTATATGGACCACAACGCCAACAAAAAAAAAAAAAGACGAAAACATTATAAATGTCAAACTTTATTAACCAAATAAGCTAATTTTGCTTATTGAAATCCTAATGGATCATATGTGTATATTAAAAGAAGAATTTTGGAAAATAAGAATACAAATAAGCAAAGTATGAAATTAATGGAAAAATTATTAAATTATCAAAATGAACCTCAATAAATGGATCAAACCTCCTATATAGACCAAATTTATAGGCTACGCACTTTTAGTACACTATCAAATACATTATCTATCTCAATAATATTTCTAGATATAAAATAATATTATTGGCCTAAACTCCATAATCTTACTTAATCTAGTAATTTTGTTTCACGTGTAATAAATTTATTATCTTGGTAAGTAATGTATTAAAAGATCGAATACCTCTATTCAAATCGATATATATACTCCCTCCAACGTAAATTAAATGTTAATATTTGACTCAATACAAAAATTTACACAAATTAAGAAGATTATTGGTAGGATTTCAATGTAGTGAAACTCATATAGCTTAAAATATCTATTCTATTTAAAAATTATAATTCAATTAATGTTAGATACCAATCAATAATATGTAGGGTAAAATCTGTCCGACACTTTTAAACTTTTATAAATTTTAATTTCTACCTTCAATTTTAAAATGTGTGATTTTAGCTCTCGAACATTTGAAATACTTAAAAAATAGTCATTCCGTCAATTAGAACTGTTAAGTATTCACAAAATTTCATTATATGCCTCCCACATGACCTGTTTTATGAGTATTTCTGTTCACTTATAACCCTCACAATATGGTACTAAATTTCCTTCCAATTCTTACAAAATCATTTCTATATATGATAGAAAAAGATTGTTGCAATTTGTGTATCTCTCACTTCTCCTTTCAAATCTTTTTTATTTTTATTTTTTTAGTAATTCACTTCTCCTTTCACATCTATTTTTCCTTGTTGTAGATATGCCAAGAAAATTGTTATCAATCAAGAACTAAATATGAATTTCTCTGCTATCCATTGAGAAGTGAATTTGATTTTTTTTTCTCACTTTTATGTCTGAATTTTGTTTATTAAAGGGTAAAATTTGTAATTTTTGTTTCATGGTTGAATTCGAAGATGTAAGAAAGAGTAATCCAATGATTATTGAACTGTAAAAGAGGTATGGTGTCAGATTTTAAAATTGCTATTGATAATATGAAGAAATTCGAAGAAAAGATAGCGAGAGTAATTGAAAAATAATATTTTAGACGTAGAAAACAGGATAATGACTAAAATTTGGTGACTTTGTATTATATTTAAACTTTTATTATTGGAAGAGTTATTTTTCAGATGTTTCAAATATTTAAAAATTAAAATCACACATTTTAAAATTTAAGAATAAAAATTAAAAATTTAAAAAATTTAAAAATAGTTAGCAGATTTTGCCCTAATATATATTCAGCTTCATCAAATATATGCTAGTTCTACCGGTATACTAGTATCGACATGCTCTTCATGATCCATCAACCCCTTTTGGCATTCATTATAACATAAAATCCAAATTTTGTTTTTCATTTGAAATATATATTAGACTGTGAGTTCCAAAAAAAGGAAAAAGAAAAATTCTGTGGAATTCAGTGACAATGAAATGAAATGGGATGCACACGTCATACAAGAAGCGGCCATACTACCTTTTCTGTTCTGGAAGCCCATCATATTTTAAAGGGATCCAAATTACTTTGGGTAAGCCCAAAACAAACACGGGCTTCCCCTACTGGAAAAACTGAGGTTCTGAAGCCGAATCGGTAAAATAATAAGTACAAGTTTGATCGTGATTAAATCGTGATCGAGTCAAAATATAATTAAATATTTTTTAAATATTATATATAATATTATATATTATTATATATTTATTAAAAAATTAAAATATAAAAAATATCTCTTAATAATAATAAATTTTAAATAAGAATAAATTAGTTATTTATCAAAAAGTCCAAGACACAAGTTCAATGCATAATACAACAAGACATAAGTTTAATACATAATACAATAATAATTCAATGTCAAATACAAATAACTCAAATATACAGTTCTGGTATAATATCATCACTAAATTAACACAATTAAAACCTAAAGTATATTATCGCATTTGAGAGTGGAATTTGAAAGAGATAATTTTATTTTTTTAAGGTCTAAAACGATGTAGTTTTAATCAAATTGGTGGACTGCAAAAGTAGTAACCGATTCTTCAGTTCGACTAATTTTTGACCTGTTCAAACGACATTTGATCGGTTCTTGTACTCCCCTATTCATGAGATATAATTAGATTGGACATGTAATTAGTTCTCGATTCGACTAATTGAACCGACTGATTTGATCCGGTTTTCAAAACTACTGAAGACACATTAGGCCAGACAATCTGTTCGTTGCATGCTTTAGAAGTGGGCTTCAAAATTATGAAGCCTAAGGGCGGGTATGGAAGGTGGGAAGTGGGTAGAAAACGAGTGGTTCAGGAGGAAGAGAGGAAGATATCTTCCAATTGTTTGTTTGTTGGGTCAGTAGTAGTATGTAAGACCTAATCTCATATCAGCCTTAGTCTATAAAGATTGCTACTACTTTTGTATGTTTCAATTTTTAGAGACGCAATTAAAATTTTAAAAATTTAAAAAATAAAGTATATAAAAAGATATATTAAAAATTAATATCAAAATTTAAAAAAATTTTAAATGACAAAACGTAAAATTTAAAAATATTTTTAAAAAAAACTTAATTTAAAAAATTTTGAGGCAAATCTCCGTCTTTGTCAATTTTTTTTTGAAATATACATTAAAAAATTATATTCTTTAAAACTATATAATATATAATATATGTGATAAAAATTTTAATAGAATAATTTACAAAATAGGCTTTATTTAGGTATATTTCATTTGAGATAAGTGTAATACGAAGAACTGTTACTTCCTTATTATCTCGACATTAAAATGATCATAGCATTTCATGATTAGATCGGCAAGGTTGTAAACTAAACTAAACAATAACATAATGAAACATATCCCCATAGTAATTCTTATATGAACTATGGATCAATAGATCAAATGCATTAATAAATCGTACTGTACAACTTATATTGTATGCGATATAAGTCACTAATACAATTAGTCTATAGACCATTGGTTCATGTTAGAATTTTTCATTTCAATAAAGTTATTTCACATGATTGCCTCTGTTTTATTTCACGTGAAGTTTTTTTTTTTTCTTTTTCTCTTTTTTTTTTCTCTTTTGATGTGTCACATGATGTCTCTAACTATAATGGAAGAATTGTTTTGGCAACAAGTTGCATTTATATATATCTTTATGCACAAATTTCCAACCAAAAAACGACACAAATCCACACATGAAATGAATTGAAATGCCTGATCCAAACTCACGGGAAAAACCAGCAGCGCCAGCAGAAATATTCTTTCTTGACCTACTACTGGACCTCTACTTCCCAATTTAGGAATGGCCTGGAGGAGGCGATGATGGGTTAAGATATAGAAGGTTTAAGTAGAGTTCAAAGCTTGATTCAAAAAAAAAAAAAAAAAAACTACAATGGAGTCTGCACAAGACTCAAATAACTGGCCCAAATATCTTTGCAAATCCTTAAATGGGTTTAAATAGAACCTTGAACCATGCGAATTCGTATATGTGCATGGTTAGAATTGCATTCGAATACGAACGAATCAAATATTAAATTTTCGAATTCGAATTCGAACTTACTCGAACACTGTTTAAGTTTGTTCGTTTATTAATCGAACTCGAATTTGTATTCGAGTTCATTCGTTTATTCTTTAGAAATATTCATGTTCGTTCAAGTTCGAGTTCGAAAAACTCGATTAGTGATTGTGTTTGAATTGTTTGTTTGTTTATTTTATATTTTTTATTCTGAAATAAAAAAATAATTCCAAAATTCATTAAAAAAATCAAATTTAAACATTTACAACACATCATTAATTACATTTTTAAAATATAACAAAATAAACCAAAGATATTATTATAAAATATAAATAATTAAATATATATAATAAAATAATATAATTACTTTTTAAAACTATATATGTTTGTAAACATTCGAATATGTTCATGTTCGTTCGATTAATAAACGAACATAATATTTTGTTCGAATTCGTTCGTTCATTAAACAAATGAACCTTATTCAAATACGAATGAACTCAAATAAATTTTTATTTGCGAATATTCGATTCGAATTCAACTCTATGTATGACGAACTTGCTTAGGGAATACCTTTTGTCATGGACGTTAGAGCTTACCATCCATAAGTGGAAAGTTGAAAAACAATATATATACATACATATAGAAATTCTTAGATGCACCTAATGCACGTATATCAGATATTATTTTAGATGATTGTAACACGTACATATAAAATTGTATACAATATTTACTATATAACTTCCGTTAAACATAATATAACCATTTAAAATATCGAATACAAGTGTACCAGGTGTACCTAAAAATTTCCCAAGATACACACCCAATAAATCCCGATCTTTCATTTAGTGTCATCATTACCATCTTTTAATATTACTGACAAAAGACAAACTCAATTCTACCCTGGTACATGTTATGTAATGCTATGTTTGAAAATAATAATAATAAAAGAAAATTAGAATGCAAGAATTTTATTCATCATACTTTCAATGAAACAAAGGCCACAGCTTTTCTGGGAAAAAAAAAAAAAAAATCTTGCTATGCCTGCAAAAATGTCCTCACCCGCGTATGATTTTGTCTTATATTGTCAAACAAAAATGTTGTGCCTTAGCTCCATCTCAAAATTACCTACTGATCAGTCTTGAATGAAACTACTCCTTCCATGCACCCTAGCTATTAATATAAGAATCTTCTTACACGAGCATATTCTGAGTATTAGTCAATTGTAATTGATTCTAAATTATTTGGAATTAAAATTTAGTTTGTTTGTTATTGACACAATATTAGTCAATTTTATACTGATTTTAAATCAGTATCTTGTATACTGATTGAGTATACAAGATTCTCGGTTCTGTGGGAATGGCTCCTCTCAGTACATATAACACTGGATATCATCTAGTGTTTTAATAGTATTAAAATACATAATTTAATTTATAATAATCTAAAACTTAATAATTCAATCCCGTTATCTTGTTTTTCTTTCTCATAAAGAGTCTACCACAGTAACTACATGATAGTTTCCTAATTTAATGCAATGTATTTTTTCAATTTCGACCATTCAATACGATTTTTACTTACGTGGTATTTTTTTATTGAAAAACTGGAGAGCCTTCAGTGTGTTATATGTTTTGAAAAGGAGCCTTGCCCCCAGTTTTATAACCTATCTCATGGGAAGGGAATGGTCGTTGCATGACTCATTTTTGGTGAGTCGACCGCCTAAGATTGCAAAGAAACGCAATGGACAAAGTTTTGAGATATTACAAAGCAAACTTTCATGGCAATTGTAAAACGAAAACCCCACATAAAATCTTGGAAAGTAGAAGCACTTGAGAGTTACAATGAGAAGAAATATATCAATTCAGGAATAAATCAAGAACTCATGCTAGGAAATCAGAACAGACAAATAATGCAACCAGCAAATTAAGCAGGCGTAGCACTAAAGAAAAAACCTAGGCACAGATGAAGTCAGAGGGGAGCTTTTTCCCACAAGTGTTGATCAGCAAGCTCAGTGATATGGGAATGTCAAGGTTGATTCCAAGAATGTTGGCTTTCAAGGCTGTGCACAGGCACACAGCAGCTTCAAGGTCTAGAAGCCCACCAAGAACAGAGCAGCAAGGAGTGTCTGGAGGATTTCCAATGACTGTTCCAATACTGCCATTGAGCAACTTGGCACATACCCCCAGCTTCAAGGCATCTCTAGGGCAATTTCCGTGGGTGGGAGTTGGAGTTGGAGTTGGTGTTGGCTTCGGCTTTGGGGCAGGAGGTTGTGGACAATAGTAGCAGCCATTCACAAGAACAAAGAAGAGAAGGTTAACCAATAGGAAAAGAACTAAGGATCTTGAATCCATTGCTCAACTCAACTCTCAAACACAAAGCAATAACGCTCAATATTTTTCTTGTGATGGCTAAGATGGATTCCGTGGTTCGATATTTATAGGGCAAAATTAGCCAATGGTTTGAAGCAAAAGAATTGGTAAATGCAACGAAGTTTGGGATATAATAATGATTGAATAGATCACAGGTGGATCAAGGCTGGCTTCGAATACCATTGGCAACCACAAGAGAATCTGCAAGAACTCAGAAGCAATTTAAAAGTGTAAAAATCTCAAGTATATCGATTCTGGATCACAAGAGACCGGCCAATAGTGGTACAATGCAATCCCGTGACTATCAGTCTAGAAATTTGTGTCATTCTTTCTGGTTTGGGATCGAGCCAATGAATAATTAAGGCTCTGTAATTTGACAAAGGTACCTAGCAAAGACAAACACTTGTGGTTTCAGTTGTGGCTACAAGTAGTTCAGAGCAAAACCTCAAAAATCTCACAAGGCCAGTGAGGCATTAGTAGATTAGGTTATTCAGACAGTATTTAAGAATTGGGAGAGATTCCTAAAAATGAGGACGATGTAGTTAAAGAATGGTTAGTGTGTTGAATTTTAGTTAGGGGCTGTAAATCTCAAGATTTGGGAAAATACAAATATTTTTTCAGCCTTTGAATGTTTAACCATTAGCTTTGTTTTGAAAGAGACAATCAGCATGCAAAGGGATAGTTGGGAATTGGTGGTTTAAGTCCATTCATATTTCTTGTATTTAAGAGATGAGTAACAAATACTTCCTTTTTTGAATTTAGAAGAGACATTCAAATATAAGAGATGCCTCCATGTATTTTTATGAATTTGTGATAATTGAGTCACATCTCTTATATTTCTGGATTTAAATGGGACATTCAACAAAGTATAAAATAATATTTTATCGAATCGATCAGATTATGAACCGACCTTATTTTTGGTCTGATCCTGACATTTGAATCGTAAATTTAAAAAGTCATAATATTTTATGTGAACCGTGTCAGATTAGTCGGTCCAACTAAAAAATCATTGAATCGGCCAGTCAGAACGATTTGAGCCGTTATCTTTTTTTTTTTTTTTGGTGGGTATATAAGATAAGATATTCATAAGAAAGACATAAGTTGCATAGAGGGATTAAACAATACATAATAATAGAAAAAATACCATAATTTTCTTTTAATTTTGTTGTTTATGCCTTTATGGACTTGAATTATACTAAAAATAAAAATATAATATTATTATTTTACATTATTTTTAAAATAATGTAAAATATATTATATTTTAAAAAATATAATATTATTTTTACATTATTTTACATTATTATTTTTAAAATAATAATAATTATTTTTAAATTATAATATTATTAGTTCAATTATGGTTCAATTGTAGTCTAATTGCGGTTAGACCAATTGAATCGTAAACCATTAAATTTTCTTACTCAATGTCGGGTCCGATTCTGGCAACATTAGTATAAAATATAAAATAGAATATTTAAATTAGATAGAAGAAACATTAATTTATATATTTTTAAAGTTTTTATTACACAGTTGATGAAGAAATATACTATTATAAATTCAGTATCTTACATTAATAGTTTTCGATTTATTCGCACAAACATTGGCATTCATAGATGGAAAATGAAACACTAATTCCAAATTTAAGGCATCTAAATTACAATAATCAGAAGGTATTATATGTTGGAGGGGGATAACTCAAGGCTAGGAAGCAATTAAATCCAATCATAAAGGGTGAGGGTCAAAATCTTCCTTACATGGTTACTTGCAGTCATCAAAATTTTCACCCTATCTAAATTTTGCTCACAAAGCCCTTTTAAAATGCTACTCCCTTTATCTAATCAAACTGACTTGCATACTATTTTGAGATATCCTAAAAGAATTAACGCTTTCATTCAAATGAAAAATTTTAATATTTTATATATTATAAAATAATTAATATATCTCTTATATATATATATATTTAGATTTAATATAAAATATTATGAAATTCATATATATATATTTTATTTTATTATATTAATATTATATTACAATTTTTATTTTTATATAAAATTTCATACCAAATCAAACACTATCAATTTAATTAGTACAGAAATAATAATTAATAATTACTTCTCCAAAAGTTTCTAATGTATGAAAATGGACTTTTTTTTCCCCCTTTTTGTTTCTGGGAGGAAAGCAAATCGGCCTGAGATTGTGTTGGATATCCACGCCCAAACAAAACACAAGAGGACCAAGTTTTCCCATTTTTTGGGCTAACAGTCTCCCAACTTGTACAATGTCCATGCATCCAGGAAGAATTTCTGGCACAAAAGGCGGCCCAAATAAGGATACTCCGTTCCTCAGGCTTCTTTTAAGCGATAAAAATTCTTACAACATAAGCATAATTTGATGAGATTCCTTCTTGTACCTGTCTTCTTTGTTCTTTGTCGGATGTAAGACTTGTTTGGAAGTTTAAAAGATAAAAAAAAAAAAAAATTATTGTTCAGTGAGACTTCACCGCCGATGCCCAATACTTTCTCATCTCCAAATTGCAACTCGCCACCTTAGTCTCAGCTTCATCTTCCGGCCTGTGTCGCTGCCACAGCCATCAAGCTCTCCTCTTCTTTTTAGTTTTTCCTTCCAATCCGACAATCACAAGTCTCAAAGAACTAGAACTCTCTCCATTTCTATTTATCTGTTTCAAATAAAAAATTTTAGTATTTTTTTTATCGGTCACATTAAAAAAATTTATGTGTTATTAATGTTATAAATAAAGTTATATAAATTTAAGAGACTAATTAATTTTTCTTAAATTATAGGAAATAATTAATTGTAATAGATAAATAAAAACGACGAGTGTTCTTTCTCCTCATATCCCAATTTGACTGATTCTTCTACTAATTTGATGACAATGACAGCAAAAAACCCTAAGATAAATAAAAAACAAAAAGAAGAGAGGTGGAAGTAAGCAAGGGAGAGCTTAATTGAAATTATCTTCCCCTCATCGTGCATCCATTTCTCTCCACTTTTGGAGAAAATTTTTTTTTGACTTTAGGAGAGATTTAGGATTATCCCAAATCTCTCTCACTTTGTCTCCTCTAAAATCTCACAAAACTAGAGAAACTCTATTAATTCCCTTCTGCCTAAATCCATTTTTTTCTCCTTAATTACTTCTCTCTTACCAAACAAGTCCTTAGAGTCGTGGGTGGTGTTTATCTCTTTTTTTTAAAAAAAAATTATTTATTTTATAAAAAGTTTTGTAGAAGCTTTACTTCTTACTATTTTAATTTTTCTTTAAACTTGTCACATTATACTCTATTTTTATTCTTTCATTTGACTTTAACATTTTAAATCTAAGTTTCTAATTTCGTTAAAATTCTTAATAAGAAAAATAACGAAAGGAACTTGTTGTTATGAAATTTTAGTAGTGTTAGAATAAAATATACAAAATAAGAAATTTCTAACTATTCTTTGCATAAGAATTCTTCAAAATTCTCTCTTTCTTTTCTCTCACAAATTTTTCACAAAAATGATGGTACATTTCAGGTTTAGAGAATAACTCTATTTATAGAGCTCTTATTTAGTGCAATACATTATCTTCCACTAATATAAATTAGTGGTGTCTCCACTAAATGGTGGACATCCATATAATCCATAATTAGTGGAGTTTCCACTAATTCAACATATTTACAACATTTCCCCTTGGATGTCTATTACATAAAGAATATGTCTCGTTAAAACCTTACTAGATAAAAATCCAGTGGAAAAAAAATTTAGTGAAGGAAAAAGAGTACACTATTCTATATGTCTGTTTATTGCTCCCTCTGATGAGATGATTCCTTTAAATCTTTTAACCGATGCATACCGATTTTATATCATAACTTTCCAATGTTACAATTAGTAAAGTTTTCGTGAAAATATCTGCAAAATTGTCACATGACCGAATTTGTAACACATCAATTTCACATTTCTTCTGGAGTTCATGAGTAAAGAAGAATTTTGGTGAAATATGTTTTGTCCGATTTCCTTTAATATATCCTCATCGTAATTGAGTTATGCAAGCTGTATTGTTTTCATAAAGAGGAGTTGGAATATCTCTGATAGATGATAATCCACAACTTTCTCGAATATAATGAATAATTGATCTTAACCATACACATTCTCGACTTGCTTTATGAATGGCTATAATTTTAGCATGATTTGAAGAAGTAGCTACTATAGATTATTTTGTAGAACGCCATGATATAACAGTATTTTCATATGTAAATAGATAGTTCGTTTGAGAACATGCTTTATGTGGATTAGAAAAATAGCCAGCATCTGCATAACCTATTAATGTTGGGCTGGTTTTATTTGAATAAAATAATTTGAGATCAATTGTACCTTAGAGATATCGAAAGACTTGTTTAATTCCATTCCAATGTCGTCGTGTTGGTGAAGAACTAAATCTTACTAATAAATTGATAGCAAAGATAATATCAGGTCGTGTATTATTAGCAAGATACATCAGCGCACCAATTGCACTGAGATATGGAACTTTAGGACCAAGGAGTTCTTCATCATCTTCTTGAGGTCGGAAATGATCTTTATTCACATCTAATGACAGGACAATCATTGGAATATTCAATGGATGTGCTTTGTCCATGTAAAATCTTTTTAGAACTTTTGCTGTATATGTTGATTGATGAATAAATGTTCCACTTTCCAAATGTTCAATTCGTAAACCAAGGTAAAATTTAGTTTTACCAAAATCTTTGATTTTGAATTTTCTTTTTAAATAATCAATTGTTTCTTGGAGCTCTTCAGGAGTTCCAATAAAATTAATATCATCAACATATATAACTAATATCATAAATTTAAAATCATATTTCTTAATAAAAACACATGGATATACATGGTCATTGTTAAATCCCGCTTTCAATAAATATTCACTAAAACGATTGAACCACATGTGCTCAAATTACTTCAGGCCATATAATGATTTCTGCAACTTGATGGAGTAATTTTCACGAGGATAGTGTTTATATGCTTCAGGCATGCGAAATCCTTCGGGGATTTTCATATAAATATCATTTTCTAAATTTCTATATAAGTAAGCAGTGACAACATCTAATAGGCATATATTTATCTTTTCATGTATTGCCAAGTTGAGAAGATATCGAAGTGTAATAACATCAACAATAGGAGAATAAGTTTCATCATAATTAATACTTGGTCTTTATGAAAAATCTTGGGCTACTAACCGTGATTTATAGCGTACGATTTTATTATTTTTATTGCGTTTTCGTATAAATATCCATTTGTAATCAACAGGTTTTACACTTTCTGGTGTTCGGACTACAAGTCCGAAGACTTCACGTTTTGTCAGTGCATTTAACTCCGATTGAATCGCATCTTTCCATTGTAGCTAATTTTTTCTATGCCGACATTCATCAACTGATATTGGTTCAAAATCATCATTATCCTGTATAACATCAAGAGATATATTGTATGCAAACATATTATTAATAATTGTTTCTATCCGATTCCAACTTCTACCAGAAGTGGTATAATTGATAGAAATTTCAGTGTTACTTTCATCAATTTCTGATTCTTTGTCATCAATTTTTTCTTGGTCTTTATCATTCTTTTCTTCAATATGATCATCTGGATCATTTAATCCTCTTTTCTTTTGAGAATTTTTATCTTAGAACCAAGAGGTCGGCCATGCTTCTGACGTGCTTTTGACTCAACGGCTATATGTATAATCTTTTGTTTTGCTGAAACTTCAATTTGAATAGGAGCATTTATAGTTGGAATATGTGATTTTATAACTTTTCTGGAGTCAACAAAAGTGTCTGGCAATTGATTTGTAATACTTTACAAATGAATTATCTTTTGAACTTCAAGTTCACATGCGCTTGTACGCGGATCAAGATAATTTAATGATGTTGTCCAAGCAAGATCTTGCTTATGCTATTTCTGTTCTCCCCCTAATTTAGGGAATAATGATTTCACAAGAGAATAATGGAAAAGAAAAAGAAATGTAAGAATAATATGAGTAATACTACATACATAACAAGTAGGAAATGCCAAAATATATAAAAAAATCTCTATATTATTTTTTTTCTCACTCTTCCCCGTACCATCTTTTCCCCTTTCTCCTTATCTTTTCTTCTCCTCAGTCCCTCCACCTATCATCTACTTCTTCTTCATATATATATATATATATATAAGTCATCAGTCATTAGTAAACTTCAAAAAACCACAAATAAGAGATGATGACTCGTAATTCATTTGAGACATGGTCAAATTTTGAATTGATTTCTCAAAAAGAAGATTTTGCTGTGTTTTTCCTTCCAAGCCAACCGCTTTCTCTTAATTTCTGGTGAGATACTTTTGAGGGTTTCTTCTTATTTTTTTAGTGTGCTTGATATTGAAATTAAACTCTCTTTTGGTTTGTTGTGATGTAAATCAGTGGAAGTTCTGAATATGCTGTTTTGGATTTCCAATTTGATCTGCTCATTCAAGAGACTGTTTTTGATGCTATTCTTCTGAATGAGGATATACTTATGCATGATCCTTTCTACTCCTTAATGAATTTTGAACAAAGCCAGAATATGGTTCAAAGTTATCATACATTCAAACATAGATTTTGAATGGTATTACCCTTACTGATATTGTTTTTCTTTTTTTAGGAGAAATAATGAGTGGTATTGGCAACGAATTCGGAGTGAGTAGTCATGAAATGCATCTTGAATTTAATACAAAAATTCAAGATATTTCAAACAAAATTCCTTTGGAGAAGAAGATGATTAGAAGGCAGAGAAAGGAGAAGGGAAATAGCGCCAAGACACTATCAATGGCAACTATTTCAAAGTAGTTTTACATGCCAATCAAGAGAGCGACTAAAGAATTGAATATTGGTTTAACTTTTCTCAATAAAAGATGTAGAGAGTTGGGAATTCGTCGATGGCCTCGCAGGAAGTTAATGATCTTGGAGACCTTAATCAAGAATGTTTAGGTTCTCTCACACACACACACACACTTATAATCACAGATTTGTAAATATGAAACTATGAAAAGTAAATAATGACCGGAATGAATGTATTTCCACCGATGATATGTAGAAAACCCTCCGATTTACAGGAAATGCGAAATGAAAAAGAATGAGGATATATGGCTGAGAAGAAGTTGAGAGAAGCCATTGAGATACTGGAACGTGAGAAGAAGTTGATGGAAGAAATTCCTGATATGCGGTTGGAGGACCAAACACAGAGATTGAGACAAGTATACTTTAAGGCCAACTATAAGAAGAGAAAACTCAAGGAGATGATAAAATCCCAAGACTCATTTCATAGTAACTTCACAGCTAATTTTGCTGTTAGTCTAGATTCTGACCTAAGGGAGAAGGAAGAGGAGGAGGATGCCGAAGAAGAGGATCTGAAATTCATAATTGCTAACTGTTTGTCTTCCTCTAATGCAAACATTGAAACAGAACAACTACAAATATTCATCCTAAATTTATCAGCTCTATTGAAAAAGAATAACTACAAGCATTCATCCTAAAACTCACGTAAACACCAGTAAGATGAATGAAGGAAATATAAGTGAACACCAGATTTATGATCACGAGATAGATTTTTTTTTTGGAACTATTAGTAGTAATATAGTATAATGTGTTATATTGACATCTGAATGTAACATCTCAAAGATGTGATGCTTATTATTATTGAAAATATCATTTTTCTTTATTATCTTTTTTGTTCTAGTTTAGGTGGCCAGTATTTCTTACAACTTGATTATTACTGTAATAAGGAAAATATTGAGTGTGTCCATAACCATACCACTGCCACAACTCCGACTATAATGATGGTTTCTATTGGAGCCAACAACATTCACTTCTGGGAGTGCTGTTGAGCCAATTGGTCTGGCTTTATGATTTTTCAATAATAACTCATTATTTTTCTCAGTAATAAGGAGGGCAGTAAATATCATTTTTCTCGATATTGTTGCTGTAGGACAATATTCTATACATGAAAGGTGGATAATGTCTTCTTCAGCATATCTTTATCAGTAATTTTTTCTCCGCATAATTTTAATTGAGATGTAATTTTATACATCGTGAAGTTATATTCATTCACAATTTTAAAATCTTGCAACCTTAGGTGCAACCATTCATACCGTGCAGTGGATAGTACGACCAACTTCAAATAGTCAAATCTTTCTTTTAAATTTATCCACAGGACATATGAATCTTTTTCGGTAAGATATTCCATTTGTAAATTTTCGTCGATTTGATGACGGATAAAAATCAAAGCTTTGACTTTTTGTTGTGCAGATGCACTATTATTTTCTTGAATTGCTTCACTAAGGCCTTGAGCATTTAGATACATTTCTACATCGAGAACTCATGACATATAATTCTTTTCAGAAATATCAAGGGTTACAAATTCGAGTTTAGCAAGGTTAGTTAAAAAGATCAATAAATGCGTACTTATCTTCTAACTTTTGTAATAGTAGAGACTCGTACTGATAACGTGTTAATTTTGGTAGTGTTAGAATAAAATCTACACAATAAGAAATTTTTAACTATTCTTTGCACAAAAATTTCTTCAAACTTCTCTCTTTCTTTTCTCTCACAATTATTTCACAAAAATGATGGTACATTTCAAACTTAGAGAATAACTCTATTTATAAAACTCTTATTTAGTGAAATACATCATATTCTACTAATATAAATTAGTGGTGTCTCCACTAAATAGTGAGTATCCATATAATTTATAATTAATGGAGTTTCTATTAATTCAACATATTTATAACACTTGTAATATTATCCTTTTTAACTTTTTTTTTCCCCTTTGACCTCTACGTCGACGGTCCACATTCCATCCCTATCCTGGTAAAGAAAGGAAACTGTGTGCTGAGCATTTCAACGGCGCAGCCACGGCTTGCCCGGAAATTCTACAAACAATTTAAGGAAAGCGATAATTTTGGTTACACTAAACTGTGAGTTGGTATGTATAAGAAAGTTAGTGTGAAAGGAAGAAAAAAAATAGTGCTACTAAGGACAACTTTGATTCGCATCATATTCTAAATAATCCTCAGCCACATAACATGGTGGGAGCCCCTACTTGGTTCGTGTGCAGCCCGTGACACAACCAGACAATAAACAGCTTACAATCACAAGAGGCCGACATCAATTAGATTTCTCGAAGCTATTTTATTAGCAATCAGTTTTGTTTTACTCTATACTACATACCTTTACTTCAATCATCAAATAAAACAAAGGAATTGAGGTTATGGGATCACAGATATTAGGAATTGAGCTGGTCGTTAACAATTTCTCGTAATATTATTACTCGAATCAGAATTATTACTTGAATTCCGTGGGCAACTCAGTTAGTTTTTGTATAATAAATTTACAATAGAGGTGCAAGTTCGATTCACGATAATCGCAAGGTGAGATTTTCACTTTCTCTTGTGGGAGGTAGGTATCGGTTAACTTTTACCTGAGGACTGCTGAGTCACTGCATCTAGGTGTGGGGACCCTGTAGGGGAGGGATTTCGCCTCTTACAGTAAAAATTATTACTTAAAATATAAATATTAAATTATATATTTTATCATTTCTCTTATTTTTTTCTCGCTCTTTGTCTTCTCTCGTCTTTTCTCTTTTAAAAAAAGGTGGTGAATTAATGATAAGTTAATTCCTCAAGCAAAGATAAAGATTAAAGATGCATTAGAGTGTGCATTTTTAATTCACAACTCATAACCCTTTTAATGGTAATTTCAAGTACTAAAATTCTAATACGTGGTTTAAGAAAAAAATTTAACTTTTTTGTCCTACGTATATTTCGATTGACAGAAAATAATCTCTGACTAATTTGAGGGAAATATATTTACTGTTGAATTATTCAATATGAAAACATAATCAAGTTTATCGAGACAGAGAATTGAATAGGCAACAGGAATAATGTGAAGTACTTGACTGGAAAATTGAACTATTAATTACTCCAAAATTCAACAACTAAACAGGATTACTCATTTCTGCACGGAATTTGAATCGAATGATGTGTATTTTGGAAGCATTGAATTGAGATGTTATCTTGTTGATTTGCAAGAATCCTTCAAGATGAGATAGCATTTCAAGTCAAACTGCTGATGAGTAAAAGAAGCATCATTATAGGACATGATCGTGACCATGAGGATAAGGTGACAAAACTCTTTTTTTTTTTTTTTTTTAATAGCATTGCAATAAAATTCAACTAGATTTTGATAATGATTTGTCTTCACTTAACTATAAATATGTTCATTTGGTATTGATTTTTTTTTTTATTTTTCTTGAGTTGGTTGAGAATGTTAGTGTTAAAAATATGACGTCTCGAGTTTAAGTATTTCTTAAGACAAACTTTATATGATTAATAGTTTATTTATTTAATATTAACATATTTAAAACATATCGATCAAATAAAAGTATTTTATTAATTGAAAAACTATTTTAATTCAAACGGCATAAACTTTGCATACAAGCGAATAGTTTTTAATACAAAAATCACGTATGTGTACACAATACATGCAAAGAAGATACCTACAAAACCATGCCATAACCGTCTTCAGTGGTATTTTTAGGAAGTTCCATCCTTTAATTATAAGGTAGCTGGATAAGGAAAGAAAAGCGAGCAACATGCAACTCTATGTTCTCGTATTTTAGCAAGAAAAGTCCCAACTACGTATATTCCCAGTTCACATGCATGTCTCCAAAAATAAGCTAGAATGTGCTTAATCTTATAATGTTGCCAGCTAAACTACCAAGGAGACAACACATGGCCACTATCAACTTTCTTTATTTCTTTTCTTTGACCTATATTCAGGAAGATCAGCCTCCCATGCATGCTATAAAAGGCTATCACCACTCACACTCTCCACCACCACCTCCGGGGAAAACCCTCTTCCATTCTTAGCAGTAATTATCGGCTGTCAATAGCTTTAACTTTGAGAAATGAGTTCCAAGAGGACTTCAGCGATTGCCCTCTTCTTCCTTGTGAACATTCTATTTTTCACCTTTGCCAGTGCTTGCGGAGGCGGCTGCCCACCGAAACCGAAGCCGAAGCCGAAGCCAAAGCCAAAGCCCGGAAAGTGCCCCAGAGATGCACTCAAATTAGGTGTCTGTGCAAATGTGCTTCAGGGATTGCTTAATGTTACTATTGGTACTCCTCCGGTGGCTCCATGCTGCAGTCTCCTCCAAGGCCTCGTCGACCTCGAAGCAGCTGTTTGCCTTTGCACGGCCATTAAAGCAAACATCCTCGGTATCAACCTTAACATCCCACTTTCCCTCACGTTGCTCCTCAACGTCTGCAGCAAGAAGGCTCCAAAGGATTTCCAATGCTCCTAGAGGGCCTTGTCACCACGCACTGAAATTTGAAATTCCTTGTAGAAGCTTTAATTAATTAATTTAGTTATCTCCTGTATCGAGTACAAGGATTGTGGTATTGCAATATTCCATGCATGGTAACTCGGTTCCTATGTGTTCTTGTGGTTGTGAGATTTTGTGGAGTGAAATTAAATAAGTTCCCTACTGTAAATTCATGTGTTGAGTTCTTACATAGGTGAATTATGGAGTGAATTTCAAATCTGGATTTTTGTACCTTGTCATCATGAACAAATATCTCTTCCCGTGCAACATTTTTAAGGGGGAAATGTTCAGGTAGACTTGATTTTTATAAATTATAATATTAAAAACTTTTATCATATATGTATTGTATGTTTACATACTTTAAAAAAATTACAAAATTTTAATTTATATTATCTATAAAGATTGAGTTTATGATAAAAAGAAGTATAAGTTATATATACACACGGGTTCGGTGTCGGCTAAAGGAAAAGAAAATAGGGATAAGGTCTCCCGGTATCTCTAGAAAGCTTTCTCTACTAAAATTAACGGGCTCGAATTCACATCCCAAATTAAGTACTACAACAGTAAAGGAATTGATTCCTGACAATAGAAAAGAAACAGCTATTCATCAATGTCATAATTTCTCTACTTTGACAAAAGAAAAGATTCCGACTTCTTGACTCTGCTGTAGTACCAATGAAAATAAGTTGACATGTCCATTAAAGAGAAAATAAAATTAGGAAGACAGAGTAGAATTGGGCATCATTTGATGGAATGAAGAAGTGAATATTTCTCTTTGAAAATGAATGTGGTTATTGCGTTTTGAAAATGGATCAAGGCCTGGGTTACCTATGATGTCATGAAGTCCGTGGCATCATGAAGGCTAATTTATTTTTTGCATCGTTTACTTGTTTCAATCCCTGCATCTGTTTTCCGGGAAATAATTTACCATGGGTTATTTGGATTGAATAAAATGAAAGAAGAGGATAGGAAAGGAAAAGAAAGAAAAGGAAAGCGATATTAATATTTGTTTATGGTGTTGAGTTAGATATGGAAGAAAAAAATGTAAAGTTAAATAAAGTATATGAAGAAAGAAAGTAAAAAAATTTTAAAAATGATATGATTTATGTTTATATATTTGTCCACTAATTTAGTATAATAATATTAAAATTTATATTTATTAGAGGCATTTTAGATAATTCAATAAAAAAAACTTTCTCTTCGTTTCCGTTCACTTTTGGACGGGAAGCACATAAATATTTTAAATTGAGTCTAATTTCTCAATTTTTCTCTCATTCACTTTCTTTCATTCCTAAAAAATTAATCCAAATACCTAAAATCTAAACACTTCATTTCCTCTCCTCTCCCTCAATTTCCCTCAATCCAAATAGGCTGCAAGTATTTGGTTGACTGTTTTTATAGGCAGGAATGTGAATCACCAATGATTAATCCCTTTAATTGTTTTTGGTAAAGGCTTACAAGAATCAATTTAAGGGCTTTGAAAATGTCAAACTGGGGAATGAGAATTCCAAATCAAATCGATGAGTATCAAACTTAACTTTCAATCCCCACGACCTACTTGTTGGCTCTCACCTCATTAAAAAAAGAAAAAATCACTTCTCCCATTCTCTCACTGTTCTAGCCTTTCCCACCACAATCTATGGACTTAAACTTTTGGGTAAAGATTGAATTATATGTTTTATATATTAGACTTGTTAACAACAATGGAGTTTTACCTTTGTCAATAATTAATTAATTCCTCGTGGGTGATTGGTTTAGTAATTTTCAAAATAAAGGAGATGGTGACAACTGATTTTTTAAACGGGATGCCAACATTTTGGGCATTAATTAACCGCAATATTCCACTCTCCCTCAGCTTGCTTCCCGATGCATGCGGGAGGAAGGTTTCAAGCAGGTTTCAAATTGTGCCTAAACAAAACAAGGCCAAAGAATGCTCAGCAAATTTACAGTAATTATGTGGCCATGGTGTAGTTGGCATTAGTCTGTAGGGCTGTTCAGTGAAACCGAAAATCGAACTAAACTGATTAAACTAATTCAATTTAAATTGGATTTTGATTTTTTGTGTTGGTTTGGTTTAGTTTGATTTGAGTTAAGAAAATTATAAATTGATAATTCGATTTGATTTTTTAATTATATAATCCAACCCAATCTAAACCAAGCTGAACATAAAAAAATATGAAAGAGGTTCCATTGTGTGGGCTATCTGTAATAGTTATCTATATCTATTTATTGTAGAATTTTCAAACTCTTTATACACTAAAGTAGCTAAGGAATTTAGAGAAACAATTCTAATTGTTGGTGATTAAAATTTGCCTTCTATATCTAGGCTAGTATGTTTTCAAATGCATTTCTTCTTTTCATTTAATCAAATTAATAATAATTTGTGATTATTTTTTATAACATGTTTTGCACATATATTGAAAAGTTTGATGTTTAACATCTAGTGGAAACTAAAAAAAGGATATGAAGCTAATCTGTGATATTTAATTTATTAGCAAAGCATTCTATATATTTAATTTTATTTAGTTAATTTGTGTTATTGATATTGAGTAATGTTTTGATACTATATAAAATTATGGATTTAACTTTGATTAATTTGTATTATTGAGAAATGATTGCTTTTTGTAATATTTAATTAGCACTTATATATATATATAATATTTTATCAAATATTAATGAATAGTTTATTTACATAGTAAATTATGTACAAACTGATTGAACCAAACCGAATCGAACACAACTCAAACTGGCGATTTAAAATTTTAAATAATTTAATTTGAATTCAAAATTTCTAAATTAAAATATTTGAATTGGATTAAAAAATAAATAAAATCGAACTAACTCAATCCACGACAGTGCTACTAGCCTCCCTAATCTCTCTCCCAAGGGAATGCCGCCTCCGGTTGGCTTCGTGAAGATTAATGTAAATGGAGGATGGAAGGAAGGTTATGCTTCTAGCTCTAGAACTTACTGCATATGAAGGCTTAAAGCTAGGAAAGATGCTTCACTTCTATCATTTTGGAAGGAGGCCTCTTGTAATTATCAGTAAGCTCAATGATCAAACTGATGACAATGAAGGGTGGGCTTAATGTGTGTGTGTATATATATATTCTTTGATGAACTAACTTAATTTGTCTTTCTCTCCCGTAACATACATCAACAGGGCAAAAAATTATAATTAGGACGGATCTTAATCCCTTAAATAATTGATTTTGTGAAAAGTTGTTCAATGACACACACTAGTTTAATATTTTCAGAGTCTCACTAAAGCACCAAGAACCGATTGGCCGAATGGAATGTTATTTGGAGCTCCATAGCGAACAGTACTTTTTTTTTTTTTTTTGTAACGTCTCCCTAAAATTATTTTCCTTGTCTCTTGGATAAGAATCAACACTCATTTCCCAAGCACGGATAACAAAAACGTGTTTAGCTAAGTATTTTTCGTTGTAAAAACATTCTATAAGCTAAGACATCAATGTGTAATTGAAAAGAAAAAAATTATTACTCGGAGTACTTAAAATCAATTGACGGAATCATACATGAATTATTGTGAAAGTGAGAACAAGGAGTTATCACACTTTCTCGGGTAGATGAAATACAAGTTTAACAGAAAAAACATTAATGCATTTGCTGAAGAAATTAAGCGAGCTGTTTAGGCACAATTGAAGTCTTTTGGAACCTTCTTCCCGCAGGCATTAAGAAGCAACTTTAGGGAGAGTGGAACATTGAGATTAATGCCCAAAACCTTGGCTTTGATGGCAGTACAGAGGCAAACGGCGGCATCGAGGTCGACAAGGCCTTCAATTAAAGAGCAGCATGGCTCTTTTGGATGGGCACCCACGACAACACCGATCAAACCGCCGAGCACATTAGCACACACACGCAATTTGAGTGTGTCTCTAGGACAAGTTGCTTTAGGAACATAAGGGGGAGGAGGGCAGGCAGGCTTTGGGGGAGGAGGAGGCTTCGGCTTTGGTGTTGGGCAATCGCCACAGGCACTGACGAGAGAAAAGAAAAGAAGGTTGAGAGCAAGAAAGAGAGCAAGGGTTGTCGTGCTCTTGGAAGCCATCTCTCTGAAACCTCAACAGTAGAATGCTTCTGTCTTAACTCAGAGGAGAGTGAAAGGGTTTTTGGGATGCATAGGTTTGTTATAAGCTAGGGTTTTTATAGTGAGCAAGCACGGGGGTTCTCTCATTTAAAAAAAAAAAAAAATCTATATCAAAAGTTCCATGTGCTCTAGGGATCCTGTAAAGCTGGCATTCGAAGCAGAAATTTGGCAACACAATGCAGACATGCATGTGGGGTGGAATTATATGATTGTCATGTTCTAACCTGAACTTCTAATCTCTGGGAATTTATAAAACTTATCTTAGGTTATGGTAGAACTGACTAGGAGTTATATTACTTAGAGATTAAAATCTAGAATCAAGGCCATACTTTCAATTGCGAGTTGAAAAAGTTGACATGACAAGCACATGATCTTCAATCTTCCTAATTATAAGTTTTCATTAATTAGTCAAACTCAGGCTATAAAGGATTCTCTTTGTTTTCCACTTTCAAATTTATCGACTGTCAAACTATCACACTGGTCTCTATAAAAAAAAAAAAAACTGAGGTGATTATTATATACTAAAAGTTATGATAAGGGATTAAATAATTCAATGCGTTCTTTTATTATCTAAAATAAATGGCATTGCATCTGGTTACAGCTAGCAAATCTGATTTTGATGTTTCACAGGCATTAGATTATTGTACCATGTTCTCCGTTGAAGAATGATTTGCGGTTGCCGGCAATTACTCTTGTCCTTAGTGAATCATGTTGGTCGGAGACTTATAACCCAAATCTTGCCATCTAGGGATATTACAGTATCACCATTCTTGATGCAGCATTGATTCAAGAATACGATCAAGTTTTAAGTTGGTGTTTCTTTGTACCTGTGCACGCACATGTTTGTTGTAAGAATTTACACCGATCGAGTTATCTTTAGTATTATTGGTGATTAGTTATTTTACATTTTTAATCAGACGAGAAGCACATAATTAGATTAAAAAGATATTTTTAATGTATTTAAATTAGAAAATTATTGTTATTTTATGTATGCTAAGATTAAAAACATTATAAGAAATATGTTAATTTGTCACAGATAAATCCGTGACTAAACCAGATTTTGTCACGGATTTGTGACGGAAAAGGTCTATGGCAAATACCTTCGTCGCTAAGGATTTTTTGCGAGGAAAATATTTTTTTGTGGCAATTTGCTACAAATTTGCCACGGATTGTTCAAATTGGTATCACCTTTAGGGGGAGCAATATTGTGAGGGTGACAAATCCGTGACAATCTGGAACATGTGCTGTCGTGGCAAATCCGTGGCAGATTGTCACGAATTTGCCACGAACGGTGCAAATTCGTGACAATCTGAGTACCGTTCGTGGCAAATTCGTGACAATCTGATTACCGTTCGTAATAAATTCGTGACAATCTGCCACGAAAATAATATGGAATATAGGTTGTCCGTGGCAAATCCGTAGCAGATTGTCACGGATTTGCCACAGATGTTTCTCAAGTAGATACAATCCGTGGTAAATCCGTGATAGATTGTCACGGATTTGCTATAGAATCAATATGGAACATATGCTGTCCATGGCAAATCCGTGACAATCTACCACAGATTTGCCACAGACGGTTCTCAAGCAGGTACGTCCGTGGCAACTCTATGGCAGATTGTCACGGATTTACTACGGAAATAATATGGAACATATGTTGTCCGAGGCAAATCCGTGACAGATTACCATGGATTTGCCACGGACGTTTCACAAGCAGGTATCGTCTATGGCAAATCCGTGACAGATTATCACGGATTTGTCATGAAAATAATATGGAATATAAGCTGTCCGTGGCAGATTGCCACGGATTTGTCACGGACATTTCTCTAGCAGGTATGTAACGAAATCAATAGAGGAAATAATTTTTCATAACAAATCCATAGCAAATCCGTGATAATCTGTCACGGATTTGTCTTGGAATTAAAAATCTGTGGCAAACTACTCTCTATAATTTCAGTTTTCAAAACTTGTTACAGATTCAAGTTCACAATTCCATAGCAACCAGTATGCACAATCCCTATCACACTCCCTGCCTACAAAGTTTTCACTCACATTCCATAGACATATACGCAACAAACAAGCTATAACATTTATTATCCATAATCCATACACACATATGCACTATACACACGCCCTACAACGTTGCAGGGAATATCATACTCCCTGCACACATGCACAACACGTTGCCTACCATATCCCAAATCATATTCCCAGTACACAATGCACAACTGCAAAACACCTTCACCACACATTGTTTTAGCAAACCATAAAATTTCATAATTTGTTTAGAGTTCAAATATACAAATAATCATATATCATCAAAATATCTAAAAATAGCAAATACAAATGATAGTGATAATACTAAATCCAAAATTAAAGCGATCAAAACTTAACATTTACATGAAGATAAAACTAATCTAACTATTATCAGCTGCTGAAGGGCTAGAGTCATTCTCGTCAGAATCATCAGAGTCAGAAGAGGGAATGGAGGGCACTTGTAAGTTAAGATGTTGCATCACCGTGCGATTCATCTCAATCAATGCACACATCTTCTTATCTTTTTTCTCCAGAGTCCTCTTCATCATTTTCCTCTCTTTCTCTATCTCTTTATCTTTCTTGTCCAATTGTTCTTGAAGTTGCAGCTGAAGCTGTTGCTGAAGAGTCTGCTCAAGCTTGCCACGAAGTTTCTCTATATCCGCTGATGATCTCGAAGACAAGGCCTCAGTCTGAGGGCAATTGAAGGTGAAAATATAAACAAAATTAAAGTGTTATGCAATTTTTAAAAAAATGAAATTAATATGAGACATACAATGATTTTGCGTGATCTCTCATCTACAAATTCACCCTTATTGGGACCATCTTGAAACTGGTGTTTTTTCAAATAATGCAAGATAGTCAAAATCATCCCCTTGCTTCGCACGCTGCAAAAAGTATTAAAGTGATAATTAAGTACAGAATTTGATTGAACATGTACAAATTTAATAGCAATTATTAAAATGAACATTTAACTATAGATCATATAACAGAAAATACCGTTCTCAACTCATGTTCCGTGAAGTTGATGGAACCTCCATGTGTTTGGCAGAGCTAGCCCTTCTATTTTCTTTGGCCACATTTGATTTTTTTTGCCAATCCTCGGACTGCCAGTGTCTGCACAATTGGTCATATATGTCTTGTGACATCCAAGCAGGGCTCTTCTTGTGTACATTCCTGATCTTTGCAAGTGTATCAGTCATTCTTGCCCGACACTTGTCCTCCCACGCTGAACGTATCCGTGACAAATGATTCAGGTGCCATGTCCATTGTTTCTACAATAATGAACATGTTAGTACATTGTACAATGATAAATCATTCTGAGATGAAGGTAGATAATAGGTATTTAGACTGATAGTAAAATGTGAACATACAGCAAAAAAAAATTATAGACAGATACTTACAGCAAACTCCCCAAACCAAACATCCCTAACATCAGTAGGGACATCATTGAATCAATTGTGGTGATAGTTTTTGCACACTCAGACTGACGTGTGAAACTACAATAATTAAACAAATGTTAATAACCTAAGCAATTAAGGCTAGATTTGAATGGAAAACAATTAAAGGAAAAAGACTACAAAATGGGGCAAGCAACGTAGATAGCAACACAGAACATGGAATTGAAGTAAAATATAAGAACAACATTATGTGCTATTTATGTATCACCATAGGGCTCGATTGTGTTATTATCCACGTGCTGTGATGTAACACTAGCTATTGAAGGGTGCACTGATGGATTGGGAGACTCAACACCTTACTGATACTACCCGGGATCAATAGGCTTAGTAGATGGACATGAAGTAGATCGTACACCTCCAATCACAAGAGGACGAGAAGTCTCTGGTGTATGTAGGGAAAACCCCAGCTGCTTACCCGCTCTATTGTTGTCCAGTGGTATTTGACTAGGAGCAGAAATGGGACGTCGGCTGGTGAATAGAAGGAGTGGCAAATGAGTGCTAACTCCTAGGGCATGAGATGAAGGTTGCCTCACCTCTAGAGCAGATATAAACGAACCAAGGCTTGAGCGCTTCGTTCATCCCCCTTTAGCTATAACTATCCATTTGTATAGAGTCATTGATCAAGTTAATTTTGAAATAATAACAATAAGTCATATGACAATAATCACGTGCTTTCAATACTTAATTAATAGAAGAAAAGATGAAGATGACAGAAAAAAAAAAAAAAGACAAAGAAGAAGAACTATGAAATATTTATAAGAATATAGCTTGTAAAATAAAAAATTTTCAAAAAATTCAATGTTTTGATCCATATGTAAAGCTAAAAAATCCACCTTTTATGGATAACAAAGGATTAAAAGAAAAAGGGAAGGTAGAAGTGAATAGGACATTGATAAGTTAGGCACTTTTTAGGTAACATGTGTAAGGCACTTTTTTACAAGTAAAACTAATGAAATTACTAACCTCTTTTGATGTTACAAATAATCGTTATTCCGAGTCATCATCAGACACATACTCTTCGCCAATGTCGTCATCTTCATCATCCATTTCCCAACCAGTCTTTCATTCATCCTCTTCGTGACTTGAGTAATTCTCTGACGTTGTAATAAACTCCACTTCAGCAGCCACCGCTTCTATTTCACCAGATTCATGAGCCAGGGGACCAATGTCATTTTCTATACATATGGTTATTGCTTCAACTTCGTTCACATCTTCTTGGTAGGCTTTATCAACCAATGGTGCATCAATTACATGTTGTGCTTTTGTTTTGTATACGGCTAACCAATCACACTTTGTTCTTTTGCTACCTGGATATGAAGTAAAGTATACTTGCATAGCTTGATTGGCCAATACAAATGGATCAAATCCAGTATATCTCCTCTTGTGATTAACATCAATAAGCTTATATTGAGAATGCACTCTTGTACCTCGATTGGGTGTGAAATCAAACCAATTACATTTAAAAAGCGCGGCCTTTTGGATTGGACTGCCAACAAATTCAACTTCGATTATTTCTTTCAAAATTCCATAATAATCATTCCCAGACATCCCATCTCCATCACATTTAACACATACACTGCTATTCACAGTCTTCTTTTTGTCCCCATGACTATATGTGTGGAATCTAAACCCATTTATAAAGTAACCATTAAAAGAGTTTACCTATGCTGAGGGTCCCTAAGATAAATTCTTCAGGCATATATTATTTTTTCTGTTACTTGGATCATGAATCTACTTAAATGAAAAAAATTAAGTACATGAGTGGCAGTGTTATACCAAATAATCAAACACGTTGTATACATTGCCAAACTTACATATGCCCTGAACCATGAACTAAACTCATTATGGAATCTTCTTTCAACTTCATGGTCCGTTAAAGTTGGTGCCAAAGACCTCACATGCTGCTTGAATTTGCTGAATCAATCATCACAAGTATTATATCATATTGGCAAGTTTTTTAGCAGCTCATTTATGATCAAAATCGTGTTTATATATACATATATATATGTATATGTATTTATATTTATACTCTTTACCTAATATATGGCTGCACCTCCTCACAATTAAGTAAGATGTAATTGCGAGTTGTTCTCAGTTCTTCTATTGTCAAATATCGTGTTTTTGACTTTCCAATTGGCCTTCCAGAATTGGCACAAGTTGTCAAGAGTTGTTCATGAACTAGAGCTTCATTGTCATCCACATTATTATGAGCTCGAGTAGTATGTTTTGTTTGCAAGTGAGGCTCGAAGTAATAGGAGAAAAATGTAGATGCTTCTTCAACTAAATACGCATTACAAATTGATCCTTCAACTCTAGCCTTATTTTTTACTTTAACCTTCAAATGATGCAAGTACCTAAATAGAAAAATAGTAATGAAGTCAAAAACTTATATTTGTATATGGGGTTGAAATTTAGTACATTTAAGTCATTTTTGCATTAATTTATCTTTCAAATGGATACATTCATCTATATTAAATAGAAAAATAGCAATGAAGTAAAAAACTTATATTTGTATATGGGGTTGAAATTTGATACATTTAAGTCATTTTTGCATTAATTTATCTTTCAAATGGATACATTCATCTATATTAAATAGGATCACCAACTTTAGCTTTGTAAGGCAAATGCACAATTAGATGTTCCATTACATCAAAAAACCCCGGTGAAAATATTTTCTCCAGCTTGCACACTAGCAGTGCTACATCATTTTCCAGTTTGCACATATGTGTTACCGACAATTTAGGAGCACACAAATCCCTATAGAAGATACTTAACTCAGTCAAAACGCTCCATATATTTGTTGGAAGTAATTCCCTTAGTGCTATGGGAAGTAATCTCTCTATAAACACGTGAAAGTCATGACTCTTCTTGCCGGATATCTTCAAGTCTTTCAAATCAACACACCAGGAAATGTTTGATGCATAACTATCAGGAAGCCTCAATTCTTTAACCCACTCAAGTAAAAGTCTTTTTTGTTCTTTGGTTAAAGTATAACATGCTTTTGGCATAAACACTTTCCCATTCCCTTCTCGGCGTACACAAAGTTCTGGGTGGTTACAATATCTGACCAAATCATGGCGCGCCTTTACGTTATCTTTGGTTTTTCCTTTAACATCCATGACAGTGTTCAACACATTATCAAATACATTTTTCTCATTATGCATCACATCTAAATTGTGACGAATGAGATTTGTGCGTCAATAAGGAAAATCCCAAAATATGCTATGTTTTACCCAATTGTGGAATTCACCCCTACCATCACTCTTCCCAAGCTCTGTTGTAGTCTCGATTATCTTTAGAAGATTACAAACTCGGTCCCACATTTAATTACCAAAATTACGTGATGGAGTTGGTGATTTTTCCTCACCTTTGTCCCTCCTGAAAGACTTGGAACCCCTCCTAAAAGGGTGGTCCATTGGCAAAAATTGTCAATGACAATCACACCAACATTGTTTTCCACCATTTTGTAGTTGGAACGACTTTGTTCACTCTATGCAATACGGGCAAGCAAGTTTCCCTGCTGTACTCCACCTACTCAACATGCCATATGTAGAAAAGTCACTGATGGTCCACTGAAAGGCTGTTCGCAAAAGAAAGTTTTGTTTCATTGAAATATCATAAGTCTGGACACTATCAAACCACAGCTGCTTCAATTCAACCACCAACGGTTACAGATACACATCTAGTTTTTGCTTAGGATTCTTTGGCCTTGGTATAATGATTATCAAAAACATCACTGAATTCTTCATACATATCCATAGAGGTAGGTTGTACGGAGTGAGAATAACAGACCACGATGAGTATTGCTTTCCCGATATTCTAAATAGTGCAAAACCATTTGTGCACAGTCCCAGTCTAACATTCCTCACCTCGTTTGCAAATTTAAGATAAATCTGATTAAAATGCTGCCAAAGTTCACTATCTCTAGGATGATTCATTACACCTTGCTCATTAGGGCTCTTCGCGTACCATCTCATGTGTTCTGCAGTTGTTTTAGATGCATAAAGTCTTTGCAACCGTGGTGTAATCGGAAAATAATACATTCGCTTAAAGGAGATTTTCTTCTGCTGCTTATTTTTTTCCACCTTCTTCCTCCTCATATAGCGAGGATGATTGCAAAACTTGCAATCTCTCCTATAAACATCATCTCTCCAATAAAGCATACAACCATTAGTGCAAATATCAATCTTCTCAACCGGTAACCTAAGTCCGGTAACTAACTTCTTTGTTTGGAAGAAATCACAGGGCATCTTGTTCCCTTGAGGCAAAACCTCATTCATCAATGCCACAACTTGGTTGAAACATTTCTCTGACATGTTATTTTCTAATTTAATATTCAGTAATCTTGATACTACAAACATGAGCGAGTGGCTCGTGCACCATTCCCATACGGGTGTATCTGCAGCTCTCAACATATCATAAAATTCTTGAGCATCGGAATTATGAGGTTCTTCAGTAGTGTGGGAGGATGGATCTAGGGCAAAATTTGGTACTGCTACATCAATGATCATTTCTCGATACCGATTGGTTGATCTTGAAGCATCTCCATCCACAGTTGCATTGGACGTGTGTGGCAGATTTTGAAATTCTTCACCGTAACATGTCCAATTGTAATAATCTTTGGTAAATCCCTTTCTATACAAGTGCAATTTGATTTCCTCCGCAGTATGATGACGCAAATTGTTGCACTTTGTACAAGGACATCTAACTTCATTAGGATTTGTGGATGTTGTTACTCTTGATAAAGCATATTGAAGCAATTGATCGATTCCCCTGACAAATTAGGTTGTAATTCCTTTAACACCAGTCACATACTGATTATACATCCAACTTCTATCCTCCATCAAATTTTCTAGAAAAGCAATTGGTAAAACAAAAATGTTTAGACGGTTTTAGGAATATATTAGACGGAAACAATCGAACATAGTTGCAAATTGCTTCACCAAGGAAAATCATTCAACAATCATATTCAGTAGGGATAGGTAGAAGCTCAAGATAAAGCATGAACCACTTATTTCCTGCAGTTCCATTATGATGAAGAAAAATACATTCTATGAAGAAATTTTGCGCACCATAATAGGTCTTTTGGTGTTGAAATAATTTCTTTGTAGAGTTGAATAATATTTAGTCATTCTGTGTTGCTTAGTTGAGGGTTAGAGGATTCCACTAAGGATATCTTCCGCCGTTAAATAGCATGCTATACTGCCATAGTAGACTGACTTTGTGTTATTCAATGAGGTCTCATTCTACAGCCCATGCATGAAAGACATTTGAGTACATATGGACACTAATAGAAATAAAAAAGTCTATAAAAAGACATGCTCATATCAAAATGTAATATATTATGAAAAGAAACAAACTCATTCAAATTCATGATGCTTACATTAGATACTAAAAAAGTGCCACTCATGTCAAAAGTACACACAAGAAAAATGATAAACTCTAACCTTTGTTAGGATTGTGAGGAGTGAAATCAGCCTACAATCACAGTCTGCCAATATCTGAGAATAGAAGAATGGATATCATAAATACAAGTTCAACTGGTATAACGTATTTCTTTGAAATAGACAAAATGAAGTTATCTAATGCATGCAAATTGCACTGATATAAATTTTCAGCAGTCTAATTTAAGCAAGGAGTAGTAGCAGCAGTTAATCTGGACAAATTAAACAAGAACAATGCTTAATGATGGCAATCTTCATGTAACTATTGGAAATCTCATGCAATAAAGTTATCATCTTTTGCCTATAGCTATGTAAGTTGTTGAAATTTTTTTCGTACTATGATGGAGCAGGAAACCACATGATTCTGTGCATAAATTTTAAGTTTTAATAGTCATTACAGCTTAATTATGTTCTCATTATGAGTCACATCCGGGGTTTGTTCCTTGATCAGATGAATTGTTTTTGTCTTAGGAAACATTCTAAATACTGCCAAACATCTAAATTGAAGATCTAAATCTCTGATGAGACTATTCCTACCTCTAAAGACACCTGCAGATCTACATGGCATAGTTCAGCATTGCCAATTTAAATTTGAATAAACTGACTGTGAGTAAGTTCAATCTCCTTTGGTTCTTTAATCTGAAATGAAATACTAAATAATTGTTCTGCTATGATACCATGTTAAATTTGTGAACACAGATGAGCTGGAAGAAAACAATAGACAAATGCAGAGAAAATACAGAGAAAACCAGAGAAAGAGAACACAGAAAAACAGAAAATTCCTACTGTACAAGTTGGCTTTTGTTGGTCTTGACTTTGTTAGCCTTTGTCCACAAACATAGAAGTAGAAGGTGTAAATGAAAACTAAACTATTCTTACAATTGAACTTCCTTCTGTGCTTGTCAGAGGCCGGTCCAAACTCTTAGTGGTGGTCAGAAACAAATGGTTGCTATTGCTGGTGCTTTGGCAGAAGCATGTAAAGTATTGTTACTCGATGAGCTGACAACTCTTCTAGATGATGCTGATCAGGTACAGATGCACACAACTTCTTTTAGGAAAATTTTTAAAAAAACAATTCAAAATAAAGTGGGAAACATTGACTGCTTATATGTTGCATTGTTTGCTGAAGTGCATTGCTTTTATATCTGACAAAGAACACATAAAAAGAATGACTATCAATCTTTCATGTGAAATTGTATGCTCTGGAGTAAAATTAATGAATTAGTTGGAGCATTTGAGATATACCTGAAGTCAAGAACGACAAGAGTAGAAAATTCTTTAATTGAAAATTGACTGTAAATTATGTCTTCAACTCACAAGATCTATATTATGGAGACTAGAGTACTTTTAACACAGCATGAAGAAAATGCATTGGACTCTAGCTAGGATAAGAGGATAGGTGAATGAAGAGAAATGCTAAAGCATCTAAGTATTAGAGTGTGGCATTCATATTGAAATCGAGATTCTAGAGAAATTATTACCGTCTTGATTAGATTAGAATTTGCCAAGTTGAGAAGAAATCTGCATGGTTTGCATGGCAGGCATAATCCATAGAGTTGAAAATTAAAAAAATTCCACAAGATGATTGCAAATCCAGCTATAACATATATACCAGGTAGCAACAAGAATTGACAACTGAAAATTGCTGTGGTGCATATAGTATCCGAATTCTTTCCTCTCTGTGTGAAAAACATCCCAACCCTGTATCTACTAAACATTGTTGAATTTAAGATTCATGTAACTTATATAAGCAACAACTTTTCTTTTTCGTATATATCCACAAAATATATTCTTTTTTTTTCTTTCTGTTAACTTTCTTGGAGAATTGTAAGGCAACCTTTTTGTAGCAGACAATAGTAACTCTCATACTCCACATTGTTGTTAACTAAAAAGAAAATGGTTTCTACCAATATATCACACTGATTTCCCCCATGACAAAGCATAATTCTTCATGTTTAATGAGCATTATGTTCACTTCAATATCTTCCAAAGTAAAATAACCATGAATATATCAGAACAAGTGGAAAGATTTTCTTGGAGAATAACACTTTCTTTTGTTGAGCAGTGGTATCATCTACACAATATTCTTTTGGTGAAGGAACTTCAACAAACTTCTAAGATTTTAGCGAAATCAGCATCTTCAAGCCATGGGTGGGGTTTTCAGATGAAGATGGTGAAGATAGAAGAAAAGCACTTTTGCATATTGGAGTTCACATGAGCACATTAAAGTAAATATTCTTCCCCCTTTTCAACCTATAACCTTTATAGCTGGAAAGAAAAAAAAAACAAATTCTAGCATTTTACGCATTTATTAATCCACCTTTACAGTTGGAAAGAAAAAAAAATTAAAAAAAGGCCCGAATAGAAACTTTGCTGATACAAATACCAGTCTTTCAAGGTTTGTCTTCAGTGTTTTGTAGAAAACAAAATTCCAGTAGCAAAGAACACAGAAAATAAAAGCTTACGGCAACCTTCAAAAGAATATATTGTCCTTGTGTTCTTTCGAACTACATCTACAATATGTTACAGTCAACAAGTCAATTAGAGGTATATGGAACTAAATACAACATAAAAGACTTGCTGGATATGCGATCACACCATATCACACCAGCTTAGACCTTCTTTTACACCAATTATGAATCCTCATAGGAGGTGTCTACCATAATCAGTCAAAGAAGAAATAGAGAAGACATAATATTTTGAAGTGAAATATGAACCTGTTGTGTCCAAGTAGATAACAAAGGTCATCAAACAACTTGTATTCATATTTATGAAAAACATCACAATGTCATCTATTTCTTCAACAAGTTCATTTGTTTCCATGATCTTTGTTGCTACCATATTATGCTCTTTAGTTGTTTTCTCAAATTTAACAAGTAGCAACTCTTTCTTCACATTATCAGTAATCTAAACATTCTCAACTTCCTCTTCTAGAACCCTATGAATTTCATTAGGCTCCATACAAGATTGTAAAATAACCACAAGCATAGGGTCAATTGGGTTAGCAGTTTTAAAACTTCCCAAATTTTCACCATTTTCTATTTCAGATTTACCCAGTTTATTACCAATGTCTTTTCTAGCATGTATCTATTTAAACATTTGGACCAAAAAAGGGTCCACAAACACACTGGGTTCTGCAGTGAACCTGCTGTGTCCAAGTAGATATCAAAGGTCATCAAACAACTTGTCTTCATATTTATAAATAGGAGCAAAAAATATTTCCCAGTAAACATTAAAGAACATAACCAAAAAAATATTAACATCAGGGTAAAATACCTCTGACAAAGCATTCACAACTGACAAGCCTACTCCATGTAATCCTCTTGACATACTGTAACCACTACTGGCGCCTCCAAACTTCCCACCCGCATGCAGCACCTGCACCAAGCAAAAATTAGTTTGATATGTCTTAAAGAGTCATGAATAAAACATGTTAATGCTTTAGTTCTCTACAATTTTAACTTGTTTCTTCCGTTTCTGCTCTTATTCATTTTTCTCACACAATTACAGCCATGATCAACATTTCATGACTCCTCAAAAGCATCATCAAACACCATACAAATCATAGCAAATCACACCAGTATTCCACCGCCACACAATTCTAGCAAAACAACATCACAACAACCACTTATTCACCAAGCATATTTTATAAATCATGCTAATTTTCATGAAAAATATACATCAAAATAATCTCCATAAGCTATAGAACATCTTTAATTCATGGAGGAAATCCTTTTACCTTGTGTAGAACAATTTCTAGGCTAGCAATGGTCTAAGATTTACTTTTTCTTCCTTTCTCTCTTTTCCTCCCGATTTCTCTCTCTATTTCTCCCTTAACAGAGCACTAAAAATAGAGTGCAAAAACTAGCATGCTAAATAGGCAGCAATAGCATACATTAAGATATTGTATTCATTTGCATCACAAATTTCAGAAATCAAACTCCCCTACCGTTCTAACATATTAAGACATGCCTAGGAACATATACACTAATACATAGCCATGTCGCTACATCAAATAGGCACCTACATTTGTGACAGAAAAACTGCTCAAATAAAATTCTGATTATAACCGACAACATAGCTAATTTTAATTTCTAGTTTCTTCTTCAATTGACCGCAAGTCATTTACGTAATTTCTCCACCTTTTTCCTCACAAACATTCCTTACCAAGTGAAGGCTTACAGTTGTGGACCAAAATCATCCCTTTAACACAGTAATTTTCATAGCTACAAACTAAACAACAAAATTTTCTATTTAATCAAATTTTCAGCTTTCCTTCTACAATTTCAGACCACACATCAATGCATACTTCCTCAGCTCTTTTTCCTATATTTTCTTCACACAAAAACACATTAAATGAACTAAAAATCATACCTAGAAACTCTTCAAACAAACTGATATATATCCCACACAAACAGAATTTAAACTGAAATTTCCATCATAAAATCACAACCTTTTTTTTTTAAAGCTTTTCCCAACAAGATTGTTATCAAAATGAAGCTCAGCAGCCCTGAACTCTTTTAACTCTTAAGAGGAGTAGGTTTTACCTTAACAATGGATGAAAGACATTTGCAGCTTGCATGTAGTTGAAGAAGCTGTTTCGGCAGCCTATCTCTCTCACAGTAGAAATGAAAAATCTGGTGACCAAAATAGCATGTTGTACTTGATTAACGACAAGTAATATTGTAAAATGGAAACCTATATTACAGTCCTCTTCAGTGACGTTTATTTACTAATAGTATTGTGCAAGTTGATCTTTCAGTTGCAAAGCGCAAACAAACAACACATCAATGCTACACTCTTCGCAGCACAGGGAAGGAAAGTTTTTAATGTTCAACATGGTCTCTAATGTTTCAATGTTCAACATGAGCACTGTAATTGTATCCAATACAACATGGGCTCTAACTAACGAAGATAAAAAAGAAAAACCCTTCTCTTACAACTATGAGATTCAAATTCCACAAATAAAGAACAAATGAACCAAAGCCAGAATATTAAGAATGAACGTATTAAAAAGTAAATAAATCAAGATATTTACAAAACATTTTGTTGTTGTTAATTAAAAGGTATGGAACAAAAATTATTACAAACCAATATAATTAATAAATCCTACTTAGAGTTTTGTCGTGTTGTGTGCTACCCACACTCGGCCGGCAGCGCCCGAAGCTGGGGCTAGCCAATGCACCGAGTGCGGCGCGGTGCCCAGGCGCACCCAGCACGCACGAGCAGCCCCGATACCCCAAGCACGCACCCGAGCGGCCCCGATTCACCGAGCCGGTTCCTACTTAGAGGCTCGTCGTGTCGTGTGCTTCCCACACTCGGCCGGCCGTGCCCGATGCTGGGGCTAGCCGATGTACGGAGCAGTCCTGATGTACCCAGCGCGGCGCGGTGCCCGGGCGCACCCAGCACGCACGAGCAGCCCCGATGCACGGCTCGGTCCCCCGATGCCCCAATCACACACCCGAGCGGCCCCGATTCACCGAGCCGGTTCCTACTTAGAGGCCCGTGGTGTCGTATGCTCCCCACACTCGGCCGGCCGTGCCCGACGCTGGGGCTAGCCGATGCACCGAGCGCGGCGCGGTGCCCGTGCGCACCCAGCATGCACTAGCTGCCCCGATGCACGGCTCGGTCCCCTGATCACGCACCCGAGCGGCCCCGATGCACCGAGCCGGTTCCTACTTAGAGTCTCATCGTGTCGTGTGCTCCCCACACTCGGCCGGCCGTGCCCGATGCACGGAGCAGTCTCGCTGCACCGAGCGCGGCGCTGTGCCCGTGCACACCCAGCACGCACGAGCTGCCCCGATGCACGGCTCGGTCCCCCGATGCCCCGATCACGCACCCGAGCGGCCCCGACGCAAAGAGAAAAAATTTCGTGGCAAATCCGTGACAATCTGCCACGGAATTGCCATGGAATAAGTGGTAATTTTGTGATTCCGTAGTAAATTCGTGGCAATCTGCCATGGAATTCATAACAAAAATTTAACCCTTTTTTTATCACTTCTTTGCGTAACACATTTTTCTAGATACTCTCAATGATAATATAGTTCTTCACAATAATTTTCAATGGCTTTTTTAGTCAAAAAAATTATATCAGTCAACTAAAATTTTTTAATTTAATGCAAACATATATTTCGATACCAAAAATAATACATCTTAATTTCAATTCAATTTTAAGAATGAGAGCATTAGACAATAAATAAGTTAAGATACCTACAAAATATTACGTTGTTGTTATTTAAAAGGTATGAAACAAAAATTATTACAAACCAATATAATTAATAAATAAAAAAAGAAAAAATTCCGCGACAAATCCGTAGCAATCTGCCACGGAATCATATTCCATGGCAAATCTGTGGCAGATTGCCACGGAACACATAAAAAAAATTTAACCCTCTTTTTTTTTCATCATTACTTTGCGTAACATACTTTTCTAGATACTCTCAATGATAATATAGTTCTTCACAATAATTTTTAATGACTTTTATAGTCGAAATAAAAAAAATTATCATTTATTTAAATTTTTTTAATTTAATACAAACATACATTTTGATACTCAAAAGTAATACATCTAATTTTCAATTTTATTTCAAGAATGAACACATTAGAAAAATAAACAAGTCAAGATACTTATATTTAAAAGGTATGGAACAAGAATTATTACAAACTAATATAATTAATAAATTAAAAAAATGAAAAAACTTCCATAGCAATTCTGTGGCAATGATACCATGGCAAATCCGTGGTATAAAAAAAATTTAACCCCTTCTTTTTTATCATTACTTTGCGAAACATACTTTTCTAGATACTCTCAATGATAATATAGTTTTTCATAACAATTTTTAATTGCTTTTATAGTCAAAATAAAAAAAATATATCATTTATGTAAAATTTTTTAATTTAATATAAACATATATTTTAGTATTAAAAAATAATATATCTTATTTTCAATTTATTTCAAGAATGAGCGCATTAGAAAATAAATAAATCAAAATACTTACAAAATATTTTGTCATTATTATTTAAAAGGTATGGATAAAAAATTATTACAAACTAATATAATTAATAAATTAGAACAAAAAAAGAAAAAAAATTATGTGGCAAATCCGTTGCAATCTGCCACGGAATAAGTGACAATTTTTTGATTCCGTAACAAATTCGTGGCTAATGTTTGGTATAAATTTGTCACGGAAATTGTTCCATCGCAAATCGGTGGCTAATATTTGGCATAATTTTTTTGCGCATTTTTTTGCTATCGATTTGCGAGTGATTATTTTTTTGTCTCTACTTGTTACTATTTCCATCACAATTCCGTGACAAATAGCCATAGATTTGCCATGGTTTTTTTTCCCTAGCAAGTTGCTTGGATTTTGCTTTTTTGTGGCAAATTCCATCGCTGATTATCATGGAAAATTTTTTGTGGCAAACATTCGTAGCAGAGTTACAGTTTTCTTGTAGTGAAAATTATACTTTACTACCTCACATATCATTTAAGAGTAAAAAAATTATTGTAAATTAGAACTTGTATAATATAGGTGGATTTTTGTTCTTTTTAGTGTGCGCAAATTTTGGTGCGTCAAATGTCAAGATGCGCAAGTTTTTATGTATCAATTCTCAAGAACGTTCTAATTTCATAATACAAATATTGTTATATGCCTCTCCAGATTCAAGTTTATTATTTTTAGATATTTTGAAATTCTTCAAATTGGTATTAGAGTTAATAATTATGGATACTCTTCTTACCTAATCTTTTATATATATATATATATATATATATATATATATATATATATATTAAAAATGACTTTAAATTATGACATAACCATATAGAAATTTTCTTAATGCACTTGGTGTTTGAGATGTTATTGAAATATTGGACAATCTCTCACCAATGCCTAATTGATTTGACAGTACTAGAAACACAAGTTTTGAAAAAGAAGAAATGCATAAATGTTATTGCATAACATCTTATTAAATATAGGGTGCTGATCAATGTATTTAGAAAAACCACACATGCAAAATCAGCAAAATGAGGCATAGACCATATTGGTAAATTTTAATAGAGGGAATGAAGATGTGAAATAGGTTAAGTTCAGGTTTAAGGAAGTAGGATATATAGACTCTAATAAAACTTATGTTAGTAAAATTTAGAATCTTACTAGTAGCATGAAGTCCAGTTGTGAGATTCTAACTGAATCTCAGGTTGTTGATTAAATATTCTTAAATCAAATCACTAAGGATTTTTTCACATTGACACTTGATTCTTCTTTTCATAATGCACTTGGTCTTTGAGATGCTACTGAAAAAGGGTTTTGGACAACCTCTTACCAATGCCAAATAGACAGTAGAAACTCAAGTTTTGGAAAAGAAGAAACGCGCGAATGTTATTGGATAACATGATCAATCAAAAAAAAAAAAAAAAACTGTATTAGCGACAGTTAAAAAATCGTCACTAATTACCAAAAATTTTTCGCGAACAAGGAAAATGATAAGAGACTCTAACTAATTAGGCTGTTGATTAAATTTTTAAATCAGACCACTAAGAATTTTATCACATTGATACTTGATTAGTTGGAAGATGAATTATATTCCTATATGTTGTTCCTAGATGAACAGGTGATTGATGCACCAGAGGAGATATTATTGGCCTAATTAGCGGCGGATTCAAAAAAAAGAAAGAAGAATTATTCAAAAAGGTTGTGTTAAATCACCGTAGTGATTTGAATTTTCAAGGACAAGGATGATACAAAGTTGATATCGGGGGCGGCAAGGAGCAGGGCAGAGTTAAAGTAAGATTAATTTTAATTACCCAGTAGAATAATTTTAATAAGAATAAGTAAAATAATAATTCTGGTAAAAAAATTAGTATCATTATTGCAAGAAATATGAGTACTTTATGATAAAATGTAGATTAAAAAAGGAACATATGACACAAATATAAGTTAATTTTTGTTTTAAAAACTAATATAAATAATTTTAAAGTTTTATTATTTATTTCTTTTGGGATTGGAGTAAATACAAGTAATGAATAGGTTTTATATTCTGGTTGTAGTATTATGTGGAGATAAATATGTTTCCAAAATTAGATATATCTGTTTAAAGTAGTGATAATCCTTGAAAGTAGTGATAAGGGGTTTGTTCCAGAAGAGGAGAAGATTGTCATTTCATTGCCTTAAATGATTAGTCTTATAATTTTATTTTGATATTTTCTTTATGACAAGTGTTCATCATAATTTATTAAGCGGTCGAGAAACTATTTGCAAAGATGTACAATATTAATTTTAGTATTCGAATATGCATAATGAGTGACTCATATAAAGGACTAAGTCTAAATATGAATGTGAAGCCTGATAGACTATTTTATTTCCCCGTTAATTCTGGTAGTTTACTTTGTTTTAATTATGTGATATTTAATGATTATTGATTGTGGCATATGTGGTTCAACATTTGAAATTTTCTAATTATAATTTATGTGCAGTTAAAGAAAAATTTGATTTTGGGCTTACCATTTGTTAATTTTGATGATAAAATTTGTGGGTCTTGTATTGTTGGGAAGAAACATATGGATAATTTTTTAAAATAAAAATTGGGAAGACAAATTCACTGTTAAAATTAATTAATTTAAATTTGTGTACAGTAGAGGGTCTTTGATATATATATATATATATATATATATAATTTTTTCTTACATTCATAATTAGATTAGGGCAAAGTAATTTGATTTAAAAGGTATCCTAATGTATTTTACATTAGTAAGTTACTATTGTCTTGTATATATTAGAATTAGGAAGTTACATTTACTATTTCCAATGTTGATTAGGAGTCTTATTACTTGACTTTTAAGTTGTTCTAATTTTATATGGTATGTCCAATATAATGAAACTTTCAGGAATAGTTTAGGTGAGTGTATAAATGATGTGAGACAAAAATTTTGGTGAAATACCAAGAATATCTCGCGTAGATCTCTTGATGACTATTAATAAAGTGTTTTGTGATTTTCATTGTGGACATCAACTCTGGTTAAATAAGTTGAATCACATAAATTATTTGTGTGTTGTTTTATTCTTCAGTTAATTTTTCTGTTCTCGTTAAGAATTTTGATTTAAATTTCTTAAAAAGTAGTATCAGAGTTTATGTTCCTAAGGTTTTGGGACTTTTGAAGTGGTGAAAATTAATAAGAAGAATAGTTTAGGCGGTTGGATAGAAATATGAATATCTCTTGAGAATGACATACTGGTTAATATGTGTTTTATTGACGAGATTATTTTTAGAGAGAGTTTGTTAGGTACTGATAAAATTACACACGTAATTATACATTTTACATGAATGGAACAGGTTATGGACCAAAAGTATTTGATGGTATACTTGAGATACATAAATTTATATTACACATAATCAAAGGAAAGATAAAATGAAGTTTAGATTTAAATAATGCTCGATGTTTGCTATAAAAATCCAGAGGTTTGAATCTAAGTAATGTTTTATGCAAAAGTTTGGACGCTTGGATTTAAGCCATGTTTGATGATCACGGTAAATATTTGGAGGCTTGGATTTAAGCAATGTTCGATTCTTTCTCTAAAGATCTAGAGGCTTGGTACTTATATACCAATAGATTTTTAGGGTGTCCCAATTTAATCTGATATGTATGGTATTAAGCGCGTGGGTGTAGGTTAGGTGACTGTATGAATGATACGTGTAAAGTGTCTAGTAAAATATTAAGAATATCTTGTGTAGATCTGTTAGAGATTATTAATAAACTGTTTTGTGATTTTTATCATAGACGTAAACTTTATTAAATAAGTCGAATCACATAAATACCTTATACCTTATCTTATTTTTCATGTTAGTTTTTTTTTATTTTTATTAAGTATTCTGGTTTAGATTTCCAAACTGAAAATTTGAAACTAAACGTTAAACCTATCCCCATTTGATTCTTAATTAGCAAAAAGGAATGTTAAAATAAAAACAAAAATCAAAGAAACATCTTAATTCCATGTGCTACTTGGATCTTGTAAATCTAGCATTCGAAGCAGAAATTTGGCCACGCATTGGAGACGTTCATATGGGGTGGAATTATATCGCAAATTGCCACGTTCTATCCTTAACTTATTTTCATTTTAATTATGTTTAGAGATGATTATGATCTAACTTATGAAAAAGGATCACATAATTCAATGCTTTCTTGCATTATCTAAAATAAAATGCCCCTGCATCTGGTTCTGATTTTGATGCTTCGCGGACATTAGGATATTGCACTATGGGCTCCATTGAAGAACGATAATTTGAGGTTGCCAGCGATGACTGATTCACAGCTCTCTCGTCCTTAGTGAATCATTTTGCACGGAACTGATCACCCAATTATCTTGCCATCTAGGGATATCAGACTATGATCACCGCATTTCATGCAGCTTTGTATTCAAGATTGGTCGAGTTTTGACATAATGTTTCTGGGTATCAAAAAACACACCAGAAGAAGATGGATATTGCGGAGGCTTAAGCTGTAGTGGATGGATGGGGATGAAGAGGTAGAATAGTGGTATGAAGGCATTTTTGAAATACTAAAATTTTGTATGCAAAATGCCGCTTGTCTCACAATTTAATTAAAGTTTTTTCTTTCAAAGAAAGAATAGATGGAAAAGATGCATTGACCTAATTGGTCACTTTCGAAGCCTTGTTTCCCCTTGTTAGTGGTTGAGTTCATATACTTGTAATCCTCAATAGGTCACCTTTTTTTTTTTTTTTTTTTCGGTAGATCCTCAATAGGTCACCTTATTAGAATACATAGCGGTGCTTCCATTTTTGTCTTCTCCTTCTCACCACATGCAATTGGACAGACAATTATTGTTATGTCCGATCATGATCATGATCGTCTAAATAGCCGACCTTGAGAAAGGTTGATTGAGGACTCACAAGTGTGGAAAGAATGATGAGAACCTTAACAAAAGAATTACAAAGTGTTTTGTTTGACTTGTCAATCTCCTGTAATTTTATTAAATTTTCTGTTAAGATTATATCAATTTAATAAATAAACATATAAAGAATCTAATAAATACATCAATTAGTAACACAGTTCGGTTAATAAGTCTACGTCTGTTAGTTCTAAACTAGTAAAGAAATATACTAAACTTTAATCAAAATACAAAGATTACACTTATCTCAAATATGAAGTGATCCTTAGTGGACTTCGACAGAACACAACACAGTGTCCTTTTAGTCATACTTGTAGAAGACCTTTGTTGAACTCAATCCAGTATGATTGGTCATTCATCAACCATTATTGATCCAATTTCACGAGGCTTCATTCGACACAAACCTCTCAACATTGAAAGGCACCAAATTCAACAAATAGTTTGATTCAAGTCTAACAGAATAACAACGTATCAATAGATGCAAAAGAACTTGAATCACTATTGCAACAGATGAATTAGTTCCTTACTCATATTAACAAGAGTTGCAACAACCCATACTTAGAATATTCTAATAAAGCGTTTTCTCACGCAAAACTGCCCACAAACTTAGCGAATAGATCACTCAAATTTCTTTTTCACTCTTTGTGTATTTTCTTCGTTGAGTTCACTAAATATATATACTACACAGATCTGCAGTTTGCTTAGATTAGGAAATTGATAAAACACTCCACACGGTTTCACGGTCTCAATACATCACAGATTTTTTCCTGTTTTTTCTCAAAGATCTGGTAATCGTCTTACTGGCAAACATTTGCAAAATTCAAAGTGAGTAATCCATCAAAATCCCAAAGTAGATTCCGTTACTTAAATGAGGTCAAGCCATATCAAACTGTGCCAATACACACCTAACTGGGTACAACATCAGGTTCTATGTCATAATAATAACAACATAAAACTCAACAATCTCTCCCTTTGGAAATTCCTATCTGTCAACCAAAATCTGACACAACAAAATATCCACTCATTATAGTCCAACGAAGCAATTTAGATAATAACAAACAACAAAATAACTAATAGTATGGAGTAATCTTCCAAGAGAGATGTGCCGAATAACAATCAGCCTAATTACTATGACAGACATAGTAGTAGCATAGCAGTAGTAGTAGAATAACGAATAGCCAACAGAGCAAAACAAGCATACTAGCACATATACTAATAGCACATCCTTTCCCCCTTTTTGAAACAAACAGAGCCAAAGAGCTTTAGTCCTGAGGTGCATCCGAGGGGCGAGTGATAACATTGTAGAGAGTCATCTGATCCACATGCACCTGTTAAACCTCCTTAAGTAGGACAGTCACCTGAGATGTAATAGAATCTACAGAGGCTTGGAGATGCTTGAAGTGATCCATAACAGAAGACTGAACTGTTGGTAGTAGAGGTACAATCTTGGTAGCAACAAATGGTGTAGTAGATTTTAGAGAAGCCTGTCCTTTAGGACCAAAAAACTTCCTCAAAGGGGTATGAGAAGATGTAGAGGATTTCAACACCGTTGTATTCTTTAGAGGTGGATGCAAACACTTCAAATCTTTGACAATTTTGTCAGGATGACAACTGAATATGTCTTGGACAAGCACACAGATATTCTATCAATAAACTTGGATACGGGAGCAACAGAGTGCTAGCAAAAGAAAGATCAGCATAATGTACAATTTGCTGAAAAATGAGATCAACAAGATTAAACTGCATTCCTCTCCCTATCTTGTAGAGTAGAAATGCTCTTTCCTTCAACATAATGGAAACATTATTAGTAGGCATCCAATTGTAACAAGAAATTTTATAGAGTGAGAACCAAAATCCTGTCAATTGTGAGGATTTTATGTATCCATTTGCAGGCCAACTGACAATCTTGCCTCCTATTAGAATGTTGCCAACATCATCTAAATCAACCTCTTCACCCAGACTTTCTATGTATTTTGAATAAGGAATATTAAATATCTCTGATAGAGATGAAGAAGAAAAGGTAACCAGGGCTCCTCGTACAAAAACACATTGGTAAAATGGTCCTCTGGTGTTTGTAATGGATATTTTCAGGTTGGCATAGAACTCCCTTACAAGTGTACCATTATACTCTTCTATGTAGTCCACAGTTCTCAATAATCCTACATCTAATAAAGCCTCATGCAAACCAAGAAGATTAAATTTTGACATATCAATCTTCCTTTCTTCCAACACACCTTTGACAGAGATAACATGGAACTATTCCTTACTTACATCATCATAAAATTGATACACATAAACATCGGCCTATTGAATTTTTGCTTTCTTGACAAGCTTAATTTCTTCTATCTTCTTGCTAGATTGTCTAGTATTTCTTTTTGTTGTTGCTTTCTTGAGTTTTACTACTTCAACCTCATCATTTGTTTCCATATTAGATGAATCAGCTTCAAGAATTTTCTTGCTTTTAGTCTATTCCCCAATAGGTTTATCTGAACTTTGAGAATTAACACCAATTTCTTATTTTAATTATTCTACATTATTTGTCTGTTTGGCAGAGGTTCCGTATCATCATAATCAACCCCATACTATCTAATAGCAGAGAACAATTTCCCTTATTTTCTCCCAAACACTTTGCAATTGATCAGGAGATAAACATGATTTAAGTGCATGCACTAACATAGGATCAACAGAATATATACTTTCTAAGGAGGCCTTAGGTAACTCTAAAGATTCCTTTTTGTGAGATAGAATTTTATCACTTAACGCCATCACAGAATCAAGAACTTCTCTCTTAGCATTAATTTTCTTAAACATTTGAACTAAAGAGGGGTCCACAAAAAAATATGGTGTTTCTACAATCTCGACATTGTCCTCTTTTTCTCTTTTTACTGCTAAAGTCTCCGGAATAGAAAATTTATACCCTACTTGTCGTTTAATATTACCTTTATAGATACAGTACTCAATAAATTAGAGAGTATCTCCAAAAGATAAGATAATCTCACGGCAAGAATTAACAGAGATATAAGAATTAAGAAGAGGAGTTTGATTAGTGATATTTGTACCCATATCCGTAGTTGTCACTACATGCTGTGCTGAGATGCCATAAGAAGATAATTGTTTGTCCAAGAAATCACCAAAGGCCAAGACTTGACACAACTTCCTTTGAGATTTCTCTGCCATTCCTTAAAGTTCTTGTCTGATGGAGAAATGTGTATTGCGGCGGACAAAGCAATAAGACTTCCCTTTTTGTAGAGAGAATAGGGAATCAGACGTGACTCCTCTTCGAAAAGATTTGACTTTCCTTTAACTCTTGCAACCCTCGGTATTCTTGTCACCGCTTTAACTTTTGTTGAGTGAATTCTAAAAGAAGCGTGATCTTCTGTGACATCTACTTGGTGCAAGTATCTTTTTGTAGAGTTGCAATCATGTCATGACTTCTGCATGCATGTAGCATATTTTTAGTCGTATACAAAATAGCACAATTTTTTGTGTTTTTTTTTTGGGTAAAATTTGTCAAATAAACACATAATTACATATATAGTTTGACACAAAAATCCTTAGTGTCAAGGTGAAAAAACTCCCAATGCTTTTCGTAATTCTTCAAATCACGTTGCATCAAGTGATTTTGTGAAGATATCAATGAGTTGCTTCTGAGTGTTCACATATTTGATGTTCACAATTTATTGTTCAACAAGATCCTTGATGAAATAATAGCTGATGTCAATATGCCTTGTCCTATTATGTTGAACTGGGTTCTTCAAAATTTCTATAGCACTTGTAGTGTCATAGTAGACAATTAATTCTTGTTGATTAATGTTGAGTTTTTCTCGATTCCACATGGGATAATTTAAAAAAGAGTAAGGAAGGCTTTCCCTATAAATATGTTAGTGTTGTTTTGGGGAGAGTGCACCAACTCATTAAGCCTAGTAAATTGGGAGATTTTTGGGCCTTGAGTTATTTTGTGAGGATTTGTAATTTTACTCGTCCAAAAATTACATAATGGAGTGTTTCCCTTTGGGGTTGTAGATGTAGGTCTAATTGAGAGATCGAACCACGTTAAATTTTCGTGTTGTTTTTTATTTGTTTATTTTCTTTCCTCTTTTCTATATGTTTGTGTGTCGCTTCCGTTGCCTATCCCAACAAGTGGTATCAGAGCCTGGTTCCAACTTGGGAGAAGAGCAAATGTTCTGGCTTGGGAGAAGAGCAAGGTTCGGGTATAGGGTGGAAAGAAAATGAGCAGGAGGTGCTTCATCATTTGAGTAAGAGGTAATTTTTTTTTTTTTTTTTTGGTCACATGAAGGTAAGATATTTTATTATGGATTCTTTAAATATCACATATATGAAGAATAGGATTTTACCTCCATTGTTTGATGGAAAGATTGACTTCACTCTGTGGCAATGCACAACTCAAGACTACTTAGTGTACCGGGGTCTTGATTCTACATTAGAAGATGAGAAACTAGAAGGGATGAAGGATTCATATTAGAGTATTATTCAGAAAATGATGGTCAGAACTATTCGGTTAGCATTGACTCCACATATTAAAGTTACAATATTTAAGGAGACATCACCTAAGAAAATGTGGGGACTTTAGATAAAAATCATGTATCAAAGACACTGACTAACCGCTTGATGAGGAAGATGGATCTATATTTGCTTGAGATAGAAGAAGGATGTAACATTATTGACCATATAAACAAATTTAATGAGTTAGTATCTCGACTTGAAAATTCAGAGGAGAAGATTGAAGATGAGGAGCAAGTATTGCTCTTGTTGGCTTCTCTACCCAAATCTTACACGCTATTAGTGCTGTCACTGCTAGTAAGAAAAAGTACACTGCAACTGAATGAGGTCTCAAAGTCATTAAAAGAAAATCGCCAAATGATAAAAGAAAATCATTTTGAAGATAGTCGAGTACTAGTTATAGAAAGTTGGAGAAGAGGGAGGAGTCGAAGTAAAAGAAGAGGTGATCAAGGAAGAGCAAAATCCCACCAAAGTGATAATAGCGACCTTGAGTGCTATTACTGTGGGGAGATTGGTCACATCCAAAGTCGTTGCCCAAATATGAAAGAGGATTTAAAAGCTCTAAGAAAAAAAATAAGGGACAAGGCCAAAGTAAGTGATTCCTTTACAAATATGGTCATGGGCGATGATCTGTTATTGATGAGATGTTTGGATAATACTATTGATGAGAAGCATTCAAATTGGACAATGGATTTTGCATCAGACTTGCATATTTGCAAGGACCAAGACATGTTCGATGATTTGCAGTTGGGGAATTTTGGCCATATCAACGTAGAAAACAACTCTAAGATGAAGGTTGAAGGCGTTGGATGAGTTCTCCTTAAGCTCCACGATGATGATGTCAAAATACTTCTTGATGTAAGGTATGTTTCTGATTCTAGTGTCAACATTATTTCATTAGGTGTGATGGCATCAAAAGGATACAAGTATGTTGGAGTTGGGAAATCTTGCAAAATATACAAAGAGAACTGTCTAATTATGCAAGGAAGAAAGAAGAGCAAAAATATTTACCATCTTGATGATCATTCCTTGAAGAAGCAACTTGAAGGAAGTAAAATGGAAGAAGCAATAGAGAAGAAGATTGCAAAGATTGAGAATAGAGTTAGATTTTCAAATTTTGTTGTAATTTGGGAAGTTGAGAAAAGGGAGAATTTGTTGATTTTTTCTCAATTCTGCATGAGATAATTTAAAAAAAAGTAAGGAAGGCTTTTCCTATAAATAGGTTAGTGTTGTTTTGGGGAGAGTGCACCAACTCATTGAGCCTAGTAAATTGAGAGATTTTTTGACCTTGAGTTATTTTGTAAGGGTTTGTAATTTTATCCGTCCAAAAATTACATAGTGGAGTGTTTCCCTTCGGGGTCGTGGATGTAGGTCTAATTGAGAGATCGAATCACGTTAAATTTTCCTGTTGTGTTTTATTTTTTTATTTTCTTTCCTCTTTTCTATATATTTGTGTGTCGCTTCCGTTGCCTATCCCAACAATTACTACCATAGTCTTCCAACATCTGTTTCATTTACAATAGCTACCTATAGCAATATATTTTGCTTCTGCTATTGATAGTGACATGCAATTATGTTTTTTGATATACTATGACACAAGTTTGTTGCCCAAATAAAAACAAACTCCAAATATACTTTTACGATTATCACAGTTACCTACTCAATCAACATTACTATATCTGAACAAATGCAAGCTTAGGTCCTTACTAAAGTAAATATCGTACTCAGAAATAGAACATATATACTTCAGAATTCTTTTTACAGTTTTCAAGTGTGATTCTCTAGGACTTGCTTAATACTTAGCACATACACCAACACTGTAACTGATATCAGATGACTTGTTGTAACATATAGCCACCCTCCTATCATGCTTCTATACAAATGTTGATTTACCTCTTGACTTTTGTCATCCTTTGTCATCTTTTGTACAATACTTATAGGTGTTTTGACTGACTTTGTTATGACCATATTGAAATTTTGAACCAGATTGTTAGCATAATTTGCCTGTAATATAAAAATGCTATTATTTGTCTGTTTAATCTGTAAACCAAGAAAAAAATTAGCTCACCAACTATACTCATTTCAAACTCTATCTGCATAAGTTCAACAAAGTCTTTTGACATCTGTCTTGCTGTTGACCCAAGCATGATACTAGGGCTGTTCATGGGTTGGGTTGGTTCAATTTTTTTAATTTTTTAATCCAACCCAAATATTTCGATTTGAAAATTTTAAACCCAAACCAAACTATTTAAAATTTCAAACTATCGGTTTGGGTTGTGTTTGGTTTGAGTTAGTTCAATTTAATTTGGTTTGGTTTGATTAGTTTGTACATAATTTACCAAGTAAGGTTTTAACCTCCCACTTAGAATATACTTCTAATTTTATAAATAAGATATACATCTGAGACATATTAACAAAAGGTAATATGAAAAACATCAAGCATATGGTGCATGACCATACAGTAACAAATTAGTTTATTAATAAAGGTAGCAAAAAATGATGAATACTGAAAATTCCTCGTGAGCATTTGCTTGGACTGCTACTTTGAAGTAGCTATTCTTGCTGTGATCTCAAGGCTTTTTCTTACTCTAATACTCTCCGTTAAGAAAAATTTTAAGACGTCCCTTTTAGCATCTTGAATTGATAGCCCTTGAAAATTTTATTTTTGTATGCAGAGTACAAAAAATATAAGTCAAACGCATTTTTTGGACAAAAATGATTAATTACACATTTATCCTATATATACCAAGAACATGAAGTAAAGACTAGTGAGCTTTGGAGATGGATTTGAATTAGTTTTAATGGAGACTTTCTTTGCATAGACAGCACCGTAGCAGAGTAAGAAGATGGTGGACTTAGAGATCTCAGATCAGTGGCGCAACAGCAGAACAGCAAAAACGACTGAATGTGAGAGAGAGTGTGTGTTGGGAAATATGCCCTTTTAGACTAATTTTCTGATCTAAAAATTGAATATTTTAATAAAAGAATTTATTTTTAGAAATTATTTGTGAATTTATAATTTTATTTGTGCACAATCACATTTGGAAAAGACCCATTATATTTAAGTAAATGGTCTATATGAATAGAGGTCTTTCACAGTAAGGTATGGATCACGAGTTACTTAACACATAAACATTCGTTCTTAACCGATTGATGAGAATGAAAATCCCATCATGTCTAGGTTATTATGTTATAAATTTCAAATGGAGAATGGCTTATCTTTAACCAGTGAATAGTTCACTCACTTCATGACATAAGCGTATTTCAAATACGTAAAACAGGACTTGTAGTAGTAGTTTCTAAAAGTATTATATGGTAAAAACCTAGACTACTACCGTTACAATATGGACTAGTACTCTAAGACTTAAGTATGAGTTAGTGGTCTGACGAAGTTGGAAGTATATATTTGGATATGCTATAGTTGAGGTTCTATAGTAGGACCAATATACTTGCATGTTGGGTATGTGTGACTAATTAGTTAAGACAGACTTGTACAAGATAATTTCTATACTATATCGCCCCTTATAGTTGTCTGAATGATCTAAATATCCAGGGCCCTGGAAAACATGACTTGGATGTTTGCTTTAGAGTAACTCCATTGGAAAGAGGAAACAATCTAGGAGGTCGTGAATCATTAGACTAGAGGTCTAAAAATAGTAGATGTCATTTAGAGAGGTGTTAGTACACTTCTTCGTCTCTAAATGTACAACGATGTATAGAGGAGTATTTTAGTTATTACACTTGTAGGTCAGAGACTTTGCTAACACAGTATTGTCCTTGGAGTCAATATTTCCTTATGATAATATTAAGAAATATTTAAAGTGCAAAATATAGCTATTTATATGGCAAGGGTATTTTAGTCATTTTAGTAGCTAAGGCGGTGTGTCTTTTAGTCCCCAGTATAGACCGTAAGTCCTAATTAAATACAGACTAAGGAATTGATCTTAAATTAAATAGAATTTATTTTATTTAAGTAGCCTATTTAATTGTTGGGCTAGAATAAAATAAAGGTCCATGGAGAGAGAGAATTAATTAAATTAGTTTAGTGGGTTAATTAATTATTCAGGGCTTTGGCCTAATTTGAATAATTAAAGATTAACTTGGGACTAAACTAATATAAGCTTATTTATTGGACTAGTTTATTTGGGCTAGAAAATTAATTATTTGTTAGGCCAATTATTTGGTTCTAATTAGAATAATTAATTAAGCCCAAAAGGTTAAACTAAGAGTCCAATGACCCAGTCCAGTTTAACTTATGGTTTTATTTAGATTAAACATGAGGATTGGAAACAACATGGTTGGAGAACACACTCTTTGAGACGACTTCTTCTCTGTGAAAGAAAAAAAAGCCAGATCTCTCTATTTCTCTCTCTCTCCAGAAAAAATGTTCCTTAGTCTGTAGTTGTTCACCAAACGAATTTAGGCAGGCCATATACTGAAAGATCGAGAGTTTGGCGTTTACCTACATGCAAAGACGGAGTAGGAGGCTTGCAGGAATCGCACCAGAGGCTGTCACCAGCACACCTACCCCGGTTGCACACATTTTGCTCCAGCCAACTCTTAGGACGAGGAGAAGAGGTAAAAAAATTTTAACCTCGGAGTCCCGCCAGAGCACGATCGGCGCCGGCTAGGACTGCCGAAGCTGGCGCCGACTCTGTTCGGGAATCCCTTGTTCTTTAGTTTTTTCAATTTTTTTATCTTCGCTTCCGCTGCGTGCCCTGTGCCCGTAACCTTGAAGTGAGTTTGTCTAAAAAGGTATTTAGATTTTAGGATTTGTCTTATTTTATTTTATTTTTTATTTTTTAATATTTTAATAAACTTAATTAATTATATTGGTTCGAGTTGGGTTGGTTGGGTTATATAATTTAAAAAACCTGAACCAAATTATCAGTTCCTAATTTTCTTAATCCAACCTAACCTAAACCAACCCAAAAAATCAAAATTTGGGTTGGGTTGCTTGGGTTGATTATTCTGAACAGTCCTACACGATACCATCAACATAGATCTGTGCAACAATAAAATCTTTTCCAAGCTTCCTAACAAACATTGTCTTGTTAACTCCCTGTTGCTGATAACCTCTTCTGAGTAGATAATTTGTAAGCCCTTAATACCATACTCCTGTTGCTTGCTTTAGGCCATAGAAAGCTTTCTTCAATCGATACACTTGATTTGGAAGTTCTGAATTTATTATGCCTTTAGGTTATTCAACATTGGCTTTGATGTAGATAGTTAGAGTAGCACAGGGTAATCAACAACCACACTTAGACAACATAGTGCAGATTTTGATCTTCTAAATAATGTTTCAGAAATATCTCAAATAGCTAAGGTGCCATATCAAGCTACACATGATATCTGAGTTGGAATTACTTTACATACAAATCAATTTTCTTTAAAGATTGTTTATCTAATACACCATACGTTAGCCAATTATGATTAGAATTCGAGTTTGAATTATATCAATAATTTACACGTCTAAAAAAGAAGAAAAAAAATAAAGAGTCAAGATTTCGGAGCTATATGAGGATAAAATTCAATCAGATGCTGATGATTATAATGATAATGATTACACTCCTATTCAATCTAAGAATGGAAAGAAAATTAAAGGTTTTCAACTGCTTAGACATAATTCTATGATTACTAGATAAACAGTACTTAGGGATTTTCGATTGTAACTATCTTTCCTACTTTCACGTGGTCTCTGTATTTCAATTAAAAAAAATGACCTAAGGTGGTTTGGTTAAAAAATAGGAAAAATTATTTATTTTAAAATAAATATTTTAAGATGGTTTGGTTAAATAAGAGTTGATTCCTTCATCCATTACCTAGTACATCGACAGTAAAATATAGCATATTCCATTAAAAAGTTCCACCTATATATTTCCTTTCCTTTTCAAAACAATAAGATTTACATCAATAGCAAAGTAGGGCAATAACTACTTTTTGCCCAGCCATAGGACCATCACTAAGAACCGCGATAGAATGATAGCAATCCAAATGCCCTTCTTTTTTTTTTTTTTTAAATAATGCCATTTCTGCTTCCATCTTCCTAATCCTCCGCAACAAACCATGTATAACAATCTTGGATCTTTTTGCACAATAGGAGGATCAACCCAATAGAATAATTTATATTTTTTTCACAGCTTGAAAATAGAGAAAAAAACAAATAACCTTTTGATCTTTGAACACAACCAACACATTTATTGCAAAATTTCCACTCATCCAGATATTTTCGCTTGCTACAAATCGCCTCTTCGAATTTTTTATCGGTCCATGAAATTCAAATCAAAGTTGTGACACAAAAATATTATTCTTCTGGTGGGTTCTTTGAAAATCAATTTCTCTTATTATACCTTGAACTTGAATGGTTTGAATCTCCTTCATCATTTCCCCTTCCCCCTAGCATTGTACTATGTAGCCTTGGATGTTATTTCTTTTATCAGATCTAGGGTTCTATAGGAGAAGGAGAACATAAGGGGATTTTAGATTTCAAAATGGATATTTCTATTTAGGGACGTTTAACTTGGGGGAATAAATACTTACCAAAAGAAAAATATAAGTTGGCAAGAATAACAAAAGTTGAGTACTGAAAATACCCTCTATTATTTTCGCCAAGCCAGAGATAAGCTATTGACCTAGTGTTGACTTTAATTAGATCGAAATGACCAAATAATTTGCACAAAAATTTGCAGAGGGCCTAAAAATTTAAAATAAAGAATAAAAACCAATCATACCAAAATAAAAATGTTTAGGGATGAAACCCATCAATTTTTCTTTATTTTTGTAGGAACTTGGAAATTTTCAGGTCTGCTATTTGATATTTTGGGCCTTGAACTTTCTACATCTTTTCTCTGAGTACTGTTGAAAGGCCCGAAGGCACCAACTGCTCTTGTTAAAATGGTGGTCCAACTTGTAGCTGTAAATCATTGGATTTGGGAACTTGGAAAATTAAAGGGAAGTTTATATGCTGGTTAAGAATTAATTATGTTAGCCCTAAAGGCATTCTCCTGTATTTTAATTTATAACAAACGTTGATGAGGACTAACTTATGTGATCTATATAAGATAGGATATATTCAACCTCAATTCTTCCAAGACATACAAATGTGATTGCTAAGCAACTCTTGATCAATAGAATCAAAGAATGAGTGACAAAGTATAGGACAAGCTTAAGGAGATTGCATACTAAGAAGCTCTTGTGAAAAATTATAGACTAGGAATTGTTTGTTAAGGTATATTGTGTAAATTCCTAAGTCTTCTTTATCTTGTGATTCAATTTATTTAAACCTTGAAGCACATAAGTAAAAAGATTTCAAAGTATTAAGTCTTTAGAGATTGAGTAGTTTAGATGGACCCTACATACAAAATCTTTGTCCAAAACTCTGGAACAATGTCAAAATGTTTCTGCCTAAAAAAGTGCAATTTTGGATTCACCTTTTGGATGCACCCTCATTCGATCCTTGAGTCTAAAACTCTAAAAAATCTGACAGTAACAAACTAGCCATTATTAGCCATTGCTGTCTTACTTTTTTCTTCTATAAAAGCTTTCAAAAAACAATTTTTTGTAACATTTTTGTGCTATATCTCTCAGAGACATTCTTACACTTTAGAAAACAAAAATTTTCCTTTTCATTGTACTTCAAAGTGATCAAATTGCTTTAAAAGGTAAAAAGAGTTGATGCTCATCTGTTTGTAATCTGCCCAAATCTGTGAGCTATTTCTGTAAATTTTCCTTCATTCTCTCTTGTATCAAGGTTGTGGTGTAAAAATCAGTTGTGGTAAACCTTGATTGTGTGTTTGTAGAGGTTGTGTGTAAAACTAAGTTGGCGATCCTCTTGTATAAGATTGGTGTAGCCTACCATCATTGATTTGGGAAAAATGTTTTAGTGATTGTGTTGAAATCTTTAAGTGGGTACTTAAGGTAGTGGATGTAGATCAGTTGAGGATCGAACCACTATAAATCCTTGGGTTTTTTCTTTTGCATTTCCTCTGTACTTTATCACTGCATGTTTTGCTAGTCATTAGATAAAAGTACTTAATCTCAATCTCTACAATTGTTGATCAGTTTTAAAAGACATTTGTGTTATATAGAAAGTCTATTTTTAAATGCCTTAACTGCCCATCTTTAAAATAGACCATCCTCTCGCCATTAGTGGTATTTCAAAAGATTCATATATGTACTCCTACAGCTGTGAAGCTAATTTGAAATTTATACCTGCATTTTTACTGTTCATTCGACTTGAGAGTTTTATACTCCTCCTTGCAATTATTGATTGGATCAAAGACTTTTATGTAGTTGGGTGAAACTGTTATTATTACTTTATGTACCCATCTTAACTATAGATATTCTTTTCATCATTTAGAGGAGTTTTGAAAGTTCCTTAGTAGCACATTCAAGTCTGCATTTTTGAACTCTCATTTTCTTCGGCCTTTATCAAAAGGCATCAAAGATTTTTTTTTTTTAAATCCTATTTATTTTCCATAAACCTTATTCACCCATTCTCTAAGGTTTATCAATTGTTATCAGAGCATTGATCTACATTATCTTTGTCTTAACAGCCTTGTAGTAAAGATCCATATGGCAAATACATCTGCTTTACCTTACATGGAAGGATCTTCCACAAATAGACATCTTTTGTTCAATGGAAGAAATTATACATTTTGAAAAAGCAGAATGAAGATTTACGTTTGCTCGATCAATTTTGAGTTATGGAATCTGATTGAAAATGGTCCATCTGTCCCGTCAAAATTTGTTGATGGCAGAAAAATTTCTAAACAGAGTGATGAATATGATAATAAAGACATTGCAAAAATGACTATGAACTTTCAGACAATGAACATATTGTATTGTACTCTTGATGCTAATGAATACAACCAGGGTTAGTGGTTGTGATTCAGCTCACGAAATATGAAAACTACTTGAAGTCTTCCATAAGAAGACAAATCAAGTTTAAAAAATCAAAGTTGGGAATATTGGTCCAAGATTATGAATTGTTCTCTATGAAGCCATGTGAGAGCATAACACATATATTCACTCGATTTACAAATATTATGAATGGTCTAAAAGTATATGGGAAAACTTATTCTCTTAGAGAACAAAATAAAAAATTGATTGATGCTTTGCCAAAGAATTGGCAGCCAAAAACCTTGGCTATAGAGGAATCAAAAAAATCTGAACAGCTTACTCACTGAAGAGCTAATTGACTCTTTCTTGATCCACGAAATGAAACTTAAAAAGTGTTAAAAACTTAATGATGATGGCAAAGGAAAAAAAGGAACATACTTAAAAGCTAAAAATAATGAAGATATCAGTAAACAATCTGAAGTGACTGTGATACCAATCTGGACAATGAAGAATTGGTTATGGTAGCTGAAATATTCAAAAAGATGTTCAGAAAAAGCAACTTCAGCAAAAGAAAGAAGTTTGTCAAAAAGAAATGACAAACTTCGTCCTTCAAACCTTAATGCTATGAATGTAAGGGTATGGAGTATTTTATTTTTTATTACCCAAAAGCAAAAGAAAGAGAAGCCAAGCCCAACAAGAAGAAAAGAAAATGATTAATTGGAACTTAGGATCAAACTAAATCTGAGACAGAAGAAAGCTATGATTCTGAAAATGAAAAAGCAAACATTTACTTCATGGCTATGGAGGATAAGGTAAATTCTACTTTTCCAGATTTGATAACTGATTTGCATGATTCTGATTGTGAGAAGCATGATGACCCTAATGAATTACTATTTGACATGTTTTATGAACTTAAAAAACTGTCTAGAAGAAATGAAGATGAAAATTAACTGTTTGTTAGAAGAGAATGCAAAGCTGTTAAATGCGAACAAAGTCTTACTTGAGTCACATATGTGTGAAAATATTGAAAAGAATGTTATCATTACTTCCTTGCATCATGTGTCTCTAGAAAATAAATGTTTATATGATAAAATTCATTCTCTTAAAATTATGATTAGCAATTTTGATGATATGAAAAATAGAGTCGATAATCTCACTACATGCATTGAAAAGTTTACAAATGACAAAAACAATCTAGAAAAATTTCTTGGTGTACAACACATAGCTAGAAACCGAAATAGTCTAGGCTATAGGCATAAGATCAAAGCAGGAAATTACAAATCTTACTTTGTAAAAGCTACTTCATCATGTATAATACACAATTGTTGTACCTATTGTGAAAAATCTGGACACAAAGCATCTAGGTGTCATGTTAAGAAGAAAGTGGAATCCGGTGCAAAAACAATTTGAAAAATTAGAGGAACCATTATTAACCTCCATGGACCCTAGAAAATATGAGTACCAAAAGCTATTCTTCCATATCATGAATAGGTACATCAGCTACAAAAAATTGAGCTCTACAAAGTGATTCTTGGATAGTGGATGTTTAAGACACATGATGGGAAATGCAACAGTACTAATGGATAATATTCAAACTGTAAATGATGAATGTGTCACATTTGGAGATAGGAAAAAGGTAAAATACTGCGTATAGATAATGTTGGTAAAGGATCCTCCATCATTATCAAGCAAGTATTATCGATTGATGAATTGAAGTACAACTTGCTTAGTATTAATCATTTATGTGACAATGGTTGTAAGGTTATTTTTTAAAAAGATTCATGCACTATCATTGATAATTCTTGTGATGAAATCATTTTTGTTGTGAACCGCATAGGTAATATCTATGTATTATATCTTGGTGATCCTATTGCTAATGAAAAAAAATGCTACTTTTAGCATAGAAGGTTAAGCCATGTCTCTACTGATTTATTAAATAGATTGTCCTCAAAAGAGCTTGAGAAAGGACTGCCCAAAGTGATATTTAACAAAATCCAATTGTGTGATGGTTGCCAATTTGAAAAATAAACTGAGACACATTTCAAATTAAAAAAAAATGATTTCAACTTCAAAACTTCTTGAGCTAATACATATAGATCTGTTTGGACCAATGAGGACCACTAGCCTAGATGGTAAAAGGTATGCTTATGTATTAGTAGATAATTTTTTTTATATTTACTTGGACCTTATCTCTTGCACGAAAAGATAACAATAATGTAGGTAGCTCAAAGAAAAATAGCATTAAACATCATGAAACTCCATCACTTGACAACCATGCCAAAGAAGAAGAACTAGAGGAATAACAAGCTGAAGATAGTGAGCAAAGAAGTGTCGAGTACACTGATCAAAATCTGTCAAAAGATTAGAAGTACAAAATTGTCCATCCAAAAGAATATATCATTGGCAGTCCTAGCTGCGAAGTCAAAACTAGATGGTAATTTGTTGATAATTTTTGCTCTACTTTCTAACACCGAACCTAATTATATTGATGCAGCCTTACATGATGAATTTTTGGATTATGGTCATGCAAGAAGAGCTGAACCAATTTGAAAAGAATCAAATTTGGAAGCTTGTCCTTAGACCATTTAATCATCCCGTAATTGGTACTAAGTGGGTTTTCAAAAACAAACTTGATAAGTATGTCATTATTATTAGAAATAAAACCAAATTAGTTGCCCAATGATTCAATCAAGAAGAGGGCATTAATTATGATAAAACTTTTACTCATGTTACTCGATTAGAATCCATTAGAATGTTGCTTACGTTTGCATCGTTCAAAGGTTTTATACTTTACTAAATAGATGTCAAAAGTGCCTTATTAAATAGTTTTATTGAAGAAGAAGTTTATATTGAGCAAACTCTTGATTTTATTCATGAATGTTTTTCAAATTATGTATTTAAATTCCCTAAAGCCCTTTATGGTTTAAAGCAAGCCCCAAGAACATAGTATGAAAGGCTTAGTATTTTTCTTCTTTCAAAAGGTTTTTCAAGAGGCTTAATTGATACCACATTATTTATAAAATCTAAAAATTCTGATGATATCCTAATTGTGCAAATATATATGTTGATAATATTATTTTTTTTTTGAGCTACTAATTATTCCCTATACAAGAATTTTGTCAAGACAATGTAGCAAGAGTTTAAGATGAGCATGATGAGAGAACTTAATGTTTAAGATCTACAAATCAAATAAACCAAAGATAATATCTTCCAAAATCAAGCTAAGTATACCAATGAATTGTTCAAAAGACATATTCAAACCACTGGCTGAATAACGATTCTATCATCTGGGGAGAGGTTTGAAAATTACCAGATTATGTAACTAACGATTTTGCTAAAGATTGGTTATTTATTTTTGCAAAATTCCTAAAAATCTTCTGATTTTGGATAGAGATATTGGATGCAGTATTTGGACTGTATTTTAAGTTTAGACAGAAAAATCGGATGGACAATTTGTGTCCAAATGTTCAAAGCTTCTAAATTCTAAATGTTCGCACCTTTTTTTCCCAAGCGCAACATTCTCTCTCTTCTTATTAAAATATCTTTACAGATTTTCAAAAATCACCTTTCTCAAATATATTAAATTGTAAGTACACTCTTCAATACCCTATAAATCCCAAAAAGAATTCAAATCTATTTGAATATTCTTCTCTTTTTAAAAATTCAAAAAAAAAAATTTCCATTTTTCTCAGTATTTTTCTCTTTCCTCTGGCTTTTGTTCTTTCTCTAAAACCAGAAAAATTAAACCCTTCAATCCTGTTCGCCATGGGTAAAACTCCAAATTTCCGCTAAGGGGCCAAATCAATAACGAATGAGATCAAAAAATGCAAGACAATGAAAAAGAAATTAGTTGATACCGGACTGATATCTGTGAAGAAGAAGAAATAGGAGTTGCCATTGATGAACTAACTCCTCAAACTGCATTATCAAAACAACCTCCAGAAGAGAAAAGCACGGACACTCAAGTACTATAATTTCTTGACTTAAAATGTGAATATATGTTTAATAACTAGTTGTCGAGGAATAAGACTGTCATTATTGGATATCGGGTTGATACTGAGGCATTTTTAAATTATGCATGCATTCTGGGTTTGTTTAAATCAGTGGTTGGGAGGTCTTCATTATTTGTGAATGAAAAACTATACACTATACTGGTTTGAGAATTCTATGCAAATTTGAGAAAGGGACGAGATGAGAAAATAGTAAATGGGTGTATTGTGCAATGGTATACACCTAGAGTTGGAGAACTTCGAGTTTGACCACCGTATGTTAAACATAATTTTTTTCTCAAGAGATAGTAGAGTACAATCTTTTGAATTGAACAAACTACTTGAAAATTTTTTATTTTTTAAAAACTAAGTTGATTTGAGAGGAAATTTACTGATGCCAAGAGTTTTAGAAATTCAAGTGATCAAAATGCCAAATGGTTAAATGGAATAGAGAGATTACTACATCACTTGGTCTCAACCATGGTGATACCTTGTTTTGTCCACAAGACATCTGTAAGTATTCTACAAATGATATTGATGCTGGTTCTGTCAGAAGGAAAACGAATTATCTTTAGGTTTCTAGTTGTGAAATTGACGGCTCAATCCCGGAACACATCAAACAAAGCTTTACTCTTTGGAAACCTTCTATTGATTTGAGTGTGGTTACCCCTGAGCATTGCAAGGTATCTACAACAGAAATTCATTTGAGAAAACGAGGTCCATTCAAACGGATAATCAATGGATATTACTTAGAGAGGCCACTGAAGAAGAGGAAGAAAAATTGGTGAAGGCCAAGGAAAATCTGCTACATCAGGACTAACAAAAAGAAAAGCTGAGATTGAAATTCAAGGGGAAACATCAAATAGAGGGAAGCAGAAAAGTCAGAAAAATAGAATAACTTAGAATATTTTGGATGCTATAAATTTTCTATCTACCAAGCTAGATAGTCTGAGTGTAGAAGTCAAATGTGAATTGAAAATTTTGGGAAATAGACCGATCAATGTGGAAAGAAAGCAATATAAAGCTAAAGGCCATTTGACTGAACAAATTCATCCACCCGTACCTGAGACTGAGCCTGAACCTATTATTCCTTCAACATGGGAAGAAACTAATGTTCAGCTAGGGAAGGAAAGTGAGAATGAGAACATCACAACTGTTGCACTAACTGTTGACAAGGAAGTTCTCAAGTAAAACAAACTAGCTGCATTTGACAGCTCATCTGGCCAAAAGCAGAAGCATGTCGTGGTAAAACAGAAGTCCAGCAGAATTGTTGGACAACACTCAAAGAAGGGTGTCAGTGCTAAGCCTGTGACTATCCTCATCCCATGAGATGTGGCAGATGATAACTGCTGAGTGATAACTTCCACTGCCAACTTTTATTCTGGTAACACATTTTTATTTTGCCAAATTTCATACTCTCTGCACTCTATTTCCATATACTCCTTTATTTTGGTCTTTAACTGATATTACTGCTAGGGTTCTACTGCTTATTATTATTGCTAATATTGCTTATTACTATCCCTGTTCTAGCATTTTCTTGATATTACTGCCATACTACTAATTGCCTCCTACTGCTTATTGTTATTGCTTTTATTAATGACAAAAAGGGAGAAAATATATTGTTGGGGGATTGTGAATTGATGATTTGAGATTGTTGGCGGATTGTGAATTAATGATTTGAGATTTGTGAAATATATTGTTGGAGGATTGTGAATTTCTTAAAAAGCTTGTGATTCTGTAAAATACATTATTGGGCTTTGGGTTGATCAAACATTGTGTTGTGTAATTTTTTTATGCCATCATGATATCTCTTTCACTGGTTTTTGCACATATAAATATGGATTGTGAATTGTGAATATATTGCGGTTGTATGTTGGTTTATGAGGGTTATGATTTTATAGACTATGATTGTGACTGTTTATGAGGATTATAAATTCATATGGCCTAAGGTGAATTATGATTGTTTATGGTTATAGTTTGAAAATGAGGATTGTGAAGAATTGGGCGACTTGATGGAGACTATATTGAGACGTTGTTGTTATTATAGACTAAGGAGATTGAAATATGGGTATGAGTTTGTTGTGCATTCTGACTGATTGAGATCTGGTTGAATGATTTGTTTTGAATATGGTTGTGATGTGCATTTTGCAAAATGTTTGTTTGGATGATAAGGTTATTCAAGTGAATACTTATGAAATCTGCCTTACCTCTTTTTGGTTGTTACATAAAATTTTCATGCTGAATTTTCTTGGGAAAAAAATGAGTTCAAAAAATTCCAGGAAAAACATTAATTTATACTCTTGGGAATTTTTTTTACTATGCACACACACAGGAGGAATTCTGGACTTACATTTCTTCAATCCAAAAATGACTTTTCAAAAGGCTAGCTTTTGCCTTATTTTACTCCATTTTAGATGCATATTTTGGAAGTCCAAACTTCTGGGATTAGTCTTTATTTTAAAACGCACCTCATAACTCTATATCCTATGATTCATATATGCACAAACTAAAGGGGAGCATTACATCTTATAATTTATCTTTAATACCTCCTCATGTACATATCTATGCATTTTTTTTGTGATTACTATTTGTGGCTATTTCCTTGTGAAATAGTCCTTTGATGGAAGTAAGAAGATAGGTCGGGCCATAAGCTCATTGAGCCATATTTGTGAGTATATGCTTAATTTTCTTATCTTAATCTTATAAACACTCATTGAGTCCTATAATGAAAGAATGCTTCTTTGTTAAAAATATTCTTATTTCTCTCGGTCTAACATTTCCATACTGTACATATCATTGTTTTTATGTCACAATCCCATCAAGTTTGTCATTACTCAAAGAGGAGGAGATTATTAGCCTTAAGGGCATTCTCCTGTATTTTAACTTATGACAAATGTTGATGATGACTAACTTGTGTGATCTATATACGATAAGAGATGTTTGACCTCAATTCTTCTAAGACATACAAATGTAATTGTTAAGCAACTCTTGAGCAATGGAATTCAAGAATGGATGACAAAGTATAGGATACGCTTAAGGAGATTGCATACCAAGAAGCTTTTGAGAAGAATCATAGATTAGGAATCGTTTGTTAAGGTATATTGCTTAAATTCCCATGTCCTCTTTTCTTATGGTTCAATTTATTTCTACCTTGAAACACACAAGCAAAAAGATTTCAAAATATTAAATCTTCAAAATTTTGGATTGAGTAATTTAGATAGACTCTACATCCAAAATCTTTATCCAAAACTCTGGAACAGTGTTAAAATATTTCTTCCTAGAAAAGTGTCATTTTGGACTTACTTTTTGGATGCACCCTCGTCCAATCCTTGAGTCTAAAGCTTTGAAAAATCTGACAGCAAGAAACTAGTCGTTACTAACCGTTGCTGCCTTACTTTTAATATGTATCAAGTAATTTTTTCTATAATATTCATGTTCTGCATTTTGTTGTGACATCAAAGGTGTCTAAACATTACTGGAAATTTATAACTCGTTGTTGATTATTAATGGAAAGTAATGACCTTACTTGAAAGTTGTGACTTTTGAAAATATGACTGATCATAGTGAAAAGGTATAATCATAAGAAACGTTATGATCCTTCGTGAAAAGTTATGGCTAAAAGACTCATGACTAATTATTAGTGAACCGTGGTAGCTAAAAGTTATGACTCATGGAAGCAAGACTAGCATTGTCTTATTAATAGATTGTCTATACTCTTCTCTAAAGAAGCATTCCATTTTGTTTCTTCTCTAAAGATTACTTAGAGATTTTACATATTATTTATTGATCATTCTTGGGGAGAAATCAGAATACTTCCTGTCTCATTTTTCAAACATCCTTATTGTATCTTAAAGGTAATTTGTCATAACTCCTAGCAAATAATTCGTGTAGTAGGGGCAAATAACATCTTAAGAAGTGTTACACATGCCTAAAAAATTCTTCTTTCTCCATCGCTCTTACATTCTCTTGAACCATCCATTTATCTCTATACACCAACAATTTTAAGGTGTTATTTTGCTATTGAGAACCATGGAGGTTTCAAGAGATCATGCATTCGATAGGCTTAATGTTTCTGTGCCAAAAAAGAAATGATTCTGAGAAAAAAAAAAAAAGAATGTGTCAAAAGAGAAAGAAGATGATGTGTTGTGTTGAGCTGTCAAACGCATTCTTCAGTATCTCAAAGTTACCCTTAGGTTCGGTCTCACTTTTGCAGCTTGGTCTTCGACTCATCTAACTGCATTTTTAGATGCCTTTTGTTCTGGTGTAATTGGGCATTTTAATCTCTATGGTCATATTTTCTCAAATCGAGTATATAATGTCTAAAATCCTTGAAGACAATAAAAGAGATATAGGATGCTCTTGAGTATAATACAATACTCAAACTATGGTTATTACAAGTGGGGGCAATTATAGCAAAAATTATCCCCTTGCTGGAATGAATCTCATAGGATCAACTTATGAAGTATCTTCATATAGAGGAGGATGCTAGGATCCTTCAAAAGAAGGAACGACCAGTCTAGGATTGTATTATAATAGATTTCTAGTAATACTTGAAGGTTACTCGGATGTTAGTTGGTTCAATAGTATGAGTGACAAGATTTCTATAGTTGGGTGGATTTCATTTTAGGTGGTGGTGCTACCTCATGGGCTTCTAAGAAACAAATTGTGATAACTCATTCCACCATGAAAACTAACTTTATAATTGTTGTACGTAAAGAGGCGAAATGGTTTAGGAATATCAAAATTGTGGCCACAATCTATGCCTTCGATCTCTTTATATTGTGATAGTCAAGCAACTATGTCTAAAGCCTTAAATAAGGTGTTTAATGGTAAATCTAGACATATAAGCCATTACCAAGGGACTTAGTAAATTTAACATCATCCGGAATGGGGTTAAAACCATTAATTTAAAATCACTAACAATAGGAACCCTGCCTCTATTCTAGCACTATCACTAGAAAAATAAAGGGTAACAACAAGTTATTAAGTGGTTGTGAACACTAGTACTATGTGACCCCAACTAGTGTATAAAATGGATATTGAATATAGTACTTGGTAAGAAGTTAGAAAGTATTTTCACATATATGATCATAAGAAATTGTGTTGTTTCTAGCAAAATGTGAGTTTACTTTTGTAAATGATCATGAATCGAGAATAGTGCACATGGCCAGTAATGGTGCTAAAAAGTTTTTGTCAATTGATTAATAATTTGAATATCAAGTGTGCAGTATTTCTAGCCTAATTTGCAAATTATGGTTTAATATAATATGTTTAATGGTGGACAGAAGATTTACCTTAGTCACACGAGATTGGCCACAAGGTTGTGGTAGTACACCTGTCCTAATTCCCATAGCGGATTCATCTTTCTCTGACTGGGAGTCAAAACCTAGGTCAGGACGGTTTGAGTTAGAGCAATGACGGAGAGATGGAAGTTGAGATTTTCGAAGCTGTACCACTTGAAGCTAGAAAGAATGAGAAGATAGGAATTGAGGCCCTTGAGCCAGAGGGTAGAGTTAGCAATATGCATATGCTAGATCAACCTATACTTGTAATTGACCTAGTTTCTAACAATGACGGTGAAGAGGAGATACCTAGTACGGATAATGAAGGAGTGGGCCGAAAGGAGGAAGCTAATTCCGATGATGAAGGCAGTAAGGAGATGGATGATACCAATGATGAGGGAGAGGAGGATGTAGACATTATTGATGGCAAAAGGGAAGAGGAGATGATCGACACTAACGATGAGGTTGTGGCACCCATGACCCCACCTATAGGGAAGCTTGCACCTACACCAATTAGTGATATTACTGGGGAGTCTGAGAATGAGATAGCTAGGTTGGATAGGGAGATGGATGAGATAAAGAGAGGATTTGCTATAGCCATGAATGGAGGAACTCCAAGAGGCAGCTAGGATAGCGAGAGAAAAGGAGAAAGGGAAGATAGAAGAAAGTCTCAAGAAGCCCAAAAACCAGAGTGGTTTTCTTAAGTTTGTGAGTGGACATGGGATAGCCTAAAAACAGTGGACATGGGATAGACTTTTCTAAGAACACTAAGGATTGGTTGGTGGAGCTTGTTTCTGATCCCTCTAGTAATGGCTAGACTCGCAGGGAGAAAAAACTTTTAGCAGGTTAGCAATATGACTTGAGATATTTGAACTTAGATTTGTTCATTTATTTATTTGTTTATTTATCCATTACAACCTTTTCTTTGTTGCAAACATTTAATATTCAAAATAAGGGTATCGTATAGGGTATCCATTTCCTTTTCTATAAAAGTATGATTTGATGGATTTGGACAAGGAATTTTTGAGCGCCTACTTTCTTTTGCAAATCATTGTTTGCATTTCTAGTCTAAGTGAAATACTAACGCTAAGAAGAAAGTTTAAATCAAATGATACTTTCTTTTAAGCAAGATGTTGTGTGTGTATATGTTTATAATTTCATTAACAAACTAAGTGGGGAATTGTTGGTGATAGTTTGTCAATGAAAGGTTAATAGAGACAGTATAATATGTATCAAATCATATTTCTTATAATATTCATATTTTACATTTTGTTGTGACATCAAATATGTCTAAACATTAGTGGAAAGCTATAACTTGTAGTTGATCATTAATGAAAAGTGATGACTTAATTGAAAGTTGTGACTTGTGAAAAATGAATGATTATAGTGAAAAGGTATAATCATAAGAAACGTTATAATCCTTCGTAAAAAGTTATGACGAAAAAATTCATGACTAATTATTAGTAAATGATGGTAGCTAAAAGTTATGACTTATAGAAGCATGACTAGTGTTGTCTTATAAATATATTGTCTCTACTCTTCTCTAAAGAATCATCCCATTTTGTTTTTTCTCTAAAAGTTATTTAAAGATTTTACATAGTATTTATTGATCATTCTTGAGAAGAAATCAAAATATTTATTGTCTTATTTCTCAAACATTCTTAATATATCATAGAAGTAATTTGTCATAACTTTTAGCAAATATTTTATAATGAAGACAAATAAGGAGTATTACACACGCCTCAAAAATTCTTCTTTCTCTGTCTTTTTTTTTTTTTTACATTCTCTTGAAGCATCCATCTATCCCTACACACCAACATTATTTATATTATATCCTCCAAAACGTAACACTAACTCATACCAACAACAGTGCACATGATAGGAAACGACTGCATCCATTCCACTCATACTCTTATTGACATCGAGCATACAAGAAGACAGCATTTCCTCCCATGGGCCAGAACCACTCCACATCCTGCGTCTGTCATGGCACCCACAGAGGGACCCCACCCTCTAGGCTCTGCGGACCCGTACTGCTATGGCAAATGAATCTTGGTGATCTAATGGTGGTGAAATGTGAAATGAATAAAAGAAACGGTGAGGACGATATTTGTTGTAGCATTCTTGCTGGCAGCTGCAAATCATTCTGGGGTGGAGCCAAATAGTACATACTAATGGATGCCCGTGAAGCTTGGAGAGAATAACCTTGCAGCCACATACTGCCAATATGTGTGGGAGAAGGGTTAGTAGCCAATGCGCGTGAGATACTTCAATATATTTCCAAGTGGATGAAGCATTTTCTACCTCTCTTTTCTTCTCTCTCCCTACTCATTTTCTCCTTCGCAGCGACATGCCAGGCTTGGCCACATCGGAACTCCGACTTCCATCAAATTAAGCTCAGATCTTGGCCAAACGTCTTCTTTTTTTTTTTTTTTATAATCTCACCCCTTTGATCCACAAGCCACAAATATTTTCCTCTTTAGTTTTGATTGCCAAAATTCAAGACTCTGTGGCACGTTTTCCTTGCTGATCTAAGGTGGTTTCTCCTTTTTTTGTTACCCGAATTAATTGGACCCTTTCTCCATTTCTCCTCTTTTCAGATCTTGGCCAAACGTCTTTTTTTTTTTTTTTTTTTTAATAATCTCACCCCTTTGATCCACAACCCACAAATATTTTCTTCTTTAGTTTTGTTTGCCAAAATTCAAGACTCTGTGGCACGTTTTCCTTGCTGATCTAAGGGGGTTTCTCCTTTTTTTGTTACCCGAATTAATTGGATCCTTTCCCCATTTCTCCTCTTTTTCTCAATAATTTTCAAAGGTATCGGTATGTCCATAGTCTTTCAAATTGCTGCTTAAGGAATTAGATGAGTATGGACTTATCATGCAACTGTTGTTTGCAGATGGAGACAAGAAAGTCAAAGAGAAGATTGCTATGTGCTTGTTTTTCTTTTTCTTTCTCATACTTCACTATACTTAGAGTTTAGAGTATGATATTTTTGTTATAAAATTAGGGTAGTGTTAGAATAAAATCTTCACACTACACACTAATAAAACTTTAACTATTTTGCACAAGAATTTCTCTCTTCCTCTTCTCTCACAATTTTCTCTAATCTTTCTTTCACTAATCTTTCTTTCACAAAATAATGGTGTATTACAAGATTAGAGAATAGCTCTATTTATAGAGCTCTAATTAGTAGATTACATCATGGCATACATCATCTTCCACTAATCTCAATTAGTGGTGTCTCCACTAAATGGTGGACATCCATAAAAATCTTCTATAATAATTCACATAAATTCATAATTAGTGGAGCCTCCACTAATTAATAAAGATTCCAATAATTCATAATACTCCCCCTTGGATGTCTATCCATTACATAAAGAATATGCCTCGTTAAAACCTTACTAGATAAAAACCCAGTGGGAAAAAAAATCTAGTGAAGGAAAAAGAGTACACTATTCTATATGTCCATTTATTACTCCCCCGAAGAGATGATTCCTTTAAATCTTTAAATCGATGCATACCGATTTTATATCTCAACTTTTCAAATGTTGCGATCAGTAAAGTCTTCGTGAAAATATCTCGCGAGGTTATCACATGACCGAATTTGTAGCACATCAATTTCACATTTCTTCCGGAGTTCATGAGTAAAGAAGAATTTTGGTGAAATATGTTTTGTCCTATCTCCTTTAATATATCCTCCTCGTAATTGAGCTATGCAAGTCGCATTGTCTTCATAAAGAGGAGTTGGAATATCTTTGATTGATGATAATCCACAACTTTCTCGGATATAATGAATCATAGATCTTAGCCATACACATTCTCGACTTGCTTCATGAATGGCTATAATTTCAAAGATGATTTGAAGAAGTAGTCGCTATAGATTGTTTCGTAGAACGCCATGATATAGCAAGATTTCCACATGTAAATAGATAGCCCGTTTGAGAACGTGCTTTATGTGGATCAGATAAATAACCAAAGATCTCGCATAACCTATCAATGTTGGACTGGTTTTATTTGAATAAAATAATCCGAGATCAATTGTACCTTGGAGATATCGAATGACTTGTTTAATTCCATTCCAATGTCGTCGTGTTGGTGAAGAACTAAATCTTGCTAATAAATTGACAACAAAAGCAATATCGTGTCGTGTATTATTAGCAAGATACATCAATGCACCAATTGCACTCGAGATATGGTACTTCAGGACCAAGGAGTTCTTCATCATTTTCTTGAGGTCGGAAAGGATCTTTATCCACATTTAATGATCGGACGATCATTGGAATACTCAATGGATGTGCTTTGTCCATGTAAAATCTTTTTAGCACTTTTGTCGTATATGTTGATTGATGAATAAATGTTCCACTCTCCAAATGTTCAATTTGTAAACCAAGGCAAATTTTGGTTTTACCAAAATCCTTGATTTCGAATTCTCTTTTAAATAATCAATTGTTTCTTGGAGCTCTTCAGAGTTCTAATAAGATTAATATCATCAACATATATAGCTAATATCACAAATTTAGAACCGCATTTCTTAATAAAAACGCATGGACATACCTGGTCATTTTTAAATCCCGCTTTCAATAAATATTCACTAAGACGTGTGAACCACATGCGCCCGTATTGCTTTAGGCCATATAATGATTTCTGCAACTTGATGGAGTAATTTTCACGAGGATAATGTTTATATGCTTCGTGCATATGAAATCCTTCGAGAATTTTCATGTAAACATCATTTTCTAAATTTCCATACAAGTAAGCAATGACAACATCTAATAGGCGCATATCTATCTTTTCATGTACTCGCCAAACCGATAAGATATCTGAGTGTAATAGCATCAACAACAGGAGAATAAGTTTCATCATAATCAATGCCCGGTCTTTGTGAAAAACCTCGGGCTACTAATCGCGCTTTATATCGAACGATTTCACTCTTTTCATTGCGCTTTCGCACAAATATCCATTTGTAGCCAACAGTGTTTTACATCTTCCGGTGTTTGGACCTGCAGTCCGAAGACTTCACGTTTTGTCGTTGCATTTAACTCCGATTGAATCGCATCTTTCCATTGCAGACCAATCTTTTCTATGCCGACATTCATCAATCGATATTGGTTCAGGATCATCATTATCCTGTGTAACATCAAGAGATATATTGTATGCAAATATATTATCAATAACAGCTTCTATCCGATTCCAACTTCTACCTGAAGTGGTATAATTGATAGAAATTCCAGTGTTACTTTCATCAACTTCCGGTTCTTTGTTATCAGCTCTCTCTTGGTCTTTATCATTCTTTTCTTCAATATGATCTTCTGGATCATTTAATCCTCTTTTCTTTCGAGGATTTTTATCTTTAGAACCAAGAGGTCGGCCACGCTTCGGCGTGTTTTTGACTCAAGCAACTATAGGTATAATATTTTGTTCCGCTAGAACTTCAATTCGAATAGGAGCATTTATAGTCTGAATATGCGATTTTGTAACTCTTCCGGAGTCAACAAAAGCGTCTGGCATTTGATTTGCAATGCTTTGCAAATAAATGATCTTTTGAACTTCAAGTTCACATGCGCTTGTGCGCGGATCAAGATAATTTAATGATGTTGTCCAAGCAAGATCCTTTTTATGTCGTTTTGGTTCTCCCCTAATTTAGGGAATAATGATTCATCAAAATGACAATCAACAAATCTTGTCGTGAATACATCTCCTGTCGTGGGTTCAACATACCCGATAATAGAGGGAGAATCATATCCAACGTATATCCCCTTTCTTCTTTGAGGACCCATCTTTGTACGTTTGTTTGGTGCAATTGGAATATATACAAGACACCCAAAAATTCTTAAATGAGCAATATTTGGTTCCGACCCAAAAGCCAATTGCAAAGGAGAGAATTTATGATAACTAGCTGGTCTTATACGTACAAGTGTTGCAAAGCATGTAGAATAGCATGTCCCCGTGCAGATGTTGGAAGATTTGTTTTCATTAATAATGGTCTAGCAATTAATTGTAATCGTTTAATCAAAGATTCAAGCAAGACCATTTTGTGTGTGAACATGAGCTACAAGATGTTCAACATTAATCCCAATTGACATGCAATATGCATCAAAAGCATGTGATGAAAATTCACCAAGCATTATCCAAACGGATATTTTTAATGTGATGATCCGGAAATTGTGCTCGTAATTTAATTATTTGAGCAAGTAATCTCGCAAACGCCAAAGTTGCGAGTAGATAATAAATATACATGTGACCATCGGGATGATGCATCAATTAAGACCATAAAATATTTGAACGGTCCACATGGTGGATCAATATGTCCACAAATATCTCCGTGAATCTGCTTCGAGAAATGTAGGACTTTCAACTCCTACTTTTACCGGTGATGGTTTAACAATTAATTTTCCTAGGGAACATGCAAGACATGCGAATTTTTCTCGATGTTAATATCTTTTTATTTTTTAAAGGATGACCATGTGTATTCTCAATGATTCTTCTCATCATGGTAGATCCCGGATGACCCAACCGGTCATGCCAAATGCTAAAAGTAATAGGATTAGTAAACTTCTGATTTACTAGATGATGAATTTCAATTGTACGTATTTTTACAAAATATAGACCAGTAGAAAAAAACGGCAGTTTTTCTAATACCGATTTCTTACCCAAATGCATTTGAGTAATAAAAAGATACTCAATCCCATTTTCCTCATTTGTTTCAACATGATACCCATTTCTGCGGATATCTTTAAAACTCAATAAATTTCTTCTAGATTTTGAGGAAAATAGTGCCTTATCAATAATAATTGTTGTTCCTTTAGGCAACAATATACTAGCTCTTCCGGAGCCCTCAATTACATTTGCACTACCGTTTATCGTATAAATATTTATTTCTCCCATTTTGAGATCAGAAAAATATTTCTCATTTTTTAGTATGGTGTGTGTAGTTCCACTATCAATAATGCATACATCATCATTAATAATGACCTATCCGAACACAAATATATATATGTAAACGTAAATATTATTAGAATAGAATGAAAATGAAAATACAAAAATATCAGTGGTGAGGCTTTAGTTCTTCTGGACACTGCCATCACCAATTAAATGGTCTATCCTACCGTTTGGGTGTTCAAAAAAATCCGATACATCCATATAGGTAATATTGATATTAAGATCTTCAGGATCAATATCGTCATCCTCAGCATTATTTATTGGATGTTGAGAAAAATTTGCTTCCACATTTTTATTTTTCAATGAAGCTTGATACAATTCAACTAAATGCTTAGCCGTACGACAGTTTCGTGACCAATGACCTTTCATGCTACATCTATAACATATATCCTCATACTTTTCTTCAATTTCTTTTTCTTTTCCCTTTTGATCTTTTCTGTTCCACTTCAGGTGGCCAGTATTTCTCACAGTTTGATTATAATTGTGATAAGGGAAATATCAAACGTGTCTACGACCATAATCACGACCATGGTCACGGCTACGGCCACGACCACGACTATAACGATGGCTTCTGCTAGAGCCAACAGCATTCACTTCTGGGAGTGCTGTTGAGCCAGTTGGTCTGGCTTCATGATTTCTCAATAATAACTCATTATTCTTTTCTGCAATGAGGAGGGCAGTAATTAAATCTGTAAATTTTGTATACCCCTTTTCTCGATATTGTTGCTGCAGGACAATATTCGAGGCATGAAAGGTGGAGAATGTCTTCTCCAACATATCTTCATTAGTCACTTTTTCTCCGCATAATTTTAATTGAGATGTAATTTTATACATTGCGGAGCTATATTCATTCACGGTTTTAAAATCTTGCAACCTCAGGTGCAACCACTCATACCGTGCAGTTGGTAGTACGACCATCTTCAGGTGGTCAAATCTTTCTTTTAAATTTACCCACAGGCCATATGGATCTTTTTCGGTAAGATATTCCATTTTCAAATTTTCATCGAGATGACGACGAATAAAAATCAAAGCTTTAGCCTTGTGTTGTGCAGATGCACTATTATTTGCTTGAATAGTTTCACTAAGGCCTTCAAGCATTTAGATGCATTTCTCGCATCGAGAACCCATGACATATAATTTTTTCCGGAAATATCAAGGGCTACAAATTCGAGTTTCGCGATGTTAGCCATAGAGATCAATAAATGCGTACTGTCTTCTAGCTTTGGTAACGCGTAAACTCGTGCTTAGTCTTCCGGCTTTTGTACCAGTAGAGACTCGTGCTGATAACGTGTTATAAAATTAGGGTAGTGTTAGAATAAAATCTTCACACTACACACTAATAAAACTCTAACTATTTTGCACAAGAATTTCTCTCTTTCTCTTCTCTCACAATTTTCTCTAATCTTTCTTTCACTAATCTTTTTTTCACAAAATAATGGTGTATTACAAGCTTAGAGAATAGCTCTATTTATAGAGCTCTAATTAGTGGATTACATCATGGCATATATCATCTTCCACTAATCTTAATTAGTGGTGTCTCCACTAAATGGTGGACATCCATAAAAATCTTCTAATAATTCACATAAATCCATAATTAGTGGAGCTTCCACTAATTAATAAAGATTCCAATAATTCATAATAATAATAATTTTTTTATTATTATAAATTTATTTGTCTATTGATGTAACCTAAAAAAAAAAAGAGACAAGAGAGAATGACCAAAATTAATTCTTGAAAAGACGTCTTTGGACATTATTTTGTTTGTAAAGTAACAATAATTAAGCTCCAATTAGTACCTAATCGTTTCATATAACTTGGACTATTGTGATAATATAGGACTATTTTTGGTTGTTTAAAATGAGACTTTTTCTAACCCTATGGTTTGCGAAGAAAGAGGGAAGAGAGAGGAAACTTTTACTTTTAATAGGAAAGTAACATTTTTTAGGATAAAAAAGAAGTAAATAATAAATATTTTTCAATATATCTAAATTTAGATCGATTGTTTTCCTGACGTGAAGAGATTCCTTTCTAATTTATTTCTTTTTTTTTTAAACCAAATAAGGTAAATCATCTCTAAATTTACACACTTTCCTCTTCTTCTTTTTTTTTTTTCCATATATTTACCCTAACTAAACATATTATAAGATTATTTTGATACCTGTTAGTTGCCTTAAATTATGCTGGTGGACTCGAATTGTGACCTGACCTGTGATTTTGTGAGCGTAACCCAAAAGGAAATTATTTTAAGGTCTATTGTAGAAACGGAAGGTTCGGACCTAAATTCAAGAATTTATAATATTAACTCTTTCTATAACAATTTTTCAAAAAAAAAAAAAGAAATCTTTCTTTTTCTTTACGTGAATGTAGATCGTATTAACCAAATCACATAATTCTTATTTGTCTTTTGTTTTTTTATTTTTAATTCCTTATATTATTACTATTTTTACTTTACAAGACCTTATTAGCTTTCTTTGACTTAAGACGAAAATAAAAAACCTTTATCCACTTAAAGCCTAAATAGCTATTTTAGAAAGATAACATTGAACTTAAAAAAAAAAAAATACTTTTACTAAGTTGTCATACTGCAGTACCCTAGGTGCCGACTGATGAGGGATCACATTCACCCAAGCAATTCTTATACAGATCATAGATCGGTGGATCAAGTGCATTAATAAATTATACTATACAATTTACATTACATGCAGTACAAATTACTAATACATTTGATTTATGAACCAATTGTCCATACACTTGATCCATGACCATGAACCATGAACAAGATATTCTAATGTCAAATTCTATTAATAATGACTTTAATCAGATTGATATTTTATTATTTTATCTCAAATTTAAATATATTATTTTATATAATTTTTATTTTTTAAAATATATTATTTACTCATAATTAATATATCAAAATTTTTTTAACTACATATAACTTTATATATTTAATAATTTTTTATAAAATTTATTTTAAATTAATTTTTATTTATTTATACTTTAATTAAATTGATAGAATTTGTCGGAAAGAATTTTTTTTACGGCGATAGTACTTTGATCAATATCTAGCTAGCTAGGCCGAATGTGTCACTTTCAAGACGTGCAGTTGGCACCCACTCCGAAGAGCAAAGCAAGATATTTTACGCAAACTGAACTCTTGAGGAATGTTTTACTTTTATATTAGACAACTAGGATTCATCTTTAATAGGAAAAAACCACTAATGTCAATATAAATATTCCTTGCTAAGATAAATATCATCTTGAATTAGAAAAAGCCTCAAGAACCAAAAGATAATTTTAAGAACTACTTTAGATTAGAGCTTTAGAGATGAACATACAAATTTGCAATCCCCACCTCACATGCAGGCAGCCAATAATTTTTGCCAAATCTATGCTTGTGGTGCCAGCTAAAATTCCTAGGGCATATGGGACCAAGATGTTTCTTTAATATATTATCTTCAAAATTAATCAGAAAACTGCCGTCATTGCTCCCTATAAAATCCACTGGTTACTACAAATCTTTGCATCCCAAGAAAACCTTTATCTCTTGCAGAGAAATAATAGTTTCTGTGTAAGTAAAGAGGACGCTATTCTTAGGGTTTGAGAATGGCTTCCAAGAGCACCACAACCCTTGCCCTGTTTCTTGCTCTAAACCTTCTGTTCTTCTCTCTTGTCAGTGCCTGTGGCGATTGCCCAAAACCAAAGCCGAAGCCGAAGCCAAAGCCTGCCTGCCCTCCTCCTCCCTATGTTCCTAAAGCAACTTGCCCAAAGGATACCTTAAAGTTGGGTGTGTGCGCCAATTTGCTCGGCGGTTTGATTGGTGCTGTTATCGGAACCCCTCCAAACACTCCATGCTGTACTCTCCTTGAAGGCCTTGCCGACCTAGAGGCCGCTCTTTGCCTATGCACTGCCATTAAAGCCAACATTTTGGGCATTAACCTCAATGTTCCACTGTCCCTCAGCTTGATCCTCAGTGGCTGCGAGAAGAGCGTCCCAGAAGGCTTCAAATGTGCCTAAACCTCATAAATCTTGCTTTCTCCTTCGGATCTGCCGTTTTGATTTTCTTTCTTCTTTGATCCTCCTCGTCTAGAGGGTGGTAATTCCTTGTTCCCCCTGTCATAGTACTTCCAGATCGGGTTTGATGGATTGATTTCAAATAAATGTTTACATGTACAATTCATTATAAGCATTGAGATATTAGCTTGTATTCCTTTATAATCAAGTTGGAAATGAGAAGTTCAAGTGCATCGTTTCATTTTCTCTTCCTTTGATTGCTATGGATATGTTAGCCTCTTCGAGTCGTTATTACTATCCTAAACGATGAGCCTATAGCTTGTTTTGCCACTGTGCTTGACTCAGAATTAATCACTCTAAAGTAGAAAATAGGTGGAATGAATCCCTGAGGTGTGATTGTAACATACATCGCATCCAAAATTGACTAATATTGCTTTCTATTATTTAATATAATTTCGTTTGTACTCGCCAATAATGAGGGGAGGACATACGCATAGTGCAGGGACAAGGCCGATCCCATTTTTTTGAAACATTTACTAATTATTATATATTAATTAAATATGAGTTACAAAATATTTATATTCTTGATTTCTCTTAATTTTTTTTTGAAATTTTTATAGTATATTAAATTATAAATTATAAATTATATATATATATATATATATATATATCATACTATTGAATCTTTTCCAAATTCGTTAATCATTATTTTTTCTTTTATATTTATTAAATTTTAAATTTCTAATATCTATTAGTTCACCAACGCAGAGACCTTTTGTTTTTTTGTTTCAATCAATCATTTCCTTTCATTACAATAAATAAGCCTTTTGTGTCTTATCCAAATTTCGGCTCCTCCCTCAAATTTTTTATTCTGTCCTTACCAATAATATTCTCAATAAAAAAAAATACAAAACTAATGAATTAAAATAATACCATATATAACCTATTTTATATCCTTTTTGTCATTCAAGAATTATTCATTGATTGCGAAAGATATAGGAAGTTAGCCACTATTCAAGGAAGGTGACCATGAATTACAATCACCAGGAAAAAGAAAATCTGTATGAAAAAAAAAGGATAACATGAAAAAGAGCTTTTAAAGTGTCCAGTCTTCTTTCCAGCACATACAATTCATACACAAACAGTTTATTCTTCCATCGTGATCATCCCAATTGATGAAAAAAAGTTTGATTTATGACAGTTACCAGTGGTCCATTGGAACATGCGGAGGAAAATTTGTATGGTGCTTTCCTTTGAAAATTATGTTCTTTTATACCTTCTCATAGCTAAAAGAAAATAGAGAAAATTTAAGGTGCTTGTAATATTTCTTCGTAGATTTATATGATGCCTTGCTCTTCATGGGTATACTAGCAGAAGATGACATTCTGAACGAAATGAGAAGGAAATATGTTTGGCACCAGTATGTGAAAAATCTAAATCGGTGAAATAGATAGCTGCTCCTAGCAGAATGAGAGGGAAATTCCTTTCTATTGGATTGGTAAAAAGCAAAAGATTCCTTCCTTGCCCATCTGATTGATTTGAAGGTTCAACACAAAGTTTCACAAGACGACCACTTAATCATCCAAATAGAATGCTTTCTTTCTCTCAGTTTCTCTAATTATGACATCAGAAATTCTAATATAGATTTAATTTATGAAAATAATATATATTAAAATATTATATTTTATATAACATTATTACATAGTTCCTAAATTTACAGTGTAGAAATTTTCTGATACTTTCAGGAATGATTATATACCTCTCCGAGTAAGAAATGCAACGACGTCCTTGACTGGACCTTTTTTTTTTTTTTTTCTCTCTGACCGGACTTAAGCAATAAGAAATTTCATAATTTTTTTTGTCAATTTATGGACAATGCAACTCATAATATCTTTGTGGTCGTATGCTTTTGTCCCCACACGGATAAGTCATGTAAAGAATGGCTACGGTCTGAACTGCTACTGGTACTAACCCAAAGATCCGTTGTGAATAGTATTGTCCTTTTCCATTCTTTTTCCTTTCTTTCGAACGAGAACCCCTGCCTTTTTCATTTGGGCAAGGCCTCAAAATAAAGCATTGCCTTATTAACTCGGATTCTAGCTTAAGTTGTAATCTCACATGGCCATGACCATGACTGCGCACTAAATTATTGGCCTAGTTGATCTTCTAAGTCATTGGTTATGTTTCTACCCGATTTGGAATATAATCTCCATAACCATCCAGTGCACCATTTTTTGGCGTATTCAAAATGAAATCACAGTATTTCATCCACTTATTTTGTGACTTTTCTATGCTTTATTTGATTGTATGGCTTACCTAAAAGATCTTTTCAAGTTCACCGTGTTAAGTTCGACAACATCTTATTCGATGAATAGGGCAACTTTATTGCAGGGGGGCAACGCTGATATGGAAACTGTACTTAGAGCCCACATTATTCTGGACTGCTGCTTGTTTTGTCCAGAAGCAAGTTAGGGGATTCATCAAGAACAAAGCAAAATTTAAAGAAACACTAAAGGGTTATTCACTACAGAGAGATCATAGATAACAATAAGAACATCTAAACAAGAGGAGGACATACAAAACCAGGAGGAGGGGTTAAGCCACAAGTTGCTATAACTTGAAGTGCAAGAGGGAGGAAGATGTTAAGGTTCAGAAGTTTGAGTCTTATGGTTGTGCAGAGGCAGATAGCTGCTTCTAGCTCCAGCAACCCTTGAATCACTGGACAGCATATATTCTCAACAGGGTTTCCAATCCCAATATGAATTAAGCCACCGAGCACGTCCAAACACAATCCTAGCTTCAGTGCATTAATGGGACATGTAACACTGGGTGGCGGAGGCCCACCTCCACCTCCCCCACCTCCTCCGCCAGGAGGTGTGTAGGGTGGGTACGTAGAGGACGGCGGTGGTCTTGTCACCGGAGCCGGAGGCGATATTGGAGGACTAATGATTGGCGGCAGGATACCACCTGGAGGAGGTGATATGCCAGGGGGATTTATAATAGGAGGCAAGATACCGCCACCCGGAGGTTTCGTTATAGGAGGCAGGATACCGGGAGGTTTGGTGATTGGAGGATATATAATCGGCGGTGGCATAATAATTGGAGGAACAATAACAGGAGGGCTGATGATGGGTGGTGAAACTTTTGGACGACCACCTCCATGGGATGGTGGTGGTCTGGTGGGTGGTGGATGTGGCCGCGGCCTGCTTGGAGGGTGTGGCCTCGGGGTCTTAGGCGGGTGTGGCCTGGTTGTTGGTGGAGCAGGGCGGTGGTAAGGAGGGTAGGATGGTGGACAGTAATTACTACCCCAAGCATGTGCAGGTGGCAATGCCATTAGCATGCAAAACATGCAAATGAAGAACACTGCTGAAATCTTTGAACCAGCCATGGCTTTGGGATGGCCTTCAAATGATCGATGACTCCATTCTCTTTGATCCTAACATTTTATAGCTGAATTTTATGAAGAACCCGTGAATAGTTTTGTTGCCATGGAAATGATGGAAAGATACAATTACTATGTGTAAGTACATGATGATGATAAAGAGTACCTGCTTGTACGTACTGGAGTCTAGAGGATTCCAAAGAGATGAACAGGGAGCTGAGACTGAAGATTTTGGATGTTTATTCACAGTTTGCGAACTTCAATATATAATCCGTGACTCTTTAATTCAATCCGTGAAGAAGTCTTTGATTTCATAAGAAGGTCAGTTTGCACGAATTCTTAGGCTTCTAATTACTCTTCGCTTTCTCGCTCCATTTTTAGCACAGTACTTTTCCTCCCTTGCTTATCGATCCTCTCTTTCTTCTTGCTGCTCTCTCTGAGCAACTATTTATGGTGTTTCTGACACTAGAGCCGGGAAATTATTGGTACGGAGAGCAAGACTCCGTTCATAACCAGAGTTAGCTAGGGTTTCTTGCCTCCTGCTGAAGTGGGATGATAAGATTAAGATCTAGCATGTGAACTTTGTCTTTTACTATGCAGTGAACAAGAATTTTGATGGTTTTTTTTCCCTCCCTAAGATTTTCTTGAAGATATATGAGCAGATCACCATGACTATCGCTTGCAAAGTTCTAATTCGAGGTTTTTGTCGGTTTGATGCTTCATCCACTAGTCAGGTTTCGATTCATATAAAATAACAATAAACTCAGTCTTAATTTCAAAAATCTTGGGTCGACTATATAAATTAATATCAAGCAATCATTCACATAGATTTTCTCTCGCAACTTTCTTCTCATTCTTTCATCCAAATCTAACAAATATATATCTCTCATAATCACTTTTATCCATATTGTTTTAGGTTTGCCTTTTACGTCTGTCTAACCTATCCTAGCTTTCTCCCTCAATCATCTTAATAGAATATCTCTCTGTTCTCTGTACATATTCAAACCAACGTAGACGACTTTCCCTCATTTTTTTTCCAATAGATGTCACTCTCATCTTTTCTTTAATAATCTCAATTCTAACTCTATTTTCGATTCATATATAATGCTAAATCCCTTAGCATATAGCAGGAGTATTAATAGTTTACATCTATATTGAGTTGCAAATACTAGAGCTTTAGGTTGCAAAAATGGGATTGCTTGTGATTATTAATCTCTGCATAAAGCAAAGCAACCAAAGAATTAAAAAGAACTGAAGAATTTCCAATTCATTTATCTGTGTGATAAAAATGTTTAACTAATATATACTTAATTTGTTTTTTAAATGCTTTAAAAAATAATATGAATCAAATTAGAACTTTTCGTATAATATAAAATAGTTTTATCAATTAATCTATTATTCCACCCACTTATACCTTAGTCTGTATCGATTTCTTAGCAATGTAGCATGAATGACAAAACAACGCGTCTTGTCCACAGTCCCCTATATTTTCAGTGCTTCCAAGTTTGTTTTATAAATGTACTTCATTGCAGCTTTAGGATAATTTTCTTTTAAATTTAAATAGTATACAAGATATGCTTTAACTATTAACTCTAACGTTGCGTCTAAACATTTCTATTATGAAAAATATTATATGTTAGACCCTAAATTCATGTTATAGTAAATTTCACAATTAAAATTGTCTAAAAATATATTTAAATAAACATAATTAATTATTGTCTAAATTTCGAAAATCACTTGTCACACGTGGGATAACTTCAAACATGTTCATATTTTAATTCTTACTACATTGAAATACATTTAAACAAACTATTCTCTCCAAAAAGTAAAAATAAAAATAACATCAATAATAGCAAGGCCAATTCTTTTCTTTCTTTCTTCTCCTTTACCACTACTTGACTTGACACTTCAATAGAACATATATGTGCCTAAGAATGTCATAACTTCCTTGGGGTAGTACTCACCAGTCACCATAGACGACATACCGGCCAAATAGACCGGGCAACCACCAAAATATCTCCTCATTTTCACGTCTAGTTTTTTCCCCATTTCTCTCTCACTCCTTTTACCCACTAAGAACAAAAATGAAAAGGGATTGTAACAAAAAATTTTACTTCCATTCATCCCGATCTCTTGATGTGTCTCTTTGAGCATGTTCATGGTCAATCCACGTTGTCGTTCAATTAGGTTTTTTTCCCCAACAAGACCTTCAAATCTCCATTTCTTGTTAAACAAAAGGCAAAGCAAAACGCATTTGGTGTTGAATAATCAGTAATCTTGCTGCTGCAATTGATCATCAGTGGGAAGTGTCTAACATTGTTCAGAATATAATCGAAGGGAAAAGTTGATTAGAGTTTTGTGACACCAAAAGAGAAATGGCGGATGTAGTTACGGTAAACGACTCAGATGCAGAGGGTGCCATTGTTTGTTATGCACCAACCATGATAACAACAAATGGTATTTGGCAAGGTGATAATCCTTTAGATTATTCCTTGCCACTCTTCATATTGCAATTGACGATGATTGTGATTGTGACTCGGATTCTTGTTTACCTCTTGAAGCCCTTTCGCCAGCCTCGTGTTATATCTGAAGTCCTTGTAAGTCTTGTTAATTTACTTCTTCTTCTTCTTTTCCAATATCTGTGTTAACACACACACACACACACACATATATATATATTTGTATGTATATATGAAGCTTTCACAGTCTTGAAAATTTTTTGTTATGAAAGGCCGGTTATGGTTTTGTTTTAGCGGTTCTAAGAAATTGCAAAAAAGAACAAAATGGCTTCAGGATTATTAATTTCCGTGCTGCATAAAAGAATTGATATATGCGTGTAGCTTTTGATGGATTTAATGAATCCATGATGTATTCCATGGTCACAGGGTGGTATAATATTAGGTCCATCAGTGCTGGGACAAAGCCAAGCATTTTCTACCAAAATATTCCCCTTAAGAAGTGTGATGGTACTCGAGACAATGGCAAATGTAGGGCTTCTTTACTTTCTTTTTCTGGTTGGAGTTGAAATGGACCTTGCTGTGATCTATCGAACGGGGAAGAAGGGCATGGTTATTGCACTGGCTGGTATGATAATCCCTTTCCTCATAGGTACCTCATTCTCCTTTTTGTTGCATCAGCAAACAGCAGAACATATGAGACACGGAACTTTCATACTCTTTCTTGGAGTTGCTCTTTCTGTCACTGCATTTCCTGTGCTTGCTAGAATCCTTGCGGAGCTCAAACTTCTCAACACAGAGATGGGAAGGCTTGCCATGTCGTCGGCTCTCATAAACGACGTATGTGCATGGATTCTGTTAGCCTTGGCAATTGCCTTGGCTGAGAATGAGAGCACGACTATGGCTACATTATGGGTGCTCTTGTCAAGTGTTGCTTTTGTGGTATTCTGCATATTTGTAATAAGGCCTTTAATTGCATGGGTAATAAGGCGAACCCCAGAAGGTGAAAACATAAGTGAATTCAACGTATGTCTGATTCTTACAGGGGTAATGCTATCTGGTTTTATAACTGATGCCCTTGGAACACATTCTGTTTTCGGAGCTTTTGTCTTTGGCCTAATTATCCCAAACGGACCTCTCGGGGTGACGCTTATAGAAAGGCTTGAGGACTTTGTTTCGGGGCTTTTACTTCCTCTTTTCTTTGCCATTAGTGGTCTTAAGACAGATGTTCGAACCATTAAAGGAGTAGGGACTTGGGCCATCCTATTTCTTATCACGGTTCTTGCTTGCGCCGGTAAAGTTGCAGGAACGCTCCTTGTTGCTCTCTATTACAAGATGCCTTTTTTTGAAGGGCTCACTCTTGGTTTACTCATGAACGCTAAAGGGCTCGTTGAAATGATCATTCTCAATGTTGGTAAAGACCAAAAGGTGCGCACTATTTCTTTCTTCCTAATCATCGGACTAAACCAGATGAAAATAAAACAGCACTACCACATTCTGTGCTCTTCGCATATCTTTTAAGCCAAGAAATTTATACTTCTTCACTTTCTTATCGTTACTGTTAATGTCGTATACAGATATTAGATGACAAGACTTTTGCAATAATGGTGATCGTAGCAGTGCTTATGACTGGAATTATCATACCCTCTGTGACAGTAATTTACAAACCTGCAAGAAAGTTTATACCTTATAAAAGGAGGACAGTTCAAAGATCAAAACCAGATGGAGAGTTTCGTGTATTGGTCTGTGTCCACACTCCTAGAAATGTTCCCACAATAATCAACCTTATTGAAGCATCTCACCCTTCCAAAAAATCTCCCATTTGTATATATGTTCTCCACCTTGTTGAACTCACTGGTAGAGCATCCGCAATGCTAATTGTGCACAGCACTAGGAAAGCTTATCGTCCAGCCCTAAATCGAACACAAGCACAGTCTGATCACATCATTCATGCATTCGAAAATTTTGAGCAGCATTCAGGTTCTGTCTCGGTTCAACCTCTCACTGCCATCTCACCTTACTCAACCATGCACGAAGACATCTGCCATTTGGCCGAAGACAAGCGTGCGGCTTTCATTATCATTCCTTTTCACAAACAACAAACAGTTGATGGTGGCATGGAGTCAACCAATCCGGCTTTTAGGACGATCAATCAAAATCTATTAGCCAATGCTCCATGCTCGGTTGGCATTATTGTGGACAGGGGCCTAAGTGGCTCAACAAGATTAGCAGCTGGCTCGGTTTCTCACCATGTTGCTGTGTTATTCTTTGGTGGACCGGATGATCGAGAAGCACTGGCTTATGGATGGAGGATGAGCGAACATCCAGGGATCACTCTAACCGTGATACGGTTCCTCCCTGCGGAAGAGACTCTTGAAGCAATGTCAGGGCCTAGACATAGCCAGAGTACTGAACCTGGAATGTTAACAGTCGTAACAGAGAATGATAGAGAGAAACAGCTAGACGAAGATTACCTAAATGAGTTCAGATCAAGGACTGATAATGATGAATCAATAGTCTACTCGGAGAAGGTAGTAAACAATGGAGAAGAAACAGTGGCAACAATAAGGTCGATAGATAACATGCACGACCTATTTATTGTTGGCAGAGGACAAGGGATGATATCACCTCTCACGGCCGGGCTTACTGACTGGAGTGAGTGCCCAGAGCTTGGGGCCATAGGAGATTTATTAGCATCTTCAGATTTTGCAGCAACAGTTTCAGTACTTGTGGTGCAGCAATATGTTGGCATGGAGGTGCATGGGGATTGTGGCTCCACTCCAGATAGCCCAAGTGAGCAGCAGCTTGACCAGTTCGCTGCTATGAATCGACGGGCACCGCTGAGAGACCAACCTATGTTTCATTCACAGCCCTGACGGCCTAAAACGTCCTATGCTTTAGTACATTCTTAATTTGTTTTACTTTTTTCCTTGAATAGGCATTTTCATTTTTCTTTATAGAATTGTTCTGTAATTACTTCAACCCAAGAAACAAAAATGTAATTGAAGGCCGACAGCAGAACGTAGCACCATGAAGCATTTCCTAATGCCATTTTTTCCTGGACGTTTAGAATGTAATGGTCCGAACTTAGAATCAAGCATCTCAGATAGGAATTAGCCCAAGATTTGTTTGGTTCGCACTTGTTTTTCACTTAAAGAACAATGATATGAACCGATGGCAATTATGCTTTGTGAATAATTTTCTCGCTTGATAGACGGGGCATAGTTTTAACTTTTGAAGCCGAGTCACTTAGCTACCGATCTTCAGCCTTGGTGTAAAAATCTGGTATGAATGTGATAGCGTATAACACTACTCAGACTCAACAGTGACACTGCCATGAGTAAGCATTGATAGGTTGTACATAAGTAAACTGAACTTTTACTGACAAATCCACTTGGACATTACTGGATTATTAGGAAGGAGAAGGATGTAATAGAGGAGAAGGAAGGGGCAGAACACCCCAACAATTACAAACAAGAAACATACATCATCAGGGTTCATACCACAAATTTGTATGGTCTTATGACACAACGCAAACGAGGGAAGGAGAAACTGAAAAGGTTAGATGCTGGCAGCTGTAGGGTTGAAGGAGCAAAGTTATGCACACTGGAAGCCAGAGGGGACCTTCTTTCCACAGTAATTGAGCAGGATGCTCAAGGAAAGAGGAACGTTGAGGTTGATTCCGAGGATATTGGCCTTAATGACAGTGCAAAGGCAAACAGCAGCTTCAAGATCAGCAAGGCCTTTAATGAGAGAGCAGCATGGACTCTTTGGTGGTGTTCCAACAACAAGGTGCACCAAGTCATTCAACAAGTTAGCACAGACTCCCAATTTCAGTGTGTCCATGGGGCAGGTAGCCTTGGCGGGTGAGCTTGGCTTGGGGTGTTTGTGGTGGCCCTTAGAAATCTTTGGTGAAGGTGGACATGGTACATGAGTAGAGCTCACCAAGGTGAAGAAAAGGAGGTTAAATGTGAGGAGAAGGGCAACTGATGCCAGGGACTTCGAAGCCATCGCCAAGGACACTAAGAACCTGAACCTCCTATCCGAATATGGGAACCAAGAAGCTCGATGATAGAGATGCTGAAGGGTCTCAGGCTTTTATAGGAGAAGAACATCTAGATGATTAAAATCAAAAGGAGAACCCATGTGGTCAGACTGAACCCAAAAGAAAAGAAATCTCTAGCATCGAAGACAAGCTGGAACTACAACCTTAAGGATGAATCTAGAGATGATAGAGTTTGGAATTTGCTGCATCTTATCTGTCTATTTTTTTTCTCCCAGAAGGAAATTATTCAAAAAGATGGATCAATTAATTCCTTGGCATGCATCGAAAATCATTATGAACGCAGTACAAATACGTTGAACAATGCCAGAAAACCCGAAATCATCCTGCCAAACTTCCATGAGTTTTCAGTAGATGTGGTGTAGAGTAACAACATAAACATGCATCATTCACGATTATTAACTAAAGACAAAAGGACAAACATAAAGGAATGTGAAAATCACATAATAACAAAAAGTAACATGCATTAAGGTGCTACATAATGCGGTTCATGTTCTCAAATAAAAAACTAACGATGATTAGAGAAATTAAACGTGGCAGTAACCCAGATATTGAACTCAAGAATAACAGTTAATTACTACCATTTCTTTCAAAGAGTTTAACTTAGTCAATTTCTGGAATATTTGGTTAGTGCAAAATGACAACTTCGAAAAACTGGCCCAATGTGATTGTTGTTTCTAACTGCAACAATCACCAAAGAAATAGATTGAAATTTCAAAGCATTCTTTTCGAGATCAAGAATGTGTACTGTACCTTATTGTGTAAAATATCAGTGAAGCACGTGATCTTGTAAACCTGATGCTCTTTCGGTGCTCAATTCTTCTTGCCTATGTTGTACAAGCTAAATAATTGCCCTTGCCTAAAAGTTGATATACTTGGAGCCATTTTTTGTTCATTGTGTGCATGCCTAGTGTTGAGATTTCATCGTGCTTATTAAATAAGAATAAAACGGAAATAACTATGAAATCCATACCCAAAGATCACGTATTTGTAATTAAAACAGGAATAGAGGAAGGAAATGGAGATTATCTTCTATAGTAGAAAACTATTTTGATCGTCCACCTTGCGCTACTATAATCCAAGAGTAGGATTGTCTCTAACAGTAATCCACACAAGGTTGAATCATTCACAAGCCCGTTCAAATCTATGCTAGTAGAAGAGGAGAGGCTAGGGTTAATTGGAGAAGAAGGAGGTGAAGAAGGGGCTTGATTCCTTCGAGTGGATCAACCAAAGTCCATGCTTGATTGTTATACATAGAATCCATTTCTAACTTCATAGTTTCAAGCCATTTATCAGATGTTGAACTATTCAGAACGTCTTTGTAAGTAGTAGGCTCATCTTCTTATATGAGTAATACATCATTGTGGTCACTTATGAGAAATTCATATCTCTCAAACGCTACTCGTATCCTACTCGACCTACAAGACTCTTGTGTGTTAGAAGGTTCATCAATAGGTGTGGGTTCAGACAGTTGATCAATATTTGTTTGTTCTTCTTGAACTTCACTAAGTTCAAGTTTGCTTCCACTATCTCCTTTAAACATGTGCTCCTCTAAGAAGACAGCATGTTTCGAAACAAAAACTTTATTTTCAGTAAGAAGATAGAAGTAATATCCGAAGGACTCTTTCTGATATCTAACAAACAAATATTTGTCAGACTTACTTTTAAGTTTGTCTGACATTGCCCTTTTAACAAAAGTAAAGCAACCCTAAATCTTTAAATGAGATAACTTTGGTCTCTTACCAAAGAATAGCTTATAAGGAGTTGTATTAACCGTTTTTTACAAAACCCTATTTAATATATAAACAGCAGTCTCTAGAGCATATATCCAAAACGATTTTGGTAACTCTGCAAAAGTCATCATGGTTCGTACCATATCTAGAATGGTTCAATTCCTTCTCTCAGATACACCATTATGTTGAGGTGTATGTGGTAGAGTCCATTGAAATAATATCCCATTATCTCTAAGATAACTTAGAAACTCTTGATTTAAGTATTCACCTCCTTGATCGGATCTAAGAATTTTAATACTTTTGCCAAGTTGTTTCTCTATTTCATTCTGAAATCTTTGAACTTGTCAAATGCTTCAAACTTGTATTTTATTAAATACAAATACCCATATCGTGAATAGTCATCGATGAAGGTTATAAAGTAATGATAACCTCCTATTGCTTGTATAGACATTAGGCCACATATATCTGTATGTATTAGTTTTAATAACTCTTTAGCCTTTTCTCCTTTTCCAGAAAATGGAGTTTTAGTCATTTTACCAAGTAAACAAGATTCGCATGTGTCAAATGATTCATAATCAAATGACCCCAAGTCACCCAACTTGTATAACTTAGACACGTATTTTTCATTTACATGACCTAAACAACAATAACATAAGTAAGATGAGATTGAGTTGTCTTTTCTTTGTTTCTTTAAATTTATACTGAGAATTAGATTATCTATATCTAGAACATATAAACTATTAACCAAAGTTGCAGAACCATGATGGATATCATTTAATGAAAAAGAATAATGTTTATTCTTAAAATTTAAATAAAATCCAAATAAGTCTAACAAGCAACTAAAATAATATTTTTCAATAAAACTAGTACAAAATAGCAGTTTTGAAGTTCTAAAATTAATTCAGAAGGTAGATTAAAATGATAAGTCCCTACAACTAGTGCAACAACCTTTGCTCCATTTGCAGCTTGCAGGTCCACATCGCCCTTTTCTAACTTTCTACTACCCTTTAGTCCCTACAAATTATTACATAAAAAAGATCCACAACCGGTATCCAATACCCAAATCTCATTACTAAAGGCATTATTTGTCACGCCCCGCGCCCGCGGATCCGGGAGCGCGACTATGGGCCTAGCAGCACCCACGATCAACTACTTGGCCTGCCGTCCTCGCTGGGCCAAAATGGATATCCCAAGTTGACAATGAGTATTTAGGCCCATTCTTATATACCATTTATACTTCTCATCCCAATCCCATGTGGAATTGGAGCATCACATTCACCCCTCCTTTTAGGCCTAAGCGTCCTTGCTGGGCTTATACTTTAGGGGCCAAATCCAGGACCAACCAGACGGCATAGGATTCTAGAGGTGTCTCCCACCACATACGGTGTAGCACTTAGTTCTCATACCGGGGGTTTGGTTACTTGCTCTGATACCAAATGTCACGCCCCGTGCCCATGGACCCAAGAGCGCGACTATGGGCCTGGTAGCACCCATGGTCAACTACTTGGCTGCCATCCTCGCTGGGCCAAAATGGATATCTCAAATTGACAATGGGTACTTAAGCCCATTCTTATATACCATATACACTTCTCATCCCAATCCCATGTGGGGTTGGGGTATCACATTCACCCCTCCTTTAGGCCAAGCATCCTCACTGGACCCATACTTTAGGGGCCAAACCCAAAACCAACCAGGTGGCATAGGATTCTAGAGGTGGCTCCCACCACGCATGGTGTAGCACTTAGTTCCCATACCGGGACTGGTTACCTACTCTGATACCAAATGTCATGCCCCGTGCCCACGGACCCGAGAGCGCGACTATGGGCCTTGCAGCACCCACGATCAACTATTTGGCCTGCTGTCCTCGCTGGTAGGGCTATTCAATTTAAAAAAAAAAAACCAACCGAACCGAACCAACCCAACCCAAACCGAATTTTGAGAAATAATGATCGCATAATAAAAATACTGGCTAAAAGTTTGCATGATGCACATGTTTTTTCGTTTTGATGTTTCTGTCTTTCGGTTGGAGGGAGAAGGGAGTCTATCTTTCTTGAGATTTTAAATGTGTTTGCGATTGCCAAGGATGATAAGCGAATTTGCAATGATATTATGTGATTATTTCTTTGAATCATCGCAACTGAGGCTAAGAGTTCTTGTAATGTGCTTCTAGAGTATCCTATGTAGCTGACAAAGTGATCATACTAACATCATTGCAGCACTGAGTCTCTAAATGTTTTCCTTGCTCTGGGTGGGTTGTCTATTCATTTATGGAGTTTGTTTTTCTGGTTCTAACAATTGTCTTGTTTTACTTGATTGGGCCAATCTAATCTCATCTGGCCTGGAAATTTTGGTTTGCCAATGATATATGTATACTTGCATGTATTATCAGAGATAAGGATGATGATATGCAGTAATTGTCACTACCTCTGAGACTGAGCATACAAGCAAACTTCTATTTGTCACAAGTTAAAGTTCTGAATGTGAATGGAGACAAGTTAAAGTTCAGAATGTGAATAACATATTTGCTTTATTTTTTAGCCAGTATTTTTATTTAAGAAATATAAAAATTAATAGATTATATTTCGTACAAAAAATGGAGACAATATGTGTTGCTGCTCTTTGTTTATCATAATTATAAATTTGTAATTATGGCAGATGGGAGATAAAGGTAAAGGCGAAACCTCCCAAAAATAAGGACAAGGAGAAACAAAATTGAAAGCCTCTCTTCCTCAAACTCGACCTAAAAAAAGGCAAAAGGTAAAATCGCTGCAATCCAAAGATGATTCTAATAAAAGAAGTGAAATTTGGGATCACTTTACTAGGATGGACTCTAATAATCAAAGGGCTGCCTGTAATTATTGTGGTAAAGATTATGCTGCATCTACTAAAGACTGTGGAACTAGTACTATGTGGAAACATTTGGAACGTCTTTGCAAGAAGAGTCCTTTTTCGCCTGAGTAAGGCCAAACAACTTTGGACAAGTTTAAGACTGAAAAAACAGATATAGATGCTAATAATCCTTCCATGAAATCTAAAAAATTCAGTCCTGAAGAGCTTAGACAAGCATTGGCAAAAATGTGTATTATTGATGAGCTGCCATTTAGAGTTGTAGAAGGGGAGGGATTTTGAAGTTATTCTAATGCATTAGAACCAAAGTTTGTTGTACCTTCCCGCCTAACTGTTGCTAGAGATTGTATGACTTTGTATCTTAGTGAGAAGAAATTGTTGAAAAAGACATTGAAATCACATCAAGTGTGCCTTACTACTGACACTTGGTCTTCTATTCAAAATCTAAATTATATGTGTCTTACTGCTCATTGGATTGGGAATGATTGGAAACTTCATAAGCGGATTATAGCTTTTTCTCAAGTTCCTAATCATAAAGGAGAAACAATTGGCAAAAGTGTTGAGGACAGCTTGTTAGAATGGGGCATTGATAAAATTTTCACTATCACAGTTGGTAATGCTAGTTCTAATGATGGGGCAATTAGATACTTGAAAAGAAAAACCAAGGATTGGTAAGAAACAATTTTAGCACATGATTACTTGCATGTAAGATGTTGTGCTCATATTATGAATCTTATTGTGAGGGATGGTTTAGAAGAGCAAAATGAATCAATTGTAAAGATTAGAAATGCTGTGAGATATGTGAGGTCTTCTCCATCTAGACTTGAATCATTTAAAAGGTGTGTGGAGAAAGAAAAAATAGAAAGTAAAAGTCTTGTTTGCCTTGATGTGGAAACTAGATGGAATTCTACATTCTTAATGTTGGAAGCTGCTGAAAAATTTGAAAAAGCATTTGAAAGGTTCGAAGAAGATGATCCAAGGTATTTGATGTATTTTGGTTCTAATGAAGATAATGATGTGAATGATGAGGAAAATAGCAGAAAAAGAAAAGGAAAAGCATCAAAAAGTCTTGGACCTCCTAACTTTGTTGATTGGGAAAATGCTAGGTGCTTTGTGAGGTTTTTGAGACTTTTTTACAATATCACAATTAAATTTTTCGGTTCATTGTATGTGACAACAAACTGTTTTTTTCATGAACTTGTGGCTGTCCAAACTAGATTGGCTCAATTGGCTAAATCTGGAGATGCATCCTTGAGATTAATGGCTTCACGTATGCAAGTTAAATTTGACAAGTATTGGGGAAATCTTGACAATCTGAATATCTTGTTATTTGTTGGAATTGTTCTTGATCCTCGTTATAAAATGAAGTATGTGAAGTTCTATTTCAATCAATTATATGGGGATAATAGTTTGAAGACTAAGTCTTTGGTGGAAAAGGTGGAGACTAATTTAATTCAGTTTTATGATCACTATACTTTTGGTAATTCATGTGAGGGTGTTAATATTGGAACTGGTACACAAAATGAAGAACAAAGTAGATGTTCCATGGATGTTGATGATTTTGAGGACACTTCTAAGTATCTAGAATCTCAATTTGCAAAACATTTAGAAGAGGAACAAAGTGTGGGGACCAAATCAGAGATTACTAGATACTTGATGGATGATTGTGAAACCAATAGCACATCATTTGATATATTAGAGTGGTGGAAAATGAATTCTGAAAAGTATCTAGTCCTTTCTCAAGTTGCAAGGGATGTGTTGGCTATACAAGTGTCTACAGTAGCTTTAGAATCTGCTTTTAGCACTAGTGGGCGTATTCTTGATCCATTTAGGAGCTCTCTTTCTCCAAAAATGGTTGAAGCACTTTTATGTTGTCAAAATTGATTGCGATCTAATCCATATTCTGTTGATCTTTGTGATGCTATGGATCAAGTGGAGAAATATGAGGCAATTGAGAAAGGTAATTCATTATTGATAATTTAATGTTATTGACTATTTTGTTATTTAAAAAAAATTACAATAGCTGACTAGTGACTATATCTATTTATTGTAGAATTTTCAAACTCTCCATGCACTGAAGTAGCTGAGACATTTGGAGAAACAATTCCAATTGTTGGTGATTGAAGTTTGCCTTCCATGTTCATACTTGTATGAACTCAAATATATTTATTCTTTTCATTTAATCAAATTAATAATAGTTTGTGATTATTTTTTATAACCCAATATTTTAATTTTTCTATCTTTGTCAAGCTGAACTTCTTAAAGTTGCCAGTCAATCACTCATTGATGAAGAAAATGATGACGTCTTTGAGTTGGAAGCTCAAGGATTTGGTGGTGTATATCTGTGCCTCAATTGTGGAATTTGCTGAAATTTTCCAGCCATTGATAGGCTCTTAAATATTTTCCTTCTACTTTATGAATTTGAGGATTTTGGGATTTTATGTAAGGGTTTCTTATATAATGCTGGGATTTTCCTTCAGATATTCATTGTTTGTTAGTTCTAGTAATCTATAAATAAGCTTTATCTTTTTTCTGTAGTGGTATGTTTATATTGTTTAGTTGTTGGTATTGCTTGTGGAATTTATTTGCTATGAAATGTTTATGATTTAAGAAGCATGTGTATATTGTAGTATAGAGGTGATGATGAAAATGTAGATATAGAACGTATTGGAAAGGAGATGGACAAGAGAACCAAATTTTGTTAATGAAATATTGTGCTTTTTCTTAGGCATTTTGAGTAGTAGTAAATTAAGTACAAACCGAACCAACCCAAACCAAACACAACCCAAACCGACGGTTTGAAATTTAAATAGTTTGGTTTGGGTTCAAAAATTTTAAACCGAAATATTTGGGTTAGGTTAAAAAATAGTTAAAATCGAACCAACCCAACCTATGAACAGCCCTACTCGCTGGGCAAAAATGGATATCCCAAGTTGACAATGGGTACTTAGGCCCATTCTTATATACCATTTATACTTCTCATCCCAATCCCATGCGGGATTGGAGCATCACAGTATTAATCTCAATCATAAACATACCAGGAATAGAAGTAGAAGTGCTTGCAAACTTCTCATTCTCCTTCTTTTCCTTCACGGTCTCCAAGTAGGCTTTACAGTTACGCCTCCAATGGCCCATCTTGCCACAATGATGACATGGGCATTTAGTGGCTACTTCTTTCTTCTTCATACCTCTTTTAGGCTTGGTAGGATTATTCTTCTTCTTCTTGGAAACTTTTTTCTTAGAAGACGAAGAACCTACTAGCAAGATTACCTTATCATCCTTCTTCATGGATGATTCAGCAGTCTTAAGCAAATTGATAAGCTCAGGTATGGTGGTCTCAATATTGTTCGTGTAGTAGTTAATCACAAATTATGAAAAATTACTTGGTAATGATTGTAAAATTAAGTTAACACTTAAATCGCGATCCATTATGAAACCAAGAGACCCAAGCTTTTCAATATAGCCCAACATCTGCAGCTCATGAGTAGCCATTGAAGTACCCTCAACCATCTTAGAATAGAACAGTTACTTAAAGATCCCATATCTCTCAGTTCTAGCTTATCTAAGATGGAAGATAATGGTTTGAGCATCTATATACTCATACTATTTTTGTAACTCAGGAGTCATTGACGCCAACATTATACATGATGCAGTATCATTGTCCTCCTTGTGCTTCTTGTGGACAACATGCTCATCAGTAGGAGTATCTTCGGTTGGAGGCGACGGAATAGAACCATCTAGCACGTATAGCAACTTTTCCGACTTGAGAACGATTCTCAAGTTTCTATACCAGCCCAAATAGTTTGATTCGGTGAACTTATTTATTTCCAAGATGTTACGTAGATTTAGGTTTATCGACATGATGCAAGTGACTTAAATGTAAAGATAGAGTAATTAGAACATGTATATACTCATGATATGTAAATAATTAGGTCTTTAATTAAACGTATTTTTATTTCATTATTTTACTCAAATCAATAGCCCCTACTATCGACTCGAAAAAGCCCATTGAAAACTTTCCTAGTAGACCAGTATCCAAATTCCTTAAGAATGACCTTGGGTTCGCCCAACAAGCCATTCTTAAGTTCAGTGGTAAGTATCCAATACTATTTACATCAAATGTAATCACTGTATCATTGGGTGATTAACATCTCTTAATCATTAAAGTATTTCATACTATCACAACCTTACCTCTAATATTCTTTATACTTAAGTTAGCTCAATCGGGATAAAGAAATTAGTTAAACCTAACCCATTAATCAGGAATTAAATTTCATAACTTGAACATACGCAATGTCAAGTAAGCTTGGGTATGCCCAACAACCAGGTCTCGAAAAAGAACTCTCGTTCTCATTTGGCATGCATTCAATTTATCAATAAGCAGTATAAATTGATAAACATGATAATAAACAATTACATGGCATGGTTATGGACTCTCTAGATTAATTTTCTCTAGCCATCAAGGAAATTAATATGGTCAACCCTATATGTTCATGCATGATTTAAATAGAACGTCTTACTATCTCGCTTCGTTTTGATTGCCATCTTCAAAATCTTGTAAAATTAAATTCTACCTTAATCTGACCTATATAAACTAATTACATAATTTTCCAAAGGAAAAACCTCGAATTATATTCGAGGGGAGTTAGATGAAAAGAGAATTACACAAGAATTTTGATATAAGACAGGACGCCTAAACCCTATTTAAAAAAACAAAGCGATAAAGATGTATGAACAGATAAGTTTGGTCTTAGTCTATAACAATCCACCATGCCAACAAAACGTGTTTAAAATACAGCATATAAAACATCCAAAATTAGTATTTTGGAGAAATTTGGGTCCAAAATAAAATTTTAGAAAGTTCTGAGTCAAAATCAAATTTTTAAAAAAATTATAGGTCCTCCATGTAATTTTGAAATTATTTTTATCCAAATCATGAGTTTCAGACAAATTCTAATCATTATTAAAACCTATTCTCAAAATTAGAAAAGATCCAAAAAAACTTTTTTTTTTTTTTATAAAATAGTTCTGGAACAGAGTGCACCTGGCGCTAGGTTGGTCGAACGTACCCGGCGCCAGATAGGCTCTGGAGGCAAAAAATCACTATTCATCTTATTCCCCGAATTTTGCTGTAAATTTTTCATGAACAGCAACGTGATTTTCATACCATTCGAAACAATTTTGATGTCAAGCATTGTTAATCAATATTAACAATCAACTGTAATCTACATCACAATTTAAATAACAATCCAAATTGTTGAATCAAAAGCTTGATTGCAAAAAATCTTACGCCAAAACAGAGACCCACAAGGAAAAAACTTCTAACCAATTTTCAATGACCTAGAGACTCTTCAAACCAGAAAATCCAAACACACCATACAAAGTAGTAGACATACAATCACCATGCTCATACAGTTACATGCTCATAAACAATTTCAAAATGATTAAAGACCTATTAAAACACAAACACGAAGGCTCTGATACCACTGTTGGCTGTTGGGATTTCATCATGCTTATCAAATAAAAACGCAGCGGAAATAACTATGAAATTTATGCTCAATGATAACGTGTTTGTAATTAAAACGGGAATAGAGAAAGAAAATGGAGATTACCTTCTATGGCAGAAGATAAAAATTTTCTTGCGCCAACTCTTCTGCTTTGATCCTCCACCTTGCGCTACTACAATCCAAGAGTAGGATTATTTCTAGCAATAATCCACACAAGGTTAAATTGCTCACAAACTCGCTCAAATCTATGCTAGTAGAAGAGAAGGGGCTAGGATTAATTGGAGAAGAAAGAGGTGAAGAAGGGACTGAAGGTTAATATGGCAAAAACGATGAAACCGAAAGCATACTTACAGAACAAAAATGAAAACAGAGCATCACATGGAAGCTGTTTACCTCTGCATTTAAATGACCTTGTTGATACCAAAGAAGATATCTAGATCACTTCTTGCTGAATGCTTGAAGCCACTGGTTCTCCCAAAGACACCTCCGGTTGCACTCTTTTTAGCCGTCTACTTCTTCTCATTCATTCAAAACTTTTGAACTTCCGGAATATGACCACTACCTTCACAACTGCCAGTGAAAGCTACGATCGGATAAAAGAATGGCCTTCATTCTTTTTATTATTATTATTTTACCCTTAGTCTCATTCATTAGACCAGATAAAATTATTTACTCTTAAGCTTAAATACCTATAAATAATAAGCCTCAATTATTTAATTTTTGAGCTTCATAAAATAGCCCAATAAATAATTAATAAGCTCAAATAGATCAATATAAAATCTCAAGCCTTTTATCTAGTTTATACCTAGGTTAATTTTTTAGTTATTCAATTTGGGCTTTAGGCCCTGAATAATTAATTAACCAATTAAACTAGATAAAATATAAATTCTCTCTCAGGCTTTTATTTTATTCTAGTCCAATAATAAATTAGACTATTTAAATAAATAAAATAAAACTCATAATTATCAAGACCAATTTCTTAACCCAAATCTATCAAGACTTAAGGGCTATTCCGGGGACCAAAAGACACATCGCCTTAGCTACTAAAATTATCAAAATACTCCTACTATATAAATAGTTGTATTTTACATTTTAAATATTTCATAGTATCACCATAAGAAAATATTGACCCCAAAGACAATACTGCGTTAGCAAAATCTCCGACCTACAGGTGTAATGACTAAAATACCTCTCTACGCATCGTTGTACATTTAGAGAGGAAGAGTGTACTAACACATCTCTAAAAGACATCTACCATCCTTAGACCTCTAGTCCAATGATCCACGACTCCTGGAATGTTTTCGCTTTCCAAGAGAGCTACTCCAAAGTAAATATCCAAGTCATGTTCCCAAGATTTTGGATATTTAGATCATTTGAACAGTCACAAGGGGCAATATAGCGCAGAGATTATCTTGTACAAGTCTGTCTTAACTAACTAGTCATATATACCCAACATACAAGTATTTCGACTATACGAAAGAACCTCAACTACAACATATCAAAATGCATGCTTCTAACTTCATTAGACAACTAACTCATACTCAAGCGGAACAGTATTAGTCCACACTGTAGTAGTAATAGTATGGACTTCTTTTAAATAGTTCTTTTAGAAACCACTATTACATGTCATGTGCTACGTATTCGAAATACACCCATGCTATGAAGTAAGTGGACTACCCACCGGCTAAAGATAAGTCATTCCCCATTTGGAATTCATAACACAATAACCTAAATACGATGAGATTCTCATTCTCACCAATTAGTTAAAAACAAACGTTTATGGTTTAAGTAACTCATGGTCCATATCTTACTGTGAGAAACCACCACTCACATGGACCACTTACTTAAACACAATAGGTTTTTTCCAAACGAAATTGTACACAAATAAAATATAAATTCACAAATAAATTTTGAAAATAAATTCTTTTATTAATAAAATCGATAATTATATCATAAAACTAGTCTAGAGAGTATATATTCCAACAATCTCCCATTTGCACTCTAAAATTAAGAAAGTCCGTAGGTGCCTACCTCTATGGCGTCTAAGTGTCTCTTGAAGACTCACTCAGCCAAAGGTTTGATGAAGGAATATGCTAGGTTGTTCTCTGAGACTGTCTGTTCCACAATGATTTTCCGTCTCTGAATGAAATCCCAAATCAGGTGGTACTTCTTCGCGATGTGCTTCCCCTTCTTGTGGTTCCTGGGTTCTTTTGATTATGATACTACTCAAGTGTTGTCGCAATACATCACAATCAGTCTGTCCATGTGTGGCACGACTCCAAGTTCTGTAAGGAACTTTCGGAGCCAGACTACTTCCTTGGATGCCTCTGAAGCTACCACATACTCAACTTCTATAGTTAAGTCAGCAATGCAAGATTGTTTGATACTCCTCCATGAAACAGCTCCTCCAGACAAGGTGAAAATATATCCACTAGTGGATTTTCTCTTATCCTTATCTGCTTGGAAGTCTGAGTCTGTGTATCCAGTAAGAACCAAATCATCAGCCTTGTAAACTAGCATATAATCTCTCGTTCATTTGAAATACTTAAGAATATACTTTATAGTTTTCCAATGAACCTCCTCAGGGTTTAACTGATATCTACTAACTAAGCCTACGGCAAAACAAATATCTGACCTAGTGCATAGCATGGCATACATGAGACTTCCCACAGTCGAAGCGTAGGGAATCCTACTCATCTTGTCTTTTTTCTCTTGAGACTTAGGACAATCCTTAGAACAAAAAGATAACCCATGTCTGTAAGGGATTAGAGCTCCCTTGTATGAGTCTATGCTAAACTTGGGCAGCATCTTGTCAATATATATCGCTTGGGACAATCCTAACATTTTCTATTTCCTATTTCTAAAAAGCTTACTCCCGAAAATATAATGGCTTCTCCCAAGTTCTTCATACTAAATTGACTAGACAGTCAAACATTAGTAGATGATAATGTTCTTACATCATTCCCAATGGATAGAATGTCATCCACATATAGGACAAGAAAAATCACATTTATGCCTTCAAATTTTCTGTACACGCATGGTTCATCCTCATTTTGAATGAAACCGTAAGACTTTACAATCTCGTCAAAACGAATATTCCATACTCTAGATGTTTGCTTAACTTAAGCTTGCAAACCATATGTTCCTGGCTTTAGCAATAAAACCTTCCGATTGGGACATATAGATGTCTTCATTAAGATGGCCATTAAGAAATGCCGTCTTGACATCCATTTATCATATCTCGTAGTTGTAATGACATGCAATGATAAGGAGGATACGGATGGATTTAAGCATGTCTACCGGGGAAAAGTTTCCTCATAATCGATTCCCTCTTTCTGAGTATACCCTTTCGCCATAAGCCTAACTTTGAAGGTTTCCACCTTCCCATTCGCTCCTCTCTTTCTCTTGTATAGCCACTTACATCTAATGAATTTTATCCATTCAGGTGAAGTTATAAGATCTCAAACCTAATTGAAGTCCATAGACTCAATCTCGACTTTCATTACTTCATACCATAGATTTGTATCAGCATCAGTAATAGCCTCCTCGTATCTAGTGGATCTTGTTCCTGATGGTCAGAGACCAGCTCAAAAGCCTCTCCAGTCCATCTTACGACGAGGCTATGTTTGCACAGGTTCTTGAGGTTGTGCCTCTTCTTGTTCCACAATCGAGTCTGAAGAAATTGATTCCAAAGATAACTTCTTCTCGAGTTCTAACCTTATTAAACCTTTAGTGGAAGTATTTTGATCAGTTTCTAAATATTTAGCATTAGTACTTACCAGTATTTTCTGTTCCTTGGGATGATAAAAGTAACCTCCTTTTATCCCTTTTGGATACCCAACAAAGTAGTATAATTCTGATATTGGTTCTAACTTGTCTCCCTTGATTAGTACATAAGTTGGACAGCTCCATATCCTGAGATGATTTAGACTTAGCTTATGCCCAATCCACATCTCATAAGGCGTCCTAGGCATTGATTTGGAAGGCACCGAGTTCAAAATGTATGCCGCTATTTCCAATTCATATCCCCAAAAAGAGACCGAAAAAGTAGCATGAGACATCATACTTCGGACCATTTTCATTAATGTCATATTCCTTCTCTCAGCTACTCCATTCTATTGGGGTGTGCCCGGTGTAGATAGTTGGGATATTATCCCATGATGTACTAAGTAATCCTTAAATTCACCGAAGCGGTACTTTCCACCACGATCCGATCGTAAGGTTTTAATCAGTTCACCTGTCCGACGCTCCACTTCAGATTTAAACTCTTTGAACTTGTCAAAAGAGTCAGACTCGTATCTCATCGGGTAGACATAACCAAACCTTGTACAATCATCCATGAAAGTGATGAAGTACTCAAAACCCCCTCTATCTTATATAGACAAAGGATCACACACATCAATATGAATAAGGCCCAATATTTTCTTGGCTCTATCAACCTTTTGGATGAACGACCTTTTAGTCATCTTTCCCATAAGACAGGATTCACACTGAGACCAACTTTCCAATCTTAATGAGCCCAAAGGCCCATCATGGATTAACCTCTGAATCATGGTTGAGTTAATATGACTCAACATTAGATGCCAAAGATATGAGTCATTAATATTGGTCTTTTTCTTTTTACTTAAATGTTTAGATTAAGCGTTATTTATTTGATTATTTATAGGATTTAAAAAGAATAAGTTTCCATATATGTGCCTTATACATAAAACTTCTCCATTTCTACTGATAGTAATACCAGAATGGAAAGAAATAGAAAATCAATGATTTATTAGCTTTGCAACTGAAATCAAATTCTGTCTAAAATCGAGTACATGTAAAATACCCTTCAAAATAACTACTTTATTACAATCAAAAATAAGATCTAGCTCCTCCACTGCAAGGGCCCATACTTATGCTCTATTTCTTACTCGTAATCCATGCTCGCCCTTCTGAAGTCTTCTTATCTTCCTAAACCCCTACAAAGAGTTACAGATATGATCAGTGGATCCAGAATCAACAATTCAAGTGGAAGTTGATCTAACTATTGAAACTGACTCTAGATAGAGAACAACACATGTAGGGTTTTTCTTGGCCTGAAACTCTAGACACTCTTTTCTCCAGTGTCTCTTCTACTTGCACTTGAAGCACTATTGCCCCTAAGCTTGTTAGGCTGGTTCTTGGGCTGAGTCGGTACATTTCACTTCTTCTTTTTGAACTTTCTGGGCTTAGGCCCAGTTCTGGAAGAAAAAGCCCTAGCAATCATAGCATTGGACTGTAGTTTCATAACATTTTCTGCCACCCAAAGCTCTTTCATTAACTCGATTAAACTCATATTTATTGTTATAATTTAACTTGAATTGAGTAAAAGAGTTCGGAAGAAATTCGAGAACCATGTCCACTTGGCTCTTGGGGTCAATAACAGCCTCTAAGACTTCTGTTTCCTCAAAAACAGCAATCATCTTGAGCATATACTCTTTGAATGATGTTCTATCAGTCATCTTAATGTTGATGATTGTCTTAAAAGCCTCCTACTTTGCGGGCCGGCTCTTATCTGCAGATATCATGGCTAGTGATTGGCTAATGTCGTACGCAGTGGCCATGTGCTCATATTTAGATTAGAGCACATTAGACGTGGAGGTCAATATGTTACAACGAGCCATCTAGTCGGCCTTCTTTTCATATTTTCTCAACCTCTCGCTCTTCAGCGGTGGAACCCTTCCCGATAACAGTGCAGATTTCGAAGAGGACATACTTATACTCCTCAACAATGAGTATTATGTCCAAGTTCTGTTTTCAATCCACAAAACTTGGACCCGTTAGCTTATTCTCACAGAGAATAACGGCCAAAGAATTAAAAGAACCTCTACCAACCATTTCTAAAAAATCGAAAATAAAAGAAATCTCAGTTTGTGAAAAAATAAAAATAATTTGTACATTTATCCTCATATTAAATCCAATAATAGTTAACCCTATCACTATTGTCTTTAATATGATTAATTTAGCTCTTAGGAAAACTGACATAACTTCTTAGAAAGATTAACAGTTTCCTAAGTTAAGTTTATTAACCACCACAAATTAATTTTTCTTCTGGGTAATGATATAGAAGATAACTCCATCGTGGGATGACTATTTCTTTTCATTTCTTATGGACATTCCTCGCACTATTGAAGACTAAATAGCAATTCGCACTTCGATTTTGGACAGCAATCCGGGAGGGTGCCTGCGACCCGCCCGCGAAGGCCAATCAAAATCGAAGACCAAATAGCAATTCGCAATTGCAAATTTGCAATTGAAAATTGATCCTCACAGTGCACTTCTGCGAGGAAGCTTTCCTCGCACGTCGTATGGAGTAGAGGCTAACTCGGCCCTGGCTGCGGCACCAACCCACGGCTTACCCGAAGGTTTTCGGCTCCTCTCACAATCTACGGCTCGGCTTCATGGCTCGGCTGTTACAGTGACCTTCTTCTCCAAGTTTCTCCGTGCGTTGCAGAACATCTGGGTCTCAATTTTTTCATGCGATTTCTACCAAAACTCATCCAAAACAATCCACAAACACCTATGCCTTTAATTTTAGGCTTACACGAATACTATGAAAGCTTTAAAAACAACTTTTATAATGTTCCTATGTCTCAACCGTGAGACTTACAGAGAAACTATCCGTACTAAAAAACACAAAGGATCACTGATTTTAATCATTTGATCGATTTTATTCACTAACATCCAACCTATATTACCATATAAGCCATGCTTTGATACCACTTGAAGGTTAATATAGTAAAAATGATGAAACTGGAAGTATGCTTGCAGAACAAAAACGAAAATAGAGCATCGCATGGAAGCTGTTTACCTCTACGTTTAAATGACCTTGTTGGCACCGAAAAAGACCACTTCTTGCTGAATACTTGAAGCCATTGGTTCTCCCAAAGACACCTCCGATTGCACTCTTGTTAGTCGTCTACTTCTTTTCATTCACCTGAAACTTTTGAACTTCCGGAATACGGCCACTGCCTTCACAACCGCCAGTGAAAGCTACGATCAGATAAAAGAATGGCCTTCGTTCTTCTTTGTTTTTTTTTTTTCATTTTAGCCTTGGTCTCATTCATTGGGCCAGATGAAATTATTTACTCTTGGGCTTGAACACCTATAAATAATAAGTCTTAATTATTTATTTTTTGAGCTTCATAAAACAATCCAATATATAATTAATAAGCCCAAATAGACCAATATAAAATATCAAACCTTTTATATAGTTTAAACCTAGGTTAATTTTCTAATTATTAAATCTAGGCCTTGAGCCCTGAATAATTAATTAACCAATTAAATTAGATAAAATATATACTCTTTCTTGGATTTTTATTTTATTCTAATCCAATAATAAATCAAACTACTTAAATAAATAAAATAAAACCCATAATTATCAAGACTAATTCCTTAACCCAAATCTGTCAGGACTAAAGAGCTATTCCAGGAATCAAAAGACACATAGCTTTAGCTACTAAAATGATCAAAATATCCCTGCTATATAAATAGTTGTATTTTTGCATTTTAAATATTTTCTAATATCACCATAAGAAAATATTGACTCAAGAACAATGTTGCGTTAGCAAAATCTCCGACCTACGGGTGTAATGACTAAAATATCCCTCTACGCATCACCGTACATTTAGAGAGGAAAAGTATACAAATACCTCTCTAAAAGACATCTACCATCCTTAGACATCTAATCAAATGATCCACGACTCCTGGAATGTTTTCGCTTTCCAAGGGAGCTCCCCCAAAGCAAACATCCAAGTCATATTCTCTAGGGCCCTGAATATTTAAATCATTTGAACAGTCACAAGGGGCGATATAGCGTAGAAGCTATCTTGTACAAGTATGTATTAACTAATTAGTCACATATACTCAACATACAAGTATATCGGCTCTACGAAAGAACCTCAACTACAACATATCAAAGTACATGTTTCCAACTTCGTTAAACAACCAACTTATACTCAAGCGGTACAATATTAGTTCACGTTGTAACAATAATAGTCTGAGCTTCTTTTAAATAGTACTTTTAGAAACCACTATTACAAATCTTATGCTACGTATTCGAAATACGCTCATGCTATGAAGTGAGTGGACTACCCACTGGCTAAAGATAAGTCAGTCCCCATTTAGAATTCATAACACAATAACCTAAATATGATAAGATTCTCATTCTCACCAATTGGTTAAGAACAAACGTTTATGGTTTAAGTAACTCGTGGTTCATACCTTACTGTGAAAGACTACCATTCACATGAACCATTTACTTAAATGCAATAGGTCTTTTCCTAATGAAATCGTGCACAAATAAAATGAAAATTCACAAACAAATTTTGAGAATAAATCTTTTATTAATAAAATTGATAATTACATCAGAAAACTAGTCTAGATGACATACATTCTACCAGGGATGTCCGAAATCCCTCTCTTGTTATGATCGTTCAAATCCCTTTCTCATAAGGAACAAATTTCCCATGTTTATAGGTTTTAGAATTTATGTTAATTGCAATTAAGTCCTTCAATATCTAATATCTATAATTGGACCCTTGAAGTTTATATAATTGCAACCAAGTCCATAAACTATAACAAACTTATAATTCACTTATAAACACATCTTCTTCTCTTAATTAACCCCACACTATTATCAAATAATATATATTGAGCATTCAAACATTTATTGTGTGTGACCCATTGGGTTTCATGGTCTTATTGATAGTATAAAATGAATTAATTCTAACAGCTTTAGAATTAATAATCTTAAATAAAATATAGGATTAATTTATTAATTCTTTAATTAATAAATTCATATTTAGCATATCAAAAGCGATATCTAGCAATGACTCTTGATCACCCAAAAGTCCAAAAAGTCAAGTAGCTTGACGTGAACCTTTTAATAGCAAACAACCAGTGCAATAAACTCCTTTCATCATACTATATGTTATTCGATCTAGAGTATGAAATTAGTGCCAACTCTATTCATAATATTATTAATTCTGACTTGAATATTTTAGTACTTGTTCAAAAAATCTATTACTCGATGTGTGTATCAAATTTGGAACTATTTCCAACACATAGTCGCCTTGGCCAAGGACTTCATGAGTAATAATTTCTACAAGTGGCTCTGAGATATACTCTCCTACTATTAGGAGTGGTAAATCTTTTATTGACCCTCTCAACCACTTTCGTTTACCTCACATTGTACCCAATATCCATCCTATAGGCGGCCCTCAATCTGACTCCAAGGATTGAAATCAAAATACAATACTCGGCAAACAAAGTACCTTAGAGATCTCAAATCTAAGGATACTTGCACACTTGTTATAATGAAATTCTATCACTGACACTCAATAGCTTATCCAAGTGATTATCTCATAGATAGGTCATTCAATAAACTTGTTCATATAATAAGCATCCACATATTAATCCTGAGTATCATAATACTCACGGTTATGAAAACTATCGCTTGATCTAATCAAGGGATATAACATGTACTAATCTTGGCGTATTAATAATGTTCCATCTCACTAATATTATGACTAGGAATTATTCAAACACAAATATTACATAGTGTAGTAAGAATCTCATATCATGATCTCTATCATGATTTTCTTAATACTGTGTTGTACTAGAGACTTTATCAAACAATTTATACGCATATTCAGATATAATAATCAGATTGAAAGATAAAAAATGTCTCTTTTATTAATTATTATACAATATACATGATACAAACGATTGTCTCTAAAGCACAACACTAACGCCTAGATCTATATGTATTCTTCTTGTTAGATAGATCCATCTTGAGAATACAGTTGTCATGCTTGAGCTCATTTTGGTGTAAAATCAAGATCTGGCAGAGAGCGATTGGCTCATGAGTCATGGTTTCCGCAACCCCACCGTGGTGAGAATGTAGCCAGCCAAACTGTCACTCTCACGGACATGGAGGCTTCTTCTCCAGACAAGTAGTATACAGAGTTTGCCTTACAAGCTCAGCCTTAGAACGCAGATCGGTGACATTTCTTCACTGATCGTTTTCCAACCTAACCTCCTAGACCCTAGCCCCTAGCCCTGACCCCTAGGCCCTAGTTAATAGTTTCCAGTTAAAAAAAAATGATACCATTTAGTAGTTAGATTTTCGAGTTCGAGAAGTCAATTTGCAGTTACGTTGAACGTCAAAGATGACTAAAGGGTAAGACTACTGCGCAGATTTCATGAACACCTCAATTTATGAAGATGGTATTTTGATAGTGAGAATGCTTGCGTTCCACATGAAGAGAGGTGCAAAATACTCAAAATCTACTCTAAACTGGCATCGGGAACAAGATTTTCTCTGTGACAAAGGTGTACACACGTTATAGACCAACATCATTCAGCCTTAAGCAAATAATCTTTTACCATATTCGAGAATCTTAAGGTTGAAACTTAACATTAATCACAACCTGTGGAAAATATTTTCCTTCAAAATTTCCTATTATTTTTCCTGTCTCTTTGATTTCAGAGAGAGAGAGAGAGAGAGAATATTTTGAGAATTTAACATATAAATTGCAGCCCAATCCCAAAAATTACAACAGAACAAGATTATCCCCTTGATACGTAAGGTGGATAAAATGTACGTGGTCCACCTATGATGATAACTATGACAGCCGGACATGTGAATATACAAGAAGAGAAGGCACCAAATGAAAAAGACTGTCCAAAATACACAAAATGGAAAGTGTAACAAGTACACACTAATATATTGCTAAAAATGAAATCAATTAAATGCAACGATTTTTGTCTCACAACGGACGCCCGACACAGATTTCTTCCTCTGTCCTGACAACGTCAAGACACAGGCATCAGCAAAATATGGAAAGCAAATTTTCTACTCTACATCAAAGTTGGGACTCCAATTTAACCACATAAAATTGGTGATCATGAGGCTTAGCGAGGCACAGGTCCCAGCGTGCTTTAACCATTTGAGAACCTACACAAAACCAAGAGGATAAGGGACAGGGATTTAGTAGAGGTGGTGTTGCAGCCTAGAGAAGCAGGTTAACTGATAATATATGGGGGAATTGGATGCTTCAAGAGGTCAATGAAAATTTGCAATTTCGGTAATTAAAAATCAATAGGATTAAGCAGGATTATTGGTATACAATAAGTCAGATTTAGACTTGCTCCCATGCAAAGATTTATGTTAAAACATAGAAGGGAAGAATAGCAAGGGAACAAAGAGAGCCCTAAGTCATAACATCAAAGGAAGATTGAAGAAAGATAAGCCCAATGGAAGATTGAGATTCATCCAATACCTAGCATTTTCATTAAACAATTTCCTCTGTAGCTGTCCTCCTATACCCCAATACTACCCCTGCCCAAAGCAAAAAATAAAAATAAAAAAGACCAACCACCAACCAGGAAAGATAAAGAATTCTGAGCTTCAGTTGCATCGTGCAAATTAAGCCACACAAAAGCTCCTATAATATTAGATTACTCTCAGGGGTAAAAGTCCATCAAAAAAGGATAAAGATGCTTCCCCAAATTCAATTTACTTGTCACAATTGAAGAACATAGTTGCCCTAAATCTCAAACATTACATGTAATTTTGAAATGGAGAGGGGGGGGAAGCACGTTCAAATCTGACAAGCAAATTGAAATAGGGAAAGTATTCCATTAAATTTAATTCAATCTCCTTTTCAGAATCAGCTAATAGATTTCAGTTGCAACAGCTTCAGGTCCGATGTAATTGGTCTTGTCTTGAATTTCTATGCATTTCCATTTCTTTATAATTTATATCATGCGCAGCAGCTGTAAATATATGAAACTGAATTATCCATTCAGTGGTGTCATGCAGATTAGAATCCAATACAAAAGACAGAATACACGCAGCCTGAGATATGATAAAAAAGATCCACCACATATGGCTTTAAGCAAATCAAAACTCAGCTATTTGGTGAAGGATGTTACAGTTCTGCATTGAGTATTTCATACAATTTATTGGAAATATCAAAAGAAATACACAAGCAGCTCATCTGCACATCTAGCTGGAACCAGATAACTAGGGTTCTCCACCAAGCTCCACTCTTAAGTTATCATATGGATAGACCTTTGGCACCTGGTACAGACCAAAAGATTACAAAATCAACTAATTAGGCAGAGACAGATAAGTTTCAAGAAAACTGGAGGGTGGCAAGTTAAGCAACCATATTCATCAAGAAACACAACTTGTGGTCTGGGGTCTAAATCCTGTTTTCCAGTTTTTAATACATGAACAGTAGGTCTACGAGCTTCTGACAGCTCAGTTCAGCTCTTTCACCTGTCTTAAAGAGTCGGAGAACAAAAAACAAAAGCAATAGTCTGTGGCAGCTTTTGAAAAGTGTAGAGTGGTTCTTTGAGCTGTTACCTTACCAAACTATAGTATGTTTAAGAGGTCGCAGCATTGAACCTCTAATCAAATCACTAGGTAAATTTTCTAGTTAAAAGACAGATTCACCCTTTCTTCCCATCAGGAAAAGATTGTCCTTTTCTCTTCCTCTCTCCCCCTTCATTCTCTCTAGTACCCCCTCCTTGCACGGGCCCTTTCTCTGTTTTCACCGTCCTCTCCCCCTGATCTTCCCCCTCTTCCTCTCATCTCCTTTCACTTCACTTGCTCCTATTAATTTAGGCTCCCACCTCTCTCTCTCTCTCTCTCTCTCTCTGTGTTCTGCCCCCTGTTCTCCTTCATCTCTGTCAACCAAAGTGTCAAATCCACACAAACACAGGAGCCAAACAGCCATGAATTATATTCACCGATTTGCTACTAGATTAATGGCTGCTTTGAACCATCACTGGGAGCAAAATTACTGTCGTTCTTTAGGACCAATTCAGTCCTTGGACAAGTATCCAATCTACTCTCATGCCTCTGCAGAGATTTACAGGTCCAAGAATGGAAAATAACAAGATGTTTCATCTCAGCATATGGAAGGGTACTTGATTAATAAAATTGCAGATATCATTTTTTTTTTCAAACATTAAAAAGACCATGGAAGTACCACTGTTGCCTCTTAATGATGAATCCATCTGTACATTAATAAGCAGTGCAGAGCTAAGTACACGAAATAGTAGATGAAAGAGCATATCCAAATGGAAAACCAATGTGCCAGAAACATCTTTACACACTTCAAGGCAACTAGAGCTTCATTACATACTATCTATAGTCTATTAGGAGAATCCTTTTTATCTAATTTGTTCTGTATAGGTCATGCTCTCCAGTAAACAATGTTAATCATATCCATTGCCATGACTTCTGGTTCTATTCATCAAGCCAATATATGCACTGGATGCACTCAATGCAGTTAATGTAATCTTTACATAAGAAGAAAATATACCTATACGAATTTTCTCTTGGGATTTAATTTAGAGGGGAGTCAGGATTGGGGACAAGATAAGACGAAGACTTTTGTCCTCTTCCACATCAACCGACTAAAAGGTCACCAAAAAATCTTTTTTCAAATATATGATAGAAAAACAACTCTGTCCCACGGTAGCTCAAATTATATAGCATTCTTGATTGTAGATTATTGGAGGTTTTAATGAAGTACTCAAATCACCTTCCAACTCAAATTAATTTATTTAGAAAAGGAGTCCTGTTCAAAATAGCTCATTATATAAGAAGAAGGAGAAGTAGTAGTAGAAGAAGAAGAAGATGATGAGGAGGAGGAGGAGGCGGAGGAGTTTCATTGTTTCAATCCATAAAGAAGAATAAAAGCACAGCAATCGTCCACCATGAGTCATTTCTTGCATTGTCCTTCCAAGTGCATCACAAACTTCCCACCTCCATTTCCATTAGCCACCTCAAACCTTGCCTACCACGAATCTATTTACTCTCTCACCAACCAGCTAGAAATATCTATTGTGGAAGCTTCTAAAGAAGTTGTCTTTGATAGGTTCACGATCTTAACTCACAATGTTGGATTGGTAATTCACGAATTTACTGAGTTGTCTAAGATTGGTAACCATAGTAAAAGTGAAAGAAAACTTGAATAATGTAAGATAATTAGTAAAGTAATTTAACAGGAATCTAGTACCTATTTAAGTGTGACACCTTTAAAAAGTATAGTTCAGTGAAGAACATGAAAAAATTAGTTGAAGTTCCTGCCCATCAAGGTTTTATACCTAATATTCAAGAGACGAATTTTTCGAATCACAATACTTGTGTTTAAAACTATTAACACATGGCAAAGCATGTAGTTGAAGTTCCTGCCCTTCAAAAACTAGGATGGGATGATTCAATGGTCAACTAAGCAAACAAACATGAGACAACAAAATCTTGATCACAATCATGATCATCAATCTCATTTTTTAGGTGACAAATCTCTATAAATTTTGTCCCACGTGATTCTAACAGCCAATTTCAAGCATACGAACATCCATCATTCTACCAGGCCAAAGTTTTCATGCAGCAGAGAATATATTTGCTAAACCTTACAAACAATAATTCATAATATTTGAAAAAGGAATCCATAATGTCAAATTGGGCGTGTTTGGGATGTTGAAGCATGTTTAAGAAAGATAGGAGAAGACAAAGGAGAAGCATACTTCTGACAAGATAAGGCTAAGTAAAGCTGATGAACTGACCAGCCAAATGATGCTATACCCCCAAAAGGTACCATTACAACATCCAAAATACAGTTAAGCCAGACTACCTATTCTTTCTGCATCACCACTAAACCAATCTAAAGTGGCCAAAGACGTACATATGATTTTTACAATAGAATGTTTCCAAGCTTCTTTTTCAATTTATTTCCTTATACTAAGCTGCAGCAAAAAATTCAGCCAATGATGAACATAATCTCTTCAACTTCAGATTAATAAATTGGCCTAAAAGAATTCAATCTGGCACCATTCTTCAACTAATAATAAAGCAAATATCTGTATTCAACACTTCTTTTACTAGAAAATATCACATTCAACTCAATAACCAGAATCTCGCACTGCAAGAGATCTCCCACATAATTGCGACTTTCAAACACAATTGTTTCACCCAACTAGTAAATAGATTACCTTATCAAAATAACAAAAGAATGCATGCTTAAATTTTGGAAAGTAAGGGTAAAAGAGGCACAAAACTTTCTGGACTTACATAAGGGATTTTTGAAGCTTTATCATTCCATGCAGCTAAAAGTCCAAGTGTTGCAAAAAACCCCAACCCTCCAGCCCACCAAGCCAGCGCTTCATACTGAAAGAAACGAGAAAGATTATCCTCGTATCCAATTACTAATCCATCATCACAGGTTCACAAATTTCTACTCCCATAAAGAGCAGTCCTAAATTGCTTGATTATCCAAAAATTAAACAACAAATAACTCCAAGAACTTCCCAAGCATCATAAAATTTTCACCTTTCCGACAGTATCAGCAATTCGGTCAATGCAAGGTTCCGGAAATGGAGTCCCGTTGTCCCAAACCAATTCATCATTCACCGGCAGCTAAAAATCACAATGAGAGGAAAAGAAAAGAAAGAGATAAAGTAATTATATTCACTCCTTTCCCCTGTAGGTGCATGCCCCAGAAACATAAATCAGATTAAATATCAAAAAATGGGAAGAAAGGAAATTACGGGCTTGTCGGGGACGATGTGTTTGCCAACAGGGAGGCCCATTCCAGAGCGGAGGCGAAGCGAAGAGTCAACGGAACGGGAAACGACACCGCTGCCGCCCATAATACGCGACGCTACGTGGCTCAATCTGCCAGCCATTATCGCCGATTGGATTTCTCCGACTACACCAGTATTTATATTTTCGCTAGCTCTGAATACCTAAGATACCGGAAGTTTCAGAGGTGGGGCATTTACACAATCGATTTTTGACTGATAAACCAAACATCAGTGAAACGACATCGTTAACATTGGACAAGCACAGTAGGCACCATTGGTAGTATTAAAAAGAGTTTCAGTTCTTGTGAAATGGTTATGTTATTTGGCAATAACATGGATAATATCTATTTTTGAAGATCTCATACTGTATCATCCATTAATTCCATTTTGGTCCTTAGAAATTGGGCAAAACCTCAAAGTAGTTACTCAAATTCAAAACATATACTCTCTTCGTCCTAATAAAATTGATCTACTAACTATTTTGGATTGTCTTAAAAAATTTGACACTTTATTTAAAAGAAAAATTTTTACTATATAATTTATTATAAAATAATTAATATATCATATATATATATATTATTTTTATATACTTATATTTAATATATATTATGAAATTAATATATTTTTTATATTTATTATATTATATTTTATTATTATTATTTAATTTTTACTTTTGTATAAAATTTCGTGCCAAATCAAGTTAATTTTAATAGGATGGTGGAGTAATAAAAGTCCCTTAAACTAACACAATTGGTTCAATCCAATCCATTTGTTTCCTCTCGTCAACAAACTAACCACCAAAGCAACAAAAGACAAATAAATAGGATTGTTTTTTAATAACTTCTAAATTGTTGAGGGTATAATAATGCATTCAATATGAAAACCTAAACTCTATCGCTTTCTACATTTTTAAACCCATAAGGGAAGAGAAAAGAAGATAAAACATTAGTGAGAAGAGATCGGAATATGTATGTTGATTAAGTTTATAGATAAAAAAGGAGATGATTTCAGTATTTTTTTTTTAATTTATGAGTTAGACAAATAAAAGTAGTTATATATTGCTTATTAAATGTAAATCTAATTTTTGTTCTTCTATTTAAATTTAGATGTTCATTAGCTCTTTGATTTTTATTTTGGTAGCCACTTATACTGATCATGGGTTGATGTCATCCATGCCTCTCTGTATATCTAAATAGAAATATTTAGAGAGAAAATAATAGTTAATGATTCCTTAATTTTTCTCTCTTTTTCTACTCTTATTAAAACTCACAAATGGGAGAAATGATCTCCTTTTCCTCTCAAATTCTTTATATTTTCTCCAAAGTCTTTCGTCCAAATTATCGCTTAAAAGCACTCTTCTTGTGCCCTTCTTCCTTTTCCTTCCTCGTTTGCTCTCTTCTTCCCACGCCTCTACCATTTTCATTTCTCTTCCCCCAATCCAATACTAGAGTTGAGTATTTTAGACCTTGGCCAAAGATCTACACTATTACTAGAGGAAGAAATGAATGTCTTCTAATTGAAGGTTTCGAGAGTAGAAAGAAGAAGGTCAAATTATTAGAAAAAAAGGAGAAGAGGCCTTAAGGAGGGAGTAAAAGAGTTGGAGAAAGGGGGAAAAGGAGATGGGCCATTAGGGAAGAGAAAAAGATAGTTTGAGGATCGTTACAACCAATAATTTATAAGTTATGAAGATCTAAAAAGGATATAGAATAGGGTCTAGAATTTTTTATATGATGTTATTAGCCCTGAACTATTAGGAATTATTCAAAAAAGTCCTATTTTGGTTGAATTTGGATGCTTTAACTATTAGTTTGTTGATGGGACTAAATGGAAATATTGGACAAGATCATCTTTGTTTATTGGAAAACCATTTACAAGGCATCTTGGATTCAAGGGACTATTTAGAGATTTGCCAAATTTCTAAGGACCAAAATGGAATTAAATCCTATTCTCTCCTAGTAGTATTAAATCTTAATTTGATTTGGTTTTAGATGTTCCATAAGTTGTAGCAAAGGAAAAAAATCTTAGCATTGTATTATTTGAAAAATAGAAAATTTTGAAATAGTGTTTTCTATTTAATCTTCTAAATAATAAGTCAAAATTATTTTTAATAAAAGCATCTTCAAATTATATCACCAAAATTAGACAAATTATAATATATATATATATATATATATATATATATATATATTCTATATAATAGAAAAAGGAGTTTGGTGACACTGTTCATTTATCGTCAATGAGGGCATTTTTGTCTTTTACAATTTTGTTTGCCGGTGAGGTGCAGAGAAACCTCTGCTTTTTCCGATGTAAGCTTTGTTGCATTGATACAAACACAGACAAGTGTACTTTTATAGTCAGGTGGAATGCATGCGGAGTACCCAAAGCTGACATGTGAAGTGCATACGGAGGCTTATTCACGTAGCTCTATAGACCACACCTTTCTTCCCTCTGCCTCACCCATAGCTTTGATTCCAAAATCACTTGGACTGCAACTCTACAGCTTCCTCCTCCTCCACCCATTTTCTCTACCTTCTGTCCTCTATCAAACCCTATTCAGGCACTCCTTCTGGCCGCCTCCCCTTCCATCGTCCTCCTTTCCTCCTCCTTCTTAGCCTTCACCATGAATGGTGTAGTTTCGCCCTCGCCATCGGTATCACCGTCATCCTTAGTGGCGGCCTATTCTCACAACAACAGTGGTAATAGCCTCTGTCGGTTTTTCACCAGCTCACCCTCTTCGTGTAGTTCTATCTAATCAGATTATCTCTCTTTTTTTAGCATTCTTAGCTGTGAAGAGTGAAGGAAGAGGGGTTTAGAGAGAAGCAGAGAGGTTGAGATTTATATTGGCAAAGCTTGGATTGGCTTTTGAGAAGACTGGGACTTTTGGTGATTTGAGTCTACAATGTGATCATGGTTTCGATCGATGTTGTTGAACAGGTTCTTTCTGATCTGTTCTTTGATATGGCTTATTGGCTCGACTAAGATTTTCGAGATCTACTTTGTCTTTGAGTTGCAGATGGAGCCACAGAGGTATGTATCCGAGTATATTAGAAGGTTAGATAGTTGTACAAAGCGTGACTGTCCCCATGGTTGCTTGGATGCTCTCGACCTTTTTGTTCACCATCTGTTCTATGGATGCTCTGGACCTTCAGTTATTCTTAAACTAAAATGATTCTCATTCGCCTTGCTTCCTTTGTAGGCCACCACCTTTCTGGTTTTCTTTCTATTTCTGTAGAGATTTTTGGCCTCAAATATGCTTTTTCCTATAGAATGTGTGGGAACTTCTGTCATTTCCTAATATTAGTACCATAATTTATTTAGAACACTTAAGGGATGCCTTATTTCCTTTCCTTTAGATATTTTGGGTATCAAAACTGTTTTTTCCTGTAAGAGTTGCATAGAACTTTTGTCATTGCCTAACTTAGTGCTATAATTTATTTAACATAGTTAATTCACACAATGTTTAAATGCATTTTGAGATCTTGAAGTAAATAAGAATTTAAGCTAGCTTTATCTTTAGCAAATCATGCTCTTATTTACATTTTGGCACTATTGTTTTTTGCTAGGTGGAAGATCTACCGTCCACAGCACCAAGAGTGGGGCCATGGCGAAAGGTTGTATATTTCTCTTCTACAATTTGTAGCTTGTACTTTTTAGATATCATATAGAAAAGGTCATCCGATTATGGCATGTAATTTAAGTGTTTTCGACCCATTACTTGAAGCTTGCTTCTCTTTTCCTTCATATTTTAAAGGGGATAAGAGGTTGCTATCATGCCTAAGGAAGAAATGAGCTTCTGAGAATTATAAGATGGACTGTACTCATATATATCCAAATTGATGTGTGAAGATGATAAATGAGTGCCAATTTTCATATCATTGTTTCTCCCCTCCCTCCTTTAATATGCTATCATGTTGGGTTGTGGCTGAGTTTTATTCACGAGCATTTTGGTTTCCCTAAGAAGAGAAATGTCTTGTGTTATCTTCTTGAAAAATGTTCAACACAAATGGCATACTGTGGAAATTGGTTTTGGGGGGCCTCTTGTTGCATATCATGATTCTGAAGTCTAATTTTCACGTTTTATGTTGCAGATGCTGACATCAAAAGATGCCAATTTTATAGGATATACTTTCAAGAAATCTGATATCATAAAATCTATTGGAACTTCAGGTCTGTTGCTTCTCCACTATGACACCAATAGTTGGATTCTTTCTGCTGCATTATCTTCATGTCTTTTTTTTTTTTTTTTTTGGAGCCTTCTTGTTGAATTTAGCCCATGCATTGTTTTTTTTTTTTTTTAGGTGAAAAACCATGTATTTAAGTTAATTCTGGAAATTTTCTGGTAATTAGTTCTTTAAAATTTTGAACTTTACATAAGTTCAAGTAGCGTTGAAATAAAATTTAATCGTGAGAGATAGTTGTGTAGTGGCTATAGCATATATTTCTGCTCTGTCTTGTAAGTCTGTAATCAGGGCCTTTTTGGCTTTGGATTTTGAACGAAAAAGGATTATTATAATTTTTTTACATTATGATTTAATTCAATATTTCTCTCAAATTTCTTTAAAATTTTGAAATGTGAAGGCTTGGTTCTATACATTGAAAGAAATTTGCTTTCCCAGTTTGCACTTTGGAGATTTTAGTGTTAATCAATTTCCATTGTTTGGGTGCTTTTTGAGGTTAAGACTGTAGTTTCTTCAATTTATATGCGCCTATTATGATGATCTCCCTTATCTTTGGGCATAGTTTAGATAAAAAGGAAAAGTCTATATTTTGCAGGGGACCATAGAACTTAACATGTAAAGAGGGTAAATATCTATTTTGAAGTAAACCGTGGAGTCTAACATGTATTTGTCGATAGTATTCACTTTACTACTAAAGTGGTCCAGAAATGAATATTTGACTCAGCACTAAGTTATAATTTGAAAGACTTTATACAGAAATTAGAGTGTTTTGAGGCTCTAGGAAAAGAAAATACTTTGTGGGTAATTATCTGGCTGATCCGAGGTATTACAATGGAAAATTGGTCCATAGGGTGATCACTTTAGTTTTTCTATAGAACATATCTATAGAGTGGAGTGGGCTCATCAACAGGTCCACATTCAGATTCCTATATCTCAGGTTAACTCCAGTCCTGATTCGGGTGCTTTATCTACTATCTTCTATGTCTAAACTTTATTGTAAACTATTCAGCACCTAATCCTACATTTTTTATCTGGTGCTTTGTGTGCTTGAGTAAAAAAAAAAAAGGAAGAGGAGATGGAAAACACCTTTTACTTCAGCATGAGTTGTTGTCATGTCGTGGAATGTATGCATTTTTTGGACAGTTTGTGTGCAAAGAAACACGAGGTCTTGAAGGATGTGAGAAAGCTGTTGGTCAACTTGATTCCAAGTTAAAATTGTTGAATAGTTGAGGTGCTAGTTTGTTAATACTTTTCTCTGTGGATGGGGAAAAAAAGTCCTTGTAATTGTCATTCTTTAGTGGACTTGCGAGTGTCTATATTTTTATGTTTAGACAGACATGAGGCTTGTAAATGAGGGATACCTTTTTGCATTCTTCTAAAAGATCTAACTAGTCGAATAAAAAAAATCAAAAAGAAACTTTGTCTGTTTTTCTACTGTTTATTATTTTAAGGTGAATTAAAAGAATGAAACATTAACAAACCAATTACGGTATCTGGGTTTTAAGTTTTCGTTTCTACACTTGATTAGGAGGTAATGCTACCAAGTGGAGTCAAAGATTTATCCTATCAAGTTTTAGCTTGAACTTAGTCACTCCATCAAGTATCAAAGGTTAGGGTTGAACTCATCTCATTGATGTAGAACTTGTAATTGAGCTTGACAAAGCTGCCTGACTGGGGCATTTAGGTTTCCAAGATCCTTTTGTAGATGCCAACCTTAAATGTACATTTATATCATTTTTTAATATAGTGAGCTTGAGTACTGATTTTTTTTATATATAAGATATATCCTCACATCTAGGTTTTAAATATTTTCCTAAATTCTTAGACCTTTCCAAATTCTTAGATCTTTTAACAGCAGAATTTGAATGAAATAACTTCAAGGATAGAAACTTCAGATCTCTTTCCTAAGTCTTTAGTTAAATTGTTACCAATATATATTAGTGACCAGCTTATCTGCTGGGCTGGCCTGCATTTAGTTTTACTTGAAAGTTTATCAAGCTAACCGTATATGTATTTTTTGGGCATAAATGTGTAATGCAAATTATGGATCAAGCTCCTTGACTGCAAAAAATCTATCTTTTCTTCTTTTTATTCTGCCTTTTAGATCTTAGAATTTATTTTCTACTATGTTTTGTTTTACTTTGTTTTGTTTCTTTTCCCCTTTTATTGACAATCAGAAATTACTTTCAGTTACCACTTGTTCCCAAGCTACTATTTCTTTGAGCCTCTTATGTGAAAGGAAAGGATTTTTTGATATTGTACTAAGTGATGTGCATATGTCTGGCATGGATGGCTTTAAGCTTCTTGAACTTGTTGGGTTGGAAATGGACCTTCCTGTTATAAGTGAGTAATGCTTCTCCTGCCCAAGATTAATGAGATCATATACTTCAAAATTGAATTTTATCTTACTGAAGTTCTATTTTGCAGTGATGTCAGGGGATGACAGGACCAGCCTTATCATAAGGGGTATTAGACATGGGGCTTGCAATTATCTAATTAAGCCTATACAGACTGAAGAATTAAAGAATATCTGGCAACATGTTGTTTGGAAAAAATGTAATGGGACCAAAGATAATGAACATTCTGGTAGCTTGGAAGATAATGATCACCATAAACATGGAGGTGATGATGCTGAAAATGCTTCTCCTGTAAATGAAGGAGCGGATGCAATTCTTAAGACACAGAAAAAGAGGAAAGAAGCTAAGGAAGAAGAAGATGCTGAAAATGCTGAAATTGAAAATGATGACCCAACTACATCAAAGAAGCCTCGCGTGGTTTGGTCAGTTGAGCTCCATCAACAATTGGTTAGTGCCGTGAACCAACTAGGGATTGACAGTATGACTTTTGACTGTATCTCTGTCACAATGCATTTACTTTAGGCTTGATGATTTTGTTTTCTTTTCCTGCCTGATTCGGAGCTACATTTGTTAAGTATTGAATTTTGTCTTTTCATTTATGACTTTCAGATTTTAATATTTGAGATGATTTATTTTTGTTTAATATTTCGGAACCCTTTTCAGAGGCTGTCCTAAAGAGGATTCTGGAACTGATGAATGTTCCTGGTTTAACCAGGGAAAATGTGGCAAGCCATTTGCAAGTTTGAATTTGTTACTAGACCTTATTACTTCAATGGCAGTTTTTTGATCTGTTCTTTGTGTATATGTACTATTGTTTTACTTATGTTGAGCAGACATGGTAATTGTTGACTTGCGCATATTTCACGAACATTTTCCTATTGGCAAAGAAGTTTGAGTAATCATGGTTAAACTCCTTCGCTGTCTTGGAGAGGAAGGAAATTTAGAAGCAATAATTTCTACAATGGCTACTATAGTTAAGGTGTGAAGGTTCTCAAATAGCTTGTTCTTTATGATAGAAGTTTGAAATTTTCTTTCACTTTTGTGTGCATGAGTTGGGGGGAGAGATGCTCTTCATGATGGACAATGAAAGTTTGCTTTCACTTTTGCAACTCTTCTTGTTTTCGGGGTTTCCATTGGTGGAATTGGAGATTGGGTGAGAGAGAGGGATACATGATTGTTAATCTTTTAGATCTTTAAAATTGAAGCCTCACAGATTTTCTGGATCTGAACACCTAGGTTTGATAATTCCATTTTATATTCTAAACTGTGTGCATATTTTGTTATATTTCTATACTACTAATATGTTGAACTTTCAACCATTTCACATACAAGATTAAGTGGAATCTATATAATTTAGTTCAAATATTTCCTCCTAAAACAGTATAGCCGTCACTTGATGTTGTGTTTACATGCTAAAATTAAAGTTTGAATGTACTCCTGAAAGCTAATTAGCTCTTAAGCACCAAAGAAAAGGGACAATAAGGTACCTTGCCATCTATCTCCTTTTCTTTGATAAAACATGAAGGGAAATCGAAAACATCAGTGTGAACATCTTGTTAAAGTACCTCTTTAAAGTTCTAAAATTAGTAGCTTTTGTTTACGAAGCGGTGGATTCTTGAATTTGATTATCAATGTTAATTGCTTTATTGACATAAGAAGATGAGATTCTTGTATGTGGACTGTATGTTTGCTGTTACTTAAATATTTGAATAAATAAATAAAATCCTACAGAAGAAGAATAGTGTGGGATGTGTTATGTTATGCATTATGTACTGAAATAAACTATTGTTTCTTCTGGACTTCTACTCTGTTCTCACGTTTGTGTATGTTGCTACTTTGTGGTCTTAGTTTTGGTACTCTAAAATGTTGTGCTGAATTTTCTCCTTTTTTTGTTCATAAATCCTCCTTAAGGTGCTACAATACAGGTTTTTTCAACTCTGCAAAATAGTTCCCCTAAAACATATACCAAATATACTTTGTTGTCCCAAATTTATGCTTGAGACTGCCCTTCCCATTCCTATTTTGTAATTCGCTGCATTCAGTGTGCATTTCTCATGCTTGCAGTGTGAACTATATTCAAGCACCAATGAACTATTTTTCTCATGCTTGCAGTGTGGACCGTGGCAAAAACAGCTTAGAAACAATATGCCCCTCCATCGCAGCAACAGCAGAAGACGCAACTATTTTGACAAAAATATTTGATGAAACTAGGTGAAATTTTGTGGATGAGAGATTTTCATAACTTAATATTAAAAGTGTTGAAAATATTTAAACACATATCTTAATTTATAAAAGTATTGCTTCTATATTTTATTATAATATATTGTATTTTGTACCAATACTTTATTCCCGTAGGTACTCAAACTCGCGCCTTGCGCGAGACAATTTTTTATAGTGTATATATATATATATATATATATATATGTATATGTATGTATAAGTTATTGAGATGATTGTAATTTTGTCACTTAACATTTTTCAAGTACTGTAGTATTACCATGTGGTATAGACGTCCTTTACAAAACTTCCACTTTGAAATTTCAAAAGTCTAAGTAACTTTTAATTATTTAGGAATGTAAAAGATCAAGAATCATGTCTTTTCATTATTCCATCAGAGTTTAAAAACATAATTTTTAAGTGATGAAAAATTTTACATTTCAAAGTCATATACTAAATTGCATGGCATTTAGTGAGGATTTATAATTTAATTGATAGGAACACGTATATGAAGTACAACATTATTTAAATTATAAAAAAAATTATTCCAAGTGTTGCTCTGAATTTAGATTTAGTTGTACTTGGACAAGAACTAGATTGATATAAGTTTATTAAAATTTAATAAAATAATATTAAATGTGAGATAAATATAAGAATTAATTATTAATGAGAGAAAAAATATAATGTATTGTGATTATATGATAGTTTTTGAGTATATATATATATATATATATATATATATATTATTTTAAATGAAAATTTTGATTTAAATAGGAAAGAGTTGCTGTTCAAATGTAACCCTAGTATAATAGTAAAGAAGCATCGTTTAAAGTCCAAATTATAGTCGACTCACGGCCCCTCAAATCTCCAGATGCTTCTGCACCTCAAGAATGGCCGTAGCAGAGCTCCGGAGCTGCTGTGCTTCCCAGTCAGTCAACTCCACATTGGTCACACCCAGAACTCCGCTCCTTCCAAGCTGAGCAGGCAGGCTCAGAAAGACGTCTCCTCCGCGGATTCCATACAAACCCTGGGCAAGAACTGAGACAGGGTGAATCCTTCTCTGATCTCTGAGTATAGTTCGAGCCAAGTTAGCAACCGAGTAGCCGATTGCCCAGGAGGTGTAACCCTTGAGGCTAATAACTTCGTATGCACTTTGTACAACTTCCTTGCGTATCTTCTCCAGCGTTTCCTTCTCGTACACAATTTGCTGCCTGTCTAGAAAGCTCAGGACTGGAACTCCACCAACGTTTATGCTTGACCAGAGCGCCACTGAACTGTCCCCGTGCTCCCCAACTATGTATGCCTGTTGTATTTGTCATATTGAAATCAATTATCGGATAAGGAATCAACTAAAACAAACGCATCACTGGAAATTTACTATATAGAAGTGATCTTATTAAGATCAATATAAAATTCTTTTGCACGTTGCCCTGCTTTTTTCTTTTAGTTTGACTGTTTGAGCTCGATGTGAGATATCTTGGTGCACCATGATGCAGCTGCTTATGTGAAGCAAGAAAAGGGATCCAATCAGGGCAAATCGACTAGTTCAACAAGAAAATAGTGCTTCTTTACAAGTAAAATAAGGCACAGACTTGCAATCTGATAGGTCACATTGACTCAATGACACAAGGTGGGCAGCCGAGAAAATCGACTATTCTATTTGATAAGCTATCTACTTGCCCAATTAAAAATTATGTTTCTGTAGTTATTTAAAAAAATAAAATAATCAACCCAGGATACTCCCCCGGTTCACCATTGGCTGTCGTTGCCCCCAGAAAAAGGCGATAAAGGTTAAATATTTCTTCCAAAATGTCGGAGCAGAATCATCAGGCTGTGAAGCAAAATATATGCATAAAAGTAGCCAACGAGGTAAATGATAGTTAATGAACTTGCCTGGACGTCCTGGGCATTGACATCAAGATGATCTGCTAGCAAGGAGCGGAATCTTGACGAGTCCAAATTGGTACCTGACCCAATAACCCGATTTACGGCAAATCCAGACAGCTTCCATGCGACGTAGGTCAGCACATCAACGGGATTCGATACGATCATAAGTACACAATCCGGCGAGTACTTAGCCAGCGGTGGAATAATGGCCTTAAACAGAGTCAAGTTCCTCTGAATAAGATTCAGCCTGCTTTCACCAGCAATCTGCCTAGCACCCGCAGTGACAATGCAAAGATCGGAACCAGCAGTAATTACGTAGTCAACAGAAGCGTGGATTTTAGTCCTGGGGAGGAAGGCGGCGGCGTGTTGAAGATCAAGCATTTCGCCACGGAGCATGTCAGCCTTGGCATCGACGAGGGCAAGCTCATCAGCCAGGTCTTGGGTAAGGATAGTTTGAGCTATGGCCATGCCGACATTGCCGGTGCCGATGACAGAGACTTTGGTGTGGCGCTTGGTCAGTGAGGGAGGAGCGGCATTGTGAATAGGTTTGAAGAAAGCTTTGGATATGTCAAGACCTCCTGGGCCAAGAGATGAAGAAGACTCGCAGTTCTGCATGTTTGTGAGTGAAAATGTGATTTTTTTTCTCTTGTGTGTTTTGGATCGATGAAGATGGATGGGGAAGTTATCAGTTATATAACAGAGGTGGAGTGAAGGAAGGGACATTGCGAAGAAGAAAGGGGGAAGGAAGAAGAAGTCGGTTGTTTGGTTCTTTCAAATGTCAACGGCTGGGTGAAGACTTTTGGATACCATACCCTTGTTTAATAAAATTGAAATAATATTAAATTTTAAAAAATAAAGTTTGAAAATTTAATTTAAATATAAAAGTTAAATTAATCATAATTTATTTTTATATTTTATTTTATTATAATTTAAATTAAATATAAATAATTAAATAAATATTTAATATATTAAAATTTTAAATTTAAATTATTTTTATTTAAAATATAAAAAATAAAAATTATTATCAAATATAATTAATTAATTATTAATTATTATTATTTATTATTAAATATACTTAATAAAATAAAATATTTAATTAATTAATTGAATTACTAAATAGGTGGTCGAGGAGAACAAATGAGGTAGACGCTCGAGATTTTATCTCACACTCCAGAGTCCATATCATATCATGTAGCTAAAATAATCAAAGGTTCGGCATCCTATATTCCTTGATTGCCTAATTTGCCTTCATGAAAGCTTATACTCGATTTCGACTAAAATTAAGAATTTAGAAGTGGAGACAAATTATATAAATAAATATATTAAATAATAATATTATAATTTTTTAAAAAATTTAAAATAAAAAGTAAAATTCAAATAGACTCTTTTAAAAAAAAATCTAATTTATTAAGATAAAAATAAAATTTTTAAAAATTTTAATGACAAGTGCCACTCTTTATCTCCGTCTCTTAAACTTGATTATAATTATAAAAAAAAATTGAGCTCGTGTGATTAAGAATTGAGTATAAATTTATATTTGAATTCATTTTATTATTATTTGGCTGTTATGATATAAATTCATGTCTAAATAAATCCAAATAAGTTCTATTAACTTTAAATTTTAATTTAAAATAGTAATTTTTATATATAAAAATAGAAATAGTATGAACATTAAGAAAAAAAGATAATTAAACTATATAAAAAATTATTCATAATATTGTTTAATAATTGATATTTACAAATGAATTTGCATTCAATCATTAATAATTGAGTAATATTTTTGTATTCGAACTCATGTCAATACAAATTGCTGAGCACTCTCCACCACATGCCCAACCACAGAACCACAGGCAGCAATAGCACGTACTTTTTCTTTTTTCTTTTTTTGATAATTAATATTGTTTATTTATAAGAAGGAATATGTTACACGTATGGATATCAAAATCCTGATAACAGAAATACAACCCCACTACAAAATCTAAGATAAAAATAAATACACAAAAAATCTCTTTTAAACTACTTTCTCACCATTCACAAATATCAACGACCTGAACAAATCAAATTCAGTAAAAGACTCTGGACGTATCAACAGTTTTAAAAATCACCTGAGATATAGGTGAGAATGGAGGGAATGGCCCAAACTAATTGTTGGGTAAATGAAGAACAATAAATACAAGGAGAAGAACAAGCACGAATAAAAATACAAAGAATTCAGGTCAAGGAGAAGTAGATTTGGAGAAAAAAAGCCAAATTTTTTTTTTTTATATTTGATACTAAAAAGGAAGAAAAATCAACAAAACTAAAAGGAAAGAATGGATCTTTGGTCAAGATCGGAGTTTAGATCTGACCAAAGAGAGCCAAGCATAAAGATGAAAAGCGGAGTGCACGAGGAGAATACAACAAAACCTGTATAATAGCACGTACTTGCTAACCGTGACAAATCTGCATTATGAGATTTGCGATGCCGGTCTCATAATATCCTTTCTTTTTTTTTATTTATTTTATTGCTTTTAATATTTTTTATGAATATTTATATTATTAAAAATTAATCTAATGATAAAATATGAATAAATATACCCTGGTATACATCCATTATAATAATTTTTCTATAATAAAAAAATTATCAATTAATATATTTTAGATATAGGTGAAAATAGAATATGCCTAATAATTTCAGTCTCGCTAAAAGTCTTATCCGATTCTAGAAATAAGGTTGGAAAAAACAAAAGTCTATAAGAAGATAAGTCAATTTAATTATCTGGAATTTGTGGCCCAGGAAGGAGAAAAATACTGGAAGGAAATTATTAAAGGAAATGGGACCCGGAACGTGCCACAGAAAATAGGATGACCCGGGAAGAAACTACAGTAGGAATGGACTGGTTTTATTAGTCGTAAGAGTTAGTATAAGTAAACCTAAGACCATGGGCAGCTTTGGCATAGAAGACTGGAATTCTTATTACGAGATTTATCAAAACAATAAATGAATATAGACTTTCCACTTCATCGAAGAAGATGAAAGCGGGGATAAGTATTCCAGTCTTCGATGCCAAAGCTGCCCATGATTTATTATAAATGAGTACTTTTTTTCGTCTTCTTCTATCTATCTATTCTAATTAAGATTTTTATCTCAATTTATTTATTTCATTAATAAATTAAGACTATATTAATTATTATTTTTTCATAAATACACTTATTTAATATAATGAGTATTGTGTATTTATAGTGAGAAATTAAAATAAATTAAATATATTTGTAACACATAAAATTTTAAATTTTGATTATTCCTTAATAAAGAGAGTAATTTTTTGAAAATAAAATAGAAAATATTAATTAATTAATCAAAAAATTTTATTTTTCTTAAAACGTATAAATCGGTTAAAATGAATAAATAAAAAAAAGATGAATAGAATATTTTACTAAATAAATTTAAAAATATTTATAGAATTTATGGATGATATTTACTTCGTTTCATAATGTAAGTCGTTTTATATTTATACACCGGAATTAAAAGTTCATAAATTTTAAATAATTTTAAAACTAAAATTTCTAAAAATACCTCTAATTATATATTTTTTAACTTTGGTATTAGAGGTAACTTGGTCATAATTAGTGGAAAGAGAGAGATTGTAGGGAGGGGTAGAATTGAAAAAAAGTAATAAATTTTTATAGAACTTTGTAAAACGACATTATATTGTGAAACGGAGATAATATAATTTAATAATTCATAGTATTTATAAATTATATAATTCAATGTTTTCTAAAACTCATCAATAAAATGATTTAATGTTTTAACTTGATATATTCTTATATATTCAAATCATATTCTTATTTTTTAAAAATATTCTTCTATCTTTAAAACACTAAAAATATTTGAAAGATTGAAAAATAATTTAAAAAATATAATACAATTCATTCTTAAATTAAAACACTTTACAAGGGAGTACAAATGTTCGAAAGAAAGAAGAGCAACTCTTTTGAATACTTAGTTTTTTTTATTAAATTGAATCTGGGAGATAGTGTTGTCCATTGCTATTCCGTTTGCTCAAATGAGGGGCTTAAACTATCATCAAAAAGTATATGTCACGTGTTTTTGAGTCTTTTAAGATCTTAATTTCTTATTTTTATTTTTCTCTTGATCCTAACATTCTGAAGTCAACAATTTTGAAGATATAATAATTGCCGACTATTATAAAATTAGGGTAGTGCTAGAATAAAATCTATACACTACACATTAAGAAAATTCTAACTATTCTTTGCACAAAAATTTCTCTTCAAATTTCTCTCTTTCTTTCTCTCACAATTCTTTCTCTAATCTTTCTTTCACTAATCTTTCTTTCACAAAATGATGGTGTATTACAAGCTTAGAGAATAGCTCTATTTATAGAGCTCTAATTAGTGGAATACATCATGGCATACATCATCTTCAACTAATCTCAATTAATGGTGTCTCCACTAAATGGTGGACATCCAGAAAAATCTTCTCTAATAATTCACATAAATCCATAATTAGTGGAGCCTCCACTAATTAATGGAGATTTCAATAATTCATAACACTCCCCATTGGATGTCCATCCATATATAAAGAATATGCCTCATTAAAATCTTATTAGATAAAAACCCAGTGGGAAAAAAATCTAGTGAAGGAAAAAGAGTACATTATTCTATATATCTGTTTATTACTCCCCCTGATGAGATGATTCCTTTAAATCTTTAAACCGACGCATACCGATTTTATATCTCAACTTTTCAAATGTTGCAGTCGGTAAAGTCTTCGTGAAAATATCTGCGAGGTTGTCACATGACCGAATTTGTAGCACATCAATTTCACATTTCTTCTGGAGTTCATGAGTAAAGAAGAATTTTGGTGAAATATGTTTTGTCCGATCTCCTTTAATATATCCTCCTCGTAATTGAGTTATACAAGCTGCATTGTCTTCATAAAGAGGAGTTGGAATATATTTGATTGATGATAATCCACAACTTTCTCGGATATAATGAATCATGGATCTTAGCCATACACATTCTCGACTTGCTTCATGAATGGCTATAATTTCAGCATGATTTGAAGAAGTAGCTGCTATAGATTGTTTCGTAGAATGCCATGATATAGCAGTATTTCCACATGTAAATAGATAGCCCGTTTGAGAACGTGCTTTATGTGGATCAGATAAATAACCAGCATCTGCATAACCTATCAATGTTGGACTGGTTTTATTTGAATAAAATAATCCGAGATCAATTGTACCTTGGAGATATCGAAGGACTTGTTTAATTCCATTCCAATGTCGTCGTGTTGGTGAAGAACTAAATCTTGCTAATAAATTGACAGCAAAAGCAATATCGGGTCGTGTGTTATTAGCAAGATACATCAATGCACCAATTGCACTGAGATATGGTACTTCAGGACCAATGAGTTCTTCATCATTTTCTTGAGGTCGGAAAGGATCTTTATCCACATTTAATGATCGGACGATCATTGGAATACTCAATGGATGTGCTTTGTCCATATAAAATCTTTTTAGCACTTTTGCTGTATATGTTGATTGATGAATAAATGTTCCACTCTCCGGATGTTCAATTTGTAAACCAAGGCAAAATTTGGTTTTACCAAAATCCTTGATTTCGAATTCTCTTTTTAAATAATCAATTGTTTCTTGGAGCTCTTCGGAGTTCCAATAAGATTAATATCATCAACATATATAGCTAATATCACAAATTTAGAACCAGATTTCTTAAAAAAAACACATGGACATACCTGGTCATTTTTAAATCCCGCTTTCAATAAATATTCACTAAGACGTGTGAACTACATGCACCCAGATTACTTCAGGCCATATAATGATTTCTGCAACTTGATGGAGTAATTTTCACGAGGATAATGTTTATATGCTTGGGCATATGAAATCCTTCGAGGATTTTCATGTAAACATCATTTTCTAAATTTCCATACAAGTAAGCGAGTGACAACATCTAATAGGCGCATATCTATCTTTTCATGTACTGCCAAACTGATAAGATATCGGAGTGTAATAGCATCAACAACAGGAGAATAAGTTTCATCATAATCAATACCTGGTCTTTGTAAAAAACCTTGGGTTACTAATCGCGCTTTATATCTTACGATTTCACTCTTTTCATTGCGCTTTCGCACAAATATCCATTTGTAGCCAACAGGTTTTACACCTTCTGGTGTTCGGATCTGCAGTCCGAAAACTTCACGTTTTGTCGAGTGCATTTAACTCCGATTGAATCGCATCTTTCCATTGCAGCCAATCTTTTCTATGCCAACATTCATCAACTGATATTGGTTCAGGATCATCATTATCCTATGTAACATCAAGAGATATATTGTATGCAAATATATTATCAATAACAGTTTCTATCCGATTCCAACTTCTACCAGAAGTGGTATAATTGATAGAAATTTTAGTGTTACTTTCATCAACTTCTGGTTCTTTGTCATCAATTCTCTCTTGGTCTTTATCATTCTTTTCTTCAATATGATCTTCTAGATCATTTAATCCTCTTTTCTTTCGAAGATTTTTATCTTTAGAACCAAGAGGCCGGCCACGCTTCTGGCGTGTTTTTGACTCAAGTGACTATAGGTATAATATTTTGTTCTACTGGAACTTCAATTCGAATAAGAGCATTTATAGCTAGAATATGCAATTTTGTAACTCTTCTGGAGTCAACAAAAGTGTCTGGCATTTGATTTGCAATGCTTTGCAAATAAATTATCTTTTGAACTTCAAGTTCATATGCGCTTGTGCGCGGATCAAGATAATTTAATGATGTTGTCCAAGCAAGATCATTTTTATACTTGTTTTGGTTCTCCCCTAATTTAGGGAATAATGATTCATCAAAATGACAATCGACAAATCTTCGTTGTGAATACATCTCCGTCGGGGTTCAACATACACGATAATAGAGGGAGAATCATATCCAACGTATATCCCATTTCTTCTTTGAGGACCCATCTTTGTACGTTGGTTTGGTGCAATTGGAATATATACAAGACACCCAAAAATTCTTAAATGAGCAATATTTGGTTCGACCCAAAATCCAATTGCAAAGGAGAGAATTTATGATAACTAGTCTGGTCTTATACGTACAAGTGTTGTAGCATGTAGAATAGCATGTCCCCGAGCGAGATGTTGGGAGATTTGTTTTCATTAATAATGGTCTAGCAATTAATTGTAATCGTTTAATCAAAGATTCAACAAGACCATTTTGTGTGTGAACATGAGCTACGAGGATGTTCAACATTAATCCCAATTGACATGCAATATGCATCAAAAGCATGTGATGAAAATTCACCGACATTATCCAAACGGATATTTTTAATGTGATGGTCCGAAAATTGTGCTCGTAATTTAATTATTTGAGCAAGTAATCTCGCAAACGCCAGGTTGCGAGTAGATAATAAACATACATGTGACCATCGAGATGATGCATCAATTAAGACCATCAAATATTTGAACGGTCCACATGGTGGATCAATAGGTCCACAAATATCTCCGTGAATCCGTTCGAGAAATGTAGGACTTTCAACTCCTACTTTTACTGGTGATGGTTTAACAATTAATTTTCCTAGAGAACATGCAGTACATGCGAATTTTTCTGATGTTAATATCCTTTTTTTTTTAAATGATGACCATGTGTATTCTCAATGATTCTTCTCATCATGGTAGATCCCGGATGACCCAACTAGGTCATTCCAAATGCTAAAAGTAATAGGATCGAGTAAACTTCTGGTTTATTAGATGATGAATTTCAATTGTACGTATTTTTACAAAATATAGGCCAGTAGAAAAAGACGGCAATTTTTCTAATACAGATTTCTTACCCAAATGCATTTGAGTAATAAAAAGATGCTCAATCCCATTTTCCTCATTTGTTTCAACATGATACCCATTTCTGCGGATATCTTTAAAACTCAATAAATTTCTTCTGGATTTTGAGGAAAATAGTGCCTTATCAATAATAATTGTTGTTCTTTTAGGCAACAATATACTAGCTCTTCCGGAGCCCTCAATCACATTTGCACTACCGTTTATCATATAAATATTTATTTCTCCCATTTTGAGATCAGAAAAATATTTCTCATTTTTTAGTATGGTGTGTGTAGTTCCACTATCAATAATGCATATATCATCATTAACAACAGCCATATGTCTTCTGGCTTTGGTAACGACAGAAACTCGTGCTTAGTCTTCTGGCTTTTGTACCGGTAGAGACTCGTGCTGATAACGTGTTATAAAATTAGGGTAGTGTTAGAATAAAATCTACACACTACACACTAAGAAAATTCTAACTATTCTTTGCACAAAAATTTCTCTTCAAACTTCTCTCTTTCTTTCTCTCACAATTCTTTCTCTAATCTTTCTTTCACTAATCTTTCTTTCACAAAATGATGGTGTATTACAAGCTTAGAGAATAGCTCTATTTATAGAGCTCTAATTAGTGGAATACATCATGGCATACATCATCTTCAACTAATCTCAATTAATGGTGTCTCCACTAAATGGTGGACATCCATAAAAATCTTCTAATAATTCACATAAATCCATAATTAGTGGAGCCTCCACTAATTAATGGAGATTCCAATAATTCATAACACCCAACAAAATTTTTCATGGTCTCCACCCCCTACTCACGAAACAATCAAAGGGCTAGTACCGACCTTGCCAAGGTTTTTTCACTGCACAAGCAATGTCTTTGCAATTTTTATATTCTTTTGTCTAAATGTAAATATTTAATTTTATATTATAACTAAGATTGATCTCTTTTTTGGATTTGATTGGATTAAGATTTGTAGGTTGTCCTCTTTTATCTCTCCATCAATAGTATGCAAATTTGTTTGCGGAGTTGGTGGAGATTCAAATTTGTGTTACCCTCCCTCAAGTTGTAGCGGGGCTGGAGATACAACTTGGAGCTCAAATGAATAAGGGGCCTTGGCCAGAGACTTAGTGAAAATATTAGCAAGTTGGTCCACAAAGAAAACATGCCTAGTGATTAATTGGCTAAAAGCAACATGCTCACGAACTAAATAGTAGTCAAGCTCAATGTGTTTGCTACAAGTGTGGAAAACAAGATTAACAATTATGTATAAGGAACTGAGATTGTCACAGAATAGGAGCGGTGGTAGGTGTTGAAGAACTTGAAGATCTCGTAAAATGAAAGTGAGCCAAGTTAGCTCAGCAGTGATGTGAGCCATGGAGTGACATTCAACTTCCCTGCTTGATCGCGAGATGGTATTTTATTTCTTTGCACACCAAGAAATGAGATTGCAGTCAAGAAAAGTGTAGTACCCTATATTTGAACGCCATGTAGTAGGACAACTAACCCAATATGCATCAGAAAAAAGCAAATAGACCAAGTGTATAGTGAGATTTTAAATTCCAAACATAATATGATATTTCCTTTAACGTATCAAAGAATATGATAAACCATTTTTAAATTAGAGTGACAAGGTGTGTGCATGAATTGAAACACAAATTTGACACTAAAGGTTATATTAGGGCGTGTAAGAGCAAGATATTGAAGAGCTCTAACAAATGCGTAGAAATAAGAAAGATCAATAAGAGGACAATCATCCTTAATCAGGTAACTCGGCTTCATTTCCAAGGGAGTACTAATGGGCTTGTAATTGGTCATTTGTGCTCTTTCCAAAAAGAAAGAGCATAGTAAGTCTAGGAGATATGCAATCCAATTGCGGTGGAAATGATGTCCATGCCTAGAATTGAAGGTTTAAGGCAAAAATTATCAAAACGAAAGTATATTAGGAAAACGAAAATTTTACCTCTGTGATTAAATAGACCCTATTCGGACTGGTGTAGATATCTGTATAAGAATATTCGAGGCTAGTGGCTCACGTCCTTACAAACGTCTACTGCGTCTCATCCACGCGAAACTTTCGATCTTCCGAAATGGTGCCCGTAGCACAACCGGTGAAAGCTTGAAGTTTAGGTTTTGATCAACTTTTTTCAAAGTTCAAAAAATAGGTTTGGCTTCTGTGAATGTAAAATGAAATACGCAGAACTGTTTTCTTTTCTTACTTCTGTGAATTGAAAATTCAATCAATCACCTAAGCCTTCTGCTCCACTACAATTCATATTTCATTTACACACCCTGAGAGAGAATAATTTCTCTGCATGAAAACAAAAAGCGTCCATGATTTCTGTTATCTTTCACGCAGAACAATACGGGATCCATCCCGTGTTGTCTTTTTTTTAATTAATTAATTAATTAATTAATTAAATTAAAAATTAATTAATTTAAATTTTTTATAAATTTTATTTTACCATGATCTTATTCATTGGGTCAAATAAATTATTTATTCTTGGGCTTGAACACCATAAATAATAAATCTCAATTATTTATTTTTTGGGCTTTATTAAACAATCCAATAAATAATAACAAGCCCAAATAGACCAAATAAAATTTCATACTTTTTATCTAATTTTAGATTAATTGTCTAATTATTCAATCTGGACCTTGGGTTCTGAATAATTAATTAACCATTTAAATTAGATAAAATAAATACTCTCTCTCGAACCTTTTATTTTATTCTAGTCCAATAATAAATTAAACTAATAAAATAAAAATTCATAATTATCAAGACCAATTTCTTAACCCAAATCTTTCATGACTTAAAGGCTAATCTGGGGACTAAAAGACACATCCCATTGGCTATTAAAATGACCAAAATACCACTGTTATATAAATAGCTATATTTTGTATTTTAAATATTTCATAATATCACCATAAGAAAATATTGACCTCAAAGATAATGCAGCGTTAGCAAAATTTTTGACCTACAAGTGTAATGACTAAAATACCCCTCTACGTATCGTCGTGCAATTAGAGAGATGTTAGTACACTCTTCCTCTCTAATGGACATCTACCATCCTTAGACCTCTAGTCTAATGATCCATGACTCTTGAAATGTTTCTACTTTTTAAGGGAGTTATTCTAAAGTAAACATTTAAGTCATGTTTCCTAGGGCCCTGGATAATTAAATCATTTGAACAGTCACAAATGGTGATATAATGTAGAAGTTATCTTGTACAAGTCTATCTTAACTAATTAGTCACATATACCCAACATATAATTATATTGGTTCTACGAAAGAACCTCAACTATAGTATATCAAAGTATATACTTTTAGTTTCGTTAAACTACCAACTCATACTCAAGCGGTAGAGTATTAGTTTACGCTGTAGCAGTAATAGTTTGGGTTTTTTTTAAATAGTACTTTTAGAAACCACTATTACATATCATATTCTACGTATTCGAAGTAGATGACAATGTCCCTACATCATTCCCAATGAGTAGAATGTCTTCCACATATAGGATAAGAAAAATCACATTTATACATTCCAATTTCCTATACACGCATGGTTCATCCTCGTTTTGAATGAAACCGTAAGACTTTACAGTGTCGTCAAAACGAATGTTCTATATTCTAGATGTCTGTTTGAGTCCATAAATGGACTTCTTAAACTTGCAAACCATATGTTCTTGGCCTTTATTAATAAAACCTTCCGGTTGAGACATATAGATGTCTTCGTTAAGATGGCCATTAAGAAATGTCGTCTTAATATCCATTTGCCATATCTCATAGTCGTAATGACATGCAATGATAAGGAGGATACGGATGAACTTAAGCATGACTACCGGGGAAAAGATTTCATCATAATCGATTCCCTCTTTTTTAGTATACTCTTTTGCCACAAGCCTAGCTTTGAAGATTTCCACCTTCCCATTCGCTCCCATTTCCCTCTTGTATAGTCACTTACACCCAATGGATTCTATCCCTTCAGGTGAAGTTACAAGCTCCCAAACTTGATTGAAGTACATAGACTCAATCTCGGCTTTCATTACTTCATGCCATAGATCTGCATCGGCATCAGTAATAACTTCTTCGTATCTAGTGGGATCTTGTTCCTGATGATTAGAGACCAACTCGAAAGCCTCTCCTGTCCATCTTTCTGGACCTCTAGATATCCTCCCACTACGACGAAGTTCCATTTGAACAAGTTCTTGAGGCTGTGCCTCTTCTTGTCTACAATCGGGTCTAAAGAAGTTGATTCCAAAGATAACTTCTCATCGAGTTCCAACCTTGTTGAACCTTTAGTGAAAATACTTTGATCATCCTCCAAATATCTAGTATTAGTACTTACCATTACTTTCTGCTCTTTGGGATGATAAAAGAAACCTCATTTTGTTCCTTTTGGATACCCAATAAAGTAGCATAATTCTAATCTTGGTTCTAACTTGTCTCCCTTGATCAGTATATAAGCTGGACAGTCCCATATCTTGAGATGATTTAGACTTGGTTTACGCCCAGTCCACATCTCATAGAGTGTCCTAGGTATTGACTTGGAAAGCACCAAATTCAGAATGTATGCCGCTGTTTTCAAGACATATCCCCATATCCTGAGATGATTTAGACTTGGTTTACGCCCAGTCCACATCTCATAGAGTGTCCTAGGTATTGACTTGGAAAGCACCAAATTCAGAATGTATGCCGCTGTTTTCAAGACATATCCCCAAAAAGAGACTAGAAGAGTAGCATGAGACATCATGTTTCGGACCATTTCTATTAATGTCCTATTCCTTTTCTCAGCTACTCCATTCTGTTGGGGTGTACCCGACACAAAGAGTTGGGATACTATTCCATGATGTACCATGTAATCCTTAAACTCACCGAAGAGGTATTCTCCACCACGATTCGATCGTAAGGTTTTGATCAATTTTCCTATCCGACACTCCACTTCAGCCTTAAACTTTTTAAACTTGTCAAAAAAGTTAAACTTGCGCCTCATCAGGTAGACATAACCAAACCTTATACAATCATCCGTGAAAGTAATGAAGTATCCAAAGCCCCCTCTAGCTTGAGTAGATAAAGTACCCACACATCAGTATGAATAAGACCCAATATCTCATTGACTCTATTAGCCTTTTGGATAAATGACCTTTTGGTCATTTTTTTTATAAGGCAGGATTCACACTGAGGCCAACTTTCCAATCTTAATGAACCCAATGGCTCATCATAGATTAACCTCTGAATCCTAGTTGAGTTAATATGGCACAACCTTAGATGTCAAAGATATGAGTCATTAACATTGGCCTTTCTCTTCTTACTTAAAAGTTCAGATTAAGCGTTATTTATTTGATTGTTTGTAAGATTTAAAAAGAATAAATTTTCATACATGTGCCATGTACATAAAACTTCTCAATTTCTACTGATAGTAATACCAGAATGGAAAAAAATAGAACATCCATGATTTATCAGTTTTGCAACTGAAATCAAATTCTGTCTAAAACCAAATATATATAAAATATCCTTTAATACAACTATTTTATTACAATAAAAAATAAGATCCAACTCTTCCACTGCAAGGGCTTATACTCGTACTCTATTTTCTACTCGTAGTCTATGCTCGCCCTTCTAGAGTCTTCTTATCTTACTAAACCCCTGCAAGGAGTTACAGATATGATCAGTAGCACCAAAATCAACAATCCAAATGGAAGTTGATCTAACCATGGAAATAGACTCTAAATAGAGAACAATACCTGTAGGGTTTTTCTTGACCTGAAATTCTGGATACTCATTTTTCCAGTATCCCTTCTAACCGCATTTGAAGCATTTGCCTTTGGGCTTATTGGGTTGGTTCTTGGGCTGGCCCTGTGCATTTCCTTTCTTCTTCTTGAACTTCCTGGTCTTGGGCCCAGTTCTAGAAGAAAAAGTTCTCGCAATCATTGCCTTGGATTGTGGCTTCATAACCTTCTCCGCCCCCTGGAACTTTCTTTCATCAACTCACTTAAAGTCATGTTCAATTTGTTCATATTGTAGTTCAACTTGAATTGAGTAAAAGAACCCAGCAGAGATTCGAGAACCATGTCCACTTAGCTCTCGGGGTTAATAATAGCCCCTAAGACTTTCGTTTCCTCGAAAGTAGCAATCATTTTGAGCATATGCTCCCTGACTGATACTCCCTCAGCCATCGTAGTGTTTATGATAGACCTAAGAGCCTCCTGCCTTGTGGGTCGGCTCTTATCGGTGAACATCGTAGCTAATAATTGGCTAATATTGTATGTAGTAGTCATGTGCTCATGTTTTGACTGAAGTACATTAGACATAAAGGCCAAAATGTAGCATCGAGCCATTTCGTTGGCCTTCTTCCATGCTTTTTCAGTCTCACGCTCTTCCGTGATGGAACTCTCCCCAATAACATGGTAGGTTTCAAAGAGAACATACTTATACTCCTCAATAGTGAGTATTATGTCCAAATTCATTTTTCAATCCACATAGTTTGGTCCTGTTAGCTTATTCTCTTAGAGAATAACAGCCAAAGGACTAAAAGAACCTCCACCAACTATTTCTGAAATATCGAAAAAAAAATCAGTTTGTGAAAAAATAAAATAATTTGTGACTTTATTCTCATATTAAATTCGATAATAGTTAACCTTATCATTATTATCTTTAATATGATTAATTTGGCTCTTAGAAAAAACTTACATAGTTTCTTGGGAAGATTAACAGTTTTCTAAATTAAGTGTATTAACCACTACAAATTAATTTTCCTTCTAGGTAATGATCTAGAAGATAACTCCATTGTGGGATGACCGTTTCTTCTCATTTCCTATGGACATTCCCCGCACTATAACCTCCAACGTAGATTGACCGATTATAGCACGTGTCACAGGTTATTAATTACATCCATCTATTAGTTCTAAATCCTTGTGGTATCCCCATCCTTTATGGGTTCACTCCTAGGGTGACGCGAGGGGACCCACGATCTCTAATGAGGATCGTGATGAAAGCCATAGAGCCGTTGAAACCCCTCTCCCACTTAGTATTTTAAAGTAAAGGTTTTTCTTGAAAAATATATTTTGAAATTTTCAATTAAATTTTCTTTTAACTCAAAATAAAATATCTAAACACATAAAATTTCTATGTCAAGGTTTATACCCTTTGAGAAATTTTTTCATAAATTAATTTTATTTAAGTTAATAAACTTAATAATTTTAAAAACTTTTCAATATAATTTTCGAGAGATTTTGATTTCAAGTTTTTGACAAAAATAATTTCTCTTGATAAAATTCAATCAAAATGGTTTTTTATTTTAATTCACAAAAATATCTAAATTCAATATAATTTCTATGTCAAGGATAAAATCCTTTGAGAAAATATCCAAGAATTAATTTTTGTTCGAATTAAAATTAACCATTTGATTTAAAAAATATTTTTCTTGATCAAAAATACCTAAAAACTTTGGTCTATGAGAAAACGCTCACATAAGGTAAAAAGAAATAAGTATTCTAGAATTAAACACATTAATAGAATTAAACACATTAATTAATTAATAGTCTTATTTAATTTTACAATTTCTTTTATTATTAATTTTCATACAAAATATTTAAAGAATATTAACTATTGCAATAAAAATAACTTCGCTTAGTATGAGACCAAAAACTATTTTTTTAAAAAAAAATTTGGTCGGGTCCATGCACCCGCCACACTGGATCACGGCCCTGATCCAAGCGTGTGCCCACGACCCGCCCGCGACCCACCCCTTGCCTCGGTCAAAATTGTTGACCACGACAATCTCCAATTTGCAAATGCAAATTGAAGAATTGCTTTCTCGCGGAAGCCAAGGCTGAGGCTTCCGCGAGGAAGCCTTTCTCACCAAGATCAAGCCATGCAAGGCTTGGAGTTGCAGCTCGCGACTCCTCTCACATGAAGATGCAGCTTGGTGGCTTGGCAGCTCGGCTCATCTTCTCCAGAATGCACCTCTGCTTCCAAATTCTGGTTTTTCTTTCATTTTCACTCAAAAATTATCTAAACAACCACCTATGCTTTTAAAAAACACTGGGTTTACACGATATCTATAAAAGTAATCAAAATACATTATTCCTATACTTCTAAACTACCCATACCAATAAAAATGAAGGATCACATATTTTAACCAAAACAAGAAAACCAAAACAAATATTTTCTTGTTTTAGTTAAGCCTAACATGTTTCATACATTTGCCAAACCATAGCTCTGATACCAATTGAATGCTTAAAATGGCAAAAACTATCAAAACGAAAGCATATTAGAAAAATAAAAATTTTATTTCTGTGATTGAATGACCCTTTTCGGACTGGTGTAGATGTCTGTATAAGGATATTCGAGGCTAGTGGCTCACGTCCTTGCAAACGTCTACTACGTTTCATCCACACGAAACTTTCGATCTTCCGAAATAGTGCCTGTAGCACAACCGGTGAAAACTTGAAGTTTGGGTTTTGATCAACTTTTTCAAAGTTCGAAAAATAGGTTTGGCTTCTGTGAATGTAAAATGAAATACGTAGAGCTGTTTTCTTTCATTACTTCTGTGAATTGAAAGTTCAATCAATCACCTAAGCCCTCTGCTCCATTGCAATTCATATTGCATTTACACACCCTGAGAGAGAATAATTTCTCTTCATGAAAATAGAAAGCACCCATGCTTTCTGTTATCCTTCATGCAGAACAACACCGGATCCATCCCGTATTGTCTTTTTTTTAATTTAATAATTAATTAATTTAATAATTTTATAAATTTTATTTTACCTTGGTCTTATTCATTGGTCAGATAAATTATTTATTCTTGGCTTGAACACCCATAAATAATAAATCTCAATTATTTATTTTTTGAACTTTATTAAACAGTCCAATAAATAATAACAAGCCCAAATAGACTAAATAAAATTTCATACATTTTATCTAGTTCTAGATTAATTTTCTAATTATTCAATCTGGACATTGGGCCCTGAATAATTAATTAACCATTTAAACTAAATAAAATAAATACTCTTTCTCGAACCTTTTATTTTATTATAGTCTAATAATAAATTGGACTAATAAAATAAAAATTCATAATTATCAAGATCAATTTCTTAACCCAAATCTTTCATGACTTAAGGGCTAATCCAAGGACCAAAAGACACATCGCCTTAGCTACTAAAATGACCAAAATACCCCTACTACATAAATAGCTATATTTTGCATTTTAAATATTTTCTAAAATCATCATAAGGAAATATTGATCCCAAGGACAATGCTGCGTTAGCAAATTCTTCGATCTACAAGTGTAATGACTAAAATACCCCTCTACGCATCGCCGTGCAATTAGAGAGGAAGAATGTACTAATACCTCTCTAATAGACATCTACCATCCTTAGATCTCTAGTCCAATAATCCACAACTCTTGGAATGTTTTCACTTTTCAAGGGAGTTACTCTAAAGTAAACATCCAAGTCATGTTCCCTAGGGTTCTGGATAATTAGATCATTTAAACAGGCACAAGGGACGATATAACGTAGAAGTTATCTTGTACAAGTTTGTCTTAACTAACTAGTCACATATATCCAACATACAAGTATATTGGTTCTACGAAAGAACCTCAATTACAGTATATCAAAATATATGCTCCTAGTTTCGTCAGACTCCCAACTCATACTCAAGCGGTAGAGTATTAGTCCATATTGTAGCAGTAATAGTATGGGTTTCTTTTAAATAGTACTTTTAGAAACTACTATTACAAGTCCTTTTCTACGTATTCAAAATACGCTCATGCTATGAAGTAAGTGGACTACTCACTGGCTAAAGGTAAGTCATTCCCTATTTAAAATTCAATACACAATAACCTATACATGATGAGATTCTCATTCTCATCAATCAGTTAAGAACAAACATTTATGTGTTAAGTAACCCGTTATTCATACCTTACTATGAAAGACCACCATTCACATGGATCACTTACTTAAACGCAATGGGTCATTTTCAAAAATCGTATACAAAGAAAATATAAATTTACAAAAAAAAATTAGAGAATAAATTCATTTATTAATAAATTCGATAAGTATATCAGATAATCTAGTCTTGAGGGCATATATTCCAATAAGAATATAATGGATAGGGCTAAGATCTTTTATTGCAATATCTTGGGTGAGAACTGCAAGAAATTGAGTTAGTAAAGAAGAATGAAAACCAATAACCAACATATTATCAACATAAAGTAAAAGAATATAATGCCTTGTGGTGAATGATATATAAATAAAGAAGGATTGCCATGCTACATGAGAAATTAAATTGTAAAAGAAATGAATTGAAATGATCAAGCCATGCTCTAGGAGCCTGCTTAAGACTATAAAGGGCATGTTCAAGTTTGCACACATGGTCGGGTTTGGTAGGATTAATCATACCAGGAGGTTGAATCATGTAGATATTCTCAGCGATATAACCATGAAGGAAGGATTTTTAACATCCAATTGGTGGATTTCCCCACTACAAAAAAAAAAAAAAAAGAAATGACTTTAGAAAGTGTGGCGAATTGGTCCAAAACTGTGGCAAATACGTTTTCACCACAAATAGGCCACGGTTTTCATGGCGTGGGAGTTGCGCGGCCGTTGCAAAAAGTTCGCCACTGTTGTGTAACCGAGGGGAATTCTTTTTGTCACAAATTAACCACGGTTTTAAAACCATTGTAAATAAAGTGTGGTATTTGTCCATTAACTTTTCACCACAACTTTCTCAACCATTAATAATTGTGGGCAAATATTTTAATTTTTTGTCACAATTTTTTCAACATTTTCACAACTGTGACAAATATCATTTGTTACAATTAAGTTTCCATTGGAATTAAAACTTTTTATCATGGCTCTTTTCTAAATTGATGTAACCGTGGGCAATACCCATTTGCTATGGTTTCCTTACTATTGTAATTAAAACTTTTTGCATGGAATTCTCAACATCAGAAAAAATCATTTGTTACAATTTTATGATTTTTTTTTTAGTTGTTATATATTTATCTTTTTCACTACAAATGTAAATTCGTAGTACTATTGAATTTATCCTAATAACCTTATTTGAAATTATCCATCATAAATAAAAAACTATAGTGAAAATATTAAATTATTTGTCCATCTACTTTAACAAGATCATCTACTATACATATAGAACTACCGATATTAACAATCAATTATCATCCATTGACTGAACATTCAAAATATCATCTTCCAATAATAATAACTTAATATACACCAAAAAACTAAACGGAGTATGATAAGTAACATTAATCTAATCCTTGATATTAATTCAAAATAGTCCAAAACAAAACCACAATTCTAACCATGACATCCATCAGAAGTTATAAAAATTTATTGAGGACAAAAAATAATACCATAGTTAAATGAACATCCAACCACTTTGATCTTCATTCCTTCTGTCATTAAGAAAAAAAGGACAAGATTAATTCTCAATAAAACTCATAAAACCTATTTTTCATCCAGCATAAATTAAACTCATTACTCAACCCCATTAAAACAAATTGCAGAATACGAGTTGTTTCTAAGCAAGCACATACAAAGAGAAGCAAGATATCCTGAAGTGAGGTTAGAACATGGAAGAACGAAAATCCAGAATTCCAACTTCAATGGCAATTGAAGAACAAATAGTAATCAAATGTAACAAAAAATTTTATGCTGGCTCTAGTAATCTTATTTTACTCATGTAAAGTATATAAATCTTGTTGATTGTCTTTGAAAGTTAAGCCAGTGTTGTTGGCTACATAATCTGCAAGAAATTGTTTCTCGTGAAACCAAATTAAGTACATAAAATCCAACTTTCGAGTGGGGCAAAAATATACCTAGACCACTCTGAAAGTCATTTTCTTTTAAATGCCCAATACAAGTCAAAAAGTACAATCCAAATAGAGAACTCCATGAAGTATATATTCAACTTAATTTGGCACAGTTAAACATAATCAACACACTAGTTTAACTGAAAATCTTGTTCTTATTTAGGAAAAGATATAAAAGTTTAACTGTTAACCGACAAGTTTGCTATTGGTACCAAGGTAACAATGTAGCTATAAGCAACTAAGATCTATTAAGTTAAAGTGCAGTAGAAGTTTGACAAGTTTTGAGCTCCATAATAATGAAATTATTGTCATTTTTGTAAAAGGAAGAGAGATTCTAAATTCATCAGCAAAAATTCTAGAAATTAATCAAAATGAACAAGGAACTACAAAAATTGTAATATAGCCAAACCTGCATCAACATCTAAATTGTAGAAGACAAACCAATGACAAAAAACAAAAATTCTAATACAAAATTTATCATACCATGTCTAAGCATAAAATTACACAAGTGCATCAACATCTAAACCAGAGTCAATTTCATCTAATATAGCCAAGTCTGCACCCAGAACATCTAATGGATACAATATTCAATGCCAAACACCATTTGCATCCTTTTCACAGCACCATAAAAATTTAGAGATGGACTAATTATAATGAAACACCCCAACACATTACTACTTAGCATTTGGTAGAGTTGTTAAAGACTCAGCTAGGGATACAGAACAAGGATCAAGTTAAATTTAAGTGCAGAACCCTCTAAAATCAACTTCTATCCAGCATATCATTGAAATATCAAGCTTATGATCATAGCATAGCATAGCAGTAAATAGTGCATTTAGCATAGCAGTAATATTAAAATTAACATAGCAAGCATGCTCACAAATGTAATTACTATGTACTTGAGACAATTTGAGTTCCATAAAAAGAACAGCAAGTTAAATATCAGAATCCAACTAGCACTACTACTAGTTGCCCAATTATATACTAAAAATTTGTTCTTTCAAGTCCACCATCACAAATACTCTATGCTTCATAGGAGGAATTTCTTTGTTTATTTCTCTCCACTAATTAAGTTTAAATCTGAAACATTTACATTATAGCATAGACCAATTTGGAAAAAAAATGAAAAAAATGTAGGCAAATTATATGCTAAAATGTTATTTTAAAACAGAGCAATGAAACACAAAGTATAACGAAACATGTAACTTCAATGATACAAACAAGTACAAACCAAAGAAAAATGAGAAATTACTATCACATTACTATTTTTAACCACCTGCACTTAATGAAATTTTTCATAGCCCTGAATTTTACATCTTCTACAGTGTATCCTTATCAACATCAGTGAAATAGGTTCCACCACCAACCATCAATCTATAAAAATAAACCATAATCCCATGAGAATAATGAAAAACATAATCAAATACTTTTCCAATAGAATATATAGTTTGTAGACAACAAAACAACTTGCACCCCCTTAAAAGCAAGAAAGAAACCGAGCTGGCCATGCAGGAAAACCCAAATACCAAAGTAATAATCTTATTTTCCATATTAACTTTTATATGAAACAGTAAACTGCAAAATGAACACTCCATTCACAATTACATAGTTACAATCTATTACCATCACAGGTCATTGCACAACCAAAATTCAAGAATATTACTTAACTTGGGAACAAAAAGGAACACACCTAATTAAACAAACTATAATTGTCCCCAAACTCCATTCCTTTATATCAACCCTTCAATTCTCCAATCGAGACTAATATTCATCATATCCCAAAAATTGAACAGAAAAAAAAATTAGAATTCTCTATAATACAATTAAAACTAAAAGAAAGTACTAATATCGACAATTCAAAAGAGTAAAATAAAAGAATTTTACAGAGCAAAGTCCGCATTGAGAAGAAAATTCCATAGAGTCAGATACCTAAGAATCACCTCATATTCGAGACTCATTCTAGCCCATTGTCCAAGAAAGCTTCCAGAAGCCTAATCCTTGAAAAGCTTCAAGCTTTTGAGCTATGGCTCTGGCCCAAGCTGCGTCATCAATATCACCATGCAAAGCCCGAAGGTTGGCAACATGTGTGGTCAGAGAGTGGGAGAAGGAAAGCAGAGTATGGTAATGGGAAAATGAACAGGAAAATGAAAATGAGCAATGATGCTGAGGTTTTAGGGGTAGAGTTGTCCATCGGGATTTCGTCGGTAATCGTGACAGAAATTGATAGGGAGGATAAAAGGTCGAAAAGAAAATGGACAGAAGCTTTTGGTTACAGTGGCACCACGAAGGAAAGAAGATGGAGGCCAACGATTTATGGTTGTGGCATGGGAGAAAAAGGAAAGGGAAACAGAAACAGAATGGAAAAATAGAAAAAGAAAAATGTTTGTAACATGTGGTACTCATATCACTTTGTGTTTTTTAACAAATGAGAAATTTAAAAATAAATAAATAACTTAAATAATTAAAATACCCTTAAAACCCAAACTTTGTTATCCTCTTAACTCGAATGCTTAACGTGGCTACTAGACGGCCTTAAAGCGATCCAACGTTCCATCTACTTTTAGCTTAACTTTAAAGACCTATTTAACATCAATAACATGCATATTAGAAGCTCTAGGTACTAAGTGCCAAGTTTGATTTCAGTGCAAGGCATTAAGTTCTTCAAGCATAGTTGCCTTCCATCCAGGGTGGTGGAGTATGGCTTTAAGCGTTTTGGGTTCCTGAGGAATATCAGAGTGAGTAATGGTTTGGGCATTTTAGGATTAGGCTTAATTATCTCTACTTTTAATCTCATAACCATTGGATAAGAAGGTGGAATCAAGTAAGAAATGAGAATTGATTCTTTAAGTGCCATGGATAAAGGTTTAATAGTGTCTGTGCCTAAGATAGGTGATGTGTCGACCAATTCTGTGTTTATGTTAGGTGTAGATGAGTATAAGGGAGGACCAACATCCAGGCTTGGCACATCTAGTTTAGTACATACACTGTTTCGACTATTCATAAGCTAAGTTGAGATGACAACAATTCAGTTTGGGCTAAGGAGTTAGGAAGGGGTATTTGAGTAACATGTTCATGCGTTGAAAAACATCAATGTGGTCAGATGATGGATGATCAATCCAAATATTAAACTTAGAAATGGACAAGTTGGAAGGTGAAAGATAATGCATAGAGTGTGTTTGTTATTTGAAAAGAAAAATGTCCTCAACAAAAGCAACATATCTAGAGATAATGAATTTCTGAGAGGATGGATGATAGTACTTGTAACCTTTGTAATTATCACTATATTATGCAACAATACAAAGAATGGTTTTAGGATCAAAATTATTATTATTTTTTTTATGTCGCAAATGTATATAGCAACGAGATCCAAAGACATGCAAATAGAAATAGTTAGGATATTTTTGTGTGTATTTTGAAGTAAGGTGTTTCAAAATTAATAACAAAACTAGGCAAACGATTAATAAAAAATATTGTTGTCTGAAAATTTCAACCTAAAACTGTTTTGGCATGCCACTATGATAAAACATAGTTAGGCCAAGCTCTCTAATGATTCGATATTTCCATTCTACAGCTCCTATTTGTTCCGATGTGTGAGGACAGGAAATATGATGAACTATCCCTTCTTTTTGGAAATGAGACTTTAGAATGGAATTTACAAACTCACCACCTCCATCGTTATGGAAGACCTTGATTTTTATTTTTATTTTAATTGGATTGCCTAATTACCTAGCTTTCAAAAATTAAAAAGACATAAAAAAATCAAATTTGAGGCACAAATGAGTTATCCAAAAATATTTAGAATAATCTTCAACAAAACAAGCATAGTATTGGATTTTCCAAGAGGGAGTGTGGGGTTGGTCTCCAAAGATCACAATGAATCATATCAAATAGTTCAAAGCTAACAGATTTTAATGAACTAAAAGGAAATTTGCTTAATTTGCCTAATTGACAACTCTTACAAAGCGTATTTCTTTTATTAGAGCCAAAATTAGAGATAAGTCCCTTAGATTGGAGCCATTTAACAAAGAAGTCTTGTGGGTGTCTAAGTCGTTGGTAAACCTCTAGTGATGTAAAAGATAAATGTTTTGAAAAATTAGCTTAATGAGGTGGTAATAGCACGTATAGATCACTTTTTCTTTGGTTAGTCATCACCATATGCCCTGTCATTCTTTCCTTGATATAAAAATCTTTATTACTGAATTCACAATTTAAAGGAAATTGATTTATGAGTTTGCTTACCGAAAGTAAATTACAAGTCAAGTATGGTACTAATAAAATATCATGAAGAGAAATTTATTTTCGAGCATGTTTTATTAGTGTATCACCAACTGCTTTAATTGTAAGTGCATTATTATTACCAATTAGGACAGGACTTGAAGAAGAATGTAAATTTGACAAGATATTACAATTACCTATCATTTGATTAGATGCTTATGCATTAGTTGTCCATTCAATATCCTGAATTGAGCTGTTAAAGAGTTAGAGCAGCTAAAGCTTGTGAAACTTCCTTAGGTTGCACTAGTTTGTCCCTAGATCTTTCCCAACAAATATTAGCAACATGATCCTTCTTTGAGCAAATTTGACAAGCTTCATGTTGATACAGGTCACATTCAGGGGTGTCATACGATTCGATCAAGTTCCATCAAGAAGAAGAGGTCTAATATTGCAAGCATTAGTATTGTGCGGACTTGTATTTGTGGGTTGAAACCCATGACCTTTTAAAGAGAAGTTACTTATATTGATGCATTGTTGAGGTGGAGTGATGCGTTGTCCATAGAATGCTAGGTGTGATGGTTCTTGCACTATTATTCATTGCTCAAAGCCTTGAAGAAGTGACATTACCTCTGAGTAGGTGGTTATGGGAAGCTTGAGCATGCTGGTGGTGAATGACTTATAACGAGAGCCAAAGCCAGTCAACAGAGTAACAACTTTTTCTTTTTTAACAATTAAACTGCCAGTGGTAGTAAGACTATCACAGAGGCTTTTGAACTTACTGAAATGTTCAGTCAAAGAGGTGGTTGTGTCCTTTTTAGGATATAGTAATTACTGTCTGATAGTGAATTCTTGTTCTTGAGAATCTTGGGCATTTGCCATCCTAAAGTTGTTTGGAAGTTTGAAGACCAACCACGTACAAGTCCGGGTGATGCTTCTAAAAGGGTCCCGATGATCCATCACCACAGCATCTGGTTATATTTTTTCCATGTAGTATAGGTTGGATTTGGTTTTTTTTTTTTTTCTTTTTCTCTCTATAGTAGAGTCTGGTGTATACATTTTTAGTGCTTCACTTTCTCCTGTGAGGTGATTGTATAGATCTTACCTTTTGGCTAAGGCAATAACTTGCTCACACCATAAAAGATGATTTGTGGAGGTGAGGCAAAGAGTGACAAAATTAGCCACATTTAGAGAGATAGTTGCCATGGATATATTTGAGAAAAGAATAATCAACTTGCTCTAATACCAAGAAGAAATTTAGAAAAATAACTAACTTGTTTAAATTAGAGGATTGTGTAAATTGTATCTCGATCTCTATAACATCTAATGGCCTTTAGAGGTATTTGTTGGAGTACAAAAAAGGAAACATCCATCACTTACAATCTCTGAGTGATTGATGAAGATTCTAATCACTTACAATCAATAAGTAATTGATATGATCCTATCAGTACTAATCTAACACAATTACAATTGTTTAATTATAATCTTTGAGTAGTTAGTATGATCTTATTCTATTATACACAGTTCAAATCATGAAGATCATAATCAAAACCATCCAACTAGATTATAATCAGTGCAAATCAAGAACATTGTAATCATAATCAATTAACTAGAATCTATTGCAGATTTCCTAGGTGAATTATTGAATTGACAAAGTTGTAAATAACCTATTCCTCTTAGGCCTAACTGATCATTAGATTGATCTCTCTTTTGAATTTGATATGGTTAAGATTTACAGATTACCCTCCTTATCTCTCTATTAATGGTATGCAAATCTATTTGTTGAGTTGGTAGAGATTCATTATCTTTAATAATTTTTTCTATTAAAAAAATTTAACCATGACAATAAACCAGTTTGAAGATAATGATAAAAGGATTCATCTACTAATAAGAACAAAAGGAAACACTATACATTATACAATTGTAATCATTCTTATAGGAACTCACATTTTCCTCTATCAATTTTATCCCTATGTTTTTCCTCTTTAATCAAAAGAAAAGATAAAAAGAAGATATGTGTTTTTCTCTTAAGCAACCTTCTCTATAAATCATAATCCCAATATAATATTTTTTGAAAAAACTTCTTAAACTAATCTCCTTTCTCTTTCTTCAACACCTCAAACACACAATTATTGCCTCATCCTCTCCTCCAATCGAATAGTTCTCACATTTTCTTCCCAAATTAAGAAAAATACACTTTAGCCATGCCCTCCCCTCCCTCATTTCTAGAAGGTTTTCAAAATATCATTTAATTATGTAACAACAAATATTTGTACAACATTTAGTTACTTTGAATTGCAACAATTCAACCTTTTTTTTTTTTTTTTGGGAAAGGGGGGGAGGGGATATAACATGAAATGTTAGTTCACTTGGTGTAATTTATGTTTAAATGAATTTTGACTAGTTAATTACAGTTTTTGCTCAATTACATTCTATTTAAATAATTTTTACCCAAATTACAAGATTTTTTTTTAAAAAAAGAGAGGCATAAGTCTTCTTTGTTTTTCTCTTAAAACCATCCATCCCTTCTTATTTTGCATCACAATATAATTTCATATAACATTATTTTTAAATTTTAAAACTTAGAAATTTTTTAAATAACATACGGCTCAAATTTAAAACTTTTTTGTATGATAAGAAACAATTTTACCAACTAAACAACTAATTGACTACTTATTACATTATTGTCACTTTTTCGGATCCTATTTCGATTCTCAAGTTATGATTATCAAGAGATCTACCAATATGCAAGCTTTTTCATTGACAAATATAGGGAAAAGGGGGAGAAAAGAGGCAAAAGCTTCCCGTGGAATTTTTCTTTGGTGCAGAAGAGAGGCACTTGATGGGAAAAACCCATTCTACTCCTAGGATTATTGACTTTATGTCATGAATAAAATAATTTTTTTTAAATGTGATCCTCATTTTTAGTTATTTTTTAAAGAAGAATTAAAAATTTTAAATTTTTCTTGATATTATGACCTAAAACTTAGTACAAATCTTATATTTTGTACAAGAAAGCCTTAAAGTATTATTGAATTACCACGATTTTATTACAGAATGCATGCTACAAAGCAGTAAATGGAGGAAGGTGATGCCAACACTCGATTCTTTCATCTTACTAACATCATTCATCACAGGTACAATTACATTACCTCCTTGCTTTTCCCAGATAACTCATGGAAGACAGATTTATATAATATTGGCCAATCCTTTGAACAATATTATACCAATCTCTTTTCGTCTACCCATCCCCAGTTCCTTGATGATCTTAATCACTTAATCTCTCCTTTGGTCTTTGTAAATGATTTTGAGAATTTATGCTCAATTCCTTCTGCTAGTACTATCAAGCATACTATATTGTCGCTGATAAAGTTACAAAAGCAGTTCAACACTTTTTTTAACGTGGCCGTCTACTGAAAGCTTTCAATCATAGTTTTGTCTCTCTTATTCCTAAGAGTGAAAATGCACATAAGTTTGAACTTTCAACCTATTTCTCTTTGCAATTCGGTTTACAAGGTGATCACTGAAATTATTGGTGCTAGGCTAAGACTTTTTTTTTTATATATATAGAATTGTTTCTCCTTCTCAAGACGCTTTTATCCTGAATAGAAGTATTACTGAGAACATCAATATGGGTAATGAAATTATGCACCATTTGACATGGTTAAGGTGTATGATAAAGTAAAGTGGTCTCTTCTTCTTTACATTCTCCTTAAACATGGCTTCCCAATTAAATTTGTGAATCTCATAAGGGAGTGCATTTCCACCTCTTCGTTCTCTATTCTCATTAATAGATCTCCTTTTGGATTCTTCTCGCTTTCTTGTGGGTTCAGACAAGAAGATCCTATGTCCCCCAGTTTGTTTGTTATTTATTTTGAGCTTCTCTCTCGTGTTTGATCACTCAAGCTGAACTTAATAAGAGCGTTCATGATATCAAGGTTAGTAGGGAGAGTCTAGTTGTTTCTCACCTTATGTATGCTGATGATCTGACAATCTTTTGTAGAGCTGATTTGCAAGACGTTATGATTTTATTCAATATCTTGGATACTTATGCAATGTGGTCAGGACAATCTATGAATTTGGAGAAATCCATAATACATTTTGGTAGAAATGTGGAGGATGATGGAAACATCCATACCACCCTCAGAATGCAGGAATGCTCATATAACAGTAAGTGTTTGGGGGTCCCCTTTGTAAAGGTAATTCTAAAAAATAGGCTTTTGGAGATATTATAGACAAACTCAAAAGGAAGCTTGGAGGTTGGAAAACTAAACTTTTGTCCCTGGCTGATAGGGGTATTCTAATTCAATTAATTGTTCAATCTATCCCTTTACGTGTAGGGGTGTTCATTCGATTTTCTATTCGGTTTTTAGTTTTGAAATTCGATTTTTATTTTTTTTTTATAATTGAACCGAATCGAAATTTAAAAAAAAATTGATAAAACCGAATCGAAATTTGGTTCGGTGTTAAATCGAATTTGAATGCATCATTTAATAGATCCATTAATCTAATAGAAATTTAAGTTCAAATAAAAAAATTTAATATAAATTATAATTCAAATCTAATATAAAATATAATATAAATTAAAGTTCAAACATTTTAAATATTTGAGCCAAACATTTTAGTAAAAAATTATGATCACGGATGCAAATTGTAAAGATGAAGATTTTAAACTCAATTACTAATAGTTTTATTTTGGACAAAATCAAACTGAACTGAAATAATTAAAATCGAACATAAATTTTTTTTAAATATCATAATTTATAAAAATAAATAAATAATTAAAGAATAATATTTTAATATTAATTATATATTTAAAATTTTAAAAATATAATTTAGTTTTTCAATTTTTATTTTAAAAAATAAAAAATCAAACCAAATTTTTATGTAAACTCTAAAATCAAATTAAATTGAACCGAATTTCATTAAAATCGAATCGAAAATCAAAATTGAGACCAATTCGATTTGATTTTTCGAATCAAGTATAATGAACACCCCTATTTACGTGTAATGCATTGTTTCACACTGCCTCTTTCTTTGTGTAGTAAGATAGATGCACTTATTCAGGATTTTTGGTGGGGTTTTAAGGAAGGTGATAGTCGACATCTTTATTTAAAGTCTTGGGATTCTATCTGCAAGGCTAAGGCTATTGGTGGTCTAGGCTTTAGAAAATTCAAAGATGTCAATAAGGCTTTGGTCTCCAAACTTGGTTGGCATTTATACACTAGTCTCCACAAGCCTTGGGTGAAAATAATGATGTCCAAATACTTGAGGGGTAGGAAGTTACTTGATTTGGAAAAGTGCCCTTTAAATTCTTCCTGGGCTTGGAGTAGTATTTGGAGCATCAGGGATCTACTCCGCAAAGGTATTTGTTATAGGGTGGGATTGAACTCAATGGACAAGATTTGGGGGGGATTTGATCAGAATGGCCCCATTAGGGGCCATTCGTCCTCACATGGCCCCGTCGAGAGATGGAGGCCTGAAATGGCCTCGATGCATTCTTTGATAGCTTCCTAATTTAAATGAGGACACTATCGTCAAATGCGTCCTATTTACTGAGGACGCTATTCTTCAATGCGTCCTTATAAGTTAGGACGCATACACGGATTGCGTCCTAGACATTGTCCCTTACATTTTTAGTGATTATGTTATATAATTTATTATTCTTTACGTTAGAATAAATTGTCTGTATTAACTGTTGAAATTATATTAACTTTAAAAAATATTGCAAAAGTATGTGTAATTAATGGATAAATCAAAAAATGTGACAAACAATGTCAACTGCAGAATGAATTTTATTATCATTAAATAAATTTGTTACAATACAACTGAATGCAATCTAATTTATTCTCTAGGTTGAAAACTAGTGCTATTGCAATTTCGTCTGTTATGTCCCGTTTGATGGCAATTTCCACATCTTGGTGGAGGCCCTTCATTTCAATGGTCCATCTCTCCTCGAAAACGTGCAGTACGCCTCCGTCCCGGTCTATTACCTTTAAGGGCTAGTGCGCAGCCCTCCAACGAAAAGTCAGCATTACGCCATAAATTTTCGTTGTTGACTGGATAGAAGTAATTGTTGTAAGCCGCAATATATTTGTCCAAGGAGTAAATAGGTAGTACAAAATCAGAAGGTTGCCAGCCACGGTGTCGATAGACAGCGAATACATGCGTGCACGACAAGTAAAAAATATTCCATTTCGTGCAGCTGCAGTCTCGTGAAGACATTTTTACTGTATACATATTGTTTCCTTTTCCTCCAACTCTCGCGGGTGTCCTAACACTGAAAATTCCAACTCGTTCATTATATTGCACAACCTTATAACTTCTTGCCTTCTGCGAAGCTGCTTGGAATGTATTCCATATCAACGGAGGAAATGGCTTGTTACAGTATGTGGCCTCGGATCGATGCAGATTAAAATATTCGACAATCTTCGAGAATGTTGCATCGACAAGGGCTGTGATAGGTAATGCTCTTGTTTTTTTATAACACTATTTAACGATTTGGTTAAATTTGTCGTCATGTATCCGTATCGATTTTCCCCATCATGTGAAAGTGACCATTTTTTGGGCCAATACGCATCAACCAGTTGTACGCCTCCGATTTTATTCTCTTATTTCGTTCATTACAGATTCAAACTTAGATTTCTTCCTCTCTGTTCCGGCTTTGTACATGAGTCGCTTCAACTCAGTATTCTTGAACTGTTTGTTAAAATTGGCACGAATATGGCGTAGACAGTACCTGTGAACTCCCATTGGCTTCGCCCACTCAGCCTGTGTCCTCATAGCTGACAAGATTCTAGCGTGCCTATTAGACACAATACAAACATGTCTTTCGTGCACCACATGTCTTCGGAGAAGTCTAAGAAACCTTCCCCAACTCTCATTTAATTCAGCATCGACAACAGCAAAAGCTAGGGGAAAAACGTGATTATTAGCATCCCAAGTGCTTGCTATCAACATGACACTCTTATATGCCCCTCTTAAATGGGTTCCGTCGATTGAAATCACAGGATAACAATGCCTAAATCCATCGATCGATAGTTTGAAAGCCCAAAATACGAACTTGAAAATCTTTGTATCTCCGGCATTGATGTTGTGGTGTTTCCAATGTACAATTGTACCGGGATTTGAATCTTGTAATGCCAACATATACACTGGTAGTACTCTGAAAGTAGAGGACCATGTGCCTTATAAAAACTCAATAGCAGCCTTCCTAGAATACCATCCTTTTCTGTATGAACATCCAACCTGTAATTTATCGTGTACAACCCTTATTATGGTATTAACACTTGTCTCGGGGTTATCTTTGATAAGATGCAATATGTGTTGTGCAATAAATTTGGAGGACAAATTTCGATTGTTGTTGTTTATGACCCTTTGGAGACATGTGTGTTCGCCATTCCAGACCGAAATTTCCCATCGTCCAATACTTACTTTCTTAATGATTCGAACGTACCAAGCACATGGGTTTTGCTCAGTGTTATTCCTATAAGAGGCTGTCCAAATCGCACTCTTACTTTTAATAACAGTGAACTCGCAGCCCTTCTTAACGTGCCATAATCTCACAACATGCACTGCTTCTGACTTATCCCGAAACTGCATTTTATACCTTAACTCCCAATTTTCTACTGTCCATTCATCAACACGTAAGTCATCACCGGCATAGAAAATGTCACCTTTAGGTGCCCCCGAGCCTATATCCTGGAAACTGCTGTATGTATGCAAATTTCTTACCTAGACTGGTATCTGATGCACTGGTTCTGGTGGAGCATACATTGATGTGTGTTGAGGTAGCACGTCATCCTGGTCACTGTGGCTACTGCTACCGGTGTCACTGTGGCCAACGTCATCGATGTCGATTCCATATTCTCCTTCTGAGGCTGGTGGTCCGTCGATGTCAGATGTTGGTCCCAGTGAGTCCATGACTGCAGTCCCATTAATTATTGGTTGCTCATCTTCTTACATTGTTTCTGGCTTATTTACTGGATCAGTATTTGGGTGACTCTGTGGTTGTGGCAACTGATTTTGGACAGTTGTTATTTCCAACCCTTCTTGTTGGAGTAGCAAATCTGTGTAGGAAATGGTATGAGTCAGTTGTTCGGCGGGAAATGATGTTGACGGTATGGAAATGCCAATATCAACTTCAAGAACTGTTTGCACGTTGTGTGGTGCATCTAAAATGGGCTCTGTCTTTACATAGATATGTACTCCACCCTCTTTGAAAATGGAATGCAAAGTCCAAATGTTGTCCATATCGCTGTCATCTTGCAATGTAAGTAACCCCTACTGAACAAGGTCTCCATATACCCAAGGATATCTCATTGATATATCCAATGTAAATAACGTCCTATCAATCCGCATGTATGTATAGATTTTGTTGACAAGCATGCGGAATGATATTTTACACTGTAAGACTAGTCTCTTTCTACACGGGCCCGCAAAGATGACTGAACCGCCTGCTTCGTACGAGAGAAGGCAATCCCAGAAGAAGCCAATGGATAGTGGTGTTTCAAGTGACATAATGGTTGTACTTGGAAAAAAATACCTTCAAGTGACAGAACCACCTGTGAGAATGAAGTAGTTTGGCTTCGTCTCTGTCTGGTGTTTTTTTTTTTTTTTTTTTTGCATGAAAGCTTGAGAGGCTTCTCCGCCTGTGAGAATGAAGTGGTTCCGAGATTGCATGGAGCTAAATAGGCGCCTTAGAACACTATTTATGGATGCGTCCTTCATAAGGATGCAACTATGAATAGAGTCCTTCATAAGGACGCTATTATTAATAGCATCTTATGGTACAATGTCAATTTTGAACTACGCTCAAATCCCGGGTATCTTGTTCCAAAGCGAGAATCTTTTGTCGGTTGCAAATAGGACGCTAATAGTAGTAGCGTCCTACTTTATCGAGTCTGCAAAGTTCTCAGAATATTTTCAAAAAGGCTGTCATAGGACGCATGTGATGGCAGCATTCAACGTAATTTCGGAATCAACTAAAGATCTGTTCGACAAGGTGGCCGACCGCAGGCTTAGGACGCTATTCATAGTTGCGTCCTTAAGTAGGACGCTATTAAGAGTAGTGTCCTTGTTCTGCTAGCACAACCCATATTGTGCTTATAAAACGACTCTTGAAAATTTGGGACGCTATACTCGGCAAAAGCTTTCTAACTCTTGACAATCTATCTTTGACGCACGCGTTCTACGTCTCTCTGTCACTTCTTAAAACTATACGAGAGGCGTAAACGTGTGCGTTAAAGTTAGATTATCAAGACATACTTACAATATTACTCCGCTAATTATTATTTGGCATCCAGGGTGTTAGAAAATGGTAAGTATATTTATCTCCATTTGCAATAAATATATGTCTAGTAAGAAAATGATAAGTATATTACTCCTTGCAGAACATCTTGTAATTGCTAAATAAAGGTTTTTGGTATAATCATTGATTATTGCAAAATATCTCGTAAAGCTTTTATTTTCTAATTTTGAGTATGGTTATACTATACAAGCGGTTCCAAGCCAAAACTACGGCTGTATTGAAGAAGGATTCTAGGACGCTATCATGTATAGCGTCCTCCTTGCAGAACGCTGTACACGATAGCGTCCTGAAGACGGCTGCTCCAGAATCCACGTGCCATATTGTATACTTCATGGTTTCTTCTACATTCATAGTTACGTGCCGCATTGTTACGATTCTCATTATTGTGTACGATGGTTTCAAATAAACTAATTCCAATACAATTTGTATTTAATTACACTATAAAATCAATTATAACAAGTATGGATGCATGTTTTGAGTTAAATACTTAATTGTTAATATAGCTAATAACAAAATACAACTGGAGAGAGTGAAAATACATTTTTCCAAACCAAAAATAAAAAATAAAAAAAGTGAAAAACGAAGAATCAATTATATATAGAACAATAAGAAAGCATGCGGATTGAGTCTACATGCCGTATGGTCGGGGTCGGACAATACGTATGGGCCTCAGGTGTATGTCTGCTGCAGCATGTGCACCCTCGACGGGTACAGTGGGATCTTCCTGCTCTGACACTGTCGAATGATAATCTCTAGGTCGCCGCCGAAGCCACTGAACTCTAAGTCCTGGTCTGTCCTGGTCATCGACCACTGCGCTCGGTGGTATGGACTCTGTATGTGGAACATGTACAAACGCCTGCATGACTTGCCCCGGTCCCATATTAGATGCCTGCGTCGCTGTGTCGGGCATGTGCTCTGTAATACCATCCACCCCGTCTTTCGTCGACGGTGAAAGGCAAGTAGTGCTAAAGATTAAGGCATCCGGAGTCGCGCAGCTAGCTCCCCAGATGGTCCCACCTCGTACTCTCCAAATGGTCCCACCTCGAACTCCCCAGATGGTCCCGCATTAAACTCTCCAATCGGACCAGTTAGCAGCAGTACGGGATCTGGTGGAACCTCGGGTGCAACTGCTACAACTGGGGCTACACGGGCTTGCCTACCACCTCGACGCTGATCCGGAATGGCCCGACCCTCAACCCGTGCTCGAGGCCCTCTATTATCTGCCTGCTCTAGAATCGTGGGTACACCAACTTCTGGAACGGGACGCGTGCCATAACTAGTAAGATCAAACCCGGGCACGGTAAGAGAAAAAGTGCACATGTCCCTGATACGCTCGAAAGCTGCCCTCGAATATGAGTCAGCTGTAGCTAAAGCCTCCGTGGCAATGGATATAGCTTTGTAAAGCCTGTCTGACTGTAATAGCCATAAAAAAAAAAAAACTCATGTCATAATGAATCAAGTATGAATAATAAAACATTATCGAGAAAAAACACGTAATATTAAATAATATACTTACCATGACTGTGTGTCCCGAACCAGTCCCTTGGTAGCCGGCGACCTCACCTCCTGGTGGGGACGGATTATCAATCCGCTACCTAGTCCTCAGCCGATACCAAGATGGATAGTCCGGCTCCACCCCTATCCCGAGAGTGCCCTACACGACTGTCTGATGTCGCGAACCCCACAGTGCTATGAACGCTGAATGGTAATGAGACCAGTTGGTTGTGTGGTTCCCCCGAGTACCAATCGCGTGCAACTCAGCATCGTACTCACAACTCTGTGGAATGAGTTGTAACATGCCAAACTATCGAAACACACGGTCGGGGTAGTGGAACTCTACGACGTCCCAACATATGAGTAGAGTCCGTGATCGCCAGATGTCTGAACCCTCCATGTATCTCACTGGCATGAACTATAGGTCTATGACATCGTACGAGCACCAAATAAACTGACACAATTTGAAAACGTTTAATTGAAACACTAAAACGACAATATGAGTAATAAAAAATTTCTGTCAGAAAAATCTAAATACGTACGTGATGATCTTGCATCGCGTCTAACTGATCTTTGTATGTCACTAAAACGTGCGTCGGTGTCTGATATAGCCGTAGCCGCACGTTCCACCTCGCACCATACGGTGCAAGTGGAGGTCTATGACCTGGCTCAACCCTGTCAGTGCATAGGATAGGGATGTGCTCCCAAGCCCATAACTACACGATAAAATAATACAGGTTCATCAAATTTTATTACTATTTTGCTAGACTATAAAACATCTAAAGTAATTGGAAAAGAAAGAATAAAAGGAAAAATTTAACCTGAAGTAGAACTATAGGACTACAAATCTTCCTCGCAATAGGGTCAATTGCCTCACAGAGGCATCTATACATCTACGCTAGAGCCGCACCACCCCAGCTAAGCTGACCGCAATAATGTAAATTCGCAAGGAAGGGTAGAAAACGAAGGGGCAGTAGATGACCTGATTTGTCAGATATAATCATACTACCAATAAGAAGAAAAATGAATCCACGTGCCCTCTACTGCACCACTGCATCAGAAGCATCATCTGGAAGAGGGAGTGACAAATGCGCCTCAAGGGCCGACTTCTCCAGCCTGTTACCCCTGAACTGGGTAGTCAGAGGTCGAAAGCCAAGAAGCGTATGTATCAAATCCATCCACGCTATCCGAGGGCGCCCGTAAACCTCTCCAATGATCGAGTTACCGTCAACTCTAAGTCTCCACAAAATCGCAACATCCCCTAAAGTGACGGTGGCTCCTCTGTAGAGGAGGTATGTGTCTCAGGACGCCACCTCTCAACTAATGCAGTCACAAGGGCATGGTCTACATGAAGATGCCCAACTCTACAGACTCTCCCGGAAACCAGCCAAATCGATATAATCCATTACTCAATGAGATAATGGAAATAGCTCCCAAAAACAAGAATCGCAACGTCTAAAGGTTAATGGTATCTCACAGCTCTCAGAATGTCGTGTCCAAATCAATGAAAATCGATGCATATCCTGCCTAGATATCAAGCCCTCGTAAATAGGTCTGGAGACAGTATCGCCACGTACTAGATCCATCCTAAAGGATATTGTGAGATGTCAATTTCTTTTAATGAATACAAGTATTAGTACGAATTTCCTACATCCAATCACTAATTGTTTTAATTAAATACCATAACACACGAATTAAATAATACAAGTATTCTTATCTAGTTTTATTAATAATAATAATAATAATAATAATAATAATAATAATAATAATAATAATAATGTATTTAAACAATAAAATTAAAAAAATAGTTTATAAAAAAAATAATCGTATATTCTTATCTAATTTTAATAATAATAATAATTGTATATTAAAAATAATAATAATACTAATACTAATACTAATAATAATAATAATAGTAATAGTAATATATTAAATAATAAATAATAATAGTGTATTAAAAAATAATAAATAATAACAGTAATATTAATATATTAAAAATAAATAATAATAGTATATTAAAAAAGAAAAATAAAAAATAATAGTGTATTAAAAATAAAAATAAAAATAATACTAATAATAACAGTATATTAAAAATAATAATAATATTAATACTAATAATAATAACACTAATATTAATATATTAAATAATAAATAATAATAGTATATTAAAAAATAAAAATAAAAAATAATAATACTAATAATAATATATTAAAAATAATACTAATAATAATAATAAAAGTAATATTAATATATTAAATAATAAATAATAATAGTATATTAAAAATAAAAATAATAATACTAATAATACTAATAATAATAGTATATTAAAAATAATAATAATAATAATAATAATAATAATAATAGGAATATTAATATATTAAATGATAAATAATAAATAATAATAGTATATTAAAAAATAAATTAATAATAATAAGAATTCGCACAAAATAATTTATTCCCAACTTACAAAAGAAGACGCCAATAAGATTATCCATAATGCAATTTTCTTTTACTTCCTATATTCCAAATCCTTCCATCAGAATAGAAAGCTATAAACATATTTATACAATCAGAGTACTATACAAAAAGGTAACAGAAACCTCTAATGGACAAAAAAAAAACAAATATAAGATATATTCCCAAATCCTAAATGGTGATTTATGATATATAAAAAATAAAAATCAATGCAACAAAATACATACATTATACTCAGAAATTATATCAACTAATCAAAAAATAAAGACCAAGAAGCATGACATACCTCGAAATCAGACAAAATGCCGTGCACAGGACGCGCCGCCGTGGAGAATACTGCTACCGTCGCCGGTGGAGGAGACTGTTCGCTCCGGCGGGAAGAATAATGCTATGGTCGCCGGAGCAGAAGGTCTGATGTCGCCGGAGCAGCTTAGCCGGACGTTGGCCGAATAAGGTTGATGATGTCGCGGAGGAAGTGCAGCGAAAGTGAAAGTGAAAGCCGGCGTTCGAAGTGCAGCGAAATGAAAAATTGTAGAGGCGCGGCGCGGTGAAGAAGACGAGTGGGTAGGACGCAATCCGTGTATGCGTTCTAACTTATAAGGACGCATTGAAGAATAGTGTCCTCAGTAAAATAAGACGCATTCGACGATAGGGTCCTCATTTAAATTAGGACGCTATCATAGAATGCGTTAATGCCATTTCAGGCCTCCATCTCCCGACGGGACCACGTGAGAACGAATGGCCCCTATTAGGGCCATTCTGATCAAATCCCCAGATTTGGGAGGATCCTTGGGTGCTGGGACTGCCTAATTATAGACCCCTAGTAGTACAAAATGGAGTGGAATTTGTTTTCCTTGTTAGGGATCTTATTGGTCAGGATGAAGTGTTGGAAATATGATGTGATTCACAGACTTTTCCTTCTGGATGTTTCTAGGGAAATACTCAAAATCAAAATTCCCCTCTTTGAGGAACATGACTTTTTGGTTTGGATTCTGGGAGATTTTTTATTAAGCCTGCTTATAGATTACAAAGTCAAGGAAATTTCTTGACTTGGGATACAAGTTCTAATGGTTTATGGAGAGCATTTGGGGTTCTAATTTGCATAACCACCATAAACATTTCATTTGGAAACTCCTGGTCGGTATCTTGCCTACTCATTCTAGATTATCATCCATATTCCCTTTGTCTGAAGTTTTGTATGTAATTTGCAGCATGCATTCTGAGACAATGCAACATCTTTTCTTACAATGTCCCCTAATAACAATGTTATGGCTGAATTCAAAATGGCAGATTCACTTGGAGGACCTTTAAAGATTGGAGTTTAGAGGGCTGGATAGCCATGTTGATGAACTCCAAAAATGTGTTCCCCCTAAACATTATTGAGGAAAATGAGCTTCTGAATTTTGCTATTATAGTTATAGCTATGGAGAAAACGCAGCAATTTAGAAACACACTTGGATGGGGAGGCAAAGTGGAGTCTTGGGAGGATTTGTCTTTCAATTTTAATAATTTGGCCAAAGCATATTGGGATGCAAATGTGAGAAAAAGATTAAAGAAAGTCTCTGCGCCACATCCTCAAACATGGCAGGCTCCTCCTACTAATTGGATCGAGGCTAATTTTGATTCAGCATTTTCTGACGGAGTACTAGTGGAGCAGTTCTGTTTGGGAACGACAAAGGTGAGATTCTCAAAGCTATTGCTGACGAATGGACGGCCAAAGCGGTGTTAGATGCTGTGAGTCACATCCTTCATCGTTGGTGACTAGGAGGGGATGCCGAATAATATTGAGAGGCGAGATTCAATATATTATTATTCGTAAAAAATTTTAAAAAATAAGAAATTAAATATATAATAATTTATAATTTATAATGTAATATTATTATTAATAAAAATTTTTAAAAAATTAGGTGACATTGGAACTTTATACACACTCCTAGAATTTTTAATTTGCTTGGTCTAAATCGTTAGAATTTTTTGGGGACATTCCCCCCACCCAAATCCCTCCTGTTATACTATGTGATCCCGGAGGAACCGGTAGGGGAACACTGGACGAGAAATCTGTAATGGTTTGGAAGATGTGCAAGGCTAGTTATCACTCAGCCAATAAAAAAAAAAAAAAAAACCAGTAAAATTTAGTCAAATTGTTGCATTAGTATCACCAAAATTAGACAAATTATAATGCACTTATAGTGGTAGACGAAACAAACATCTTGAAAACAACAAATTATAGTCGACTCGCGGCCTCTCAAATTTCCAAATGCTTCTGCACCTCAAGAATGGCCGTAGCAGAGCTCTGCAGCTGATGTGCTTCCCAATCAGTCAACTCCACATTGGTCACGCCCAGAACTCCGCTCCTTCCAAGCTGAGCAGGCAGGCTCAAAAAGACATCTCCTCCGTGGATTCCATACAAACCCTTTGCAAGAACTGAGACAGGGTGAATCCTTCTCTGATCTCTGAGTATAGTTCGAGCCAAGTTAGCAACCGAGTAGCCGATTGCCCAAGAGGTGTAACCCTTGAGACTAATAACTTCGTATGCACTTTGTACAACTTCCTTGCGTATCTTCTCCAGTGTTTCCTTCTCGTACACAATTTGCTGCCTGTCTAGAAAGCTCAGGACCGGAACTCCACCAACGTTTATGCTTGACCAGAGCGCCACCGAACTGTCACCGTGCTCCCCAACAATGTATGCCTGTGTATTTGTCATATTGAAATCAATAAACGGATAAGGAATCAACTAAAACAAACGCATCACTGGAAATTTACGATATAGACGTGATCTAACTAAGATCAATATAAAAATCTTTTGAACATTGCCCTAGTTTGACTGCTTGGGCTCGATGTGAGATATCACCAAGAAGCAACAATGCGGAAAAAGTTACCATCAACAGATTCAACATACCACAACTTTCAACTTCCATCACAAATTGAACAAGTGATATTAAAGAGAAATTGGATTCTTAAATCAGCTCCTTATGTGAAGCAAGAAAAGGGATCCAATCAGGGCAAATCGACTAAGAAAAAATACTACTTCTTTACAGGTAAAATAAGGCACGTACTTGCAGTCTGATAGGTCACATTGACTCAATGACAGAAGGTGCGAGGCCAAGAAAATGTAGTATTCCATTTGATAAGCTATGGTGTCATGGTAGATTACAGGTTTCTGCCACTTGCCCAATTCAAAATTTTGTTGGTGTACTGATTAATAAAATAAAATAATCAACCCAGGACACTCCCCCGGTTCCCCCACCGGTTGTCGTTGCCCCCCAGAAAAAAGCGATAAAGGTTAAATATTTCTTCCAAAATATCGGAGCAGAATCATCAGACTGTGAAGCAAAATATATGCATAAAAGTAGCCAACGAAGGAAATGATAATTAACTATGAACTTGCCTGGACGTCTTGGGCATTGACATCAAGATGATCCGCTAGCAAGAAGCGGAATCTTGACGAGTCCAAGTTGGTGCCTGACCCAATAACTCGATTCGCGGGAAACCCAGACAGCTTCCATGCGACGTAGGTCAGCACATCAACGGGATTCGACACAATCATAAGTATACAATCCGGCGAGTACTTAGCCAGCGGAGGAATAATGGCCCTAAACAAAGTCAAGTTCCTCTGAATAAGATTCAGCCTACTTTCACCAGCAATCTGCCTAGCACCCGCGGTGACAATGCAAAGATCAGAACCAGCAGTAATAGCGTAGTCAACAGAAGCGTGGATTTTAGTCCTGGGGAGGAAGGCGGCGGCGTGTTGAAGATCAAGCATTTCGCCACGGAGTTTGTCAGCCTTCGCATCAACGAGGGCAAGCTCATCAGCCAGGTCTTGGGTAAGGATAGTTTGAGCTATGGCCATGCCGACGTTCCCGGTGCCGATGACAGAGACTTTGGTGTGGCGCTTGGTGGGTGAGGGAGGAGCGGCATTGTGAATAGGTTTGAAGAAAGCCTTGGATATGTCAAGACCTCCTGGGCCAAGAGATGAAGTGGACTCGCTCTTCTGCATGTTTATGTGTGAAAATCGGTTGTTTATTCTCTGTGTGCTTTGGATCGATGAAGATGGATGGGAAGTTTTATAACAGAGGTGGAGTGGAGGAGGGGACAAACTGGGGAAGAAATGAGGGAGGAAAAGGAAGTCGGTGTTTGGTTCTTTCCCCGGTCAACGGCTGGGTGAGGACTTTTTAACACAAAGACTTGGAGAAGGGACCAATGAGGTACGGCGCCCGATAATTTATCTCACGCCCCAGTTTTCATTAATAATATAAATAAAGACATTTTGTACTCTTTTTATTTTAAAATATTTATTTATAAAAATTTTTATACACAGATTAAGAGTGTTAAAAATAATATAAAAATTTATATAAAATTTTTATTCTACTCATATTAAAAATATGATAGTTATTAATTGATAAAAATTTCCAAAAAGTAAAAAGAAATAAAAGTTTTGAAAAATTATACAGTTGATTTAGAATAAATAAGGATAAAATGAAAATAAATTAATCATTAATTCTAAAAATATATACATAAACAAATATTTTGAAACAAAATAAAAAAATTTTGTGAATAAGTATTTTGAAACGAAAAGAATATTTTTCTTTTTAGAAATAAAATGTTATCCTAACTACTTTAATGCGCATGCATTATATATGTTTTGATACACGTGAATTGCATAAATTCGTTATACACGCTTCAAGACATATACATTGTGAAGATTGGTTATACGCGCATACAATAACTTTTAATTTGATTCAACTATATCCATGTGTTAAAAAAACACCTAATTTTATTGAATTCAACTATTTCTACAAGACTCTATCATGTATCAATGTCACGTCTTGTGTCCGTGAATCCGAGAGCGATATGGTGTGGTAGCACTTATGGTCAATTATTTGACCGCCATTCTTGTTAGGCCAAAATGAATATCCTAAATTAAAAATGGGTATTTAGATCAATCCTTATATTCCATTCATACTTCTCATCCCAATTTCATATGGGATTGGGGTATCACATTCACCCCTCATTTAGGCCTAAGAGTCCTCACTGAGCCCATACTTTAAGGGTCAAACTCAAAACTAACCAGACGACATGGAATTCTATAAGTAGCTCCAACTGCACACGCACTTAGTTTTCATACCGGAGACTGGTTACTTTCCCTGATACCAAATGTCACGTCCCATGTTTGTAAATTCGGGAGCGCGACTATGGGTCTGACAGCACTCACGGTCAACTATTTGACAACCATCCTCGTTGGACTAAAATGGATATTCCAAATTGACAATAGATACTTAAATCCATCATTATATACCATTCAAACGTCTCATCTCAATCCGATGTTGCTCTTTTGTTTCTATTTCTTTTAATATTTTTTACGAGTATCTATATTATAACAAATTAATCGTATAATAAAACACAAATAAACATACCCTTTTTGTATTACATCAAACCTAATAATTTTTGTATAATAAAAAGAATTTTATCAATTAATATAATTTTAAATACAAGTAAAAATAGAACCCGAATGATAATTATTTCTAAAAATCCTATAACGTTTCTAGAAACAAGGTTTAAAAAAAAAGATAGGTCAATTCAATTATCTCGAATTCTTTTTTAGGCCGAGGGAGGAAATGATTAAAGGTAGTGGGAACTAAGAAAAGTGTGTCCGGGGAACGTGTCACGGAAGCTAGGGGGACACGGGAAGAAACCATAGGAATGTAATGGTTTTATTAGTCCGTTGATTACAACGGTCGCGGTTTAACGAGGGTATACTATGGGCTGCTTTTACATTAAACACCAGTAATTCTTATACCTGCTTTCCATCTTCTTCAATGAAATGAAAAGTCAAGATTTCAAGGTCAAGATAGAAGTTTTTAAAGGAGAAAATGTTTCCAAAATTAATAAATATTAAATTTTGAAAACAACATTCAACTTTTGTTTTATATTCATTTATTACATTGATAAAATATATTTTACTAAATAAATTCTATATTTTATCTAAACAACACATGTGATTCATTAATGATATTGTAGTGTAATGAAATTTTAAATTCATAAATTAAGACAAAACAAATATTGATAGATATAAAATATTTAATAAACATTAAAAATAATTACAAATTTTTGAAGAAGAATCCATTTATTCTTCTTATTTTTGAAAAAATATATTCGATTCAAAGCTTTAAGAGTTTGATTTCAAATCGAATAAATATTTGACTCTTCTCTTTTTTTTCTAGAAAAAATGTCAATTCAAGGACTGGGATTTAAGAAGCCCCACAATAAATCCTAATTGATTTGGATTTGAGGTGATCTTGAGTTTAATTTAAGTTTAACCCAATTACATTTAATCTACACTATATTGGGTTTATTTTGACTGTTAATAAAGGTCTAACTTTAATAATCCAATCCCATTAATCTATAACATATTAGATTTAATCCAGAATGAACTCTTGACAATGGTTTAACTTTAATAACCCAATTGCATAATATATTTAACAAACTTTTAAAAATAACCCAGTTGCAATAATCCTAGACTCATGAATTTATTTTAATAAATCAAGATTAAAATATTTATTTTTCTTTTTAATCTTGATATATATATATATATATATATTTATATATATGACAAATTATTTTAATTACTTTCCAACTATTATCTAACTTTTTGTCTTCTAATTAAAAAAATATATAAAATAATTTTTCAAACTTTTTAATCATTTAAATCTTACTATTTTGTCAATCAATCAATAATCAACTGTCGTATCCAAAAAAAAATAAAGAATAAAATCGACATTCATCTTTTCTTCTATTCTCCGAATTAAAGTGGCCCCAGATTCCCCAGAGTACTGGTGCTGTCAATTGCTAAAACAAAATTTCAGATTTCAATATTGGGATTCTTCTTTTTACAAGAGTGAACAGCGGCTATACCATTTATTGGAAAGAAAGATCTATTTCGAATCGATTAAAGTAGGAAAATATATAATGGGCTAACCCTGTAAACAACTTTTCTCCGACAATCCAGAGAGACTGAAACCGAGACAAAGACCGAAGGAGAGCAAGAAAGTATTCAATAAAGAACTGAGAACATATATGCCTTTGGGGAAATCTTGTTGTGACTACTGCGACAAGGAATTCCAAGATGAAGAAATAGTAAAATAACTTTAATACACTTAAAAATTAATATAATTAGCACTTGATCGCAGTCAATTGATAGATCTAAACGTTTAAAAAGTTCACATTTTTTTTAATTGAATGACAAAAGGTAAACAAATTAATAGTTGAAGGGTTACTAGAATAATTTGTAAACCCTGACTTTTTATTTGTAGATTGCTTATTGAAGCTTTCCACACATGTTGTAATTTTGATATTTTTAGAAAAGGTGACCCTTATATCTTCCTTCATCATTAATAAATCGATCATCATCTTTTTTAATATAATATTTAGCATCAGCAATATGTGCTTCAGTTTCAGTGAAAGGTTTGTCATTGATATCTAGTTTCTTAACCATGCCATTTCAACGGTATTTGAAATATTGATGCAGAGTTGATAGTACCACATCATTAGCATGGAGTCATGATCTTCCTAGCATAATGTTGTTGGGAGTTTTAACATCAATAACATGAAAAAATACATTTGAAAACATATCTTCAATTAATATGTCAAGTCAGAACATAACACTTACTTATTGTCCCCTTAATTGAATCCTTATATCATAAGACAACTATGGGATAATTTACCAATAAAAATGCTCAACTCTCTTAATATTTACAAAGATAAGATATTCATAGTCGATCTTTTATCTAGTAATATTCTATTCACTCTTTACTCTTGTAAATAATGATTTATTGTAAGGCATCAAACCAGACAGTAAGTCATCATTAATTAATGTAATCTCAAACACAAAACTATTAAGATATGTGAAAGAATCAATTTTCTCCTCATCTCCTTCTATGATGTTGTTGACTATCCAAAATTCCCAATCGTTCAATCGACTGAAAGGGGTGCTGTTCAACTTAAGTAACAATCAAACTTTTCCTTTTTAGTGTGAATCGACTAACACTCATTGAATCTCTCTAAGCAACAAACAAACCTTACAAAATAAAAATCAAAAGAGATCTTCTATAACTATGAGATATGGACCATTTCAAAGATACAAGCAAATCTTCCTCAAACAAACTAAGAGAATTGTAGCAAGTATTGAAATGGAAATTAAATGTTTAAAAAAAAGGAAAAATTAAAGCTAAACTAAAAGTCTAAAACAATTCCAAAAAAAACAGTAAGATATGGAAATGTGCTTGAATTTTCTTTTGATGTCTCTTTGTGTCCCTTCTTCTCTGCCTCCTGGTTGTACTTAATGGCTTCTTGCCTCCATGTTCACTACTTCCGACTTTTCCTCCCTGTTGCTACATCTTCAATGTTAATGGCAGAAATGGTGACAAACTTGGTCTCTGACTCAGTCAAGAGACCTATCTACGCCGCTGTTTTTTCGACCTTATCCTTCTAAATCCGAACTCCTAGGAAATCCAAAACCTATCATCCAACTAATTTGACCGGTCCAAGATCAATAATCTTGCCATCTAGTCCAGTCGGCCTTTGGTTAGCTGATCGAGCACCTTTGCCTCACCATTTGGATACTTACTTAGTTGTTCCCTGACTTTTTGTCTACTAACAGATGTACTCATCATCGTCTTTTTTGCTTTCCTTGTCATATATAGCTTAGCATAGCACAAGACAATGTTGAACCTTTCAACAAGGTTTCTTAGTACAAACTCTTTTAAAGTGATAGGCATTAAAGATTTCTTCCACAAAGAATTATTTACTGTTGGTGTAAGCTTGACCTCTTTATTTTCAACCTTCCTCAATTTTTTTTTGGTGACTTTACCTCTTACCAATAAAGCTCCACCTCTTGAGGCTTTCACACAATTTCTTTCTTTCTTTTTTTTTTGTTTGTCACAAGTATTTAGCCTTCATCCTTTAGTTGAATGTTTAAGTAATGTTGATTGTAGTAGATTCTTCAACTTCTTGTTGATACTCTTCAACAAAAGAAAAAAAAAACTTGTCAATTAGTTATAACCTAAATAGGGTCAAATTTTCCCAATTTAATTTAAAAACAACATACATAATAGGAGAGACTGAAACAATTGTTAGCTTAGTAGATGCATTATATTCTTTAAGGACTATATATCCTTCATAGACTAACTGCATAATTTTGTCCTTGAACACAAAATATTTCTCAATTAGGTGATCGATTAGATAATGGTATCCACAATAGTTAGGATTACTTATTCGTCCAACTTCATTTGGACGTTTGCTTCTGGAAACTCTATTACTTTAGCAACTATCGACTTATCAAATATTGAAGAAATATCAGAATTAAAGAAAGGATATTCCTTGGGCTATCTGTCGTCTAAAGTTACCTTTTTAATTTCTTGTGGAGATTCCATCTTCTTGATCACCTTTTGAGTTACTTTTGAAAAAATATTTATTGGAGTCACAATTGTTACCATAGACTCCTTTATCTCATTTTTAGAAAATGATTTGTTTTGCTTTTTAAAATCTTTTTTATTTTTATTTTTGTTGGGGTCCGGAATAGGTGCTTTGTTCTCATATGCAATAATGCTCAATTTTATATCATGAGCACAAGTAGCTCAAAGGTCTTTGACAATTTGAGAATATATTGGAGTTCCCAATGAATGCCTTGGATGCACGTTTTAATTGCAAATGATTCACTTAGATGATCTCTATAATTGATGTTCAAATTTCTCTATCATTGATATAGTCCGTCACTGGCTTGTCTCTGCATTAATGGGAGTTGGTGAGCTTCACCATTATATGAGTGCTATATAATTTATTGAGAAACTCATGTTCAACGTGATTCCAACTATTGATAGAATCAAATGTAAGGTCAGTGTATAAATGCATTCCTTTTGAGGGATCGAACGAACTATTTCACTAATAGATCTCTATAAGTTCTAGTGTTATTACATGTGTTGATAAAATGAGCTACATATTGGTTGGAATTTTCTTTCTAAAATTTTGGTGATTGATATCCAATCAACATTCTCATATTAAGTGGACTTACTATCTTCTTCATTTATCTTTATTCATGCCCACGATAAAGTTGATCAACAAGAATCAACCCTTCAGAGGATATCTAGATATCTTATATTTTCTTAGAAATTTTTACTTCCTCTTGCACTTCAAATCTTTTTAGAGGAACTTGGCTCATTTCACCAGTCTTTTCAAATTGATTAATAAAATGAGTGATGACGAGATCTTACTCCAACGAGTGCTTAGCGAGTCCCTCCACCAATTTTGTGTGGTGTATGAGTTGTTCCTCTATATTTTGTATGTCAATCATCATAATTGGTGCCACACAAAAAGTAGTTGAATCTTCATTGTAAAAGGTCTTTGATTTAAAATCCTCATTAGGAGATTGAGACATAGAGCTAATACTTAAACTTTGGTTAACTTGTTTAGAGTTACAGCTCTTCTCCAGCGAAGATGACATATTTTGCATTATAGAAGTAGCATTTTACTTTGACTTTACAGTTGACGATGATGATATGATGCCGAAGCCTTGAGCCTAACTTGTGAAATAGCGCACCTTACTTCTTGTCAACATGCCTTGGATTGAAACTTGTGAAGCATTGCCAACAGTAGACATGATATCAACAACCTTTGAACGAGCAGATATAGAATTGTTATTCTTTGGAGCTATTGAGTTGATTTGCGCTTGCACTTGAATTTGGAGCTGATTTAGAATTTGAAGAGTAGAAATGGGAGGCAAAGATTATCCCACTGGGCATGTAAAAAATATGTGGTGTAACAAAATTTTAAATCTGTAAATTAAGACTTTAGGATAAATCTTTTGATTCTTCTCCTTTTTAAAAATTATTGATTCGAGGGTTAAAGAACTTGATCTTAGATCATATAGAGATTTGATGACAAATATTTGATTGCTAAGCGCTTGAGACTTGTTGGACCAGGAACAAGATGAATGCTTTGCAACTTTGATGAAGATTCAGAATTTTAAATGTCTACTAAAGCTTGAGTTTCTTAAAGCTTGGAGATACCTCTCATTGTCGAAGCTCTGAGAATAGATTGAACCTTTGAGGGAAGGCCTTATTAATAAGTTGAAAATTCTTTAACTTTAGAATAACCAATCGGTGTGAGATAATGATAGTTAAGAGATTTTAGGAGAACCCTTAATAAATACTAATAGACTTGGATGTAAAGTGATCTTGGGCTTGATTTAAGTGTAGCCCAATTCCATTTAACTCACACTATATTGGGTTTATTTAAGTCTTAACAAAGATCCAACTTTAATAACTCAATTCCATTAAATCCATAGCATATTGTATTTAACTCGGAATGGACTCTCGCCAATAGTCTAACTTTAATAGCCCAATTACATAACATATGTATACATATACATATGTGTATATATATGTGTGTGTATGTATGTATGTATGTATATATATATATATACATATATATATATATATACATATATATATATATATGTGAAAAAAAATATACTAACCACCCTTAAACCTTTTATAAATTTTGATTTTCACCCTCAAACTTTAAAATGTGTGATTTTAACTCCCGAACATTTGAAACATTTAAAAATAGCCCTTCCGTTAATTGAAATTGCTAAGTATTCATAAAAGTTCATCACATGACTCTCACATGACCTGTTTTATAAGTATTTTTGTTCATTCATAACCCTCACAATGTGGCACTAAGTTTCTCTCTAATTCTTATAAAATAACTTTTGTATATGATCAAACTTGATATATTCATGTATGTTCAAGTAAATAGTAATATTCTCATTTTTAGAGATTTTCTTGTTAAAACATTAAAAGTATTTGAAAGATCGAAAAAAATTAAAAAAACACAAGGGAGTTCATTCTTAAATAAAATATTATACAAAGGAGTACAAATGTTCAAAAGAAAGAAAAGCATCTTTTTAATATTAGGTTTCTTATTTTTCTTTTCTCTTGATTCTAACATTTTGAAGTTCATGTCGAAATTAATGTTGGTTGTAATACCGCTGTTAGCAAGTAACAATAACTTTGGTAATGTAAAACATATATAACAATAAAGTATGAAAAGTAAAAATAAATAAGATATGAAAATTTAACGTGGTTCAATCAAGATGACCTATGTCCATGGGCAAAAATGAGCAATCTTTATTAACCAAAATAGCATGATTGAGATACAAAAATGGGAATTCTCACAATACTTTCAAACTAAAAACTCACAAAATAATAAAAACCCAATAGAGTAAGTCTACATCTTTAACCTAACTCTGTAAGAATACACGCCAATACTCTTAACAAGACTTCTGTATATAGGAGTCCAAAATTAATAAGTATTGATTGCAAATTTATGTGCGCAAAGAATTACAAATATAAGAGGTAATTTTTACAAAGTATTTCCAAGCCAATTAGGTAACTCCTCAGTAAGTATTCTTAATTCAAGTAGAGTTAGAATACAAAGCAAATCATTTAATTCTCCACTTCGATTTGATTCTAATTCCTTAAATAAATATTCAAAATGCAACAAAATCTGCTCTAAATTTTCTTCATACAAACCATATGGCAAACTTATATTCACAAAGAAAGTTCAAGCAAGATTTAAACTTGTCTTCAAGGGCTCTGATCGACTTAACTCTAATACCACTTGTAGGCTTTAATACCACTATTAGCACGCAATACAAACTTTGTAAATATACAAATAATCTAACAATAAAGTATGAAAAGTTAAAATAAACAAGATACAAGAATTTAACATGATTCGATCAAGATGACTTACATCTACGGATGAAAAAGAGCAACCTTTACTAACTAAAATAATATGAAAGAGATACAAAAGTAGGTACTCTCATAATACTCTCAAACCTAAAACTCATAAATTAAGAAAAATTGACTTTCCAACTATGTCAAATTTTAATTTTTACCCATCAACTAAAAAAGTATAAAATGGTTGATCAGACTTTTTAAACGTACAAATTTTACTCTTCTATCAGTTGATCAACGGTTAAACTTCCCATCCTTTTAAAAAAATGAAGGTTAAAAGTATTATTTTACTATATCTTCTTCTCTTCATTGGTCAAAACTATTAAATTTAGACCGATTTAATCTTTTACCCACTGGAGTCGGGTCAGACCGGATCCCCAATTTAAGCAAAAAAATTACCATCCCTACTCCCAAAAGAATGTAACTTCCTGTCTCATATCTAATGCTCTCTCACACACACTCTCCCTCGCCTAAAAAGTCCTACTTTGAGTCCTCCAAATCGATCTTCCGTGCGGAAAATTCTTATATGAACCTGGTGCACGACCCCGCACGGCCCCACCTATGCACCGGGTGGGCCCAACCACATCCACAACTTGACACCTGTCCCGATGGAATAAAATATTCTCAAAAATCATTTGCTGTAATTTTTTCATTTTTTCCTTTTTTTCTCCAACCGTGGTTGCGAAAATTTTGAAATCTCATCGTCACACCAGATCTGATCTTATTGTCTTCTCAAAATAATAGAGCCCGGTACACTCTCTCTCTGTACTTCAGCACGCTACCACTCCACCCCCTCCTCCAGACCACCACCGACCCCAACTTCTGTTTCTCCCTCTTGGTTTAGCTTTAGTACTTTGGTGTCTAGAATTAGCTGAAGTTTTTGTGTAAGTTTGAACCTATAGACTAGTTTGACACCAGTTTGGTACCTTATTTCTATGGTTTTTTCTAATATGTTTTTTTATTTTGTTATGGTTCTTTTTGTGTTTGGATAGGTTTATGTATGTGCATGTTTGAAATTGAAGTGGCAAGACTTGGTACTGATTGGAGTGGATTAGTGTGTCTATGAATGTGAAAAAGAGGTGATGCTCTTTTTTTGTTGTTTGATTTCATTATAGTTGGTATATTGCTTTTTAAAATTTAATTTATGTATGGGTTGTATTTTGTGTTACTTAAAATTTTGATTTTTGGTTGATTTTTGCTATTTGATCGGTCATTCTTTGCTGGAATTGCTATTTGTTTATATGAAGCCAATTTTTACCTCAGTTGATAGTAGTTGAAGTAAAAGACTAGGTGATAATACCTGTTTAGAAATTATGTTTTCGATTTTTTTTGTTAGGATGGAAATGAATTTCCTTATAGTTTGATGGAATTATTTTCCCTTATTTTTGTTGGAACATATGCCTTCTAAACTAGTTTATCTGATGTAATTATCAAATTTATTATTAATTTTTTTTTGTGAATTTACATTTTATTTGTACATGAATTTCGGTTAGAAAAGACCCATTGTGTTTAAATAAGTGATCCATGTGAATAGTGGTCTTTCACAGTAAAGTATGGATCACAGGTTACTTAATATATAAATGTTTGTTTTTAACCGATTAATGAGAATGGAAATCTCATCATGTATAGGTTATTGTGTTATGAATTCCAAATGGGAAATAACTTACCTTTAGCTAGTAAGTATTCCACTCATTTCATAGTATTAGCGTATTTCGAATACGTAGAACAGAACCTATAATAGTAGTTTTTAAAAGTACTATTTAAAAGAAACCTATAATATTACTGCTACAGCGTGGATTAATACTCTATCGCTTGAGCATGAGTTGGTGGTCTGACGAAACTAAAAACATATATTTTGATATACTGTAGTTGAGGTTCTTTCGTAAAACCGATATACTTGTGTATTGGGTATATGTGATTAGTTAGTTAAGATAGACTTGTACAAGATAGCTTCTACACTATATCGCCCATTGCGACTGTTCAAATGATCTAATTATTCAGGACCCTGGGGAACATGACTTGGATATTTACTTTAAGATAGCTCCCTTGAAAAGTGAAAACATTCTAGGAGTCATGAATTATTAGACTAGAAGTCTACGGATGGTGGATGTCTATTAGAGAGGTGTTAGTACACTCTTCCTCTCTAATTTCATAGCGATGCGTAAATGGGTATTTTAGTCATTACACATGTAAGTCGAAGACTTTGCTAACGCAGTATTATCCTTAGAGTCAGTATTTCTTTATGATGATATTAGAAAATATTTAAAATGCAAAACACAACTATTTATATAATAGGGGTATTTTGGTCATTTTAGTAGCCAATGTGATGTGTCTTTTGGTCCTCAAAATGACCCTTAAGTCATGAAAGATTTGGGTTAAAAAATTGGTCTTGATAATTATGGATTTTATTTTATTAGTCTAATTTATTATTAGACTAGAATAAAATAAAAGGTTCGAGAGAGAGTATTTATTTTATCTAGTTTAATTGGTTAATTAATTATTCAGGGCCCAATGCTCAGATTGAATAATTAGAAAATTAATTTGAATATAAACTAGATAAAATGTACAGAATTTTATATTGGTCTATTTGGACTTGTTAATTATTTATTGGATTGTTTAATAAAACTCTGAAAATAAATAAGTGAGATTTATTATTTATGGGTGTTCAAGCCCAAGAATAAATAATTTTATCTAGCCTAATGAATAAGACCAAGGATAAAATAAAATTTATAAAAAATAATAATATAATTAATTAATTAATTAATTAAAAATAATAATAACATGGGATGGAACCCATGTTGTTTCGCGTGCAAGATAACAGAAAGTATGGATACTTTCTGTTTGCATGCGAATGGAGTCTTTCTCGAAGCATCTGATGAAAATGAATGGGTCTGGTAAGGAGAAACAAAAAGAACTCAGCTTTTCGTGCTTCATTTTGGTTTTCACAGAGAAAACAAAACCCAGAAAGCTTTGGTGAATGTTTCACTAAAAGCTTATTGAAATCCAATTTTCAAACTTTCATCGACTGTGCTACGGGCACCATTTCGGAAGATCATAGACTTCGCGTGAATGAGACGCAGTAGATGTTTGTAAGGACGTGATCCAATAGCCTCAAGTATCCTTATACAGACATCTACACCAGTGCAAAGATGACCATTTAATCATAGAGGTAAATTTTTCATTTTCCTAGCATGCTTTCGTTTTGATAATTTTTGCCATTTTAAACCTTCAATTTTGAGTCTTTTTTTTTTATTTATGTTTTTCATTTTTCTATGCAGAGAATGGCACCGATAAAATGCTACATTGTATTTCAAGAAAGACAGACCGAAGTATTTATAGTGGGTGAATTGTCATAAATCAGTAAATGGATATCTTAGGAATATCTTCAAATCATTTCCCTCTCTTTAAGAAGCGAAAAAAGCGTGGACAATGTATATAGGATGCACAAATGCAACTATTAAAAATACATCATTATCAACACATACTAAATTTGATCCGCCACCATCTCCACAACTTCCTTTGAAATGGTTGATTCGAAAATAAGCCTATGTATAATTGTGTATAAAAACTTGGAAAACGAGTTGTTAATTCTGTTATCTTCATTTTGTCATCTCAGAATTTCATCAACTTTGATGAATGGATTATGTCTTAGTTATAGAATATTTTCTTAAATTTGCCTTGTAAACTTTTATAATATGTGTAATCTAATAGTGGATAGTTTTGAGATAATGATGTTCATTATCTCATCTAAAAGTTGTGAAAAACAAATTATTCAATGAAATGCTTTTTGTTGTTGAGGTGATCAGATTACTTATGGCATTGATAGATGCATATTTAATTGAGTATTACCTTCATATTTACTATTGTTGGAATTATTGAACATTGAGATTTTTGATAATATTGTGGGTGAATTATGTTGATAAAAGAGAATGGGAAATGTGTTGTGTGCATGAGGTTTGGTTGGTTGTGTTAAGTTGAGAAGATTTTGATTGATGAACTGATTTGCTTGGTATTGGATTGGAGGTTGGTGGACTTATTGTTGCTTGTGTGTTTATTGAGAGAGTTGATTGAGTGAGTTGAACCTTTCAAACCCCTTGAAATTTGTGAGTTGAATTGAAAACACATTTCATGAGTTATACACTGATCATAATTAAGCAAGTTTCAGCCAAATTCTTAGTGTAATACCAAATATACATTTTGACCAAACTGGGGTTATGGATTCCAGCCAGCTTTAGCTAGTGGCATCACCAACTAAAGTGGGAACCAAATCCAGCATTTTAGCAGAAAATGCTGCAACCAAATTTAGCATTTTAGCAGAAAATGCAACCAGAATCTCCATAATGCAACTAGAACAACAGAAAATGCAGAAAACTCAAAAATTGTAGAAAATTGTAGAAATGCATAAAATGCAACCAGAACCTCCACAATACAATCTAAACAACAAAAAATACAGAAAACTCAAAAAATGTAGAATATTGTAGAAATGCAGAAAATGCAACCAAAACCTCTACAATGCAACCAGAACAACAACAAAAATGCAAAAAATAGCAAAAAATGCAGAAAACTCAAAAAATGTAGAAAATTGTAGAAATGCAAAAAAATGCAACCAGAACAACAACAAAAATGCAAAAAATAGCAAAAAATGCCGAAAACTCAAAAAATGTAGAAAGCTGCAGAAATGCAAAAAATGCAACCAGAATAACAAAAAATACTCCCTAAAACTCTAGAAATGCAGAAGATACAGAAATCATCCATCAGTAAATTGGTCCAAAATGTAGAGATGAATGATTAAAACTGCTCAAAAAGTGCATAAAAGGCAGAAAATGCATAATTTGAACAACCAAAAAATCTCCAAAATACAGAGATAACACCAAAACTACTCCAAAATTGGTGGCAACCTTAAAAAATGCTTCTAAAAACTCTCAAAATGTAGAAAAACATATAAGTTCATAAATCTGAACAACCAAGGCTGCTCCACAACACAACCAAAAATTTGTGTTACAAAGAAAGGTGCGTATGTCCATATATTTAAATACCAAAATTACAATATTGTTTCTAGTAAGTAACTAGAATATAAAACATTGTTTGTACACATTTTACCATTGTCTATGTCCATACATTTAAAAACCAAAATTACATTCAAACTTCATTAAGATTAACGAGCAGACTATGCAAACCCATTATCTTCTGGAACAGATTGATGTTCACTGTTCATTGATACGCCTAAGAGTTGCATCATCAAATGGATCACTCTAATAGCACAAAGTTTTGCACAAATTACTGTTTTGGCCAAAAAATAAAAATTTAAGAACCAGTAGGCCTTTGAGAAAGAAGCCTTACTCCACTATTGTTATTCAATGCAGTGAAACCTTGCAACATGCTTGTAAAAGACTGAATAGAACCACCCACACTAGGTACCTACAATGAAACCATAATGCTGTGAAATTTTTTTTCCAAGATAGTCATTGTGGATTAGTTTCATGATTAGAATATAAAAATGTAGTAAATTCTCTAAACTGTAATAGGTTGGAGCAAATTTTAAAAAATGTCCAAGACTACCTCGTTGTTCTAGGTTGGAGTACTCAACAATACAGGTGGGCAATCACTATTATTTGTTGCATTTTTCGATTGCGATAATTGGCTTCCCTTTATGGCAAGCTTGGGCCTCTTTCCTGTACAATAACACCATAAAATTATGTTACCAAAATGCAGAAACGGTTAATGCCACAAGATGAAAACATGAACTGATTGTCAAAACTCAAAAATATTTTCACAACCTTATAACCTTGAGAAGATGCTTCCTTTTGATTAGAATTACTCCTTTGCCTTTTCTCAAAATGGCCATTTATCCTTTCACCTATTTCTCTACCCTTTGTCCTTATTTTTTTTGGATTTTGAACAATATGGGTAGCAGTCTCATTAACCTCCACACCCTCTCCCTCATGGCTAATGTTCACAGCTGGAGCTTTAATCCCTGAATGTGAATCAATTGCAAAACTTTTTCTGAAATATTCTTCTACTCTAGTTGCTATATTTTTAAGACCTTGCCAAATAATGAGCCTAGTTGCCTTATGAAATTGACTTCTAGAAACTAGGTCATAAGCAAACCTCATAATTCGATTTGTATAGACAATATCCGAACTTGTACCTTCCATGTTGAATATGTCACTTACTCATTTTCGAGCATCGTTACTCCACCTTTTCAGCAAGTATTTTTCTGGAATGGATGGAACTTTTTTTGCCTTCAAAGCTACCAATGCATGTGTTCACAATATCCCATAGGATTCAAATGTTTTGTAGCCACAATTGACAATATTGGTGGCTGTATCAATGTATACTTTGTTGGTTTTAGATCTCCATTTGGTATCCAAAATAATACTAAAAGTGAAGATGGATTCAACACAAGATTCTTCATCATGGGATGAGGCCAAGATGCCCATAAACTCTTTCTCGAACAACTTGTATAGTTTATGAGTATAAAAGCGAGCAACTTGTTGCAATAGCAAGCTACTTTTAACTGCAAGGGCTGGTTTTCCATATTTACACACAAAATCAGCCCCAGCTTCATTTTAGCGCCATTCTCTAAGTTTTCGCTCAAACTCAACTGCAAATTTTGTAAGTGAAGTAGTCTTACTGCCAATACCATTTAAAACACTATTCGTACTCTTACTTCTTGAAGTACTTTTGAATCCAGCACTAAAGGATTCATTTGTAAGACGTGTAGATCATCTTTCCCGAAAATTGTACAACCTTTCTAGCCATTTATGTCCACTCAAATTGTATGCAGAAATCATTTCAGCCCATGTCTCATCAAACTCCTTCTTTATCTCACAACTAGTCAAGCACTTATAAAATATTTGTTGAAACTTTACATACTGTTGAAGCCTCCTAGGTATGATGGGGCATTTTTTGCAAATGTGCCATAAACACAATCTGTGTTGACTCTTAGAAAACACTATATCAATTGCTTTCAAGATTGCTGTATCTTGATTAGTCATAAATGTTACGGCTGCTTCTTATTCATTGATTCCAAAAAAAGATCAAAATGCCCACTCAAATGATGCAGTAGTCAATATAATGGTCTGCCAATGGTGATTTACTCCAATAAACGGTGCACACACAAGGTTATATTTGTTGGTTCTATATGTAGTATCAAAAACTACAACATCACCAAATAAGTCATAATCAATCTGGCATTTACCATCTCTCTAAAAGAAATTGTGAATTCGCCCTTCATCAACCAACTCCACATCCCAGAAATGGTTGACTAAACTTTAAGTATCTTCCTTTTTAATCAATAAGTTCCTTCTACTGTTAAGTTCATTGAATGCTTCTTTTTTCAAGAACCCAACATTTGCAACACCACCACCTTCCTTTGTCAAATAAGAAAATACTTGAAAAGTCTTTATTCCGAAACTAACCATTTGCTTCAAAATGTCTCCTTGAGCCCATGATATACAATAGGCTGATCTTAACAAGTGCTTCTCATATGTCTTTGCCATCTTATGGTTATGCTCCGTGTGTAGTTTGACAACCTTCCAACTACCATTTTTATCAACATCAAACTGCTCCATTGCCTTGCAAGAAGTTCTTGTTTCTAACCTTTCATGAGAACCACCATCACTTTCAGATTTTTTAACACCCTGTTTTGAGCAACAAAAGATTTTTGGCCTAATATTTGTTGTCCATTGCACATAGTATTGTTTGCCCTTCCTTATACTAAAGCCACATGCATGTGAATACTCATAATATAAGTTATATGCCTTCTCTAGACAATCTACAACAGCATTGATTAATTTTTTTTTCCAATTTCTCAATTAATGACTCTTCATTTTCATCATCCTCACCATCTTATCCCTCCGCTCAGACCCCAGATCTAATTTGAACATCATCATTGTCGTGAATGAATTTCTTCACTTGTTTGGTGCACGAATTGAACTTCTTCATCCTCACTATCTTCTAAATCGTCAATAAATATAGTATCTGCACAACTTGACATCCTACAAAACAAATTTGACCTACCATGTGTCAAATCATAAGCCTAGCATTTATCCAACACTCTACTCTTTCACTTCTAAACACCATTTGTAAATAACTACTATCACCTTAAAAATTCCTGATTAATTGTTATTAAACCTCTAAAAAAATGTCAAGGTTCATCATATCGAGATTTGTACACAAATCTTAAGGAGTCAAAAGATAATAAAGAAGAAGAATTCAAATGCATCTCAAGCATAAGTCAGGACAGAATGCATGAACAAAATGCAGAATATTGAACATTTTCCCGAAGAGATGAAATACTCTTTACATACTGCTAATTTAAAGAACAAGTTAAACCAGATGGTAGTTCAAAAATAGGAAACTTTTCCAAGGCTTATTGACCAACAACGAGTCTGTCCTAGTAGATTGTAAAATCTAATGCATCTCAAGCATATGTCAGGATAGAATGCACGAAAAAAATGCAAAATATTGAACACTTCCCCGAAGAGATGAAATACTTTTTACATACTGCTAATTTAAAGAACAAGTTAAATCAGATGATAGTTCAAAAACAGGAACCTTTAATTGCTTAGCAATCTTATTTTTGATGAAAATCTCAAAATAAAAAATAAAAAATAAAAAGATGGGAATGTGGGTTACCCAAATCACAACCAAGCAAAATTCTGATTGTCGCCGGAGGAGCGAGTGTTGTTGGAAGGGCAATTGTTCAAAGTTGGGTCTTCTAATGTGATGGCCGCCGAGTGCTTGAGGAGAGGAATGTGGGTTCCCCAAACCGCAACTAAGCCTCCGGTGAGTGTGTCTAAAGCTAAATCGAGAGGGAGAAACGGAAGTCGGGGTCGGTGGTGGTCCGGAGAAGGGGCGGGTGGTAGCGTGTTGAAGTACAGAGAGAGAGTGTATCGGGCTTTATTATTTTGAGAAGACAGTGAGGTCAAATCTGGTGTGGCGGTGAGATTTCAAAATTTTTGCAACCACGATTGAACCGTAGTTGGAGAAAAAAAGGAAAAAATGAAAAAATTACAGAAAATGATTTTTGGAAATATTTTATTCTACTGGGACAGGTGTCAAGTTATGGATGTGATTGGGCCCATCTGGTGCACAGGTGAAGTCATGCACCGGGTTCATATAAGAATTTCCCCGTGTGTATTGCTCTGAGCAGCTTTTCCTTTATTCTCTCTCTGCAATTCTCTAATTAGCCTATCGTACAACCATCAATCCTCGCCCATGAACTCTCATGACCCCTCCACCAATGGCTGTAATCCTTTGCCTCTTATTCTTTCTTGAAACATATGGTTGTATACATATATTGTGTCTATGTATATATAGAGATGCAAATTTACTTCATTTCTACTGTGTTTGTGCTCTTTGGCTACTTTTTTGAATTAAGTTGCTGTGTAAGAGCTTTGTTTTAGTTGCTTTTATGGAAATTTCGATCTTTGTGTGAGGATAATTTAGTACTTTTAGAAATTTGACTTCAATTTCATTGCTCAGTTAGAATGCCTTTCATTCTAGGGAAAATAAACAATTGGGGAAAGCTTTGCAAACAGAGATGAAAATAATTGCACAAAATAGCAAGAAAAAAGAAAAGAGGATGTTTTTGTATTGTATTTACCTTTTTCTTCTTGGATGTTGTTTTTAAAGTCCATGATTGAGTTAGAAGTTATATAAATTTAACTTAGAAAACTGATCTTGAGTCATTAGAGATCCCTATTGCTGGTGAAAGAAAGTTCGATGGGGAGCCCTGTTCTCTAAGCATCCAATTCAAGAAGGCATATTGACCTAAGGATTTTCTGCCATAGTCCTTTCATGGAATGCTTGAATTCATTGGTCAAAGACTCAATTTTACGGTTCCAATCTTCAGAAATGATTTTTCCTTTCAACCGTTGTGGATTCTAGGAAGAAGAAAGAACAGTAAAATTATGATTTTACTTTTTATTTCTTAACAGATGGGAGGATTGACGATTGGCAACTGAGGGTGAAGTTTGTGTAATTGTTTTACGATTTTTTTAGTTAGAGAGCAAAAATAGAAATTCGAAATAATTGGAGAGTCACCAACATTGTTTTCTATTTCTCTATATAGGAGTCTAAAACCAACAAGTATTAATTACAAAAATTAAGTGGGAATAGAATTATAAATACAAAAAATATTTTTTAAATAAATATTTTTAAGTCAATTAAGCAATACCTTAACAAATATTCCTAACCGTCATAGAATTAAAATACAAAATAAATCCTTCGATTAACAATTTGAAAATATAATAATTGCCCAACATATTTTTCCTAGGTGTCCATTACCCTACACTCAAAACAATGATAGGGTTATCTTGCCAACGTTTTTTTCACTACACAAATAGTGTCTTTGCAATTTTTATTATTCTATTATCCAAATTTGAATGCTTAGTTTTATATTAAATACAATATAAAATGAAATATTTAAATTTTAATGAACTAACTATTTAATAAAAAAATTGGTGAAGAATAATTAATGAATTTTGAATTCAAATATCCTATGTATGTAGATGTAAAAGAAGCTCTTTAATCATACAAGTTAGAACTATTGTTTTATTGAAAAAAATTAATCATGACAATAAACCAGTTTGAAGATAGCAGTAAAAGTTCACCTAGTAATCTTCTATATTATAGAAAAAGGAGTTTGGATAGTATTGTTCATTTTCGTCAATCACTTCTGATGGCATTTGTGTCTTTTTCCAAAGTGATTGCCTTCTCCATCTGTCAGTTTTGTTGGTACAACACAGACTAGTGTAACTTTGTGGTCAGGTAGTGGCCATGCATGAGGTGAGTATTTTTGAAGTTGCCCTCTCTATTTGCCAGTCGTCTTCTCCAAAATTCTCACCTTTATGCGTACCACACCTCAAAAACCATGACAGAACGCAACATACCACCCATTATCTAATACCCCATTCTGTTTCTCTTCTTCTTCTTAACCTTTTGGTTGTCTCTACTAATACCCCATTCTGTTTCTCTTCGTCTTCTTAACCTCCTGGTTGTCTCTACCTCCACGCATTCAAGAAAAATCTTTTCTTTTTTATTATTTTTCTCAAAAATAGAGGAAAAAGGTGGCAGAATTTGACGGCCAATATTAGAATCAGATTTGATTCCGGGTTTTCTTCTTTCAAAATTTTGGGGGTGGTTTTTATTCTGCGTTTTTGATAAAGAACTATGCTTTCTTTGGGAAATGACGAGGCTGGTTGCTTGGGGGTGATGCCGGTGTTGGTTTCGAAGAATATGGAGGACCTGAATAGAGATTATGCGAAATTGAAGGATGCTCAATTGGAGGAGGGTTTTTGTGAGGTGCATATGGGATTGCCGATATTTCACAGAACTATGAAGCGATTAAAAGATTCCTTTGGAAAATTCATTTCAGAGGTGTGCTTTTCTTTTTCCCTTTTCCTAATTTTTTTGGACTTCTTGGGTTGTTGTTTCAGATATAGGGAATTTCTTGGCTTTCATTTTCTTGTGAAGAGGAGGTGGGGTTGTATTTTAGTATTCGTTTGTTTCATTTAGTGTCTTTTATGTTTTAGATCTGCCAGAATTTTAGACATTTATCTTTAGAGGAAACCGAAGACAGTGTTGCTTGAAGAAGAAGGAAAGGAAAAGAAGCAACTAATCTGTCTCCAACTTCAATGAGGTCAAGCATGGATTATTCTGCCACCAGAATTTTAGAAATTTATCTTTAGAGGAAACCGAAGACAGTGTTGCTTGAAGCAGAAGGAAAGGAGAAGAAGCAACCAATCTATCTCCAACTTCAATGAGGTCAAGCATGGATTATTCTGCCACTAGTAAATTAGCTCTTAGATGGGCTATCAATAATCTGATTGAAGGCGTAGATCTCCTTATCATAATCCATGTTGTCTCACCCAAAGTTGACACTACCAATAAGTAGCTCTTTGAAGACACTGGATCACGTATGATTTTTGATTCATTTCAAGTGATTTGGCTGCCTTGTTTGTATGTTTTCTTGTGCAGTTTTAATGAATTTGATGATATCTGAATTTCAACTTTGATACCTCTGGAGGAATTTAAAGAGATTAATGTCTCTAAACGTTATGGACTTAGCCCTGATCCTGATCTTGAAGTTCTTGGCATGCTTGACACTACATCCAAGACCAAAAGGGTACACCATCTCTCCTCTCCACCCCCCTGAAGGTACGGAAAGTAGGAAAACACGGAGCACGCAGCGGAAGCGAACATAAAAAAACTGGAAAAACAAGAATAGGGATTCCAGGGCAAGGCCGGCGCCGGCTCCTGTAGCCTAGCCAGTGCCGGTTGCGCCCTATCCCAATCATGAGGTTTTAAAAATTTTACCTCTTTTTCTTGTTTTAAGTGTTGGTTGTATCGAAATATGTGCAACCGATGTAAGTGTGCTGGTAAAAGCCTCTGGTGCGATTCCTACAAGCCTCCTACTCCGTCTTTGCATGTATGTCAACGCCGAACCCTCGATCTTTCAATATATGGCCTGCCTAACTACCATTTGGTGAACAACTAACGAGTTAGGAAATTTTCTGGAGATAGAAAGAGAGAGACGTCTGGCTCTACAGAGAAGAAACCGTCACTCTTATATGGTAAAACAACGATGATTATTGTCAACCCTAATCCCCTTGTTTAACCTAAATAAAAAGACCCTATGTTAAATTGGATTGGACAATTGGACTCTTAATTTAACCTATTGGGCTTAATTAATTATTCTAGTTAGAACCAATTTAATGGCCCAATAAATAATTAATTTTTTCAACCCAAATAAAATAGTCCAATTAAATGAGCCTAAATCAGTTTAGTCCCAGATTAATCTCTAATTATTCAAATTGGGCCAAAACCCTGAATAATTAATTAACCCACTAAACTAATTTAATTAATTTTCTCTCCATGGACCTTTATTTTATTTTAGCTCAATAATTAAATTAAGATACTTAAATAAAATAAACTCCATTTAATTTAAGATCAATTCCTTAACTCGTATTTAATTAGGACTTACGGTCTATACTAGGGACCAAAAGACACATCGCCTTGGCTACTAAAATGACCAAAATATCCTTGTCATATAAATAGCTGTATTTTGTATTTTAAATATTTCTTAATATCACTATAAGGAAATATTGACTACAAGGACAATGTTGCGTTAGCAAAGTCTCCGACCTACAGGTATAATGACTAAATTACCCCTCTATACATCGCCGTACATTTAGAGAGGAAGAAGTGTACTAACACCTCTCTAAATGATATCTATCATCCTTAGACCTCTAATCCAATGATCAATGACCTCTTGGATTGTTTCCGCTTTCCAAGGGAGCTACCCTAAAGCAAACATCTAAGTCATGTTTCCCAGAGCCCTGGATATTCAGACCATTAAGACAACCACAAGGGGCGATATAGTATAGAAACTATTTTGTACAAGTCTGTCATAACTAACTAGTCACACATACTCAACATGCAAGTATATTGGTCATACGATAGAACCTCAACTATAGCATATCAAAGTATATACTTCCAGTTTCGTCAGACCACCAACTCATACTCAAGACATAGAGTACTAGTCCACGCTGTAGTGGTAGTAGTCTAGGTTTCTACCATATAGTATTTTTAAGAAACCACTACTACAAGTCCTGTTCTACGTATTCGAAATACATTTATTTCATGAAGTAAGTGGACTACTCACTGGCTAACGGTAAGCCATTCCCCATTTAGAATTCACAACATAATAACCTAAACATGATGAGATTTCCATTCTCATTAATCGGTTAAGAACAAAAGTTTATATGCTAAGTAACCCGTGATCCATACCTTACTGTGAAAGACCTCCATTCACATGGACCACTTATTTAAACACAATGGGTCTTTTCCAAACGTAATTGTACACAAATAAAATTGTAAATTTACAAATAATTTCTAAAAATAAATTCTTTTATTAAAACATTCGATTTTTATATTAGAAACCTAGTCTAAGAGGGCATACATCCCAACACCCCCATCCCCCAGAACTGCTTTAATCTAAGCATACGGTAAATAGTTTGTTCTTATATCTAATGATTTTCTAGATTCCATAATGCTATATTGAGATGTGACATCTTCTAAATGATACATCTTTTTGGTTAAAAAAAAAAAAAATAGGTTAAGGTGGTGGCTAAGGTATACTGGGGTGACCCAAGAGAGAAGCTATGTGAGTTGATCAGCTAAAGCTCAATTCACTTGTTGTTGGAAGCAGGGGTTTAGGAGTTCTTAAAAGGTAAGCTTTATAAATCTATCTAGCTAGCTTGGTCATCGTCACCCCATGAATTTTTCTAATGGCTATCATCCTTTGCCACTGTGAGGCTCTTAATTTTCACTCACCAAACTCATTTCTACTTGTTCTAAATCAAATTCACATGATCCAGCTTAGGTATACTTTGTTGATTGAGATGATAGCTTATAAGTCATCATTGGGAGTAAAATTCTGTTATGCTCAATATAAGTTTTATCAATTTATCATCAAATGTAAATTCTCTATTCTAAAATATATATCGATTTTTAACAGAAATATTATAAATATAAATCTTACGAGTAACACTAAATACTATTATAAGAAATAATGAGTTAACTTTTATCTTATTAAACAAGCTATATGAATACACGCAGGGTGTTATTTGGAAGTGTGAGCAACTACGTGGTGTAAAATGCAACATGTCCAATCACGATTGTGAAAGGGTCACCAGTGAACAAGCCCTAGATTTCTTTGGTTTCTCTAATAATATATTTGCCACGAAGGATACAGATAGAAATGAAAAGCCAGAAAAGAAGAAAGAGAGTGAGGTGTTGTATGGCTCATCAGATAAAGTTGTGCAAGGTAAGATGGAAATCATGGTCAGATGCCAGCAATTCCTCGTGAACCCTGATTTTGAGGGCTTTTCCTATATAATATTGCTAAGGTTATGTTGTATTCGGTTATGAATATTCAATTTATTGTTTGCTAGGTTTTTATCAACTTTGGTTAGAGATAAAAAACCAACATTATGGCCCGTCGTCAAATGCCGGGGTAGCTTCTTCTTCTTCTTCTTCAAGTCAATTTCTCTGCTATCCTTTTTCATTTCCCGCCTCTCTCCCTCCTTGAAAAGAATTTTCTAATTTTGCTGTGAACTTATTGAAACTTTTGAGGTTTTGAAATCTTGATTCTTTGTTGTTGATGTATTTTGATTTTCATTTCCTAATTTTTGCTTGTTTCTTAGGCCATGACAATTGCAAATTCCAGTCCAGGTAATTCCTTAAAGCTTTGTTCTAAATTCAGTTGCACAATGGCATTATGTTAATCCCAAAAGAAGCTAGCTAATTGCATTGTCCAATCTTGTATATGAATTCATTCTTTGGACAATTTGATTATTTTTGGCATTTGTGGTAAATTTTTTTAGTTGAACTAGAAAAGATAGCATTTTTGTTCCTTTCCTGATTAACAATTGTAATTTGTTCCAAGCATACACATAAGATGAATGAATCTTAGTATTCATCCATTCTTTGGTTAAATGGTAAGGATTGTGTTGTTTTAGCTTACAAGTCTTGTGTTGTTTTTGTTCTTTTTTTTTTTTTTACTTTTGGCTTATTGTTCTTATGTGTGCTTTGCCTTCTCTTGCTGACTGATTAAGTGTGGGTGTGTCTTGCCAATGCCATCAATTGCTTTTTAAATAGGAAAATTTCATATTTTAATGATTGAGGTTGAATTCAAATGGTTGTTTAGTTTCTTGCACAATTTGCATAACTAAATTTGTTCATAATACTGGTTAAATTTATTTGAACTCCTAACTATAAATATGTAAGTGTTGCTTCACTTCATTCTCTTCTCTGTTTTCGTTCCACTGCGAAGTTTTCAATCACACTTTCTTCTGTTTTTCTTCAGCCGCATCTTCTACCTCGCCTCATCTTCCTCCGTCGAGTGAGGTCATTTTTTCTTGTAGCCGGCGGAGTCAGACTTATTGAAGTTCTATATTTCTTTTTAGGTAAGTTTCTTTTGTTCTTAGTAATAAAGTAAAATTCTTTGTTGGAATTCCTGAAGTTTTGATTTTTTTTTTTCCTAATTTTCTATTTTTGCTAAAAAGGAAGCCACCTATAGATTGTGCTATTTTCTGTCCACAGATTATTTGGCTAATCAGATGTCCTTGGCTTCCAGTGGGGGAGAATCTACTGAGATTGTTTGCACCAGAAATGCTACAAAACCCATCAATCTGGTGGCATACATTTGGGAGCTTTCTAACTTAATACTACAAGATGAGGTTATTATTAGATATCTTTATTTTCCTTTTTCTTGAACATAACAGAAATCCTGCATTCTTATGAAAACTTTTATCTTTTTGGATTATGTGATAACTATTGCTTAGTATATGTACAAAGTACCATGGAATTAATTCTCTTGCTATCTGGACACATGAGAATCTTGGTACATGGGTTGGTTACTTAGTGTTTTGAGGACCCTAATTCTTTAATAAGTAGACCATATTTTTGAGCTATAGTGATGGGTATGCTCAGCGATGGAGGTAATCCATTTTTCTTCTCTACATAATTCCTCAGCTTATTTCATGAATTTCATCCCAGTAAATTTTTTCCCCACTTTAATTGATATTGCTTATCTAAATTTTCATTCATTGTGGGATTGGGGAAGAGGAAAAGGCTAAGAGAGTGAGATAGAGCCAAAAATGAGTGTTTTCAGAGACCAAGAGAATGATGAGAGGGGAGGCATGATGGATAGAAAGTGTGGCAAAGCAATTTTCTTTTGCTTTTCCTGATGCTAGCTGAAGCATAAGAAAAAGAATTGGCTTTGAGTCATTTTAAAGCTTTTCTTTGAGGCAAATCAATAGAAAATTTTAATAGGGGACAAGTGCATTATCATACATCATTTTAAACTTTTCATTATGTGAATATAGTTATATATGTGTGCTGCTTATTTGTTGATTCACTATAGTTTGTTCGAATTTATTAACTTCCTTTTTCATGGATTTGGAAATGTGGAAATGCTTGAGCGATTGCACAGAGAAGAAGCAATTCTGTAAGGTTTTTGTTATGAAATAAAAATGAGGTTTTTTTGAAGTGCTAGTTTAAGTTGTGTTTTGAAATCAGATGAAAAATGAAAAAAAGAAAGCTTTTTTCCCTAACACTTGCTGAAGGTATACTAACGACAAGAAAAGTGTGTGGGAGTTTTTCTTTCTTCTTTTTTTGTGTGCTGGGGGAGGATGGGTGCACAGGGTACTACAACCTTGAAAAAAGTGGATAAATGTTGGTAATCATCATGCTGCATATTAAAGAGGTAAATTGTGTCTAAACTTCATTATGCCTTGGTTTTGGGGTATTTTTAATTAAATGGTGCTGCAATTAATGACCTTCATGGTTCTCATTGTTCTCTGTCAAGATATGGTTTAACTTGGAAAAAAAAACTCATACTTTCTTTTCCATAATTTTTTGGCTTCACAAATAAGTTTTTACATCTTTTGGTTTTACTGAACTTATTGTGTGTTTAAGGTACTACTATTATATCATCCTCTAACATGATGATCATAATTTTAGAGTTTAAATTCCTTTACTTAATTCATTCAAAACTTATGATGGTATTCTTGGTGTTGACCTCTTGGCCTTAGGCTTTTCTTGTACAGAACAACAACAATGATTTTCCATTTGATAGAAGCATTTGAGGTATATGTTTTACTAAAACAGCATTTTCGTTTACATACAAAGTTGGTGCCAAAATCAAAAACAGTTGACTTAGTTTTGTGTTAGCACTTGTGATTTGTGAACCTGTTTTATTGCCTTAGGATGAGTAGGCTATATCTACTATTCAAAATCATTTTTTTCAACCTAAAAATATCTATTTTATAGGTGTTTTAATGAGATTATTATTTGCTTCAATTTGATTTTAAAAAAATAGATATAAATGGAATCTTTTATAATTGTATTAGCCTCTATTATGTTTCTACATGTGAGAAAAGTTATCTGAACAAATTTTACCATTTTTAGAGGAAGTTTCATATGATTTCCACAGGTTGTTTACTCATTCGGATTTGGAGACAACTCCTTTAACAAGTATTAATGGTGGATCTCCTTTTACCTTTGTTCCAATAACCTAATATAATTGTATTATGAATTTCAAATTTAAAGGTAGAACATGGGCTGGAAACATATATCACAAGTTTGAGACTATGTGCCAAGAGGTTGATGACTTTGTGACCAAGGAGGCTATATGCTCTTTGCACAGTTCTCATATGTCCTTGCCTTTGAGATACCATGTATATTATCCCTTGAAGGTCTCTGTCCTTTACATTATCATCCTTGTTATTTTTCCAATTTTATGTGTTCATCCATTTCCTGACCCTTATATGTGCATAGTGGATACATTTCATCATTTCATCTGGAGTATTCTCAGTCAAATGTTTGATATTTTGCTGCTATGGCTATTGTGAAATCTGACATTAGTGGTAATATATCAGTGAGAAATTATTTATATTGTGCTCAAATAAAAGCTTAAAATGCTAATGGTGTATCATTTTCATTTATTCATAGGATCAGAATTATGTATCTCATAGTATTAAGAACATTAGGAATAATGGATGGTGAACTCTGATGCAGTGTGTTACGGACACTTATGATCTCGCTTCGGTGTTGCTTATTGATGTATAATATGTAATGCTTTAGGAAAGCCCAGATCTCACAAATATGTTGCACTGATAGAAGAGAAATGTTTTCTTGAACCATATTCCACGTGTTGCCTATTGCTATTGATCCATCTCCTAATTAAGGGTATGGCACTCTCAAGCGACTTGCTTGGGGTTCTTTTAGTATACTTGCAATTTAAATGAGTTATTTTGATCAATATCCAGTTTGGGTTATGGTTTTAGTTGTTCAAGAATAGCATTTACACGAAGCACCCCAAGAAACTCATTTTGATTGGTTCACAACAGAGAGCTTGGACCGTATGTAAGTGTTTTAGATTCAAGTAAAACATAGTTTTCTGCCTTCTTGTTAGAGCTAAATCATAATTATTGATATCCTTTTATGTGGGTCTTCTAGGTTGGAGTTTCATTGGAGCCTACCCTTGTTGCAATGTACCACCAAATAGTTATCAAAGCCATTCCATTCAAAAGTAGGTCTTAAAAGTGCAGAAGTTTTTGAAGCTTTTAAGCCCCTTGGCATTTGCTCTTCCAATGTTTTTTCTTCTACTTCTTCTTCATCATCTTATGTAGATTCTTTTGTTGAATTATGTGTGTAAATGATCAAGATTAGATATATCTATAGCTAAGCTTTGTGCTGCATCTTCCAACTTTATGAATGAAGAATTCTTTATTTTCCTTTTATATTTTTTATATAAAATATTTGAACATTACAAATATTTGAACTCATGTATATATAAAAGTGTTGCTTCTATATTTTATTATAATCTGTTATATTTTGTACTAATATTTTATTCCCGCAGGTACCCGAGCTCGCGCTTTTGTGTGAGACAGCTACTCCTAGTCTACTAATAAGAATGAAAGGAAACACTATATCAATCTTAGGTTTTTTTTTTCCCCTCTTTAATCAAAAGTAATGATAAAAAGAAGATACGTGTTTTTCTCTTGAGTAACCTTCTCCATAAAACATAATCTCAATATAATATTTTGTCAAACAATTTTGATGCCCTTAAATTATTTTAACTTCTAACTTTTGCCTTTCAAATAAAAACGAGTGAAGTTTCTTCTCAAGTTCTTAAAACATCCAAATCTAACCCTTCGTTAATCAACGGACAACTATCAATACACCAATTTATATATATATATATATATATATATATATATATATATATATATATATTAAATCCTAATTTGGCTAAAGCTGCTTGATGTGCCAAAGACTGCTCTTTTCTTTCTGGTTTTGGGTTTCACTCCGCTGGAAATGCATTTCGAGTGTGGATTTTGTAAATTAATTCAGAAAGATATATTTCACTTCCCAAACTAATTAACTGACGTAATTTTGGTCTTTTCTTCTCCTTTCTTGTTGTCAAGTTCAGCTTGGTTTGAAAAGATGCTTGGTGGTTGTTTACTAGGGAGAAGCCTACGAAATTGAGAAATGTGATGATAGCAATAAAAGAGTAAGTAGGAAAGTATCTAAATTTATCAGAATAAAAAAGAAAGAGGAAGGAGGGGAAATTGAGAATGGCTATTAGGCTAAATGGTGTTGAGAGTTGAATCACTAACGGGAGGTAAGGGCTACAATTTTGCTGGCGGAATTGCAGTGGCGAGGAAGAAGAAATGGAAAATGACAAAAAGAGGGAGAAGAAATGAAAGAAAAAGAAAAATTAAAGATAAAATAAATTATTTTAAAATAAAAAAAAAGATAATACTATATTTTTAATTAAAAATTACTGAAATATCCTTAAAAATTAACAGAATTGTTAGACAATTGACGAGAAGGTAAGATTTAGACGATTAGAAAATTTAAAAAATTATTTTACGCTCTTCTTAATTGGAAGGTAAAATTTAAACAAATCAATAATTGAATAATTATCAAAATAGTTTGCCCTTTATTAACAGCAGTAGGAGTTTACCGTTAATCAACTGATGGAAGGACCAAATCTATATGCTTTGAAAGTTCAATTGGAAGTTTCACTCATTTTTAGTTAGAAGATAAAAGTTAGAATTTGGAATCATTTAAGAGTCATAAAGATTATTTATCTTAATATTTTTTTAAAAAAATGTTCTTAAACTACTCTCTTCCTCCTCCTTCAACACCACAAACACACAATCACTGCCTCATCCTCTCCTCCAAACGAATAATTCCCATATTTTCTTTCCAAACCAAGAAAAATACACTTTAGCCCTGCCTTCCCTCATTTCTAGAGGTTTTCAAAATATCATTCAATTATCACTTTAGCCCTCCTCATATGCTCTCAGACCATTCGGTGAGTTTGTATATTGCAGTGTCCCGTAAGGTCACAAATTTGATTCTTGACTCTATGTCATATATCTCACAATTTAACTTTTCCGTATACTCTCGTAGCAGGGTGATAAAAACGCTTGTGATGAAACATTATACAAAATATAATTTAACTATATAGCAACAAATATTTGTACAACATTTAATTACTTTGAATTGCAACAATTTAACCATTTTTTTTTTAATAGGAGTTTCATTCTCAAACTTTTTTAAATCTATTCTAATTCATAAACCTTAATTTGGCCCAAAATAGTACTGAAAGTCCTTTTTGCTATTTTTTAAAGAATAAAATTGCTTTGATAATTAATTCCTTCTATTTTTACAAGTGTTGCGAGTCCTTTGACCTTTTAGTTTTTGAATAGATAATTATCATGACAAATTTTGCCTTATGAAAATGTAATAAAAAGTTTATCCGATCTTTTTAACAAAATTTTCAAAACTATTTTGAAATCTAAAAAAAAAAAAATACAAAAGTAACATTTGAATATGAAAGCCATATTTCGGAAAAAGTCGAGAACCCAAAAAAAAAAAAAAGTAAAAATCCTTTCTTCGTTTTAGGAGTTAATATGTAAATTCTGGGAAAAACAAAAAGGAAATTTTTCTTTGGATAATTAAAAAGAAAAAAAAAATGCATTGCTACCAAGGTATAGAACAGCTGTTACACGCAAGTCGCACCTGATCATAACCCATCAGACCATTCCAGTGACCCTCTTTAGACACTCTTGTAACAGTGAGGAAACGAGTAGCAGTCGGAGCCATGGAAGCTTTGGCAGATTTAGAGAGAGTCCAAACCCAAATTCTCCAAAGAATAACGGACCTTGGGCTCGAACTATCTCTTTTACCAGACAATAGCTCTAACTCCCTTTCCCTCTCCTCTGCATCGGAGGCCGACGCCTCGACCACTGAAGGCCGCCTCTCCGCCATCCTCCTCGCTAACGGCGTCAAAGACTTCATTTTCAAACGCGTCCCCTCCGATTACTATGATTGGACTCTCGAAGCTCGTCGGGACGTCCTTGCAGCGGCCTCCGTCGACCATCTCTGCAAAAGCATTGTATTGGTAAAACAATTTATCTTCAAAATGTTATTCCACTGTGATAAATAGATAAAATTATGTCCTCCTAAATTGAATGTCGCATTGTTTAGCTACATTATCTGATGTTTGAATTGGAAATTCTTTTGCTATTTTGATCATAGTTTTAAAGTTTCTATTGTTTTTTTTCTGATACCAAAATTGGTTCTACAAAAAGATGAAAACTTTGAAATTCAAATGTTACGACAGCAATGTGATCTTCTCTATTCAGCATCCTCCATTTGTAAGTGTTGCAACTAGTTCTATACCTCAATGTTTGGCTTCTTGTACAACTGTGCCTGTGACTCAAATGGAGGATACGACCTACCAATTCGATTTTAGTGGGTCCCTGCTGTGGAAGTAGATAAATAAACCAGATTTTGATGCTTTAAAATGAAGTGAGCTAATTGTTCTAGAGGTTCAAATGTCTCATTTCTTCCAGACTTGCCTTAATAATCTTTTGGACCATCTAGCAGAGCAGTTGAGCAAACTGACAATATGGTGTACATTGGATAAAGAATTGCGCTGGATGAATATCACATGTGAATCATAGATATATAAGCTAATTTGATTTTGTGATATATTGTAGAATGAAAGCATCTATTGCCAAGAAGAGTATAGACATTGTCACATTAATTAGAATACCTCTACTAGATCTGGCAGTGGATGTTGACCCCAATAGAAAAATCACAGTGTCTAACAGATTATAATCTACTGCTACCCTACCATGGTGTAACTGGGCTTCAGCGTGTTCAGCTCTGCAAACTAATTGCTACTATTGAAATATTGGGAACTAATTATAGGGATGTAATGAGGAATCCTAACATTATCAGAAGTATTAGGCTTTGAAGTTGATTTTCTGACTAGATTGAGGCATACTTTTGAAGGCCCCAATATAGTGCCAATTCAATTGAGTAAGTTGAAATTTGTACAGTACCAGAAAGGAGGGGAGTGTTTTAAGATTGTTATTAAGAGGAGAAGGTGATGCCTCATGAGCATTATCAACATTATTACTTAAGAGGTTATAATTTTGTAAACAGATGCATCCTCTTTACTTTCAGGGATGAGTTTGCATACATTAGCCTTCCTAGATCGACCTGCAGTGAGAATTCATATTCTTGTTTTGATAGTTTAGTGGTTACTTCATTTTAACCTTCAAAAGGGCATATCCAAGCATACCCAACATGTAACAAAGTTAATGAATCAGAGCAAGAAAAGTCAGATGGGCTCAAAAATTAATCACTGATCCAAATTCCAGTAATAGTCATTGCATAAGGAGGATGGCATGTTTGACAGTACCAGATTGTGTTAAATGGTTCATCTCTTGCTGCGTATTGGTTGCTTGCATATATGACACCCAGAATAAGGTACAGATCAGTAACCAATCTCTGCTCTGTTGACTTCTGTTCTGTTTTGGACTACTCTAGTAATGGAGCAACCATAACAGGAAGAAAGATGTTTCTGCAGCAAATTTTGGCATCCTCTATTGGATTGCAGATGCTGTAATGCACCATCTTCATTTTTATGACTGTTAAACTACTCCTGATGGACCATAATTTCTCTTATCTCTTTAATTTGTAGAAGCAAGTGTTGAGTTCAAAATTTTTATCTGCCTTTCTACCAAAAGAGATGGGGAAAGATGACAATCTCTTCTCAGGGTGCCTTTTCATGTTGAACGTCCTGCATTACTCCGATATGTCTTTCATGGCCTAAGTCAGTGTTAAGTCCTCCTTGTTACCAGAATTGAGAATAATCCTGTTTTCTGAATTCTCACTCCGTCCAAAGGTGCCAACTTTCCCTTTCACAATTATATCTTTTGATATCAATATCCTCTATACCTACACTATTTTATAGTCGCACAAACAAATTTTTTTCTGCACTTGATTTGTTTGCCTAATGTGTATATGTTCTGCACTTTTATGTGAGTCTACCTATCTCAAGAAGAGAGGGAGAATTGTTTCGCAGCCTGTGCATCTCATAGATACTTTCAATGTGTGCATATATTATGCATGCATGCTTTAGTGGGCAGTTTTAAATATATATATATATATATATATAAGATGAAAAAAAAAATCCCTAATCACTTGGCTGTGAGCCAAAGAATGATTGGAACTGAAAACATATAATCTCTTCTTCATAGAAATCTCTACACTAGTCATGCTTCCCTTTGGTTTTATTCTCCCCCCCACCCCTCCCTCCCTCCCTCCCTCCTCCCTTTCTCCTCTTTCTATGATGCAAAGTCTCCCATTTAGTGCAGGTAAATACTCAAGCTCCTTCGAATATAACTGACTGCAGTGATCCAAATAATTCAAAATATTATGTCGTTGTCGTACAGGTAATTTTGTGATTTATGTTCTGTACCATTGACATTATAAATGGACAGAATGAGATAGTAGATAACATTGTTATTGAACTTTTTTGTGATTGCAGTATACTGCTCGATTTAGTGCTGAGACAGTGAAGAACTTTCTCTATGCACTCAACAATGGCAAGATACCAAAAAAGAAATTTAACAGTAAGTTGGCATTTACTGTGTGGCGAGAGACATCGAAAAAGTTGAAGCAGTTTCTGTTGTTCGAAATGCATAATCTGTGTTAGAGCGAAATATACTGTTTTGTGACCTTTCCAGCATTTCAAAAATCTCGACTAACCATATCTTTGTTCAAATATTTTTGGATTTGAGTTCGATGGAAAGTTGTATGTTCCATGTAAAATCAATCTTTCTACTCTTCAATGAAAATGCACTATCTAGATTAGTAGTTCTTTTGTATGCTCAACCACTAGATGCAGGTTTCTTGGCAAGCTTGATTGGAAATTCTAGACATGCCAAGCAAATATATCTCTCATAATATTTTACATTTTGTTAAACCAATAAAACAACTGGATAAGAATATCTATAAATAGTTTATCCCAAATACTGCGTTTTTTTTTTCCACACTCCTATTATGATGAATTAAACAAGAAAGCCAAGTCTGTGTTTTTGCTATGTTACCTGATCTTCTGTACCACCATTAGGTTTGTTGATACATTTTTCGGTTTTTCTCTCATTCCTAGAATCATTTTTGTTCCCATCATGTCGATTTTCCTTTCATATGCTGCTTATGTTCCATTCAGAATCATGCTTTTATTCCTTAGAGAAACGGGATACTTCAAAATTTATTGTGTGTGTTATTTTGTGTGTGTGTGTGTGTCCTGGGAGATGGTAATGATTTATTGCTTTGCATGTGTCATGCAGTGAGACTCGCTCCCGAAGAGACATCAGCAAAGCTGACAGGCTATGAACGCAATGGAGTCACATGTATTGGAATGAAAACAGACATACCGGTAATTAATTTTCTCCATTTTAAATTCCTTTCTCGAAAATTGATGGTTCATTTTGTTAATATTTGGTGTGGATGTCTTTGCGCCAAGTTCGTAGAATCTTTCATTAGTGTTTTATAGGTCATGAGGCATCCGCTTCTTTGGGGTTCTTGGCAAGGGAAAACTATAACGGGAACCTGTACATCGAATCTTTAACCATTTGCATAAACATATTGAATAGTTTGAGTGCTTGCAGCATACCACTAAACAACGCACATGCACATCTTCAGTATCATTCAGGCAGTAGCACCATAGTTTTCTCTGCTGTTTGATATAGCTTGAGCAAATTGGGCCTGAGGTTTGATTACCTGGGACATTTTCCTCATTCTGGCTTACTATGATTGGTACTGTAAGATACACACACAAAGGCCCCCCATTGATTCTGCTTTTAAAAGGAGATGGAACATTAGGTGTGAACTTCTTTCTTCTTGTTATAAACTGACTCCTGCCATTAATTGTGCCAGCTGTGGTGTTTCCTACTGTTCTTAAATATATAATCTGTCCAAATTGTAGCCCTAACTGTCCCCAAAAGGACCAGTTTGAGATTGATATTGGGAATTTAGTTTAGATATCTGCTGCAGCAATCATTTTTTTTATGATTCAATGCTATACTAGAGCCTTTCTAATACTATAAATTAAGAAATTCTTCAAATGATTAAGTGCTGCCTACAAAAATTTTGGCACTGTTTTTCAATTATATATACAGCAACTCTGTTCCTTTATTCTATTGTAGTTTTAGCTCTCCATTTATGTCAATTATCAATTCTGGAGTCTTTAGTCTTCTTTTCCCTAAGATGTAAGTGCAAAACTCCTGTTAGAAGTGCAACTAAATTAAACGGTACCTAAGACACAAATAAAAGTTTTAGAAATGGATGTATGCATTACATGAAAAGCAGCGACAAAGCAGTTTCATGGATATGTAATCAATGCTAAGCATCATATCTGTTTGTGTAGACCATTTTTTTATTTTTTGTGGATTCTAAATTGGGGGTTGTTTTCAAGGTGGGTAAGGTCTTTTTGGACAGACCTGGTTATTAATGCTAAGCATTAATGTGGTTTTTTTCAATCGTACTAAGCCTGTGCTTTCCACAAGCATATTCTCATTTGTTTGTTTTAGATATAAGCTTAAATTATGATATCACTTGGTGGTTCATTTCCAATTTTTCTGTCATCTAATTTAATCAGTGACACATCTCCTGACAGTATCATAATTTTGATCAAACCTGATATGTACCAGGTGATTTTGGATGAAGCAATCATAAAGCTTAAACCTGGTTTCTTCTGGCTAGGAGGTGGCGAGGTTGATCTAAAACTTGGAATACGGACCGCTGAGTTCATTAACTTTGTAAAGCCATTTATTGTTAACTGCAGTGGTAGTTAATTGTCCCAACTGTAACCAATACTGTTAAGCAGTGTCACTAAAACTTGGTGATTGGAAAGAGAATACTGGAGCCACTCATGTTGACATTGTCGGCTGCAAGTCCTCTGGTCAGTTTTCTTGTCTCATTTTGGAGTTCCAGACGAGAAACTGGGCTTTCATAGTCTTCTTGGTGATAATGGCTTCTTCCTTAGCTATATACGCTGTGATGGGGTCTAGCCTTTTCTACTACTTGACAGATAGTCACAGTAGCTTCTTCTTTGTACAATTCCCTATTCTTTCTATAAGCCAGAGAGCAATAATGTTGTGGTATCTTGAAGTTGCTACGATTTTATTTTATTTTTATTTTGGTGGGAGTAGTTGGTGCATGTTGCTACCTACAACTTGCAACTTCTCAAAGCTGGACCAAAAGTAGGCAGGTTTTTTGCATTTAGTCCAATCTCTTCAGCGATGTCATTAAAGGCATGAAAGCGACACTTTCATCCCTGAAAATTTACTGTCACCAAGTTATGTCAGTTTCAACTTTGTGAAAACTTTGTGACTGTTTCATTAATCAAAGGTTTAATTGAAGAACAACCATTAAACGCCCTACCCTTACCACGCCACCCATCTTCCCAGATTCTTGCAGATGGTATGAAACGTTTTGTGTGTCTTTGAGATATAGCATATTTCGAGCTTCACCATTTTCACGCAGTATGAAACAACCACTGCAGACTCTGTTCACAACCCATTAAGAGCTGCTTCACCAATTTCATGGGACCTTAACCTTAGTATTGTTAGTTAAGCATTTGATTCTAAAACAATTTTCCTGCCTCTATTCAAATGTTGGTTGCCTTTGGCCTTTGATTACAGCAGTGCACAAGTTCTTGCTCCTGCACATGGGACAGTCAACGAAACTTCCAGAACGAAACCAACTGAAATTTTTTAGCAGTTGCAACACATTTAAGAGGGCATATCCTCCTCGTATACATGTATTGTTCTTCTCTTTAGTTACAAATATTGAATACAAACACAAACGATTGCAGATATCATCAACTTATTGAATTCAGGATATCATCTGCAACTTGTACCATATACATAGATGGATTTCAAAAGCATTTCGTTGTTATACAACATGGATTTATTTTTTACTTGGAAGCAGAAAAGAGAGATAAGCTGCTAAAATGTTTAGATATCTACGGTTCAATCCCTTTATCCCCCTTGGAAAGTTGGGAAAAAAGATCCCATAAAGGGAGCAGTAGTAGTACATGCCAAGCTGAGACAAGTAATGATAGTACATTTAGGGTTCCTTGTTGTGAATGGGTGGTTTACGATGGGGCTGTGCATAATCCATGACCACTATGTCTTCTCCCATGTCATTTTCCTTAGCTCCCACACTTTCCTCGGCATTGTCTGATGGTAGTGATTCCAATCTTCTTGCTTGCCTCCTCTCATCCTACACAAACATCCGTGCTGAAGTTAGGTTATTTTCATTAGGTAATTCTACGCATACTTGTCCAAGCAGAAGTTTTGCAAATTGGAAATTGGATGGTTGGGATATAAGTGCAAGAGGGACGACAGAGAAGCAGCAGAAAAGGTCCATGAACATATTTCTGACAGTGCTCATTAAATTGCAGCAAGTAGGGAAGAGAAAATCTTGCAAGATTTACCTTGATTTTTATCATCTCATGCGTAACCTCTGCAGGTGACAATGCCATGTTATATCCTGCAAATTATCAGGCCATAACAGTTAGAAACTAGTCATGTGCAAAACAAGTTGGGAAAACGGGAAAGAAACTATCTTCACCTAAATATATTTTATTTAACAGTGTGATAGAACCAACAAGTTCTTTAAAAGTAAAATCAAGAAACGAAATTACTAGGAATAGCAAAGGCTATATAAAACCATGTGAACAGAGTTTGCTTTTTACTTCTTGCTAAACCTTTTTGGTTCTCATTTCTTCCTCCCAGTCCTTCAGAAATTTTCTTCTGCATTATGTTTTCACCACAGCAACTCCCTAGGGTTGGCCGTTCGTCAATTCTAACACTCACTTTTTCCTTCACTCTTAGATATTCATCTAATATTGCAGGCTTTGTTTCCTGCAGCAAACAGATAATCTCAGTCACAATCTACCCCGTAAAACATTTTTCGAGTTTGGAGAAATTTAAGACGAACCTTGCCAGAAAGCTGAAGCGACCCAGCAGTTCCTTCAACAGTATTGACCTGGAGAGGTCGAGCATTGCATGCATGCAGAGAAAGACAAAGGAGAAGACAAACGATCAGAGACATTTTGAGGGACGTTGATTTTCAAAGTTTATTGAGGTTGTGAAGAGAGATCAATCAACAGCAATGAAGGTACAATTCTGAGTTCAGTGTCTGGTTCTGGATTATATGTAAGTAAGGAGGAAGTGGAGCATTTAATGCAGGTTCTGCTAGAACATGCAGGTGCTTGGAATTCTCTGATTTTGCTGAACATGGAAAACAATTTGAAGATATTGGCAGCCTCACCATGTCCCCTCTCACTTTTTTATCAAGCGCGGGCCCAGTCAAGGACTAACATTTAACAGACGTAAATGCATGGAATTAATGTAAAGTATCGGAAAGGGCAAATAACAAATGGCGAGTATGAAGATGACACTGTTTTATAAGGTTACAAAATTAATTACAAATTCTACATTGTATATCTTGCTATTTACATTCTTTACAAGGTTTCAAAGTAGAGGTGATAGAAACATTCGTGATATAATATAAAGTATCAAAAAATTTGTAACAATATAGAAATAGGTAATGAAATATTATAATAAACTATTTACATAAATTTGTTTATATTATATTAGTATCTAATTATATGTAAATTATATCTTTCAGTCTATTTTGACTATGCAAAATTAAATATAGTAATAAATATATTGAAAATTCTCACAAAAAAAGATAAGAGTTTTGCATGTAACAATATAACTCGATGAATTATTATTACTTCTATATCTGAATGACAGTTTAAGGTTCCAGGAAAAGTCACTACCTCTGATGAAGATTTACCTGTATTTTAGTACGTAACTAGAAGTGTCCTCATTCTTCGACGTACTTGTGTACTGGTGCATGGCCTGTCATTTGTTTATGCCTTGTCAAATAATTTTTTCGGCAAGATTATTGCAAATTTTGGAGAATCTATTTAATACGTTAGGTGAAATGACACGACCTTTGTCCTTGATGTTGGTTCTTCTTCTCTCTCGAGCACACGAGCGAATACAGATTGATACCTTAATACGATAGCCCAATAAAGCGAAATACTCTTCTGGAAAATCTATAATAACGTTGTAATTATTATACATGTCTGTTTTTTCTTACCAAGGTAATCTTTTCTCTTTGCTTTCGAGTTCGTCTGCTGCTGGAAGGCCTATGTCGACGACTCGACTACTGGTGAAATAATCCGTGTTCGTTTTGGTATGCAAGGAGTTGATCGAAGGAGTAAATGCATGCATCTCTTCTTGGTTCTGATCAAATTCAGCAGTCAGTGGAGCACATGCCAAATATGATATGAATCTGATGAGGGAAGCTGGTTCTTGAAGACCTGTGAGTCTATATTTGTTTGATGAAAGGCTTCATATCATGAGATATGGTAGCTAGCTATAGATCCGTTCTCATTATGATACACTTTAGTTATTTATAAGAACCGATAAGAAAAAACTACTAAGTACTATAATCATTATGAAGAGATTTAGTCACTAGTAAGCTGTAAGCCCTACACAATTTTTTTGCTTTCCTTCTTGCATTCTGTCACCTTCTACTTCATCATTATAGTCCCAAGTGGTGAAATTTGGCTATGTAAACTACCATTTACCCAAAGTAGAGAAGATTTTGTTTCAACCATACATAAATGAGGTAGAAAGTGTCACATACACTATAAGACTAGTGTGAAACTTATGATATATATGAGAGTGAAGGGTTGGAGCTATTGGAATGGAACAGCTGGGGCCTATGGGGAGTGGGAAATTTGGGGCCGCAGAGAAGAAAAGAAATACTACAAGGGAGACAAGTTTACATGGCCAAACCACCATTTGTACCACCGGGGCAAGACATTACGGCATAGCAAACCCCACCGTCGGTATAGACTATGCATGCCACGTGGCACATTGTCCATGTGCCACTGCCATGTGAAATATATTGCAACATACAACAATGTGCACTATTATGTTGATTGCTGACCACATTCATCTTTGGAGAGGGATAAATTAACTTTGTCTCATTAACAACATTTTGTGTATTTAATTTGAACTCAGAATCTATTGTAAAAAGGAATTTTTTACCAAGGGTAAGATAGCTAGGCATGTAATGGAAGAATATCAATCTTGAGATATTTGAGTTGATGAGAAGAATTTTATCGATTAAATTATTGTTTAATTACTAAAAATTTTTAATGGGTTTTCTTTTTAGATTGGGACACTTATAGAAAATTTGAAAACTCTAGAAAAAAAATAGATATCCAAAGGCCATAATTAATTACCAAGAATCAATAACTGAGTATTCTAAAATAAAAAAATCAACCCTAAATTATGTGATTATAAAAGTATTTTATTTTGAATAGTAAAATTGTTATACTCTCTCTTTAAAAATTATTCGAAAATAAGTAATCGAATTGAAATTCAAATATCTTTGAAGGTATGAATTGATGAATTTAGATCTTTCAAAAAATTTTGAAGTTTTTAGATTGCATACAAAAACTCCAACCCACTTGCAGCCAAGGTTAGAAAATGATGTAACGGGACAATATGCATTGTAATGGCTTTATGGTTGTGGAAGCAATGTGGGACAGACTTGTATCTTTGCTTAACAAAACTATGTGATAATGATGCCAATTGCAAAACTTCATCAGTTTGTGTACGGATTATGTTGACACTTCAAAATTTGACCTCATACATTGAACTTGGCTGTGTGAGGAACGCTTTGGCATTTCTTGGACTAGATTTGGAGCAAAATGCAACAAATTTTAATACTCCACAGAGCAGAGCATCGATTTGATTTTCTGTATATGTTCATATGAGGAGAAGCATTTTTGTAAAGATTTTAACTTTACCATGACTAAATCATTTTTCCTTCTCATTTCCTTCCAGACCAAAGAATTTCTTCATCCAGCCCATAAGGCACTCGTCCTTTTTGATAGGCTTGCTCTGTAAGTTGATGATCCCGAATTAGAATCTACTCCATTTTTCATTCAGTTGAAATTCAATAAGTTAAAATATATTTCGAATTTGCTTAATTTATTAGTACAGTAAGACCCAAGAATTTCCTCATCCAAAATGTGACAGAAACTCAAATTGATTAGAAAATTAAGCAATGAAGAGGCCTTTCATTGGTCCTTCCTTTTTTGGGTTACAAAAGTTTTTACATATTTATTAAAGGGGAAAAAAAAGTGATTACATATAAGTTAAAGAAAAAAGAAGTTTAACTTTAGTAGGAGCACAAAATATAAAGAATGATATTTCCATCAATGGCATGCAACTTTTCTGTTCGTTTCTTCATGAATTTCATGACTAGCACAGACAGAACTTTATGATCGTTTCTGGGAGTAACTCTGTCCTGATATTCATGATCAAAAAGGGTTTCAATTGAAAAAGACAATGTTTTCACAATCGAACTAGAGTAAAAATTTTTATTAATTCACAATTTAATAGTTTAATTTTAATTAAATCGTAATTGAATTAGTAATATTATATTTTAAACTTTTAAAATATAATTATTATAAAAAATAAAATTAATAAATAATAGAATATAATTTAAATTTAAATTTATAAATATTTAAATATTTAAATTCATAATTAATGTAATATAATATAATAAAACAACAAATTACCAATCAAACAAACAATTCATAACTACAAAATTTATTAATAACACATAATTTCAAATTTTACGCCCTTAATTTATTTTTTAAAATAGGACCAATAACGAATCGATCAATTTAACAATTTACTAATTAGACCAACTGATCCAATACAATTTATATAATCTATAACAATTTAAAAAAAAAATCCAAAACAATAGACCAAACCAATCATAGCACCAATTCACGGTCCAATCAAGCCCACCGGCCGTTCCACTCCGATTCAAAAAACAGTGGAAAAAGATAGGGAACTTCTTTTGATGGACATGCTGCTAAAAGGCCACACAAGCCTCCCGGTTGTGCATAAAACCCCTGTTCCAACACTTGGTTCATAGTTCTGCGTGTTGGTTCAGAGTTCTGGGTGGGGTATTATGCAGAAAACCAGCTTCCGCAAGCTAAGCATGAACGAGAATGCTTGAGCTAATTTTATGGAGCTTAAGTGATACATCTATTAGCAGAAAAGATTTGTTTGAAAAAAGGAGACGGGGGGAGGGAGTGGGGTGTGAGTGCGTGTGTGTGTTTTTTTCTTTTTTCTTTTTTTTTTTTTTTTGGGGGGGGGGTGGTGCGGGGATCGGGGAGGAGATGTGTAAAGCAAAAGAAATGATTGACGTGTTCAGAACCCCAAAGAGAAGCAAAAAATAATGCATTCCAGAGAAGAATATTAGAATTCAGCAATGCAAAAGAAATGCTGAGTGCAAATGGTTATTAGATCAAGTGCCAGCAGCTGGAGTTGTAATTTGAAGTTGAAGGAAACTATACACAGATATATGCTATACACAATTATCCCTTCTCGAGATAAGATACAGCAATGAAGTAATGAGCAAAGATATTGGCAGCAGAAATGGTAGTCAAAGCAGGACCTTGCCTCCAAAAGTATTCTCTCCACTATAAGTAACATAGAGGAAGCCATCTTCATCCTTCTTCTCATCATAGATGGCAGACATAATTGCCCCTGCCAAAAGCAAACAGCAGAAACCACCGAGCTTGTAAGTAGTACATTATAGCAGGCAGCATCAATTGGTGCAAATAACACAGTAGTTTGATCCCAAAAATATATAGGAATGGAATTAACAGTTACCAGTAGGCGGTAGCACGTTGTCCACGAAAATGAAGATTGCTTTCTCTGCACTTAGTTTGATCCTTTTGCGAATCACATACACAAACTGACCTACAGTCAAATCAGCTGGAACAAGGTACCTGTAATTTCCCCATTTAGATCTCTGGAAATATTCATATGGTTTTCATACTAAGTTCCTCATTTTATTTGAAAAACGTATATGGCCTCATATACACTAATGCAAGACAAAATGAGAACACACAGGGAATGAAACGTAAAAGAGGTATCACTGCATGATAGGACTAACCAGGGAAGACTAGATACCTTTCAACGAGGAGTATTATGGCATATTGACTTAATATAAGCAATAATTGACATTATTTAGAGGGCAAAATTGTAAATGCAATTAGCAACGGACTCAGCAGGTCTATTAGGATTGCTTACAAGAATAGAGGGGGATATCTTGAAGGAAACAAAGAAAAGTCAAAGTCAAAGAAGATAGTATGAAGAGAAAAGCCAACCGGTAAGTTAATTACTGCAGGCTTTCCATTTAGATCCACAACAAGATTTACTTAAATCCTTAGATCCTTAAATCCAGATACACCCTTCAAGAGATACAGGGGAAAGACAATGACATGGGAAAAAAAAAAGTGAATATGAAACACAACCAAAGGAAATCAGCTGAACACCATATCAATGTATCAGTACTGTTAAAAACCAAAGGCATCCAAATCAAAACCAATTGGTAGTAGATGGAGAGGCATAGGATCCTTATATCTTGAGAAGTCAATATGGGATTTGTCGCTTGCCAAGAACAATTAAGAATGAGATACTTCACTCCATATGACTAAGAGTGCTAGACTTTTGTCCTTCATAATGGGTAAACAAAGAAATATCAGAATGTTTTTTTAAATCTGGACAGAACAAATACAGACCAAAAGAGTAAAACTACGCATCAACCAATTCAATTGCATCCTGTCCAGATTTGGATTTGAACATCTTATAAAAGTGAGAATTTTCATTTTGGTTCATCCAATCAAGCATTAATCACACTTAACAAGCACCCTAAAATGGAATTTGCTATGTCACAATGCGCAATAATGCACTGGAAAAACCACAACAGCAGGGGAAACACATACTTTTTCTTATCAATGTTGGGAACATCACTTTTCTCTGCCTTCTCCACAATTACCTGTGAATCCCCAAAAAAAAAAAAAAAGAAAAGAAAATGATTCATCTAAAAGACTGACAAAAGAGTGAAATCACAACAGATATAAAAAAAACAGCTAAACCAGAATGAAATAGGCAAAACAACAAAACTGTTTGCGGCATGAGTATAAAGGAACCCACAAATATACATGTATTCCAACACCTAAAAATAGCCAACAATGCTGAGGTGGAAAAGATTTTAAATTTTCCAGAGAAAAGTAGGAATCTAAGACATTTGACACCCTTCAGATGATTGGTGTCTACAATTTCATTAGCTGCATTTGGAGCATTAACAGAGTCTGTGATCGGAGCCACACTTCTTGTTCACTCAAGTTATGAATACATTCCCCTCCTTTCAAAGAAATATTCTAGTTAATGCTGAAATTCGGTACTTCTTTTAGGCAGTAACAGTTACACTTAATATTTAGGGCTCCAAATTTTTCATTCCAATAAATGTCTAAAACCTTTTCCCATAAAGTAATCAACATATCTCAAGTTTAATCCTCCATCTTCTTATAGGTGTCAACATGTTGAACCTAAACCTTTCAAAGAATTTTCATAATGACACCTTATTTTCCATATTGCCAAAGGAACTCTTACACTAGTTTATCCTAAAGCCCTCATGGAAAAGTTGAATTATTTTGAAAAACTTGTAGCTTCACAGAACATTAAAGGATGTCAAAAGATACACAAATTGTGATATTGAATGGAGAAAAAGAAACATATTCACTTCATAGTCAACTCTCCATGAACCTTTTGGCAGATAAGGATTGACGAATCAACAAAGCAATGCAAAAACATGTTGTCGTGAGCGATAAGTAGAAGTTTCAAACAACAATCAAGCTTTTACTCATGTGTGACAGAAACAGCTCAACCAGATTACTGTCAGACAGTGCACAGTTCATAATAAGTAACAGTGACTTGGTGATTCTGTGCCAAGCTCTAACATAGTTGGATGTCTAAACACTTGTTATTCCACTTTAAGAAGCAAGAAAAAGAATTCCAATTGCCAAATGAAAATTAAGCCAAGAGAGAAAAAGGGTATTTGTTGGGAAACAGAGCTGGAGCACAACAAAGCAACTATCTTAGCACCATAGTTCCATATCCAAAAACTTTTTCTTTCTTCAAATTATTATCTGCCAAAATAAATTTTGCCATATAGATTTCAAACGCTTTCTGCAAACTAAACTTGTGATCATATTCGGATGTAACAGGAAGTAGTTCCTGAAATGAAATTTGTATTTACCATGCTGAGGTGGAAAAGTTTTAAAATTTCCAGAGAAAAGTAGGAATCCAAGACATTTGACATCCTTCAGATGATTGGTTTTTACAATTTCATTAGCTGCTTTTGGAGTATTAACAGAGATAGTCTATAATCGGAGCCACACTTCTTGTTCACTCCAAGTGATGAATACATTCCCCTCTTTTCAAAGAAATATTCTAGTTAATACTGAAATTCGGTACTTCTTTTAGGCAGTAACAGCCACACTTAATATTTAGGCCTCCAAAATTTTTCATTCCAATAAATGTCTAAAAACTTGCCCCATAAAGTAATCAACATATCTCAAGTTTAATCCTCCATCTTCTTATAGGTGTCAACATGTTGAACCTAAACCTTTCAAAGAATTTTCATGCTGATGCCTTATTTTCCATATTGCCAAAGGAACTCTTACCCTAGTTTATCCTTGAGCACTCATGGAAAAGTGGAATTATTTGGAAAAACTTGTAGCATAACAGAACATTAAAGGATGTCAAAAGATACACAAATCGTAATATTGAATGGAGAAAAAGAAACATATTCACTTCATAGTCAACTCTCCATGAACCTTGTGGCAGATATGGATTGACGAATCTACAAAGCAATGCAAACGCATGTTGTTGCCAGTGATAAGTAGAAGTTTCAAACAACAATCAAGCTTTCACTCATGTGACAGAAACAGCTCAACCAGATTACTGTCAGAGAGTGCACAGTTCATAATAAGTAACAGTGACTTGGCGATTCCATACTCAAGCTCTAACATAGTTGGATCTCTAAACGCTTGTTATTCCACTTTAAGAAGCAAGAAAAAGAATTCCAATTGCCAAATGAAAATTAAGCCAAGAAAGAAAAAAGGAATTTGTTTGGAAACAGAGCTGGAGCACAACACAGCAACTATCTTAGCACCATAGTTCCATGTCCAAAAACTTTTTCTTTCTTCAAATTATTATATTCCAAAATAAAATTTGCCATATAGATTTCAAACATTTTTTGCAAACTAAACTTGCGATCATAGTTGGAAGTAACAGGAAGTAGTTCCTGAAATGAAATTTGTATTAACCAACAAATAAGCAGCGACAGATAAGCGATATGCCAACATAGACACTTAGAAAATTTTGCATTTAATTTTACAAGCCACTGATTTGGGCATATAAATGGCCTTGTACAAGAAAGACAAGCATTACCACGATTAGAAATGACTGAAATAGAGAAATAACATCTGATTGTTCCCCCAGACGTGCTATACCCTTTCACAGTCAAAATGAACCATTCAACACAGAATCACAAAAATAAATTAGTAAACTGCTCAGAATTCAGAAGATCCTTAAAATGCAGCATTTCAGCAGAAATTTCATTCATAAAGGCTCCAATCTAAAACAATTCAAATAATTCATCCACATGCAGTTGGTTAACAAGAAAGCAGCATTTCTTGACATTAAATTTCTTTTACAGAAGCTCCAGTCCGAAACCATAAAAATTATTCATCCTAGCAATTATTCAAGAAGAAAAGTGTTTGATTTTCACCGGAATCCTGTCTGGGTATTTCTCTCTGATCCTGGCAGCCTCAGCACGCCTCTTCTCTGCAGATCATACAATAAAAATTCTGACATTTAAGAAAATCCATTATCTTGCCTACCACAAAAACTCAAAAGAAAAGGGCCAGCAAGTACCAAAATCATGCTCTTGCTTGAATGAACTCTTAGCCATTCCACCTGGATAACATAAAGTAACAAGAAATAAACAAGTATATTTATATTTATCCACACAGGCAACAGAAATTACATTTCAGCTTTTTTCAAAAAATAATAATAATTAATTTCTGAAAAAAAATTCCTTAGCAAATATTCGAATTCTGTGGCCCACGAATGTTCCTATAAGCAACAAAAATTTTCCAGTAACAAAAACAATTATTGACTATAGTTCTTTATCCCAAAGATGAGAATTTTCCAAGGCACCTCGACCCACAAAATTTAGCCGGACATAAAACTCATAAAAATAAACCAAACCCGGATGTCAATTGGCATCCCAGAAGAAACCCATCAACCATTTAGCACAAGAAACACGATCAATCAAACAAAAAGAGAGGAAAAAGACCAATCAAACTGATCAAGAAATCATCTTGACATGAACACTGAATCAAGGAAACAATGCCAAATTAGTCAAAGAACGAACCTGTTTTGCAAACAATGATCGCAAAGAAAGACTATGACGAGATAGAAACACAAGCGAGGAAAATTGGAATTGAATTATATAGACTAAATGATGAGCTTTGCTTTTGCTTATGTTTACACAGCTACGAAACTCCTATCTGCTATAAATAATTCTTAAGCCGAATTTTTAATCATTATCCGATTCTATTGTCTTGCGGGAGGGGGAAACTTGGCGTGTGGGAGCTTATAGGTGCGAGCGCATGCACATGTGGACTTCAACTTTCCAATTTTTTTCTTTAAGTTTTCTCCCTTTGCCATTTGATTCAAGAAACAGGTGCTTAGGATCTAACTAAGAAAATATCATATTATTTCAAGACAATTTCTAACTAATATAGTCTCATATTATTGGGATTTAAAATAATTTTTATTTATAAAATGATAATTTTATGGTATAAAAAATTAATATTCACGTGTTAATAAATAAAAATACATAAATACAATGACATGAAATTAGAATAAAATGTTATTGATTATATTTGACACACAAAATGTATGCTTAAAATATTTAGCCGTATTCAAAATTAACTAGAGATGGAATTGAAAATTGTCTTTGATTATGGGACTTAAGTTTTTAATGCCCTTCTTCTTTCCATTCCTTTTTTTCTTGTTTTGGGAAAACTCAATTACTTTGATTTTATTAAAAATATTTGAAATTTATTTTATATTCATTTATATACAAATATTATGTTTTAATGTGTGAGGAAACAATAGATACAAGGGGTAAAATATAATAGAGTAAACGATAGATTTATAAATCATAAAATAATGAGAGAACGTATATTAGAGTAAAAATTTAGTTGCATCGCTTTCATAAACTAGTAGGTAAATAAATACTTTACATGTTGAGATAAAATTAAAGCATGAGAATTTTAATAGCCAAAGGTGCAAAATTCTAATATGGATTAAGTATATTAATGATTTGTATTACGTGCAATATAAATTGTACGATACAATTCCCTAATATATTTAATTCATCGGTCCATAATCTATATAAGAATTGCTCATCAAAGACAAATTAAATCAAGGAAAATCCCTTCTTTTTTTAATTTAAAAGTAAATTCTATTTTCATTTTGACCTAATCTTGCGGAACCCTTCAATTCAACCAATCAAGGAACCGTTGATAAGCGGCATAGATGTAGAAGGACCAGGCCAATGGAATGAATAGACACACAGAACAAGAACCCTTGCTAACCGAATATACAGGATATACCACCGCCCTGCTCAAACCTCTTTCCTGGGGTTTAATTTTTTCCCTAAAAACCAAATAAAAAAAAACACACACACACGCACACCCCACCCCCCCTCCATAGTCGTCCATGTTAGAATTGAAATGAGTGTGAGGGGATTGCAATATATCTTAATCTAAAATTATTTTTAATTTAAAAAATTATTATTTTATTTTATAAAATTTATTATATATTTATAATCAGGGTTTTTTGGATCGGACCAATCGGTCAGACCGTGAATCGGTTGTCAAACCGGCCCGATCTATCTATTTGAATCGAAAATCCCAAAAATCAATCAATTTTATTCAAATCGATTTGGATTGGTCAGTCCAATCGGTGAACCAGTCGGTCCAACTAATTAAACCGTGAACCAGTTAATTTTTCGATTCGATGTCCGATCTGATTCTAAAAACAATGCTTACAATACATTATATTTTCTTTTTTATAATTTAACTTTATATATTTAATAATTTTTTAGTATATTCAAATAAATTTATCTCAATTTAATTACTATCCAATCTAAATACACCCTGATAAGTAATCATCTATTCACCTAAGATAATAACTTATCTAGTTAAAATAATAAAATTTAATTATTAACTGAATTTTCAAATTTAATATTTAAAGATATATGTTTAAATTTTCTTTTCTTATCTCATATTCTTAATAAAAATACAAGTGATTGTGCAAAAAACGTCTTGTATATACTTTTGAAAAAGAAAAAAAGAAAAGAAAACGTAATTGTTATTAAAAAATGAAAAATAAAGTAAAATTTTCATTTTCGCGTTTATTTAAAACCTAATACTCTTATTGTCTTTCTTATTAAGATAATCAGGAATGAAAGTTAGAAATTCACGAGCAACAATTCAAATATGTGTTTTAATCTTTCAAGTACTTTCAAATAATAAGATAATAATTTATTGGGTCACAAAAAATCCCTTATTAAGGAGGAAAAAAAATACTAAGTGACTTTCATTTTATGAAAAATATTTATTAAAGATGAGCTAAATTCCCCCAGTTCTCTATCCTAAATTGTCATCAATGATTGCAATAGAAATTAGAATCTTGCTGGAGAATCCAACCCTTTCTATAGATGGATTCTTGATTTAATTGTTTAATCCAACTAAATTTTATATACAAATCAAACCTCACTAAACCCTTCAAATTAAACAAAATTTTATTTGGTTTCTTTTTCTTCTAAATAATCAAGCACATGATGGCATCAAAATTGGGCTCTAGAAGGTCACTGCCATATGGATTGGTTGGCCAACTATAAATTTTATTGCATTCATAATCTTTCTTGACCCATTATTAATTTTCTAAAATCCTTATGTTTTTGTTCTTCAAACTTGGATTTTTTTTTCTCTTATTAATATATCGTGGAAAAAGTAAAAATAAGACTTAAAATGATTATTAGATAGTATAAAAATATAAATATTAAATAAGACTTAAAATGATTGTCAAATAATATAAAAATATAAATTTTAATCAATTGAACTACCGATAGCATGATCAAGAGTTAAAAAGGAAATCAAGTGTAGATTTCTTTGTCAATCTAAAAAACACATGCTATTTATAGAGTTGCTGCAGCCTGCAAATTTTGACTAAACAATTACAAGAATTTCCATTTTTAGTGGATCGTCTTTTTCCTTCATAAGTTTAATGGGACAGAAAGGTTGGGCTAAAGAAACAAAGGAAGCCCCACCTACATAAACTTGAAGTCCACTGGAATGACAATTTTCCTTTTTTTTTTTTTTTTTCAACCCCCAGACAGGTTTTTACTTTACTGGGGGGGGGGGGGTCTACAAAAAATCTATGCATAAAGAATATATTTAATTAATTAAAGAAATATTTTATTATATAAAGACAATTATTAAGATACTTTATTCATAATCTAAGTTTTTTTTTTTTAAGGCTTAGCCTTAAAGTATCAAAGAAATAAAGAATATAAGAACTATTTAAATATAAAAAACAGTGCCTGAGGCAATCTGATTTGCTAACTTATAGTATGCTTAGTTGGAGTGAAAAAGAGAGGAAAAATGAAGGAAAAATGAAGGAAAAATAAAATAGGAGGGAGAGTTATCCTTTCGCATTAGAAAAACAATTCATTTAAATTTAAACGGATTGAGACGTAAATTAAAATAATACTTATTATTTATTTTCCTTTCACTCTAACTAAATAAAATAGAAATAAATTATATTTAATCCTCTGATGAAATTAAAAGCTTCCCTCTACCTCCTCTTTTCTCTTCTTCTCCTTCTTTTTGAACCAAATATAGGGTTAGGTTATAGGCATACCAAATTTACATTTATTAGTCTCCTAATTCGTTAGGCAAAGTCCAACCCCCATGGGTGGCTGCAGTGCATCCTCGAGTATGTGAAGAATTATTGATGAAACTAATGCAATTCCATAGTGAGTAGTGGTTGCTGGGGTCCAATTGTATTCTCTAGGGATTAGGGGTACTATTTCAAGAAAACTAAACCATAAGCAAGTAGTGGTTACTAGAATAAACCACACTGTGGAAGCTAATTCCCCAATTTATTCAACAAGCCAAGTGTTCAAGAATCGTAGGTTAGTATAAAATAGAAGTTATAAACGATGATGCAATATAAAATATATTATACTTTTTAAAAATATACGATCAAATAAATAAATAAATAAATATATATATACATATATTCAGATTTTAACGATGTGATGAATTATTTAAAATATATACACTTAATAATATTAATTAAAAATTTGACTAAATATTTTAATTCATAAGAATCGGGATTTTTTAATAAAAAAATTGTGAAATATCTAGAAATCCAATAAAAGCACAATGATTCATTGCTTTTCCCATTATAAACAACATTACAATCTGTAAAGATCTTCAACCTTAGCAGGGCCGTGGGATTCTAATGGGAAAATCAAAAGAGTTCAATTTTCAGCACTCTCAAAAACCCTATTAACTTTGTTGCTGTAAATTTTGACTGACCACTACGAGTATTTCCCCAATTGTTTGTACATCTTCTTTTCTTATTACCTCAAAAGGGAATGGCCCAGAAGCAGAGAAAGAAGATCAGGTCTGTTTCAAATTGTAGTCCATTAATAGTGAGAAATACTTTATTTGGGCTAAAGCAGCCCACACTCTCTTTGTATGCTTTTATTGCCTTTCTATTTTCCTTTTATTGTTTTTTTGTCAATTTTTTGGGATGCAAGGAAGGAGCTAATAAGCTATAATAATGATAGTCCATAAGAAGTTATATTTTGTTTTGTAGTACATTTTGGGGATAAAATGTGAATTGAAACCGAAGACTATTGTTTGAGAAACAATAATTTTAATAAATTAATCGATATCCACATATTAATTACAAACCGATTTATTTTCCAAAATTATAGAAAAATTGGGAGCCAACAATAACTTTGACTTGTGACACCACCATGGGTGGCTACAATGCATCCTCAACTATATTAAGCATAGTTGCTGATGAGACAATGTATTGCTAATACAACTTTGAGTCTATCTATATTGTCTAGTGATTAGGATTTAGGGTACTATTTCAAGAAATTATAGTCATTATGTGTGGTAAATGGTTATTTGAACAATATGTTTGAAGATTAGACATTCCATCTCCAAGGCCAATACCTATGATTTGTGGGGCTCAAGAAAATATTTAGTGTATTTTTGCCTTAAGAAATAAGTTGAATAGCATTTCACAATTGAATGATAATCTAAGCCCTTCCAAGACTCCAAATCACCTTTGCATTACTTGATGTTTAGGTGCCTTGTGAAGAGAGGAAAGCACATGCATGTAGGGGCCTAGTCTCCACCATGAAGATCAAGAAATCACAGTGTGAAAACAAAGTTTCACCAACATTTTTGACACTTTCAACTTCATAATTCAATCAATCATGAAAGAAAATTTTAGGAATAGTTGATCTTCCCCCAACAAGCAAGACATTGCCAATTTAATCCATGTCCCTTCTTGTTTAAATTCCTTTTATGAAAAAAAGATTTGTAGACAGTCGAGTTGAAATTAGTTATCTTGATTTCATACAAATCTCCATAATTAATTTGCTTAAAAACTAATTAAGATAAGAGAAGTGGACAAAGCTCTAGACAGAAGTAGCCATGAAGCAAGCTTTGACAAGTGACAAAACCCAAAAAAATCTAATACTATGTGATAATAAAGGGGGACATATGTAGTAAACTATAGAAAATAAATGGTCCACCTTTTTCCCCCCTTGATATGAGAAGGGGAATTGTTAGCCTTCCACATGGGTCTAGATATATTAAAACAATGCCTCATGACATGTCAAAATTATATTTTCACCAAACAATTCATACTATAGCTATGCATGTACCTTCTTCCCCCACCTACACAAATGTTCAAAATTTCTCACCTTTTACGGATAGTATAGAGACAAGGAAACAAGGTACCCTCCTTCACCCTCTTGGTTGCCCTTCTTGTTGTTTATTGTTTCTTTGTTGGAAAAAAACGACATTTTTCGTTAAAAAAAAGCATTAATAATATAGTGCGCATACAAATAAAAATATAATTACATTAAGAATCAGTAGAACTCGTATTTTTCTTTCAATTTTTTGTATTATAATAACTAGATCGAACATAATTTGTAAATTTTGTTAGATTATATAGATAACATGAACAAGAGTAATAGGATAGTATATAAATGCATTTCATAAGTAGACTTAGACAAATGAAGCTTCTTTCTTTCTAGCAATCATAAATCCCCACAACACATAAATGAATCAAACTTTGAAAACCACATCCAACTATAAGTCTTTGTCAAAATGAATGCTAGTCGACTCACTATCATCTCACTCATTTTATATGAAAGTCTTCTTCCGTTAGGACGATGTCGGTTGAACTTTCCTCATTATAGAAAAATCAAGAAATTATTGTATAGATAGTTCGTACAATAATACTCCTTTCGTCCTATTTTATTTATATATTTTAATAAAATTTTTTACTTAATTAATTAACATTTTTTATTTTATCTTCAAATAATATCTTTTTATTAAGAATTAATCAAATTCTAAAGTTTTATATATAATAAACATATTTAATTTATTTTCATTTTCCACTATAAGTGTATAATACTTATTGTATTAAAGAGGGATATTTGTGAAAAAAATAACAATTAATATCGTCTTAATTTACTAATAAAACAGATAAATTAAAATAAAAATTTTAATTAAAATAGACATATAAAAGAGGATGGAAGGAGTAACAAATAACGAAATCAATTAATCGGTTTCATTGCTCTGGATAGCAATGCTAGCATTATGGAGAAGTTTATTGTATGTTCACATTTTTCTTTATTTAAACAAAGCCATTGTAACCCCCAACAAAAAAAAAAAAAATTAAGTTATTGTGATGATTAATTAGCTATTTATCGAGGAAGAAAAAGTTTTAATAAATTTGATAGTTTTCGTAATCAACTGCATTGAAAATTTATCTTTAAAAAAATATGCGCCTATGTATATTGATAAAATAAGAAAGAAAATATTTATTTATGAAAATTACATTTTTAATCAATTAAATTATTAATATGTTAAAAATAACGAATAAAAGCCTTATCGGTGGTTGGTGCAAAGAGTTGTGTGGTCAAAAAATGTCTACACCAAATTAAAGTTGAGCTTTCGGCTAATTTGTCTAAGAAAACATATAATCCTACGTAGTGGTCCTATAATACTATGATAATCTTTAAGCAATAAAAATGCCAAAAACGCTTTTATTATATGACAAAAATGTTTGGTGGCTGAATTTTTATGCTTTTGACAAAAAGAAGATTCTGATTTATTATTAAGTTTCTCTCTCTACAATTCTACTATTAATATATGAATTCAGCCTTAAAGAATTAGCTAATTCGACCTAGCCCATATGAATGGCTGCCCCCACCAACAACACCGTCAAGGAACTATAGCCTTTTTTTCTTTTTTTTTATTTATTTATTTATCATTTTACTAGCACTTGGCTTTTTTTATAGAGATATTTATAACCAAACAAAATTTTTCCTACTACAAAAAGGTATTTGCCAAACTTAGTTATTTAATAATAATAATTTATTTATCTTGTAAATGGTATTTTTGAATATTTAAATTTAAATTTAATATCTTATAAGATCGAATTTCAATCTTATACCTTATAAATCTGTCGAGTAAGAGTTACTCGATCCGTCTACACCCGAGTACAAGCCTGCTTTTTGCCCTATGCCACATGCATGTTTTCATACTAACTCATGCAACTTCTCATGAAGATGGTATACAAAGATTTAAAAAAAAAGGAAAATTGACGGGGGAGGATGTATAAGCAGGAATTACTCCTTGTCAAAGGGCTTTGGCTTGCATGGAATGGAATGAAGAAAGGGGGGAGAAAAAAAGGAGACGGAAACATGAAGAGCAAAAGCGCAGACAAGAGTCGGACACAATGATACCCATTTCTAAGCTTTAACTCAAATCTCTGTCGTTTAGAAAGCTACTGTGCTAACTAACAACCAAACTCAAAAGCTTGGAGATCTGCGTACCTCGAAAGGTTACCCTGTAATTTTACTAAAGCTTCCAGGCATCTTCGTCATTGTTGCCTCTTGTAAAACCTGGTTGTATACATACATACAGATGTAAGAAAAATGGTTAGGTGCATCTGTTTTTTACGTTTTTATCACTAATATAGTGATTAGGATGGTACATCACTATAATTTTTAATTTGAATGTCTAGATTCTAATCTTATTAAAAATAAAAATGTAAAATTTATAAAGTAATTAAATATATTATAAACTGATATGATTTTTAAGTATTCTATGAGTTGGTATAATGATAATACTAAACATTAATAGGCTTAAGACTTTATGCTTTTGTACCTGTGTGTTGATAGGGTTATGGTAATGAAATCACAGCCTTATATTTTTGGAAAGTTATAGTCTATTTTCGAGTTTTTTTAATGAATTAAAATAGATAGAAAATGTTGATAAGAGATCTTCAGACTTAAATCCTATTATGCCTATGAGCCTCTTACGTTTCTGTTTTCAAGTTTTTATGAATCAAAATATATAGAAAACGTTAATAAGGGGTTTAGCAAAAAGCCAAAAAAAAAAAAAAGTTTTCAAGTTTTTATGGATCAAAATAGATGGAAAATATTAGAAACGTGGTATATTGTTTCAAAACAGAGAATTTTTTTAAGAACCCTTTATTTAGCCCAAAAAAAAAAAAGAAAGAAACAGTGTTTATGAATCAAAATAGATGAAAAATATTGATAAGGTGGTATAACATGGGTGCAACTAAGAATTTTCCTTTTTTAAAGAGGTACAGAAATTTATCACACGATGCTCTCTCTCAAGGCATGAAATTTTTATCTTGATTTTGTGTGATGTGACGAAATTAAAGATATAAAAATGAAAGTCACCTTTTATATATATATATATATATATATGTTGAAAATAAATAAATAAGTTGCACACATAGAGGGACAACTATGTCTATATTAGGTCCCTCTTAACTTCCATATTACAAAAAATATCTTGATATAGAAAGTCTATAATAGATCCCCACTTACCATCCAATGCTGTGAGCAGTAAATCAAAAGAGCTAAGTGTATCAGATATCTTAAAACTTTGCCTGAAGAAAGAACTTGGCCTGGAAAAAGGAAGAAAAAGGGCCCGAAGTAAATAAACCAACTCAAAAAACATGGAGCTACACGGAAAGCATGTCAAAGAGGTACAGATCCAAATAAAGAAAACTAAAAGAGAAGATTGTGGATAAAATAAGAGGTGGGATTACAAAAAGAGTGAAAAGAAAAAGGATTTCGGCCAAGATTTAAGTGTTGAGCAAAAGTCGGAGCTTGGGTTTGGTCGTCGGACAGACAGGGAAGACGATGGGTTAGCACTAGCAGAGAGGCCAGCAGAGAGAGAAAGGCCAAAGAGAGAGAGATAATTGATTAGTACAAAATGTTTAAGGTTGGGTGAATTCATATAAAAAGTTATGTTAAATAATATTCTTTTTGTCTCAAAATATAAATTGTTTAATTTAATTTTATACGTATTAAAATTTTTAAAAATAAAATAATTTTATATATATTTTTAAAACACTTATATTTAAATATCTTGAAAATAATAAAAGATATGAATAGAGAGAAAGAAGGAAAAAGAATAATAAATAAAGAATAAAATTATAAAAATAATTTTAAAACTTTCTTAAAAAATATTCAACGATTTTTAATTTAGAACAGTAAAAATAATCTTCAATAATTTATATTATAAGAACGAAGAAGTAATAAATATATTTAGAACAAGTAAAATTTAAAAAGATATTTTTAAAAATTTTTTAATAAATATATTTAAATGGACGTCACTTTTTACCCCTAACTCTATCCATGACTTAACACATAAATTAAAAGAATATTTGATTATAAATAACTTGTAATTATTATATATTTACGTGAATTATGAATTAGCGAAAGTTGGTCATCAAAATTGAGAAAAAAATTTTATTTATTTAGTATCTTATAATAAAAATAAGAATATTCAAACCTGAATAAAGAGTGGACATCTTAAATTCTATTTACATATTTATCTTTTGTTTTATCACACAATACAAACGAAAAATATTGTACATAGTTCACAATAATATATGTTAAGATTTTTTTTTTTAAAATTTCATTTTGCTATAGACACTCTAAAGAGTATTTATCTGATTCTATCTAAATTAATTTTAAATTTTATTTAATTAACAGATAGAGTTGGTTTTTTTTATATGTCAACATTTTTTCATTTTGCTACAGTGACTCTAAAGAGTATTATCTGATTCTATTTAAATTAAATTTAAATTTTATTTTAATTAATAAAAATTCACTCTAGATCGGGGTTTTAATTTGGAACCTTTTGTTACAAAATAAATAAAGAAAATAAAGAAGATAAACATGTGATAGGGACAAAATCGAGAGAAGGGGGCTAAAAATATCTGTTGGACCAAAAGGCCCTCCAGTAATAGCCCAGTGGATAAAAAAAAAAAAAGCCTAAACAGCTTTTTCAAAGTGAAAGAAGTCCAATAGCTGAATCATCATTATCATCAGAGTACTCCTTTTTACTGCTTTTACTATTCCCGCCTTTCCAGCAGGCATAGTACCCCTCAAAAAGTGAAAAAAAGGGGCGGTAAATCCAATCATAATCAACACTGCTAAATCCCGGCCTCGCCGCCATTTATCTGCTTTAAGACTCCGGCCTCTGGTCTTCATTGACCCACGCGCTCATGCTTCGCGTTAATTGAAACATCAAAAATAGGAAGTAAAGAATATTGCATTTTCGGCCCATGAGTTTTGCGTTAATTACAGATACTTCTATCTCAGGTTTTGACATAATTTCTCGAGCCTCTACAATGGATTCTACCCCGATTCTAATATTTTCCATCTAATATGAGGGTTAGTTAGAATGAAATATGAAAAGGGAAGAGTTAAAAAAAAGTAAAAGTGAGTCTTAAGAGCCTATGTGGATAAGGATTCGTTTGAAATAAGTTTTATAAAAAAATATTAAATATGTAGATCGGATTTAAGGAGAGAGAATATGATATGTTGTAAGTAAATGATAGTTTTCGATAAATAAAAATTACATAATATAATAATATAGTTGAATTAAAGTGAAATTTTGATTGAAATGAAAATTGAAAATTGCAATCCAAATAAGAACTTGCTTGTTTGATGAAAAATGAAATAATATGAAAAGTAAAATGAGAAATTTTTCATTAAAATTTTCATCCCAATATTAGTCAGGGATGAAAAAAATGACAAATATGGCAACAATTTGAAGTTTAAAAATAACGGGGGAAAATGAATTAAATTTTTTTTGTTATATTTCCTTCCTCTGTCCTTATGACAAAAGAGGAAAAAAAAAAACCCTTATTCATATAAACAATTTATATATCATATTAGTGGTTTCATAATAAATTTATCAACACATTTATTGTCCAATGACAATTTTAGATACTTTTATTTTATAGCAATAACATAATTCAAAAAAAATTCGAGAAAAAAAAATAATATGTATTGGGAATTGTCACTTAGATGCATCAAATGATGGTGAAATTTTTTGAATAATTTTAAAATTTAATTATCTACAAATTATTGACAAAATGACAAAAAAGTTCGTGGATGAGAATACCATCAATACTCTTAAATTATTTTTACAAAAAATAAACAAAATGAAACTTTTATTTTATTTTAGCATATAAAACCTATAGGTAAAAAAGTAGTATTATTCAATTTTAGTTTAACCTAAAGTTTCAAATGAAATTTTATGTGGACTTGGCTTAAATTTTGACTATTCCTTCTCATTATGAAGATTGTCTCAAGTCTATGTAATGACAAAAACAACATTCCACTGTCAAAAAAATGAGTTAGAATGACATGCAAGCAAAAGTGATTGGAATATATAGTTAATTTACTATTGTTAGAGAATTATAGACCACATAAATACTAATGAATTGTGTTTTTTGCTATTTATGCATTGTAAATTTTCACATTTTCTTTTTCTTGATGAGTAGGTGTTGATAATGATTAAATTAAAATATATTGATTAATTAAATTATCAACTTGATAAAATTTGCACAAATCCAAAATTGACCTATAACATATGTAATATTTCCATCCAGGTTTTTAAGGTGCAACTGAGTAATGATTTTTTTTAAAAAGTTTCACAATTCAATTAGAAAAAAAAAATTAACTCAAATAGTTTTTGGTTTTCAACAATTATTATTTATTTTTAAATACAACGTAGTATTTTTTTAGTTTTTTTTCAAAATTTAATTTTTAAATTTTAAAAAAATTAATACTTCCTCGTCTTACTAAAATTGATAGTGATTGATTTGGTGTAAGATTTTATGTAAAAGTAAATGTTAAAATATAATATAATATAATAAAAATAAAAAATATGTAAATTATATAATATTTTATATTAAATTTAAATATATAAAAATAATATATATGTAGTATATTAATTATTTTATAATAAATTATATAAAAATTTTATTTTAAAATAATAAATAAATTAATTTTATTAAAACGAAAAGAATAATATTACAAAAATATAAATTACTTCATTTTGACACAAATTTGGAAGGGTTAAAATAAATAAATAAAAAAAGAAAGATTTGTCCCACGGTCAAATATGATACCAACAGGTGATGTTGGAGTGGGGCATAGGTCTGTGGGCCTGTTGGGCCTTTGTCCCTGCAATGGAAGGAGAAGGGGTCCTCGCCATTTAAATCCTTCTGAAATATAGCAGCCGTGAAAGACAATAAATAGTTTACTCACAGGGACAATGGTGGTGTACCATTTCAGTAGGACGAAAATTTTGGGCATGGGAAAATAACGAGAGAGAGGAGAGAGAGACAGAAGATAGATTGGGACTGGAGAGAGGGGAGAGAGGGGACTTGGAGGGCCACTTTATTACCTTTTTCATGATGCACGCATCCATGGCAGAACAGAGGGGTACACAGTATTGCCAGGACGCAAAGAGGGTAGCATGGTAGGACAAGAAAAGAAAGGAAGAGAAGAAAACTAAGCAGTCTATCTTAGGCTAGTCTATAGGGTGAGAAGGGCAGAGGTAGAAGAAAGGGGGAAAGAAAGAAGAGAAACATAATAGAGAGAGGGAGAGGCGCAAAAGTGTATGGGGCTGAAACGGTGATATGGAGCTCAAAAGGAAGAGAAAAGACTGGTTGGAGGAACAGTTCGTCTCTTTGGGCTAATGGGTCTCTTCCGAGTATCTTGGCTGCTTTGATTTGAGTCGAGGAAAAAGGAAGCAATTAACGATTTCGTTATTCTTCAAATCTTGGAACAGAAAAAGCCAACCTTGATGCAGCAGGCAAGCGAAAAGATGTTGTTTTTCGTGAGTTTGCTGTCTTGTTTATGGTTCTGATTTCTATTTTCTTTGAATTTCAGATTTTAGGAATGCAGTATACTAATAATTTGCAAGCAAAAGGTGTGCTCGAAGTTAATCGTTTTACTTCTTCAATCTCGTCTTCTTCTCCCGAAGCTAAGCGCAAAAAAGATGGAAACTTTCCAGGCAATGAGCCCGTCTCTGTGCTGGATACTAGGAGTCCTAGCCCTTCCACTTCTACATCCACTCTCTCTTCCTCCTTTGGTGACACAAATGGTCGTGGAAATGGTGACAATACAACCAACCTGGTTGTGGGTTCTGAGAAAAGCAACCCAAAAGAAACAGTTTCTTTGAGTGGCCCCAGCATCGCCGCTGCGGTCGGCGGGGGACCTGCTGGCCCTAAGGAGGAATGGGTGACTGAAATGCAGGATATTCCTTCTGGTTTTGAGTTGAGTCAGGTAATGCCAGAGAAATTTAATCTTGGGTTGGAAGATTGGGAGAGTTTGTTGTCCGAGTCTGCTGGCCAGGAACAGTCTCTTCTTCGTTGGATTTCCGGCGATGCTGAAGACTCATCCTTGAACATTAAGCAATTATTACAAGGAGGAAATACGAATGAGATTGAAGGTAATGTGGGTTATGGTGGTGTTGATCAAAGCTCTGGAGTAGAGGCCTTGGCTACACGTGGTTGTGCCAGTGTTGACGATATGTCCACGAGTTCAATTTCTCCTGCTTTAGGATTTTCTGGCTCTGGATTTACTCTGGCTAGCAACAATGGAAAGTTGGAATCTACTTCGAATTCTACGGTCTTGAATTACGGCCATTGCAACGCCACTCACCAAAATTTATCCTCAACAAACAATTCGTTTTGTTTGCCTGCTGGTCTGAGTGTTGAACGCCATCAACAGGTCCAATGTGCCACTGCAGAGCAGAAGCCTCAAATTTTCAACCCTCAGTCTACGATTAACCAACTCCAAGCTCAGAATGCTCCGAATCTGCATCTTTTGAACTCGTTACTGTTTGGGACTCATGGAGATCAGCCTCAGCCTAAGCGGCACAATCCAGGGATTGTGAACCCAATTTCAGTCTCGCAGCTTCCAAAAGTCCAATTTCTTGATCCGGGGAACGAGTTTCTGCTAAAAAAGCAACAGTTTCCCCAGATGCAACATCTGCGGCTAGGCTTCGGTCTGCCGTCCCACAATCTTCAGCAGAAACCATTGGTGGTGCCCAAGCAAGAGAAGATTGAGGGCAGTGGCAATCCTGTGCTGTCACTCTACTATCAGCAGCAGCAGCAACAACAGGTTTTATCTGACCAACTTTATAAGGCCTCAGACTTGATTCTGGCCGGAAATTTCTCCCACGCGCAAGGGATATTGGCGCGGCTCAATCACCTACTTTCTCCTGTTGTTAAGCCTTTCCAAAGGGCTGCTTTCTATTTCAAGGAGGCTCTGCAATTGTCCCTCCAGATGCCTAACTTACCCATCTCTCCGGGTCTGAGGATTCCCACCCCTTTTGATGGTATGTTTAAGATGGGCGCCTATAAATTGCTTTCTGAAGTTTCGCCTCTTGTTCAATTTATAAATTTTACCTCCAATCAGGCTCTCCTTGAAGCCTTCGATGATGCAGAAAATATTCACGTTATAGACTTTGATATTGGTATTGGTGCTCAATGGTCTTCTTTTATGCAAGAACTCCCTAGGAGGAACAAGGGGATGGTTTCACTAAAAATTACTGCTTTTGCATCGCCATCCACTCATCACTCATTCGACATTAGCCTCATGCATGAAAGTTTGTCTCAGTTTGCTAATGATGTTGGTGTTAGCTTTGAGCTTGAGGTGGTGAACTTTGATTCTTTTGACCCTAGTGCTTATGCAGTATCTTCTTTTCGGTCCTCTGAGAATGAGGTAATAGCTGTGAATTTCCCCATCTGGTCCATTGCTAGTCGACCCTCTGTACTTCCTTCTCTTCTCTGCTTTCTTAAGCAGCTTTCGCCTAAAGTTGTAGTATTGTTGGACCGTGGGTGTGAGAGATTTGACCTTCCTCCAAGTCATCACCTGCTTCATGCTCTCCAATACTACGAGGCACTGTTGGGCTCCATTGATGCTGCTAATATAGCTGGGGATGCTGTTAACAAGATTGAGAAGTTCCTTTTCCAACCTAGGATTGAAAGCATCGTGTTGGGTCGACTCCATTGCCCTAACCAAATGCCAACATGGACAAACCTCTTTGCATCTGCAGGCTTTTCGTCCGTGCCCCTCAGCAGTTTATCTGAAGCTCAGGCTGAGTGTGTGGTGAAGAGATCTCAAGTTAGAGGATTTCATGTTGAGAAGTGTCAATCATCCCTTGTCTTGTGTTGGCAGCGTAGGGAGCTCTTATCAACATCAGTTTGGAGGTTTTGATATCAGTCTGAGTTATCAATCCAGAATATGAGTATTCAGAAGCCCAAATGTACTTGCAAAGGTTCTGACTAACTCTAAGCTTAGATATCAAGGCAATAAATTCTGAACTGCATTGCTACTGCACTACTGCCTTCCTTGTGAGTTAATTATGTGCTGTAACATTTTGTGCTTGCATTTCTCGCTTTAAATGGTGGTCTCTCCTCGTAAGACTTATTTTTCTTCTCGGAAGCAACATTCTAACTGCTAAGTGTAGTTCTCTTATTTGTAATGGGAAATCCTACTGCATAAGTAGTTGTTTTATTAGTAGTAATTGGAATCTAGTTTCTTAAATTGTAGTTGAAGTGTTCCTTATATTCAATACTTGCTGTCGCCTTGTTTCCTTAAGGTAATGATGTCCCTACCTGTTCTGTGAAGGATACTAACAACATCAGCTTGCCATGACTCACTCATGGATGATAAAATCATGAACTTTTGTGGATGACAAGCACTTTTGTGATCCATGTTGGTGTAATTGGATTGTCATTTGGGTGAGATATTGAACTTATTTAGGAGGATTCCTTTTTTTTTTTTTTTTTGTTGGGTTGGGTGATAGTTGGCTTTCTCGTGGATGTCTACCCTCAAATGCTGCAGAAATTCGTATAGTGTCTCTATTCATTTGGCCAAATTCTTGTACATGCCTCTGGATGATTTGGTTAGTGGTAACTTTTTGGCTAATTATTTAAGGAGGGCAAATCTAGTGTAGAAGGCTTCATCATTCTATGTCTAATGTTGTCTAAAATACCGGGTTCAAGGTGTATGCTGAGGTTCTGGCTATAGATGCATCCATAACGAAGTCTTTTTGGTTTTTTGAGAATATTGTCATTGACAGTAAGCAAGCTGACCTGTTTCATTCTTTTGGTTTTGTTTGAAGCCTTGTTCCCGCTTAACAATCCCCTGCTTTTGCTGCAGCATGTAGTTGTGCATCATAAATTCAAAGTGATTATGATGCTGCAGCTTTTACAACAATATCATTTATACAAGTGTTTTCTCATTTCCTGATGAGCTTTTCATTGCCTTCATAGCCCATAATGTTCTTCTAAAGCTTATTATTCTTGCTTTCTACACTGTCTCATTACTCTTGTTGGTGGTTTGGTAACTTTGTTTTCAAATGCTATGAACTCTTGAATGAGAACTTGTCTGTCAATTACATTAGCTCTGGTTTTGGATTCTGAGGTTGGTAAAGTCAAGATTAAACTCTCTTCCGAGTGCTTATTCATATTATCTTTGATGAGAAAGTGTTGATATGGGATTCATCGCTTGAAATATTATATACTCTGATCCAGGTAGGTCAGTGACACCGGAGGGAAATTAGAGAAGAAGGATTCAAAATTTGTGTCCATTATAGATGCCAGTGTAGACCGTGTCCTCTCAGCTGTCTATTCAGGAGCATAGGTTTTGTATCCTTGGAGTGCTTTCATCCATAGAATTATGTTCTCTGATAATATATTATTGAAAAAATAACTAACAAAGTATATTTGATACGTGGTCAATTAGTGTTTGTAATTCTTAATTTTGAATTCTATAAAATGTAAAAGTGCCGAACCTGGGGTTTATGGTATTCCTTGAGCAGAAAGTACTTTCCAGCCGTCGGTCTTTTGGATTGCATAATAATGCATGTAGTTGTTGTCTCCTAGTTCATTGAGTGGGTTTTTGTTTTAAGTAGTTTTATACAATTACATAAGTAGACCACATGGATCATAATTGACTGAAACACCTATACGAATACTTTATTAATCTTTGTCACATTTGAACTAAATAATCTAGTTTGGTGTACTTTTATATAGTAGGTTTGTACAAAATTTAGATATATCATAAAGCAGACGGCTTTGAAATTCATGCTGGGGCCTGATTATTCTAAGTGTTGTGGGGAAACTAATTATAGTTGGGAACTTGGAGCAAATATACAATTCGTGGGCAAGAATGGAGACGGTGAATGTATGGGCCACAATCATCATCACCATAGCTTTCTTGAGCTTAAACTATGTGGTTTGTTAGTTTATACATTGAGAGTGAAAAGATGTGAAATAGAAATTGTCCAGAAATGTTCAAGACTTGCATCTCTTTTGACATGTACTTTTTGTCGTTTCTAGTGGTTTGATATGAGTTCAATCTTCTTGGCCTCTCTCTCATGGTGTCCAGATGGAGTTTATAACTTTTGATTCGATGGGAGGTCAATCTTCATCTCTCATGCTAGTGAATTTGTCTTTGTATGTATCATGGCCCTGTTCTGGTTCTTGATTCCAAAAGATTTAAGCTTTCAAAAGAAAAGATGACAAAAAATGAGTGCAAAGTCCAGTCCTTGCAAGGAGATAAAAGTCCAATCTTGAACCATTAAAGGAGATAAAAGCAAGGAAGTCCTCTTCATTAAAGAAAACACCAGAAAGAGAAAAAAGTTTCTACATCCCAATCATGTCTTGGGAATGGCTATGATCCATACACTGCTTGTGCTTTGGGTGCGCAAGTGGTCCTCTTCCACCCCAGCAAATTGGTGCTTTTAGCACACATTTTCTTGATTAGATTTAGACCATCATTGGTTCTGCTTAAATAATCATCACTTCTCTTTATCACGGGAAATTTTATCTTAGGGTATCTTCACAGCACCATCGCCATACTTGTTTGCCCGACTAAGATTAGATTAAGAAATAATTTTTATAGCCTTTATTTTGTATACTAGGTTCTCTACCTAAGGTGGGGCGGGGTGATTTTATGAATACATCTTAAAATAGAATTTCCCGTTTATTACTATGAATGCTATGTGATGTGAAAGAACCCCTTGTTTGCTATGGCTTACCCGGTCCTATGGATTTTCCCCCTTTTTTTCTTCCTCGGGTCCATTTGGGTCCATTGGGAAGGAAGAGCCGTGGTCTTCACTAGCGGTGAGGATGTGGTGGGGTTGTATTCCATGCCATAGGTTGTTTATCTTAGGAAACATTCCCATGTCTCAAAGCATGTATGATGCCAGATCTAAAACGTTAAAGCCTTATCTAGAGGAGGCATATGCTTGTCATTCGATTGGTGTCGGATTTGTACGTATTAGACTTATGATGTGCTAATAAAAAAATGAAAATGAAAAGTAAATTAAATGGTAGAAGCCAAGATTTAGTTTAACAAATTTTTTGAGGGTATTTGTCATTTTACATAAATAGTCTAGAGGGTATTTTTGTCATTTTGTACCAATCATCTTTTAAAGTTGGGAGGGTAAAAATTATGATAATAGATAATGTTAATAATATTGATATATTTTTTCCGTTACATTAAAATTGACTTACTTATTATTTTGGGATGTCTTATTAAATTTGATACTTTTTTTAAAATGAAAGTTTTTACTATATAATTTATTATAAAAATAATTAATATATTTCACATATATTATATTTATATTTTTAGATTTAATATAAAATATTATGAAATTTATATATTTTTTATTTTTATTATATTATATTATTATTATATTTTAATTTTTATTTTTACATAAAATATTGTGTCAAATCAATCACTATTAATTTTAATGGGACGGAGGAAGTATAAAACTTGAAAATTTAAGAATTTAGACGTTTCTTGAAAAATTTTTACATCCTTCCATTTATATCTACTCTCACCGCCGACTAGAGTTTGAGGTCTGTAAAACTGTAAAAATCTGCTTAGGAGTGAAGCTGTTAAAAAAAAAAAAACAAAAAAAAAAGTGTCAAGATCTGCAGTCTCGAGATCTGCAAAACCTGTAATATGATTGCGATTTGTGCCTGCTACTGCTAAAGCCTGTGAACGCCATTACGGAGAAGGCAGAGGACCCCCGGACCTGCAGAGATGTCAGTTGTGGTATCAGTTGTGGTATTGCCCTTTCTGAGCCAATGAATGAATGGATGAAATATGATAGTACTCAAATGAAAAAACAAACATGGATTCTTTAACCAGGAACAAGCCTCTGGTGGCATCTAAAACCCGGCTTTCCCACATCAAATAAAAAAGGCAAACCACTTTCTTGTTTGACTTCTGCGGTTTGGTCATCACAAATTTAGGATTTGAAAAATAAATTATATAAATAGTTGTATTAAAAAATAATATTATAATTTTTAAAAATAAAAAAAACTGATTTTTTTATTTTTAAGATGAAAATAAAATTTTTTAAAATTTTAAGTGCATACACCACTTTTTAGGTTTGATTTGGTTGGATTGTTTTGTAAAAATAAATAACGAGAAGAAGTAATTAGTTGGATTGTTTTGTGAAAGTAAATGAAGAGGGAAGGTAAATGTAAAAATAAATAAAATATTTATCTTGTTTGGTTAGAAGTAGATGTGAATGAAAAGTAAATCAATAGGGGTACACCTTCCTTCCACATCAATATTTTCCTCCCTCTCAGTTTGGAGGGATTAACAGGGAGAAAATAATAAAAGAATAATAATAATAATATTGACTATATTTTTAACATTAAAAATTTTAATAAAATAAATAATTAAGGATAAAATAGTAAATTAAATTAATTATTCTCCCTTCTTCTTTCTTCTTTCCTCTCTATTTTTATTCCAACCAAACAGGATAAGAGTAAATATATTAATTTTTCTTAATAGAAATAAAATGTGTCACTCCTCTTTTCTTTCCTCTTTTCTTCCCCTTCACGAACCAAACCAAGCCTTATCCTCCCTGTCTCCGTCTTTGGTATGGTGAAAGGGATGGATATGTATGGGATAAATATTGAATAAGGGGGTTACAAAATTTTGATAAGTTTTAGTAAATTGGAATTTTTTTTAATTTTATTTTAGTTTAAATATATTATTATTTTATAAAATTTTATTTCTTAAGAACGGTCAAACTACTCATAATGAATTATATTCTCTCTCTATACTTATCTGATTTTATATATTTAATAATTTTTTATAAAATTTATTTCAAATTAATTTTTATTCCCGAACAAAGTTTGATTAGAATATAATGTACATTAGGAGAGATATTACTTTCCCTGTATATCGCTATTAAAGAATGGGGAAGACAAATAATTTCCTTTTCTGGATGGTTTGGCGAATCTATCGTCCAGTTTTATTTTATCCTTTACTTTGTGTATATGACTTTTGTCCCTTTCATTTTTATCTTTATGAACGTAAGGAAAACGCTGATAGCACTTTACGTTTCACGTCAAATTTAAATAAATTAAAATAATAATTCAAAATAATTCACGAATTAGATACCTTTATTCGTATATGTATATTTTAATGGTTTTGAGCTAAGAATTTCATCTTCTTGATTGCAATTATGTTTCAAATCGAATATTGCATTGTTAGGGGGATTAGCACTTTGCCTGATTTCAATTAAGAGAGAAAGAGAGAGAGAGAAAAAAAAAAAACCAAAATCACTATCAAAACTTTCTTCCATTGCCATCCTTGGAGTGATTGAATTGAAGTATTCTTTGTGGCAAAGTGGTTGCTTTTTTTGGCTAACTTGTTTGAAGCATGGTGCCTTGTGACTCCACAAGGCATTTGGACTTTGAACAATTTTGGACTAAGGAAGCCTCCAAATCATAGATGGCTCCTCAGACGTAAGAACGGACGCTAACATTACGCTAACATTGACTTATATTAGTCGGTTTCACGATAAAAAATGGAGATATAATAGAAATGTGCATTTCACAGTCAAATTAAAAAGTCTTCTTATAATGTTTCCCACCAAGAGATTTGAATCCGCGATATGATGATCTCTTTAAAGCTTTAAGCTCTTTTGTCTTATGTCCCTGGGAGCATCATAGACGGCTCCTATACAGTGGTTTGGTCCCTTATTGTTTTCAACCCATGTTTGATTAAACCTAATAAATGAGACCCCTTTCGTCGTTTGCGTTGAATAAAGTTAGTAGTATCAAATTTAGGTCGGCTTTATTTGATCTTCCAACATTACATGTACGTAATGCCAAGATAAACTTATCCTATGTCTCTTCTGCATTCAGCTTTTTTTTTTTTTTTTTTTTAATTTTGATTTTTTTGTTCTTTTTTGGAGGAAGCCAAGAAACGAAGAGTGTCGAATTGTGCTGTTTAATCATGTGTAATTTTATTCCAAGGCTTTGCCTTGGGAGATGCCTTATACTAACCAACAACGGAGAGTGTTTACTAAAAGAGTTAGAATTCAGTAAACCCCTTCCATCTTTCATTCTATGTTTTTTTTTTAATGTTTTTTTGTTGAAATAATTTTTCTTGAGTAAGGCTCTTATCCAGTATTAAAAACACGCTGGAGGTTTTTTAATTTTTTAATAATATCAAAATACGTCATCAAATAATAATACAAACGATTGATATTGAAACATGACTTTTACTAGTTTAGTTAATTATTAAAATTGACTCTTTATAGTGAGAAAAATTAAGATAATGTTATTAAATTATAATAATTTATATTATTATATAATGTGTATTTGATATTATTAAAAGATTAAAAGATCCCTATATTTTTATTTTTTAATACTGGAGATGAGACAATTAGACAACCATTCACATAAATACTAGGTTTATAAATTATTACTAATTATTAAGTGAGTTTGAATTTATGGATTGCGGGAAATAACTACTTTGTATCATTTGTTTTTATTTTGGTGGTTTTAATCCAATGTGAGTAATAATTTTGAAATCACACCTTTACATATATACCCAAAAAGGTATTAAAAATAACAACTCATTTGACAAAAAAAATATTTTAATATAGTTAAATATATAATTCATAATTCGAAAAAATATCACATAAAAAAGAAACGGGTTTAGATTCAATCTTCGGCCCGCTTCCCATAGACGCCTTCTAAGGGAGTCGTTTAGCCCAAAATATGGCCCAATAAGGGGAATCGCTATATCTTTCTAAAGCCCACTTTTGAGCCCAGCATCAGCCCATCTTATGCAGCACTGGTCATGCCTCCATAAAAAACACCCCCAAGAGGCTGCCCCATTGAAAAGGTGATAATGGGCCTGTCTCAGCCCAAATGATCATAAACACTATAAAAGTGTTATTAATGTCGGTCCCACATTTCCTCCCGGGCAAGCAAGCACCTTGGAAAAGGGGTAAACTGTCAATACAAACCTTTATAAATCCCCAATACCATTGCCGCTAAAACCCTAGGAAAAACAGGAAGCAAAATTAGAGAAAGAGAAGAAAAATCATCTTCACTATCATCAAGTTCAGAAAGAGGAAGAAAAATTCTCTAATGGGAATAATCAAGAGCACCTTCTCGTTCGTGGTCGGCACTGCCTTTGGAGTCTACTTAGCCCAGAACTACAACGTTCCCAACGTTCAGAAGCTGATTAACACTGGCCTTTTAATCGGCAAGCACATTGAAGAAAATTACCGCAAGCCCAAGAAGCGAGATGATGAGTAAAATTCCAATCTTGAGGCGTCGATTTTAGTTCTCAAGATGTTTGATTTTTGTTTTTATGCTTGTTTCTTGAGGTACCTTGATAGGATTTTGTGGGTCTAGGGGCGGTAGTAGTTTTTTCTTTTCTTTTTTTTTAAAGTAGGTAGATTTCACAGCGAAGCTGAGAAATTTATGGATTGTTGCACGGTTTATTTATCAGAACGGTGATTGGAAAATTTGATATATACCTGGCATTGCTTTTGAGAATGGCTATTGTATCCATGGATATATCCATTGTTTTATCAATGAAAGTTAAAGATATCTCTTTTAAGTTCTTGACGCCTGATGCAATTTCTTATCCCTCCATTCCCTTGTGTTTCCGATTTAAGAATGGTAAATTAAGTGATTCAATTTTGCTAGAAAGCTCAACGGTGATGATTTATGTGCCGTTCCTTGTCCTGCTAAAAAACTTTAACTACATGTCTGTCATGTCCAGTAACTCAGCTCCTCACAACATGATCGCAAAACCAAGTGATGAAAATTAGCGTACATTTTCATCAATTTACTTGAAGTGCTGCTTAAATCACCAAATGTGAGATAAATTTCTGGGGGCAGGTTCTAAATTTGTGTAGGGTGATTGCTTAGTTCATGTATATGTTATATCAAATTCCTTTTGTGGTCATTATGCATGCCTTGCATCATGGACTTTCTCTTAGGCGTGTGTTTTAGTAGATTTATGGGGATTTGTATTGGGAAGATCTCTATTCCTGTTACTAACCATATGATTTTTAAGGAATTCATGAGGTAGAAGTGAAAAAATATCTATATTAATTGCATTATTTAAGATGCATTGAGAAAAATGTGGGCGAAAATTTGAATGCCCTAGGATGTGGTGTAGAAATGCTGATTGAGCATTACTCTTGCGTACTATATTCTGTGTAAACTGTCTTTTTTTTGCTTAGGATCAAGATCAAATGATTATGTGCCATTTATGCTAATAATCTCTTCCTCAATTTAAAATAGGATTTTTACAACTGTATTTATACCTTTTTCCTACTCTTTGTTCTTGTAACCATGTTTCCCTAAGACTCGGTGTGGTGACAGTAGCGCATTAAGCTAGAATGCTTGATGACAACTAAATCTTTTAAAATGTCATGCTACAATTAAAGGTAAGAAGGGTACCCCATTTATTTGTTTGTTCTACTTGCTTGGATCCGAACAGGTTGAAACTTTAACTTCAGAACGATATCATCTTAAATAAAATTGCTTGTTTTCAGTTCTATGTCATTATTAACAAGAGTGACACATCTGGTGCCTTGTGGCTGCAAATCAAATTCATCAAACCTAAGGCTGTATGTAAATGCATTCAAGCATTTTGTACCAGGCAATCTTTTCTTGGTCCTCTCTATTATGGTATTTTTTTTTTTTTAACTTGTTTAATTATCTAATGGCTTATGCATCATTTTCAGCTACAAAGGTGTTAAAGATGTTGGTACCAATGCATGAATTTACATACTAATTGGTGCTCTCATTTGACTTCTCATGACACTGTTGATGGTATTACTTGCATCAGCACCTTTAAAGTGTTCGCAATCTTGTTGGCATATTTCTTTCATATCTGTTATTTCGATACCACATCAATGTTAGTTAAGGCTTTGCTCAGCTATTTTTGTTTACACCCAGTTGTTCAGCTGGTCTCTTTATTGTTTTGGTATAGTTAATTTCCAAGAACCTTTTTAGCTTACAGGTGAGGGCTTGCAACTGTATGATAAAAAAAAAACTTATGCTAAGAACAAAACTTTCAGCAATATGCATTTATATTAATTGATATTTCGAACTGTCTACTTAATCATAAGTCAGAACCCACCATTAAGAGTGTTTATGTCCCAATGACTGACTTGAGGGGTGCATTTTAGTTTAGATGACTTGAGCCACATGCTTCTATCCTACTCTCTGCAATGATTGTGTTCTCATCTTTTTAGTTTTTTTAAAATTCTTTATTTTTTATGGCATGGTCATTTTTCTATCATGATTTTATGTTTTATCATGGTTGCACAAGAAGAAAATTGCTAGTCATTGTGTTTTAGTCCTTGTAGTTATTAATATTGTTGTGGTTGTAGCCATTCAACTTTGCTAGATATACTTAAAAGGAAGTAATATTTAGTTTGGGAATTGGATGCTGCTTTTCTAGATGCAATCAACTTTGTGGCTATAGGAGATGGTAATTTTGCGGGTGGAAATTGGATTCTCACTGTTATGCTTTTACTTTCATATATTTAATCTTAGTTGTCACCGTTAATCTCAAATCCAATAGATGAAGAAATGGTTTCAGCAGCTTTCCCTGGTTATATACCCTTCTACTTTGATCCTCAGTTTTATTTCAGGTTTGCCTCTGCGTTTGAAGAAAAATAGTGGGTTCATGAATTCACTTGCTGTCTGGTGATTCTGGACTTAATTAGGGCAAGTTATTTCAAGGACATGCTTTAGTATTCTGGGATAAGATTTTTGTATATTCAACTTTCAAGATAGAAAAATGAGTAGATTAATCATTGAAGGGAGTGTATTCAATATTTTAAAATTGCTCTTCAAAGAATTCTGCTTAATACACCACCTTATCTTTTAAGGCTTGATTCTCCAACTACAACAACAACAAAAAACAAAACTAAGCTTTAGTCCCAAGAAACTTGGGGTAGGCTTAATTCTCCAACTGTTAGTTATTATTTATCTTGGTTCATGTCTGCCTTACAATTATTTCAATTCTGCAGCTTTGTTGTCAATGTCGCATGCTGCTCGATAGACAGGTTTTAGAGTCTGAGAATGCCTGCCACTACTACATGACACTAGTTAATTTGATTAAGCTATTGAACTTTGTTGAAATTCCTTGTGTGCTTGATTTGTTTTGCTGTGTTTTCTTCCTGATGGGATTCTTTCAATTCTAAATATTAGTTCCAGCATTTGTAGATAGGTTTTATGAGTCTCTCTCTCTCTCCCTCTCTCTCTTGTTGCTGGTGTGTGATGTATATCAATTTATAACATGCTAAAAGGAAGCTGGAGTTTTGGCATTCATACCAACTGTAAACATATTCTTGATTTCGTATTTATACATTAACAGAGGCTGTGACTGTAATGTGACATTACGTGTCTTTAGAAGAGGAGTGAGGACAGAGCAGGGCTCAATCTTGAAGTGAAAATTTCTCAGTTATCTAATCAGAACCTGCCTATGTTCATCTCCAAGCATTGAATTCCTAGTCAATTGTTAGATACAAGTCTGGTGAACCACTTGAAGCTGTGTCACCATTTGTGGTTAAAGAATTGCTTTGCAGGAAAGCTCTCTTTTTGCTAGACATTCGCCAACTATCGATGTACCAACATTGCTGTGGATCTGAACTTGGAAGTGATTGCTGCTCAAGGATCTCCAGCATCTTCTCTGTCTTACCAAGAAGCAGAACAGCATTGCGGACTCTTTCTTCCCGGTTTTCAATGGTGCTCTGATGGCATTGTGCAGATATAACATGTTGTAAATTTGTCAGACAAGCCCCGATTATCTCAGATATCATTGTAGACAATCTTTCGAACATTCTCTCCCCATTCTCACTTTCCCGGCTATCAGAATCATGCAGAAGAGTTTGACATATTCTGTACATAGAGTTGGCAGCCAATACTCTGAGGGGCCATTGCGAAGGGGTTTCTCTCAAGCAACTGATTAGGTCTTTCTTCCTGAACTCCATGAACCTCTGCTTTGCTGTGTTGGCAAGTTCTTCAAGTATTTTTTTGGGGCTTTTTCCTTGTGTAGCCATCTTGCGGAGATCCACATCCAGCCACTTGTATTGGAGATCAACTTGTACCCACACTACATCTGCTGCCTTCCTGATATTTAGCAACTCTTGTTTGGCATTCAGGTTATCCTCTATGATCCTGATATATACGAGTGCTTCATGTACGCACTTTTTCAACTGTTTAACTAATAGGCGGTCAACCTCAGGAAGTGCAACTGCAATGCTTGCTAGTGTCACCACAGGAAGAGCCCAGCAATTGGGAGGTTCTTCAGAGTCTAGTGGAGGAACTAGGTGACTGTCAAATTTTCCTACTGCCTCAAACTCCTTTGAGCTTTTCAGTTTCTCCAACAGTTGTATGAGATGTTTTGGCTGCTTTTTTTGGCCCATCTTAACCCAGCGAGTAACAGGATCACAGTTCCTTTCCATCATCATATCAATCAAGTGGTTCTCTCCTTCGAGGTGCATAACATAAGGGCTTAAATGCCGCCCAGTATTGGACTTTGAGTTGGACTCTGGATCATTGCTGGACACGGTATTGCATTTGAGCAACCTGATCAGTTTCCTGAAAGTCCGGCAACTCATTAGAAAACGGACAACAATAATTGCAGAAATGAAGCGCACTAGCTTGCTCACCAATACTATACCAATCTGCATCCCCGTACAGAACTTCATAATTTTGTTCTTTGTGCTGTGTGCAAGTTTCCTACAATGTTGGCCACATATTCTCAAAACCAATGGGTACTCTTTCCACTGATTGAGAGTTTGAATCCAGTAATCCTCAACTTGGAACCTGACTTTGCAAGCCTCTCTTGCTCTCTTTGGGCACCTGAAATCGATTGCTATGAACCACCTAGAAACTGGGGCTAGAGTTCCTACTCCAACGGCTATTGCTTGAGTTACGAGAATCAAAGTTGTTGACCACTTGTAATCAGACTCTCCTGCACAAAATTTGAAGGTCCCTGGCATCAAGTAAGATCGAAGCATGGCTTCTGCTAAAGTGGCTGTACTCAGGAGGCAAAATGCTCCTGATGCAGTGCATGTCGTCAGGCGTGCCATCACGAACTGCGGGTTACAGGTATGCGCCATCATCCAATATTTTCTCAGATCTTCACTCAATCTCTGAGATACATTCTGAGATAAGCATCTATTAGCTTGGTAATTGCATGCTTTCGCTGCTAATTTATGCTTTTTCTTATACTTCATATCAAAGTAACTCTTTGTAGTGGGAACTGTAAGAGCTGAAGAAATCATGAGTCCAAAGAAAACAACCATGAGGAACATTGTAAAGGCATACTCTCGCCAGTACATGTAAATTACTCCTGTAGCCAACTCGATGCAGATGTTCACCATGACGGTAACAACAAAAATACCCAAAGCCATTAAGTTCATCACCATCTCTTTGTTGTCTACGGTTCCTAAACCAGGCATGAAATTAGCCATTACCGTACAGATGAAAACCGTGCTGCTGAGCTTTGCTAGCTGATCCTGCCGCTGAGGCATGGAGGTATTCAAATCAACAGACAGTTTGGTTGCCACGGCCAAAAGGGTAAGTGTTGTTGCATTGATGGAGAAGAATTTGCAAGGAAACCAAAATTTCCTGTAGCGCAGACCATGAAGGACATCAAGAGCCATGGCTATTGCACAAGCTGCCGATGCTGCTACTATATAGATGCCAATCCATGGCATAGGCTCATTGAACCTGGAGTTATCTAGGCTACCATCAACAGTGCAACCAATCTTGCCCATCTCTTGATTCACTGCTGCAGCCTGCAGGGATTGAGGATAACTGAGATTCTCCAAAGCTATGGATCTGGCAAGCTTTGCCAAAGTCAGTCTTGTTGCTGCCTGGTAAATTGGATCTGTTCAGGATATTTCTTGGTTCATTCCTGCCTTAGCTGCTGATGTCCATGCTTGATGGGACTTGATTTCTTGCTGAGATCAGAGAAGCCCATGATTGGGTCAACTTTTCTTTGAGTGGTTGAATTTATTTATTGATTAAGGATGTCAATATATGGTGGAGTTCTTTACCTGGGCACTAACCCTATGTAATAAATGGACCTAGTCAGATAAGGTACCGCTGCTGTATTACGACAATAAAATAGACTCGAAGCAAATTTGAGACCACACCTTTGAGGCTGCGGTCTGATAACTCCGCCTAGTAATTACTGTTCTTTTTTGACTCTGAGTACTTAATGCATATTATACTTGCATTGCATATTATATAACACTTTATGTATTGGTTTACGGTGGACCGAATCCACCCAAGTATTTCCCAATAACATTAATACGCGGTAGTATTATTCAAATTTAATATTGGCTAATAAAATTTTGATTAGTAATTAATTTAAATTTGAATATAAAATTTGATTCGATAAATAGTTAAACGAATTGAATTTAAGTTTATTTCAATTAATAATATAAGATATAAGATATTATGTGTATATTATTTTAGAATAAAATTTAATGTAATAGTGTTTACTTAAAATTTATTTAGATTTGGATTTTTTTTCTTTTAAAATTTTTTGAACTATTATTTTTATAAAAAAAAATAGGATGAAAGACATGAAATAAAAGAATTTATGTTTGAACAATTTAACTCGAATATTAATTTAATTTTTCTAAATTTAAAAGAACCTCAAACTTCATAATTCATATAGTAATAATTTGAATACAATTTGAACATAATTGTTAATTAAATAAAGTCGAATAATTTTCAATTTTAACTCAAATAATATCAAATTTATACTTATTTAATTACAGATATAAAAAATATGGTATCATAACTAGAATACGAACCTGAAATCAATTGTTAATTGAACAAACTCTAATAATATTTAATTTTGACTCAAATTCGAGTTGAAAAATATAATACTAAATTGATACATGATCAATTAAAACTCTAATCAAACTAAAAAATATATATAATATTAAACTCTTTCACGAACAATTATAACTCTAGATATAGAAGTCAAATCTACAGTTTTAAATCATTTTCTCCTCCAAATATCCCCAACAGATTAACTGATTTAAGGCAATTAGTGTGTAGATAGGTTGGGCTAAAATTGTCTTTTGCAATTTCTAATTTCATGGGGTTTGATCAAGCACTAACATATTTAAATCCATCCTTATTTAATTGTAAAACAGGCTTTTTTCAGTCTTCACTTCAAAATTCGAGGATGAAGAAAGACTTTATGGCCTCCTTTGCAGTTAATTAGAATGTTCCTCTTCTGTTTTTGGGCTAACATTATCTAGAAGAATTTCTTTAACTAAGAACAAACAAGAAAGCCATGAGCTACAAATAGAGGAGAGAATTCAGAAGTGAATCTTTCACCTGAGGACCTATAATCTTGCTAATGAATGGCAAGGATACAACTTCACAATGAAACAAAGAGGAAGACCATTTATTTATATAGGGCAATGCTTCAGGGTTGGCCTCAGATTCAAGATATGGTTACTTCAAGGCTGGATGCAGAAACTGAAGCCATTGCATCCCTCTGCTTGACTGAAACACGCCAATCATCAATACACACTAGTTGATCAGGAACCAGACCTGACAATTGGCGCTGCTGAACAATTTCAAGAATATTCTCAGTCTCACCGAGCAGAACAGCTGCTTGTCCCACGTTGCTTTCCCTCTCTTCAATGGCATCACATTGACACTTCAAGGTTATAATAGTCGGTAAATTGGTAAAGCAAGAAGCAAATATATCTGCAATTGTGACAGATAATTTCTCGAAAAGTTGTTCATCTGTAATCTCATTACCTCCTTCAAAATTCAGCAATATGGTTTTGGTTATTCTGTACATGGAGTTCGAGGCTACGACCTTGACCGGCCAATGAATTGGATTCTCCACCTGTCCGTTTGTTTTGGTCTGGAACTCCATCACACTCGCTTCAGCTGTCTTAACAAGTCCCTGAAGAACTTCTTTGGAGGTGCTGCCATCAAGATTGCTGAGTTCCTGATCCAGCCAATTGCGGTAAAGTTCAACACCTACCCACAAAATATCTGCTGCATTTTGGATATGCACAGCAGTTCTGCTGGTATCTTGGCATTTCTGAATAAGGTTCGCATAGGTGAGGCCTTCACTCACGCTTCTTAGCAAATGATCAGCAATGCGATTCTCAATGTTGGGAAGTGCCAAGGCAATGCTTGTTAAGGTGACTATGGGTAGAGTCCAGCAACTAGGAGGTTCTTGTGAAAACAAACTTGAAATTTGATCATTATCAAAATCTGCTACGGACTTGAAGCTGTAAGCTCCTTGCAGAAGCTTAAATAACATTTTTGGCTGCTTCTTTTTACCCTCCAGGATCAACCGATCAACCTCAACGAAAATGTTCGTCAGGGTCTTCTTAGGGAGTCGATCCTCACCTTCCAGCAGAAGAACAAAACGGTTAAGATCCACATCTTTCCCAGGATGTGATTCTTGTGCGCTTTGATTAGTTTCTAAGACGGTTTCAGATTTGTGTTTCAGGTTGAACCTCCTAAAATGGTTGAGGAATAGCAGAAATGGTCTAAGAGAAAATACATGGAATAGCAGTAACAATTTGCTAGCTACCACAATCAAAATCTGAACTTTTATGCATAAACTGAGAATTAAATATTTCGTGCTCTGAACAAGTTTTCTGCACTTAATACTCCGGATTTGAACAGGCAAGGAGCTTCCTCTCCACTCTTCTAGCTTTTGAGTCCAGTAAGTCTCAATTTCGAGCTCATTTTTGTAACTTTTGCTGCCCATCTCTGACAACTTGAAACTTACAGCAGTGAACCATCGCAAGGTAGGAGGAACAATACCAACTGCCACACCGAGAGACTGAGTTATTAGAATCAAGATTGTTGACCACTGATAATCAGATTTAAAAATTGAATCTCCTGTATAGACTTTGTTCATACGAATTTCGGCTTCCACTAAAGTGAGGGCATATAATAGACATATTGAACCTGATGTAGCGCAGACTGCAGAACGTGCCATCACAAATTGGGGATTCCCAGTTGCTGCCATCACCCAGCATCTTTTAACTACTAATTTAAGATGCTGGATCGATAATTTTCCTTTTTCCCGATCTGCTTCTTCATTCAAAGCTAGCTGCTGCTTCTCATGGTACTTCGCTTCAATATACTTCTTGGTTGTCGGCACAGACAGAGAAAAACAAAGAAATGAAAGCAACAAGACAAACATAATAATCGTACCTAAAATATACTCTGCTCCCTGCTCATAGTCTCTAGCATCTGTTCTTAGGTGTAGCGAGACGTTCACAATGATTGTGATACTGAAAATACCCAATGCAGTGACATTGGCTAGGATTGCTCGGTTACCCATGGATCCCAAAGATGTCATAAAATTTCCTAATGCAGTAGTCATCAAAACAAGGCTGCCAAGTTTGGCGACTTGATCGTTAATTCCCCAGAATGTGGTATTAAGGTCCACTGTAAGCTTCACTGCCACAGCTAATATTGTCAAAGACGCAGCGTTGAGGCTAAAAAACCTGCATGGGAACCACAATTTTTGGTTGCGAAATCCATGGAAGGTATCAGCCGCCATTGCCAGAAAGCATATTGCAGAGGCTGCAGCGATGTACGAACCTATCCATGGCATCGGTGAAGCATTTCTCTTTTGCACCTTCATATAGTAATCGTTCATGTTGTAGGAATACGGGTAACAATCAGAAGACATGGTGTGAATATTTTCTCTTGGCACAGGGAGAAGAAGGGGAGCTTATGCTGCAGTTGTTCTTTCACTTGCTATGTGCATCTCACGCGAATGAAAATAGTGACTTACTAAATGCTTCTGTGTAATTCCCATTTCCATGAAGATTCTGCTTGTACTCACTGGAATGCTTGGTTGACTTCAACGACCTTCACGTTTGGGAAGAGAGGAGTCTCCCTCTTTATGAGGGACGGTGGAGTTCATTAACGCCCATCTCGACGATTTTGACATGAACCCGTGAAGACCGGAGTTGATCATCAGGAGGCATTTGAGGTTATGAGAAGATAATATTATATTTGAAATAAATTTAAAAGTTAATAAGTAATATTTTAAATTTTGTAAAAAAAATACAAATTAAAAAAAATTAGGGGCAGATGATACTCTGTCCCTTTAGTTCCGTTCTTGCAAGGGAATGTCCCGATTATTGATTTTTCTTATTACGAAGATGAATGATGAATGCTTAAATCGAAATTTCTTAATATGATAAATTTAAAATTTATTATTTTTCTTTTTCATATTAAAGAATAATTTAAACTTTTTCTTTTTTATGATTTTTTTAATGGGTAGTCAGGGAAGGGAACACCTCAAGCAAATTCACACCATTGAAAGTCGGATGCAAGGGAATACAGGGATGTATAATTTAGTCCTTTTAATTTTAAACGTTTGGAATTGACTGGGTTCAAGCTATATAGTGTCTTCCTCTAAATAAAAATAACAATAATGGAAGGCAGTCTAAGAATTAAGGGTTGCACAAAATCAACCCCAAAATACACGAAATCTGCAGCATGGAAGCAGGGATTCGTCGGCCCACTGAATAATGGGTAAAGGAATCCAAGTATAGGCTTAGTTATCCTTTGAGGAGATTGAACTACCTTCCATACAGCCCAAAGGAATTTGCCAGTTTTGGGTACAAATAACTTATATCCCAATCCGACACAACCCCTTCTTTCTTTCTTTTTTTTCAGTATTTACTATTAAATTCCTCAACAAAAAAAAAAAAGAGTTTACTATTCAAATTTTAATATTTTAAATTAAAAATTAAGCATTTAACTGTTAACCTATTACTTTTAAAAGTTTTATTGGGTTTTGTCAATCAAATTGGACTTTATACATCAAGTTTTTTGGATGCTCCTTTTTTTTTTTTTTTGGATGCTGTTATTGTTTAAAATAGGACATGGTAGGAAAGCTTGGCTCAGTCATTCAAAAATAACATCACCATTGACACATCATTTCCCATCCTCCATTATATTTTTGTTTCACCTAACTATTTATGCACTGTTTGTGAGTACAAAATATCAATAGAAAAAATTGTATTCTAATTAGGAATAGGTTGAAAAATATGAGTATAATTTAAATACAATACAAGCACCCATGAAACTCAACACGGAAAACTTAAAATCTAACTTCGATAAAAAGTTAAAAATCTTGAATTCTTATTTACACGCTAGACAATCATGATAGAAATAACAAAATGGCAAACTACAACATGACAAGAAAAGAATTCAGAAGTGAATCTTTCATTGAGGAACTATATCGACCTAATAAATGACAATGATGGAACTTCAAGATAAAACAAAGAGGAAGACCATTTATGTATTGTATATAGGGCAACGCTTCATGGTTTGCCTCAAATTCAAGATATAGTTACTTCACGGCTGGATGCAGAAACTGAAGCCATTGCATTCCTCAGCTTGACTGAAACACGCCAATCATAAATGCAAACTAGTTGATTAGGAATTATTAGGAATTATCAGCTAGACATATTTTCGTTACACATGATCGATGCCCAAAAGAAAGCATAGCTCTCCCGTTTTTCAAGAACGAAGAATCTAAGACCATCTTCTAATCTTCCAAGGCCATTTCCAGTTGTTGTGGCAATATTGGTTGCTGTTGAGTTATTGTGGCAATATTGGCTGCTGTTGAGTAACGCTGCAATAGATCTCGTGAAGCAGTTCAACTACAGAAATCATGAAGAAGATGGCGAAGAAGACTGGGCTAATTGAATCCAGGAACAAGATTGTGTTGGGGCAACAGAACCAACACACAAATATATAAAAATATTGGGATGGGCAACGGAAACAACACACAAATATATAGAAGAGAAAAATAAATAAATAAATAAATAAAATACAACACGAAAAATTTAACGTGATTCGATCTCTTAATTAGACCTACATCTACGACTCCAAAGGAAAACACTTCACTATGTAATTTTTGGACGGACAAAATTACAAACCCTCACAAAATAACTGAAGGTCCAAAAATCTCCAAATTTACTAGGCTCAATGAGTTGGTGTACTCTTCCCAAAATAACACAAATTTATTTATAGGGAAAGTATTCCTTACTCTTTTTTAAATTATCCCATATGAAATTGAGAAAAACTCAACAAATCTTCCATTTTATCAATTTCTCAAATTACAACAGAATCTGAAAACCTAACTCTATTCTCAATCCTTGCAGTCTTCTTCTCTGTTGCTTCTTTTGTTTTACTTCCTTCAAGTCACTTCTTCAAGAAATGACCATCAAGATGGTAGATGTTTTTACTCTTCTTTCTTCTTTTCATAACCAGACAGTTCCCTTTGTATATTTTGCAAAACTTCCCAACTCTAACATACTTGTATCATTTTGATGCCATCACACTTAATAAAATAATATTAACACTAGAATCAGGAACATACCTTACATCATGAAGTATTTTGACTTCATCATTGTGGAGTTTAAGGCGGGCTCGTCCAACACTTCCAACCTTCATCTTAGAATTATTTCCCACGTTGATGTAGCCAAAATTTCTCAATTGCAAATCATCGAACATGTCTTGGTCCTTGCAAATATGCAAGTCTGATGCAGAATTTATTATTCAATTTGAATACTTCTCATCAATAATATTATCCGAACATCTCATCATTAATAGATCATCGACCATGATCATATTTGTAAAGGAATCACTTACTTTAGCCTTACTCTTCATTTGTTCTCTTAGAGCTTTTAAATCCTTTTTTATTTTTGGACAACGACTTTGGATGTGACCAATCTCCCCACAATAATAGCACTCAATGTCGCTATTATCACTTTGGTGGGATTTTCTTCTTCCTTGATCACCTCTTCTTTTGCTTCGACTCCTTCCTTTTCTCCAACTCTCTGTAACTAGTACTCGACTATCTTCAGTGATTTTTTTTATCATCTGGTGATTTTCTTTTAATGACTTTGATACTTCATTCAGTTGCAATGTGCTTTTCCCTGCTAACAGTGATTGCACCAATGGCGTGCAAGATTTGGGTAGGAAGCCAATAAGAGCAATGCTTACTTCTCATCTTCAATCTTCTCTCCTAAATTTTCTAATTGAGAGACTAACTCATTAAATTTATTTATATGGTCAATAATGTTACCTCATTCTTCCATCTTAAGCGAATATAGATCCATCTTCATCATCAAGCGGTTAGTCAGTGTTTTTTATACATGATTTTTATTTAAAATCTCCCGCATCTTCTTAGGTGATGTCTCTTTCAACACTGTAACTTTAATATGTGGAGCCAATACTGACCGAATAGTACTGACCGCCCTTTTCTAAATGGTACTCCAATCTGAATCATTCATTCCTTCTGATTTCTCATCTTCTAATGCAGAATCAAGACCCTACTACACTAAGTAGTCTTGAGTTGTGCATTGCCACAAAATGAAGTCAATCTTTCCATTAAATAATGGAGGTAAATTCACATTCTTCATATATGTGATATTTAAAGAATTCATAATAAAATATCTTACCTCCACGTGATAAAAAAAAAAAAAATTACCTCTTACTCAGAACTATTGATAAAGCACCTCCTACTCATTTTCTCTCATCTCTAAACCCGAACCTTACTCTTCTCCCAAGCTCTCCTCCCTAGACCCGAACCTTACTCTTTTCCCAAGTCGGAACCAGTCTCTGATACCACTTGTTGGGATGGGCAACGGAAGCAACACACAAATATATAGAAAAAATGAAAGAAAATAAATAAAACACAACACGAAAAATTTAACGTAGTTCGGTCTCTCAATTAGACCTACATCCACGACCCCGAAGAAAAACACTCCACTATATAATTTTTGGACGAACAAAATTATAAACCCTCACAAAATAACTCAAGGCCTAAAAATCTCTAAATTTACTAGGCTCAATGAGTTAGTGTACTCTTTCCAAAATAACACTAACCTATTTATATTCGATCTCTCAATTAGACTGACATCCATGACCCTACAGGTAAACACTCTACTACTATATAATTTTTGGACGGACAAAATTATAGACCCTCAAAAAATAACTCAAAGTCCAAAATCTTCTAATTTATTAGGCTCAATGCGTTATTGTACTCTTCACAAAACAACGCTAACCTATTTATAGAGAAATCCTTTCTTACCCTTTTTTAAATTATTCCATGTGGAATTCAGAAAAACTCAACAAATCCTCCATTTTATCAAATTTTCAAATTACAACAGAATTTGAAAATTTAACTCTATTCTCAATCCTTGCAGTCTTCTTCTCTGTTGCTTCTTTCGTTTTACTTCCTTCAAATCGCTTCTTCAAGGACTGACCATCAAAATGGTAGATGTTTTTGCTCTTCTTTCTTCCTTGCATAACCAGATAATTTCCTTTGTATTTTTTGCAAGACTTCCCAACTCCAACATACTTGTATCCTTTTGATGTCATCACACCTAATGAAATAGTATTAACACTAGAATCAGAAATATACCTTACATCAAGAAGTATTTTGACTTCATCATTGTGAAGTTTAAGGCGGACTTGTCCAACGCCTTCAACCTTCATCTTAGAGTTGCTTCCCACGTTGATGTGGCCAAAATTTTCCAATTGCAAATCATCGAACATGTCTTGGTTTTTGCAGATATGCAAGTCTGATGCAGAATCTATTATCCAATTTGAATGCTTCTCATCAATAGTATCATCTGAACATCTCATCAATAATAGATCATCGCCTATGACCATATTTGTAAATGAATTGCTTACTTTGGCATTGTCCCTCATTTGTTCTCTTAGAGCTTTTAAATCCTCTTTTATTTTTGAGCAACGACTTTGGATGTGACCAATCTCCTCACAGTAATAGCACTCAAGGTCACTATTATCACTCTATTGGGATTTTCCTCTTCATTGGTCACCTCTTCTTCTATTTCGACTCACCCCTCTTCTCCAACTCTCTGTAGCTAGTACTCTATTATCTTCAAATTGATTTTCTTTTATCATCTGGTGATTTTCTTTTAAAGACTTCGACACCTTATTCAGTTGTAGTGTACTTTTTTCTACTAGTAGTGACTACACCAATGGCGTGTAAGTTTTGGGTAGAGAAGCCAACAAGAGCAATGCTTGCTCCTCATATTTAATCTTCTCCCCTAATTTTTTAAGTCGAGATACTAACTAATTAAATTTATTTATATGGCCAATAATGTTACCTCCTTATTCCATCTTAAGCAAATATAGATCTATCTTCATTATCAAGCGGTTAGTCAATATCTGCGACGTATGATTTTTATCTAAAGTCTCCCACGTCTTCTTTGGTGATGTCTCTTTCAACACTATAACTTTAATATGTGGAGCCAATGCTGACCAAATAGTACTGACCGCCCTTTTCTGAATAGTACTCCAATCTAAATCCTTCATCCCTTTTGATTTCTCACCTTCTAATGCAGAATCAAGACCCTGTTATACTAAATAGTCTTGAGTTGTACATTGCTATAGAGTGAAATCAATCTTTCCATCAAATAATGGAAGTAAAATCTCATTCTTCATATATGTGATATTTAAAAAATCCATAATAAAATAACTTACCTCCACATGACATAAAAAAATTACCTCTTACTCAGAACTGCTGATGAAGCACCTCCTGCTCCTTTTCTCTCCTCCCTAGACCCGAACCTTGCTCTTCTCCTAAGCCAGAACCGAAACTTGGCTCTGATACCACTTGTTGGGATGGGCAACGGAAGCAACACACAAATATATAGAAAGAGGGAAAAAAATAAATAAATAAAACAGAACACAAAAAATTTAACATGGTTCTATCTCTCAATTAGATCTATATCCACGATCCCGAAGAGAAATACTTCACCATGTAATTTTTGAACGGACAAAATTATAAACCCTTAAAAAATAACTCAAAACTCAAAAATCTCCCAATTTATTAGACTCAATGAGTTGATGTACTCTCTTACCTTTTTTTAAATTATCCTATGTGAAATTAAAAAAAAAACTCAACAGATTGAGGTTGTGCTTGCTAATGAAACAGAACCAGCTAAAATCTTACAGCAGCGAACGTACTCTTTGAAATGGACGTACTTTATGGAAAGCATTTGGTAGAGACAACTTGATGAAAATTTCAATTCTATATTGTATAAGAAATAGTATATCAACAAACTAGCAATCTCGACACTAATTATAATGGGATGCGTATCGAATAGTGTTTTGTCTTTCCCTTGATATTTTAGCTGCAAGAACTGAAGAGTAGAGGCGATGAGAAAAGCGAAAGGGGCATGGGGGAAGATGTCCACAAACTTACGTCGGAAGGAACACGAAAAGTAGGATTTCACAGAGATAAATGCAGCATTGAACTGACGATGACAAGGGAAAGTAGAGAATAGGCGACAGAGAAATTGGCGTATTCTTGTTGTGTTCTCTGCCATTGATTGAATTGAGAACTCTTGAATGGTAGAAAGAAGGCAACACAATAAGAGAATCCCATGAGCAAGCCCATTCTTTTGGGTCAATTATACAAGCATTGGCAAGTGAAGTCTGAAGCATATTTCCTCCTAGTTCCCACAGCTATGGCTTGGAGTATAGAAAATTTCCTTATTGGTTGGGGGAACTTTATGGTTCGGCCTATGCCAATGAAAATTGGCTCAACATTGGCGAGGGGAACTTATGTTTTATCGTCAGATCTACCCACAGCCAATGTAGAAAATTTCCTCATTGGTTGTGGGAAATTTTTTCTTCTCAACTTTATGTTTTCGGGGAATTTCCCTGTGACATTGGCTCAGAGACGAAAATTCCAACATAAAGTTCCCCACAGCCTAGGTAGCAATGGCAACTGGGCCGGCCTGCACGGTTTTGGACCGGCCCGCCTGGGGGCGGGCCGGTCCCTGGGCCAGGGGCCCTGGGACCGGACCGGACCGGTACCTAGGCCCGTGTGGCCCGCGGGCCGGTGCGGGCCGGCCCACGGCTTATTCCTCTTTTTTTTTTTCCCTACTTAACATAAATTTTTAAAATTATAAAAAAGCCACCTTGAAGTGGTGGGGGGTTTGGCTTGGACCCCTACCTGTTTTATTAATTAATAAAATAAAGATTACATAAGAGGGGGATTTGATGCCTAAACCTCTTAAAAATATTACAATGATTAAAATTTAAAAATATAATAAATATCCTAAAAATAAAATTAAATACATAATATTACAACTTATCCTAAATTCCTAATTACAAAAATATTAAACTAACTACTTGGTTCACCCCATTCATCATCTGAGTCATCATCAATAATCCACGAATTAGCCGTCCTATCTTCAGCTGCAAACCAACTACTACAACACATTAACATCTCCAAAGTTTGAGGAGCCAATCGAGATCTTCTTTCATCGATTGTTCGAGCTCTCTCACTGAAGACGCTTTCCGATGACACTGTAGAGACTGGTGGTGTCAAAAGATCACGTGCCATTTTTGATAAAATGGGGTATTGACTTACATGAGCCTTCCACCAACCACAAATATCAAAATGCTGATCTTCATTTTCTACCAATGGCTGTATCTCGTAAATTGTCATCTCGTTGTAGGTAGTAGTCGATCTTTTTTGACGTTTCATAATACCCCATGGATTAAATATTGATGAAATTGATGAGGTAGATTTTCGCGGAGGTTGAAAGTGACTACTAAATGATGAAGCTTGCCTACTTAAACTAGGAGAACTAGAAGAAGAAGACTGAAACTCATACAAATGATACATGTCAGATAAAGCTTTAGCTGTTTTATCTTTTATGTCTTTTATTATACATTGTTTAAGTGTTTGTGATTCATCAAAATCTAATGTTTCATATAAATATTCAATAATACTATGAAAACCTGGCGTCTTTACTCTAGGATCCATACACAATGCCATACAATATAAAATAGGAATATCTTCATAATATTTTTTATATTTTTCAAACATACTTCTCATAAAAAAACCATATTGGGGATGATACATATATTCACCAAAAATATGTGCTACCTTAGCAAGTATTTGAAGAATATGATGAGTAGTGGGATAATAAGATCCCGATAAAAGTTCAGTAGCTTCTTTGAAAGTAAATAAAAATGTTGAAAGTGCAGTACAATTTTCAAAATAAGCTTCAGTTAGTGGAGGTTGAAAATTATTACTATTATAAAATTCAATAAGTTAGTTTTGAAAAGGTATAACACTTTCAAACATATTTAAAGTTGAGTTCCATCTAGTTTTACAATCTAATCTAAATTTTTTAAAAGATACACCTTGTTCTCGGCATAATGCCTTAAAATTTTGTTGCCTAGTTGGGGATGTTTTAATAAACAAAACAACATTTCTAATTATATTAACAATATCATCAATATATTTATATCCTTCTTTAACACATAAATTAAGTATATGACAAGCACACCTAGTATGAAATAAAATACCATCTAACATAGGATTCATAGTATTTTTTAAAATTGTTATGGCAGAATCATTATTTGAAACATTATCTAAAGAAATAGAAATAATTTTATTTAAAATCCTATATTCATGACATGTTTGAGTAATCATTCTAGCTATACTACTACCTACATGAGGATATTCAAACAATTTAAAACAAATAGTTCTTTTTTGTAATAACCAATCATGATCTATCCAATGACATGTAATGCACAAATAAGATTCATTAGTAATTGCAGTCCAACCATCACAAGTAAGAGCAAATTTCCAATTACAAGAATCAAATATAGCAATTAGATACTCTTTCTTTTCTTTATATATCTTTATTATATAATTTTTTAATGTTGTTCTAGGAATTCTTTTCCATGCTGGTTGACAATTATTTTGCATATATTGTTCATAATGTGGATTTTCTGCAAAATTAAAAGGTAATTTAGTTTGAACAATCATTTTAGCAAATGCATTTATATTTTTTCTATGATCATATTGAAAATTACCAACCATTTGACCTCCTGTAGTACGTATTTGTTGTTGTTTAAGTAAGTTTTCTAACAAATCATTATGTAACCTTTTCATATGTCTAACTAATGTTCCCGTCCCTCATCCCTTCTTATGTGCATATACCGCTCTACAAATTTTACATGTTGCCCTATCACTATCTTTTTCAAAAAGATTCCAAACCACAGATGTTTTTGCTTTAGTTGTAACATTCGTTGTTTCAACATCATCCTCACCTATATTAGATGCGTCGGAATTAATTATTGGAGTTGGTTGTGATTGTGAAACACTAACACTAGGCCTACTAGGACTTTCATCTTCATTACCTATTTCATTATTTATTAAATTCAAAGTTGGATCTATATTAAAATCAAAATGTGTAGATGATTGGGATGAAGAAAAATGATGATATTGATTTGGATCCATTATTTCTTTAAAAAAAAACAAGCAATCAAAATTCAAATAAAAGTTAAAAAAAAAGTATTAACAAATAATGAAATAAGAGAATTGAAAAATATAAATAACAAATTAATTTAAAAATTAAACAAATAACTAAAACAAATAAACAACTAATAAAGCTAAAATAAAAGAATGTAAGATTAAGAAATACTAACTTGTTGATGACCAAAATTCAAGAATAACAATACTTTGTTGAGCACTTGAGCTTTTTACTTCTTGTATCCACTATTCCGCTATTCAACAATCTTTCAAAATATGAAGACTTTCTTGATGAATTGAAAAAGTATTTACACAAAAATAAATTCTATTCTAATACTCTTTGTAGAGAAAATGAATAAATTTGAGGATAATGAGAGAAAGATGAATGGAAATAAGAGAGAATTGGAGAGAGTTTGAGAGAATTGGAGAGTGTTGATGAGTTTTGAGTTGAATTGGGGGGTATTTATAGAGTTTTGGGGGTTAGGGACCAAATTGCAAAAAAAAAATTACTTTAGCCATTTTAGGGGCTAAATTGCAAAAAAAAAAATTAAAGGATCAAATTTTAAAAAAAAAGCAGAGAGAGCCGTTCGGTAATGGCTCTCTCAGGCGGGCCGGCCCGCTTTTTAGGGGCTAAATTGCAAAAAAAAAATTAAAGGATCAAATTTTAAAAAAAAAGCAGAGAGAGCCGTTCGGTAATGGCTCTCTCAGGCGGGCCGGCCCGCCGGGCCACGGGCCCAAGCAGGCCGGCCCGTGACGGGTCAGAGATTTTATCCCCTGGACCGGACCGGCCCTAGGACCGGGCCGGTGAACAGTAATCGGTTTGTCGAGTGTGCTGGGCTCGACCCGGCCTGACATGCCAATGCTAAGCCTAGGACATTGGCTCGGAGAAAAACTGTGGCTCGGATAACAGAAAATTTCCAACTTGCTCCAGGCCTGTGGCTCGGACAATTTGTCTTACCTTCAGGGGCGAGGAGAGGAGTGTAGGTCCAAACAATCAAGTGGGGTTACTGATCTAAAATTGTTTTGGTATTATTTTGTTTACATGTAATAAAAATTATTAAATATATTAAGTTAATATAGAGTTTAAATAAGAATTGAAAAAAAAATATAATATATTGTAAATATATAATAATTTTTAAAAAATAAAAATTATTTAAATTAATATGAAATTTCAAATTGAGATGAATTGAGACCACTTACACCCTAATATTTTATATGAAATCAATAGGCAAGGACATTCGACAAACCGTTGCAATTGTATTTATATTGGAACCTTTTTATTAAAAAAAAAAAAAACCTATTTTTTTACATTTTTATTATGAAAAATAAATTTAATATAAATAAAATTTATTTTATAAAAATATTAATAATTTTATTCTTCATTTTAAATAAATTATAATATTAATATTTAATTTTATAAGTTCTTTATAAAATTTTGTTATTATTTTTTAAAAAAATTCAATATAATGCTACTTGTATTACACATTTCAAGTTTTGAATTTATATATTTTTTCTCACTCTATTACTGCAAGCTGGATTTTTACTTTACTTAAATTATCATGAGTCAAGTTTTAATCTTTTGAATTATTATTACAATAGTGCTTATTTGAATCATTTAGTCATGTATTAAGGTTTTAAAGTAAGGTATTTCACTAAAGATAGAGGACATGTATAAGTATTTATTCAGTTCTGAACAATTAGATGGAATTTAATTAATTTGAGTTTATTTATTAAATAAATTTAAATGGAGGGTATAAATAGATTCTAAATGTCCATTTGCACAATTACATTAATTTGTATTTATTTTATCATATAAATAAATATTTTTTTACCACTATTCTTATTAATTGAAATGATTAACAGGGAAATTGGTTAGTACAACTCATCATTTAGGTCACTAAATAAATATATACTTTTACTATCTTATTCTTACTAATTAAAATATTAGGGTTGAGTCCTATGTCTTAGTGGCATTCATTACTTAAATTAGTTGAATCTAAATCAACATCTATTTATATACATTAACTAAATTTTAATCATCAATAGTATTCGAATATTTAATATATATCCAAATTGTCATCTCTATCTGCGGCATTTTTTTTTATTTGAAAAAAAGGTAATGTAGTGTACTTTTGAAGAAAATTTGTTTGAATGGAATGACAAATATAAAAACATGAGGCTAATGTGTTATAAGTAGATAATAATTATCAAAAAATAAAAATTATTTAGATTTGTTATAAAATTAGGGTAGTGTTAGAATAAAATCTACACACTACACACTAAGAAAATTCTAACTATTCTTTGCACAAGAATTTCTCTTCAAACTTCTCTCTTTCTTTCTCTCACAATTCTTTCTCTAATCTTTCTTTCACTAATCTTTCTTTCACAAAATGATGGTGTATTACAAGCTTAGAGAATAGCTCTATTTATAGAGCTCTAATTAGTGGAATACATCATGGCCTACATCATCTTCCACTAATCTTAATTAGTGGTGTCTCCACTAAATGGTGGATATCCATAAAAATCTTCTAATAATTCACATAAATCCATAATTAGTGGAGCCTCCACTAATTAATGGAGATTCCAATAATTCATAACACTCCCCATTGGATGTCTATCCATTACATAAAGAATATACCTCGTTAAAACTTTACTAGATAAAAACCCAGTGGGAAAAAAAATCTAGTGAAGGAAAAAGAGTACACTATTCTATATGTCTGTTTATTACTCCCCCTGATGAGATGATTCCTTTTAAACCGACGCATACCGATTTTATATCTCAACTTTTCAAATGTTGCAATCGGTAAAGTCTTCGTGAAAATATCTGCGAGGTTGTAACATGACCGCATTTGTAGCACATCAATTTCACCTTTCTTCTGGAGTTTGGTGACCTATGTTGTGTCCGATCTCCTTTAATATATCCTCCTCGTAATTATGCTTATGACAGCTGCATTATCTTTATAAAGAGGAGTTGGAATATCTCTGATTGATGATAATCCACAACTTTTTCGGATATAATGAATCATGGATCCTAGCCATACACATTCTCGACTTGCTTCATGAATGGCTATAATTTCAGCATGATTTAAAGAAGTAGCTGCTATAGATTGTTTCGTAGAACGCCATGATATAGCAGTATTTCCACATGTAAATAGATAGCCCGTTTGAGAACGTGCTTTATGTGGATCAGATAAATAATCAGTATCTGCATAACCTATCAATGTTGGACTAGTTTTATTTGAATAAAATAATCCGAGATCAATTGTACCTTGGAGATATCGAAGGACTTGTTTAATTCCATTCCAATGTCGTCGTGTTGGTGAAGAACTAAATCTTGCTAATAAATTGACAGCAAAAGCAATATCAGGTCGTATATTATTAGCAAGATACATCAATGCACCAATTGCACTGAGATATGGTACTTCAGAACCAAGGAGTTCTTCATCATTTTCTTGAGGTCGGAAAGGATCTTTATCCACATTTAATGATCGGACGATCATTGAAATACTCAATGGATATGCTTTGTCCATGTAAAATCTTTTTAGCACTTTTGCTGTATAAATAAATGTTCCACTCTCCAGATGTTCAATTTGTAAACCAAGGCAAAATTTGGTTTTACCAAAATCCTTGATTTCGAATTCTCTTTTTAAATAATCAATTGTTTCTTGGAGCTCTTCAGGAGTTCCAATAAGATTAATATCATCAACATATATAGCTAATATCATAAATTTAGAACCAGATTTCTTAATAAAAACACATGGACATACCTGGTCATTTTTAAATCCCGCTTTCAATAAATATTCACTAAGACGTGTGAACCACATGCGCCCAGATTGCTTCAGGCCATATAATGATTTCTGCAACTTGATGGAGTAATTTTCACGAGGATAATGTTTATATGCTTTAGGCATATGAAATCCTTCGGAGATTTTTATGTAAACATCATTTTCTAAATTTCCGTACAAGTAAGCAGTGATAACATCTAATAGGCGCATATCTATCTTTTCATGTACTGCCAAATTGATAAGATATCGGAGTGTAATAATATCAACAACAGGAGAATAAATTTCATCATAATCAATACCTGGTCTTTGTGAAAAACCTTGGGCTATTAATTGCGCTTTATATCGAACGATTTCACTCTTTTCATTGCGCTTTCGCACAAATATCCATTTGTAGCCAATAGGTTTTACACCTTCTGGTGTTCGGACTGCAGGTCCGAAGACTTCATGTTTTGTCAGTGCATTTAACTCCGATTGAATCACATCTTTCCATTACAGCCAATCTTTTCTATGCCAACATTCATTAACTGATATTGGTTCAGGATCATCATTATCCTGTGTAACATCAAGAGATATATTGTATGCAAATATATTATCAATAACAGTTTCTATCCGATTCCAACTTCTACCGGAAGTGGTATAATTGATAGAAATTTCAGTGTTACTTTCATCAACTTCTAGTTCTTTGTCATCAGTTCTCTCTTGGTCTTTATCATTCTTTTCTTCAATATGATCTTCTGGATCATTTAATCATATTTTCTTTCGAGGATTTTTATCTTTAGAATCAAGAGGTCGGCCACGCTTCTGGCGTGTTTTTGACTCAGCAGCTATAAGTATAATATTTTGTTCTGCTGGAACTTCAATTCGAATATGAGCATTTATAGCTGGAATATGCGATTTTGTAACTCTTCTGGAATCAACAAAAGCGTCTGGCATTTGATTTGCAATACTTTGCAAATGAATTATCTTTTAAACTTCAAGTTCACATGCGCTTGTGCGCGGATCAAGATAATTTAATGATGTTGTCCAAGCAAGATCCTTTTTATGCTGTTTTGGTTCTCCCCTAATTTAGGGAATAAAGATTCATCAAAATGACAATCAGCAAATCTTGTCGTGAATACATCTCCGTCGGGGTTCAACATACCCGATAATAGAGGGAGAATCATATCCAACGTATATCCCCTTTCTTCTTTGAGGACCCATCTTTGTACGTTGGTTTGGTGCAATTGGAATATATACAGCACACCCAAAAATTCTTAAATGAGCAATATTTGATTCTGACGCTAAAGCCAATTGCAAAGGAGAGAATTTATGATAACTAGCTGGTCTTATACGTACAAGTGTTGCAACATGTAGAATAGCATGTCCCCAGGCAGATGTTGGGAGATTTGTTTTCATGAATAATGGTCTAGCAATTAATTGCAATCGTTTAATCAAAGATTCAGCAAGACCATTTTGTGTGTGAACATGAGCTACAGGATGTTCAACATTAATCCCAATTGACTGCAATATGCATCAAAAGCATGTGATGAAAATTCACCAGCATTATCCAAACGGATATTTTTAATGTGATGGTCAGGAAATTGTGCTCGTTATTTAATTATTTGAGCAAGTAATCTCGCAAACGTCAGGTTGCGAGTAGATAATAAACATACATGTGACCATCGGGATGATACATCAATTAAGACCATAAAATATTTGAACGGTCCACATGGTGGATCAATAGGTCCACAAATATCTTCGTGAATCCGTTCGAGAAATGTAGGACTTTTAGCTCCTACTTTTACTGGTGATAGTTTAACAATTAATTTTCCTAGGGAACATGCAGTATATGCGAATTTTTCTGATGTTAATATCCTTTTATTTTTTAAAGGATAACTATGTGTATTCTCGATGATTCTTCTCATCATGGTAGATCCCGGATGACCCAACCGATAATGCCAAATGCTAAAAGTAATAGGATCAGTAAACTTCTGGTTTACTAGATGATGAATTTCAATTGTACGTATTTTTACAAAATATAGGCCAGTAGAAAAAGACGGCAGTTTTTCTAATACAGATTTCTTACCCAAATGCATTTGAGTAATAAAAAGATGTTCAATCTCATTTTCCTCATTTGTTTCAACATGATACCCATTTCTGCGGATATCTTTAAAACTCAATAAATTTCTTCTGGATTTTGAGGAAAATAGTGCCTTATCAATAATAATTGTTGTTCCTTTAGGCAACAATATACTAGCTCTTCCGGAGCCCTCAATCACATTTGCACTACCGTTTATCGTATAAATATTTATTTCTCTCATTTTGAGATCAGAAAAATATTTCCCATTTTTTAGTATGGTGTGTGTAGTTCCACTATCAATAATGTATACAACATCATTAACAACAGCTATCTAAACACAAATATATATATATGCAAACGTAAATATTATTAAAATAGAATGAAAATGAAAATACAAAAATATCAGGGTGAGGCTTTAGTTCTTCTGGACACTGCCATCACCAATTAAATGGTCTATCCTACCGTCTAGGTGTTCAAAAAAAATTCGAAACATCCATATGGGTAATATTGATATTAAGATCTTCAGGATCAATATTATCATCCTCAGCATTATTTATTGGATGTTGAAAAAAATTTGCTTCCACATTTTTATTTTTCAATGAAGCTTGATACAATTCAACTAAATGCTTAGCCGTACGACAGTTTCGTGACCAATGACCTTTCATGCCACATCTATAACATATATCCTCATGCTTTTCTTCAATTTCTTTTTTTTTTTTCCCTTATGATCTTTTCTGTTCCACTTCAGGTGGCCAGTATTTCTCACAGTTTGATTATAATTGTGATAAGAGAAATATCGAGCGTGTCTACGACCATAACCACGACCACGGCCATGGCCACGACCACGACTATAACGATGGCTTCTGCTAGAGCCAACAACATTCACTTCTGGGAGTGCTGTTGAGCCAGTTGGTCTGGCTTCATGATTTCTCAATAATAACTCATTATTCTTCTCTGCAATGAGGAGGGCAGTAATTAAATCTGTAAATTTTGTATACCCCTTTTCTCGATATTGTTGCTGCAGGACAATATTTGAGGCATGAAAGGTGGAGAATGTCTTCTCCAACATATCTTCATCAGTCACTTTTTCTCCGCATAATTTTAATTGAGATGTAATTTTATACATTACGGAGCTATATTCATTCACGGTTTTAAAATCTTGCAACCTCAGGTGCAACCATTCATACCGTGCAGTAGGTAGTACGACCACCTTCAGGTGGTCAAATCTTTCTTTTAAATTTACCTACAGGCCATATGGATCTTTTTCGATAAGATATTCCATTTTCAAATTTTCATCGAGATGACGACGAATAAAAATTAAAGCTTTAGCCTTGTGTTGTGCAGATGCACTATTATGTGCTTGAATAGTTTCACTAAGGCCTTCAGCATTTAGATGCATTTCTGTATCGAGAACCCATGACATATAATTTTTTCTAGAAATATCAAAGGCTACAAATGTGTTAGCCATAGAGATCAATAAATGCGTACCTGTCTTCTGGCTTTGGTAGCGGCAGAAACTCGTGCTTAGTCTTCTGGCTTTTATACCGGTAGAGACTCGTGTTGATAACGTGTTATAAAATTAGGGTAGTGTTAGAATAAAATCTACACACTACACACTAAGAAAATTCTAACTATTCTTTGCACAAGAATTTCTCTTCAAAATTCTCTCTTTCTTTCTCTCACAATTCTTTCTCTAATCTTTCTTTCACTAATCTTTCTTTCACAAAATGATGGTGTATTACAAGTTTAGAGAATAGCTCTATTTATAGAGCTCTAATTAGTGGAATACATCATGGTATACATCGTCTTCCACTAATCTTAATTAGTGGTGTCTCCACTAAATGGTGGATATCCATAAAAATCTTCTAATAATTCACATAAATCCATAATTAGTGGAACCTCCACTAATTATTGGAGATTCCAATAATTTATAACAAGATTGACTTTTTAGTTGAATTGTAATTTTGAATTAAATTAAATTTCAATTCAAAAACAACATTAGACAAAACAATGCTTCGAGGTGTTTTTCAAAACTACCATTGCTTATTAATTCTATTGGAAATGAAAATGTTGTTTCCTTAAAAAAAAACAAATTGTATTGATTTCTAAGAGAGCTTTTCTCCCAAATATTTATTTTTTAAATGCCCAAGAATACTTTTATTTTTCTTACAAGAGCTTAAAAACAATGTAAATGGAAATAGAATATTTGTGGATCGTCAGATTGAAAATGTAGTCAGAAAAGATCGAATCTTACCTCAAATGAATCAAAATTCAAGCTATAGATTTTGTTTTGACACATTACGGAGGATAAAAAGTATGAGATAAATTTCAATAATAATAGGGATTTTAACAAATTAACACTAGCTTTGATTGTGGTGAAATGATAAGGAAAAAAAGGAAGAAAATGTAAATGTGAATTATGAATGTCGTATTTATATCATTCAATTAGGGTGAGAAATCAAAGTAAGGTAAATTGAGAAAATCAGAGAGATCATAAGAAAAAAAGAAATAGTCATGTTACATCACCTATAAAAGTAAAGAGGATGAGAAATAAAAAAAAAAGTAAAATAGATAAATAATTCTCCCCCCCCTTTGAAGAAGAAGTAACCTCTCTTCCCTTTTTTTTCTTCTCGCATATACATTAAGTTTGGTTGGACTGTTTTGTGAAAGTAAATAAGGAGATGAAGTAGATATGGAGGTAAATGAGACATTTATCTCGTTTGATTGGATATAAATATGAAGGGAAAGTAAATTAGGAGGGGTACTACTCTCCCTCCCCATCAGCATTTTCTCCCCTCTCAATTTGGAGGGATTGAGAGAGAAAATAGAGTGGGAGTAATAATGACAATATTGACCACATTTTTAACATTAAAATTTTTAATAAATTAGATAATGAAGGATAAAATAGTAAATTAAATTAATTATTCTCTTTCTTCTTCCCTCTCTTTCCCTTTCTATTTTCACTCCTATCAAACAGAATAAAAGTAAATAAATTAATTTTCCATAGTGAAAGTAAAATGTGTTACTCCTCCTCTCCTTTCCTTTCCCCCTCCCCTTCGCGAATCAAAACAAGAAAAAGAAAATCCATAATAAACCAAACTATGACTTATACGGCGTCGTTTATTCATGTAGTTCTGGTTCGATCTCATCGAGTAGCGAATTTTGGTAGGTCCCAGATGGATTTCAGTTTACTGTGTACATGCCACTAATACTGTGTCGTTTACTTCGAGTACTAGAATAATCAGCAGCACATCTTGAGTTTTTACTGTGGATTTCTGGCGTCGTCACCATTGTACTCCTCAGCGTTGCCCTGTGCCACAATGGTTTTTGACCAAATTAAGAACATTTTGAAAATGAGTATTGAAAGTGAGAATGTTTTTTGGGATGGGTATCCAGTGAAGGGACCTCGTATCTGGGAGACGTAAAGTCTGACCCCTTCTAAATATTTTGAATTCTGTAATGCATTAAATGCGTGTAATTCCGTGAGAGGTATTAAATAGCCTCAAAGTTGAAACCTCATGTTTACTAGACACGAGGTGTATTGAGTGGCGACCGGACAGGAGGTATGTGTTTCATCAGACTTCGTGAACTATAATTTAACTTTTATACTTTGAAAACAAAATTATCCTAATCACAAATTTTTCAAATTTGAATTTTTGAGTGCACAATTTTGCATAAATAAAATCAATACAAATTCTTACTGGATGTAAAAATTATTATAAAATCCTACTTTTATCAATTAATAATAAAGAAGCATGAATAGAAAATTATTTTAAGAATGCACAAATAATTTTTTCAGTATTAAAAAATCAATGATAAATAAATTTCAAATTGAGATTCAATATTCAAACTTTAAATTCACAGTACAAACTTTTAAATTTTAATTTTATCAATTAGGTTCTAAGTTTTTTTTTTTTTTTAAAAATGCCTACTCAAGTATTTTAGATTTGTAACTGTAAAGCTCAATACGTGAATATTTTATTAGTTGTTCCTCCCAAAAGAACAAAGATTTAACAAGAATTATATATAGGAAAATGTAGCATTGCCGAATGGATATATCCATTTGAACAATAATTTTTGTAGATTTAATAGTAGTGACATGTGTTAAAATTTTTTTATGCAATAAGTTATTTTTTAATTAAAATTTTAAATAATTTTAAATCTTAATTTATTTTTTTTCTCAAAATTTGGCAATAATTTTTAATTTTTAATTATCTTTAATCCTTGAAACATAATACCTATTTTTGAAACAATAATTTACTATTTTTGTAATTCCTTTAATTTACTATTTACCACTCGATGTGTTTCAGGTTGTCCCTCGTCATGTTTTTCTGTAGCGTACGACGGACTTACATCGTCCTCAAACTGCCTATACTGTCTCCAAGACAGTCCAGTGGATGTACCAACAGCAAACTCGTCAGTCGAAGATACGTACCAAGGATCGAACATTAAGTGCTACGGAGTTAAAAAATCATCATGATCATCTGAAACTGCTACACCTGGATATAATCATTTGCAACTACTGGAAGTGGGACATAATTATCATCAACCGCTGCAGGAACACTTGGCACATAAACATCTTTATCTTTATGCACAGGTGAGTAGTATTGCTGTGGGGGAACTTCCTCAACTGCTGCACGTTGATGTACCCGTCTACGTCCCCGCCGTATTGGTAGTACTTGTCAAGAAATTTCTTGCGAAATCGGCGGTATAGGATCAACAGTATACGATCATCTGGATAGCTCATACGGCATTCGATTTAGACGATTAGATTCACCATTAGCAGTCAAAGTACACTTGACAATATCGGACATTCTTCTTACTGCTTATTGTGCGTACGATGTATCATCATGCTGAGACGCTTTATTACCTATGTGCAAGATCTGGTACAGTGCGTCGACCTGCATATGTATTTTTAAAAATATCACTAAAAGTTTAAATAAATTAGAATTCTATATATGCTTACATGAACGAAGAAAAATAGACTTTTGAGTACTTCAACTGCTGAACTATTAGATTGGTAGTCCACGGGATTTAGTTATTGTATGGTAGGATTGCTAATTAATCGACGTGTATGAGTCCAATACCACGCAAAATAATCAGGCGAAACAACGGCTTATCTGAAATTGGGTTGTTTTGTGAGAATATAAACGTATCGGTTGATCCAATTAGCATGATGTAGCGCATCCACCTCATCCCATCCAGAACCAATAGTCTGTAAGTCACGTCAATGCAGATTCGATCCCGTGTCAACAGCATTAAGAATTATTTGTAACAATCCAAATTGTCGCATAACTTGATTGAGGCGATATAGCTCAATCATCTCCCAACACAGTAGAGATGTGATAGACATCCAAATTGATTGTCCATGAGTACAATACGGAAGTAGAGATGCTAACATGTTCTCATCATAAAGTTGCCAAATAAACTGCAAAACTAAATAAATTCAGTTTCAAACAAAAATAACAAATAATTTTATTAGACATTCGATTGCAAATATTTTATCATAGTAATACATACGTGATTGTGTCGCATTCGATCTAATTGATCTCTATAAGCAATCAACACATGTGTTGGGGTAGGGGACAATTCCAGTGCACTCTACTATACTACTCCTCTAGGCACATTTAGGCCAATGTCCTCTACTAGGCGTACTCTATCTGGTTTAATAGTAGGAATGCGCTCCCAAACTCTTACTATTCCAAAAGAAATAATTATATTAGAAATATATTTCATGATTTAAAATAATTAAATCATGTGACCCACTGATTCAATTAATACCTGAATCAATAAAAGTGATCCACTGATCTGATGTGATGTATAAATAGTGGCGTTGCATATACAATGATACAAATGCGTTAATGTTGCACCTCATCAACTCAGTGTGCCAACCAATTCTAAATTACATATATATCTAAGGAAGTGCAGATGAACTCGATTTCTGAATTTGTCAGAGAATAGAAATCCACCAAGAAACTGTATAATGCGACACCTTGCATGCTACGCAACCATATCCGGAGTCGCGTGCGCTGAGAGAGGTTGAGTCAGGACTCTCTTGAGTGAGTTTAGCTTCAATCAAGATCTGTCTAAGCCTATACCTGTGGGACGAAAACCAAGGAGTTGTCGCATAGGTCTAGGAGCTCTGCCTACGGGCAGTTGAATCCGCGACTAATAATTGGATCACCCTCCCCGCGTAATCCAAAAAGAACCTCTACATCTTGCAGTATAATAGTGGCCTCTCCAACCGTAAAGTAGAACATGTGTGTCTCTTGGCGCCATTTTTTCACCAATGCTGTAATCAGGGGATGACCAATCTTCATGTAGGGCAAACAAAAAATCCCACCGAAACTAGTTACATCCATAAGTTGCTCAACTCGGGGATCGAATGGTTGAGTAATCCAAAAAGCGCTGTTATTTCACTTTGCAGTGAGGACGGTATCTTTCAACTGTCATGTCCAAATATGTGTCGATTTGTGTCTATACTACAGAGTCAATAGTCCGGAATAATAGGACCGGAATCAACTCTGTCTTGTGCAGGGTCGTACATGATATCCTAAAATAAGAAAGTACAATTGTAATATATTATTAAACAAAATAAAGTGAAAATATTAGCATGAAACAACAGAGCAAATGTTTGGCCATCGTTATGCATTGATATTTATAGGCATTTTAATTTGCCATGTGCTTCCCGTGAATTCTGTGACCGCATTTGAATTTATCATGTTTGGCATTCGGATTTAGGTCAAAAGACCGACCAGCTTTCATATGGGTGTGCGGCCTTTTCAGTGGAATCTCTGATTCATCAGAGATTCCACTGAAAAGGCCACAAAATGGCTAAAAAGTAGACAATCTCGTGTCTGGCAGATAGGAGATACTATGTGAGGTAGTCCACCTAGCACATACTATGTGATCTTCTCCTTTCAAGATCTCTGGTGCAGTTAGAGTCCACACAACCAACTAAAGTGTTGTCATTTCTTCCAAACTCCAAACAAGTATTTGAAGTACCTCACAAGTATCTGCGAATCCATTTCACGGCTTGCCAATGTGCTTTTCCTAAACAAGACATATATCTGCTAACTACACTAACTGCTTGTGAAATATCGGGACGAGTACAAACCATTGCATACATTATACTGTCGACTATACTGGAATATGGAACATGTGCCATATAATCTTTCTTTTCACTTGATTGTGGTGACTGAGTAGCTGAAAGTTTAAAATGACTCACAAGAGGAGTACTTACAACTTTTGCATTTTTCATGCCAAACCTCTCCAAAACTTTCTCAATATAATTTTCTTGAGTCAGGTACAGTTTCCCAAGAGCATGATCTCTTTTGATCTTTATGCCAAGAATCTTTTTAGCTGCTCCCAAATCTTTCATCTCAAATTCATTCTTTAACTATCTCTTCAATACATCGATTTCTACCAAATTCTTAGCAGTAATGAGCATGTCATCAACATAGAGCAGTAGATAAATGAAAGAATCATCACATAACTTTCAAAAGTAAACACAGCTATTGTACATGCTCCTTGAATAACCATGACTCAACATAAAGGAGTCAAACCTCTTATACCACTGTATTGGAGATTGCTTCAAAGACAAACATGATCTTCTTTTCCTTCAATTTCAAATCCTTCAGGCTGCTTCATGTAAATTTGTTCCTCAAGATTACCATGCAGGAAGGCTATTTTAACGTCAAGCTACTCCAATTTCAAATTATACATAGCAACTAAAGCAAGCAAAACACGGATAGAACTATATTTAACAATAGGTGAAAATACGTCAGTAAAATCAATATTTTGTACCTGACTATAGCCCTTCGCAATCAATCTTGCTTTGTACCTTCCATCTTTAGTTTCGGAAGTACTCTTCTTTTTCTTGAAGACCCATTTGCAACCAATAATTTTCTTTTCCAAAGGCTGCTTTACAAGAATCCAATTTTCTCTCCGTCCCACTAAAATTGATAGTGGTTGATTTATCACGAAATGTTATGCAAAAGTAAAAGTTAGAATATATTAATAATATAGTATAATATAGTATAATAAAAGTAAAAAATATGTGGATCTCGTAATACTTTATATCAAATCTAAATATATAACAATAATATATGTGGGGTATATTGATTATTTTATAATAAAATTATATAGTAAAAACTTTTATTTTTAAAAAAAATATTAATTTTTTTGGGATAGTCTAAAATAGTAAGTAGGTCAATTTTATTGGGACGAATGGAGTATAATTTAGTCCATTAAAATTTGTGGAATTAACTAGGTTTAAAGCTATGTGGTGTCTTTCCTTAAATAAATATAACAATAATGGAAGGGATGAAATGTAGTGTAGTGTGAGAATTAGGTTGGGCAAAAATCAACCTTAACACAGATTTCTCGGCCCACTGAACGATGGACTCAACGAGACATAGAGGAATCAAAGTGTGGTCTTAGTTCCTCTGGGGTGACTGAACTGCCTGTATAGCCCCATATGTCAACCAAACTGGACCCCTGCCATTTTGGATTAAAAGAGGGCGGGAAGGCTTGCTTCGGCCATTCAAAAAATAACACCCGATTTTGGATAACAGTATTGAGTTTTAAAATTTTTCCAAACCACGAATATAGTATTTATTATATTTTCTTGCATATTTTTACCTTCAGTTTTCACTGCAATTTCACAATAATTTAAACCAAAAAAAAAAATGGAGAATTGCCAAATATTAGGGAAGTGGACGCTCTTCAGTGAAAGCTTGGAGCATTCAGAGTAAATGTAAGTTCATGATGCACTTCAAAAATTTCCAAAAATAATCCTCAACTTAATTTGCAAAACGTTGTGTATACTGCTATTGTCAAAATCCAGAATTGGTCAAATCCTTGGCATAGATCAAATTCTTTATACTCAAACTGCCCGGTTAGTATGGTCCTTATAGATTTTAAGCTGCTCAGAAATCAGAATCTTTCTTCAAATTGAATGTCAACAACCAGCCAGAAATTGATACAAAGAACATATCTTTCAAGTAAACTCGCAAAAGACATGTAACCTCTATAACAGCTGTGTCGGATTAATACATTAGTTACAACAAAATTATTAGGAATTATCAGCTGGATAGATTTTCGTTATACATGATCGATGTCTAAAAGAACGCATAGTTCCCCTGTTTTTCAAGAACGAAGAATCTAAGACCATCTTTTCTAATCTTCCAGACTATTTCCAGTTACAGTGGCAATATTGGCCCCGATTGAGTAAAGCAGCCGTCCATAATTCTACGCAGGTAATTCGAGATTTGTCGGGTAGGTGTAGTCCTTCTTCTATTGTACAATTCTCTTATTTCCTGCACAACTCTGCAATAGATCAGGTGCGGCAGTTCAGCTGCTGAAAGCATGAAAAAGATGACGAACAAAATCAGGCTAATCGAATCTAGGAACAAGATTGAGCTTGTGCTTGCTAATGAAAAAGAACCAGCTAACATCATACAGCAGCGGACCTACTTTCTGGTATATGCATTTGGTAGCCGCGAATCGATGAAGATCTCACTTCTATTATGTATAAGAAGTAGTATAGCAGCAAACTAGCAATCCTGACATTAGTTATAATGGGGTGTGTATCGAATGGTGTTTTGTCTTTCCCTTGATGTTTTATCTGCAAGAATTGAAGAACAGAGGCGATGGGAAATGCAAATGGGGCGTGGGGGAAGATGTCCACAAACCCACGCCGAAAAAGACAAGAAATGTAGAATTTCAGAGAGATAAATGTAGAATTGAACTGGTGATGATCAGGGAAAGTAAAAGGAGAGAATAGGCGATGCAGTAATGGGCTTGTTCTTGTCGTGTTCCCTGCCATTGACTGAAATGAGAACTCTTTAACATTTGAAAGAGGAAGACAGAAGAGAAAGGCTCAAATGACAAGTGAATGAGGATCCTTTCTAGGTGCACGATATATATAATTCTTCTCAACCAGGCAAGGGAAAATCGGACATTTCCGGGAGGCGAAAGTGGAGTGGAGGGAAAAGTTGGACTGTGATGCTGCCTTGGACAGAACCGTCGTGAGAGCTGATGGATAGAAAATGGAGGAAGAAAGTCAACTATAGGAAACAACTTTAAAAACAAAAGTGACTTTTTTTCTAAGTAAATTCATTTATTAAAATAAAAACAAATTGCAAAGAGAGATAAGGAGATCTATAATAATAATAATAATAATAATAATAATAATAATAATAATAATAATAATAATAATAATAATAATAATACACACCAATATGAGGCGAGTACAAGAAATAAAACAAATATATAAAAATCTTCTTCCATATCTTTTTAGTTTTATCTTCAAATATAAGTGATATGATAATTTTACACTTACTTACTTAGTTCCATAAGTAACAATTAGAAGGAATTGAGACTACTTTAAAAATCACCTGAAAAAAGATTAAAAAAAATGAAGAAATGACTCAACTCAATAAGTTTTAAATAAACTCTAAAGAAATGAAAATTGCAATAAGAAACATGTTAAAGATGTGAAAATTTTGATAAATACTAAAAAGGGAAATTTTAATGATTTGGGAATTAAAATGTGATGAAAGCGTAAAAAAAGAGAAAAAGACCAAAACTTTGGCGAAGATCTGATTGCAGCAGAAGCTGGAGCTCTAATCTGGCCAAGTTCTACAACCAGACGTGAGGGAGATGAAAGCTTTGGCAGAGAGGAAATGGTAGAAAGAGAAAGAAGAAAGCTGGTTAAAAAACAAAAGTGATATTTCAAAGTACGAGAACATTTCTAATCTTGCATATAAACAAAAAATTTTATTTGAAGATTAAAAATAAATCATGTACATTTTACGTGTAAGAAAAGAGCCCAAATGCCTAATATTTTCAAAGAATCTCCGCCATATAAGTTTATGCCTTTTTAATAAAAGAAAAAAAATTTACTTTCAATCAAAACTGTACTAACTTGTTTAACCTTTAATTGGTGGTACCTGTCCTCCAAACTTCAAATAGTATACTGGATTTTTTTTTTTTGGGGGGGGTGGGGTTTTGATGTATGGGACAGAATCCAACATCTTTTGGCAGCAAAAGAACATTCTTTTTTTAGCAATATTTTGTCCAAGTTTGGGTCACCTTTCATGTGATGTCATATCGAAAAGTACTCACTTCATTTTTTTTATTTATCTATTTTAATTAAAATATTTATTTTATATTCATTTTTTTTATTTATCTATTTTAATTAAGATATTTATCTTAATTTATTTATTTTATTAATAAATTAAAACGATATTAATTGTTATTTTTTTACAAATACTCATTTTTAATACAATAAGTATTGTGCATTTATAGTGAAAAATATAAGTAAATTAAATATGTTTACTACATAAAAAATTTTGAAATTTGATTATTTTTTAATAAAAAGAGAGATTTTTTTAAGGTAAAATAAAAAATATTAATTAATTAATTTAAAATTTTTATTTTTTTAAAATTTATAAATCGATTAAAATGAACACATAAAAAAAATCAAAGGAATATAATACTTAATGTAGGAGTGGATTAATCCCTCTTTTGAGGGGTTTCTTTGAAGTTGCAGTCTGGCAGATTCAAAGGTCGTCTGTCTTAATATAATGTTGTCTTGTGGTAAATGAAAAGGTCCAAGGGTCCCAACAGTCCATTTGTATACTACTAGCATTTGCCACAAAAGAATTGCCACGTCAAAGGTTGCCAAAGTCGTCATACGAATATGGGTGGCAATTTCCCCGTCGATCTTTGTTTCTTCTTCATCAAGAAACAACCTGCCCATCACGCGCTTTGGAGATGGAGTGGAGATAGTTGATTTGTCCCTGGCTGTACTCTCATGTAAAATATTATTTTTATAAGAATTTAATGCATTTTATACCTTTAACCTTCTTCTTATTAGTGAATTACGTCTTTAATTCTTCAATTGTTTCGATAGCCCTTTTTAAATTTCAGATTTATTGCAATCAAAAACAATCTTTAGACAAATTTATCTTTTTAATAAATAAAAAATTCTTGTATAGTTTTTATTTAATATTTTTTTCTACTTTTGTTTAGAGTTGTGGAATGCTTCTATTTTGATACGTAACCGTGTCTGTTATTACACACTATAACTTTAAATTTAAAGAAAGGTTATCTATTTCTTTTTAAATATTAAGATTATCTGAATTCAATAAATCTAGATAGATACAAACTAATATTATGCCAACTTATCTGAATATGAAACAATATTTTGATATCTTTCTTGAATCTATTAAATTTTTACTGTTTTAGTTTTCCACTTATCATTCTTTTTGGAACTCCAAAAGTATTGTTTAATATATATACATTTCACTATAATTTATTCCCCCTTTCCATTATAATAAGCAAACGCAGATTCTGTTTATTTTGGGGGTTGATTATAGGGAAATAATAGGTTTGGTACTTAAAAATCATATAGGTTCTTGTTTCAAAGATTCAACAATGTCTTTAGGTTCAAAGGAGAGAAGAGGAGCTAAGAAGAAAATGGAACTTGAAGATAATTTGAACTTAATAGAAAAATCACAAGGTAAATGTTTATCAAATTGATCAGGTTATGCATGTTCAATTTTTCTGTTATGGAATTATAATCGAAGGAATATTTTCCTCTCTTCATTTTTATTTCTGGCAGAATTGAAGTCTAATTTGATTTGATTTGCCTCGCAATTTAATGTTGTATATATGATCGATATCTATACCTACAATTCTAATGTTGATGAAGGAGATGGTTTAGTTAGTGGGAATGTTGAAATTGTTATTATATTTAAACTTGAAGAAGATGAATAAGAAAGAGATAATGTGTTGAGATTGAAGTAGGGAAGCAAGATTTTTTTTTTTTTTTTTGTGTGGAGGTGGATCTAAATGGTATTTGAAAAAAAAAAAAAACCTTGGAAGTTGCAATGATGGTGATGGCTAAGAAAAAGAAGCAGAGATGGCAAAGGCGATGGTGTCCAAAGTGAATAGAAGAAAGAAGGGGCAAGGTGATGAACTTTCTTTGGAGGTGAGTTTCGGTGGTAGTTTGGTAGAGAGAGAACAGAGGAGGTAAAGGGCGTTTTGGCCAAAGTAAGGAGAATCAAGAGGGAGGTGGTGGTTGGTGCTTAGTGTTTCTTCTGGAAGAATCATTAAAGAAGGAAGAAAAATGAAAATCAATATTAAATAAGGATAGAAATGTCTTTATAATTCAACGTTAACCTGACTTAAATTAGTTATACAATAGTACAAGAATCTTGCAGTCTCATCCTTCATGAATAGGTTCAATGCTCCAATGGTCCGATGCCTTTAATAGCGTTTCTCCCCTTGCCTCACTACAGGGCCACCGCCTCTTCATCTGTTTCGAATGAAATCTATTTCAAAGATTAAACATAAAATCAAAGAAAATCAAATACTCCTTCATTTTAAAAATTTTTGTTTACGATTTTTTTTATTTTATTTTAAAATAAATAAATATATTTTTTTAAAAAATTAATGATTAATTTTTTATTTATTTTATCCCTATTTATTCTAAGTCAACTATATAATTTTTTAAAATTCTTTTTTCTTCTTACTTATTAGAATTTTCACTAATTAGTAACTGTCATATTTTTAATATGTGTAGAACAAAAATTCTATCTAAATTATAATATTATTTTTAACATCCTTAATTTATATAAAAAAAAATTTATAAAAAATATTTTTAAACGGAGAGAGTACATAAATTGATTTATCCTAAATTGATTACACATGCAGGTTGGATAGGAGGGTCAGTTCCAAACAGTTCAGGTTGTATTATTCATACTAGTGTTTTGTCGTGCGTTGCACGGGAGTATTAATCATATTTTCTTTTATTGTTATGTAAATAATTTATGTTAAAATATTATTGAAAATAAAATGTTATTTTTAAGTGTCCTATATTTATAGTTTTGAGCTATGATAATTTTGTGTTTTCATTTTTTGAATCAAACTTTGTGAAATTACAAACGCGAAAAATTGGATTTTGGGATTCTTGGTTTGTAGTAATATAAGAAACAATAATTATTTAAAGTATCTTAAAACCAAAACGAACGCAAAATTCCAGCTTAATTTTGCCCCTTATATTCTCTATTCCAGCTTAATTTTGCCCCTTATATTCTCTAAAAAAAATTCAAAATTTATAACATTATTTTATAACTTTTTTTAATCTAATTTATCCTTAACCCTACAAATTTCTTATTCGTCCCTTATTCTAACCATTAAATTCTATGTGCCTTTGGATACCCATTTCCAATCAAATCAAATCCAAAAACACTGAGAAAATATATGATGCTTAGAAAAACACTGAGACTATAGTTTGTCCCTTGCAATTGTGGTAGCTATATATGTTGGAAATCAAAGAAAAATTTAACCTTTTGAAGGTAAGTAAACCTTTAAAACATTGTTAAAGTGATAATATTTATGTACTACTTTAATATAAATCTTTGGATATATATTATATTTTTGTTATATTTTTTAAATTTCTCTATACTATTATGTTGAACTCACTGAACATAGCCAAGCTTGCACCAAAATTCCCCATGGCTGGTCATGCGGGAAAAAGTTTGAGCTCAGCTTGACTTTGCTCATTTGTACCATTAGACAATTAACCTTGGTCTTACACAAAACTAACCTTATGTCTGCAATTCAATTTAGGGTTCAAGAACTCATTCTGTGTCTCTACTGCTACATACAAAATTCTTCAATAAAAGATCAAACATTTATCAAAAAATGAACACCCGAAGCTTCTATTACAGGCAAAATATGAACAGAATTTGAAAATTAAAGAAATCTATGTAATTCAATTTGAGAAACATACATAAACATCTACTTGGAAATATAATTTCAATTGCATATGCATATGTATGCTGTCATTCGGAGAGAGAATCGTACGGTAACACTGGTCCAGATAGGACTCGTCGGTGACAAGCCCGAGGCAGATGGGGCAGGGGTTCGAGGTGGTCGAGGCTTCGCCGTCGTTGCTTTGTTGCTCCATTGTTCCCAGTGGCCAGTATACAGGGCTCGGAATGACGATTTCAACCGCCACGGCAGCCAAAAACCAACCGAAGTCATAAGCCTTGATTTTTGAAACGCACACGCTTTTGTTGCTTACCTTCGAGACAATTGATTTAACATAACAAAGCCCCATTGTTCTATTGTAGAATGCCTGTAGGTTATGTTCTGTGTAGTCTTCACAGGAGACTATTTATTATGTGATTAAAGATGAATGATCCAATGAATCATCCTCTGTTCAGATATACCGAACATAATGTAAAGAACAATGAAGGGAGTGAATTTGAAGAGGTTTGAAGGGATTAGACATATCCATTTATTGAAGGCGTTTAGATGTATCGAATATAATACAAAGAACAATAAAGGGGTGAATTTGAAAAGGTTTGAAGGGATTAGGTTAATGCATTTATTGAACGGACGTCTCGTGGATTTAAGAATGTTTACGAAGATTAGGAGATTTATTAGGTTTCAAATGGTCAGCTGTCCGCGCAGGATAATGCCAGGTGGCTCTCTCAGAAGTTTCTGCAGCTCCTATATATATATATGGTAGGAGATGGGGTTAGGTACTCGCACATTGACATTTGATCAAATCATTTTGCGAAGCACATGCATATGCCACCCAGTTTACCTTTACCTTTATTTCTCACGATTTGGGATTAGACTTGACCCAAAATGTTCTTTTTTTTTTTCCATCATACTTTTCTCCATTGCATATCTGATCTTTAATATTATTTTGAAATATAAATAAGATATTATCGAGTTATTAAGTCAATAATAAATGTATGAGTAAAAATAATGTTCATTTGAATAATTTACGTTAGGTATTAATATTTGGAATTAGGACTTACTGGGCTATTTTTTATTTTTTTAAAAAGCTAAAATCTGTTTTGAATTAGTTATAATTGCCTTTTCATTTATGATTTTTAAGAAGTTAGAAAGGTTATATTCCAAAAGCAACATAATTGCCTTGGAGGGAACTATAGAGGTGTTTTTCAATTTACAATTGCTTATCAATTTTATTAAAAATGAAAATGTTATATTTAAAGAATATATTTTAGTGGTTAAATGAAAAAATCACAAGCAACTAAAAATAAACTACTACTCGTGGACTATCAAATGCCTTAGATTAGGACACATCTCAAGTGGATACTCTAATTATATTTATTTATTACTAAAAGTTTAATATGAACAAAATATTATGTATGATAGTCGCAAATATAGTATTTTAGTGTTAATTTTTTAAACGATAATATAAAATCAAAGAAAAAATTATACTATATATAAATAAGGTTTTTTCCTTTCAATTTTTTTTTTCTTGAGGACGTTGGAAAATCTTTTAATTTGATATTCCAAATCGTCTTTGGATTTGAACTTATGTACTTGCCATCTCTCTTTCTAATTGACCATCTATTTTTTTTTATTTTTTTTTGTTGATTTTGATTTTTTTCCTCTAAGAATGTAAATTTTCTAATTTCAACAATGAACTAAGATTCATTAAAAAAAAAAAAGAAAATGCAATGAGATATCTAAGAGGGAAGAGAGTTTTTTTTTTAAATCAAATTATTTATAAACTTTAATTAATTTTCAAAAGGGTAAGAATATTTTTAAAATGAAACTAACACTTTATCTTTCATTATTAGTCAAGAATATTAAAATAATACCCAATTAATATTCGGATATTAAAATGAAAATCACCCCAGATATTGAGGTAGTTTAATGATAAATCCTAAATCCACAATAGGCCAAGTCCTTTGCATACATACTCACGTGGTATTATAATTTCTTGACACCTGGCATTATTATTTCTTGAAACAGAATTTGAAGGGTTCTTGAACTTGAAACTTAATGAAACTCTGAATCTCTGTAAACGTTGTCAAATTCACTCCCTATTAAATAATTAAACGTCCCTTCAATGAATCTATACTCCTAATCCCTTCAAACCTCTTCAAATTCGTATATTATACTTTGCATTATTTTCATTGTTCTTTGCATTATGTTCAATACACCTGAACAGAGGAAGATTCATTACATCATTAGTCTTAAATTACATAATAAATAGTCTCCTGTAAAGACTACATAAGACACAACCTACAGACATTCTACAATGGAACAACGGGGCTTTGTTATGTTAAATCAATTGTCCCAAGGTAAGTAACAAAAGCGAGTGCGTTTCAGGATTTTAAAATTATGGAAGATATACCATGCGCAAAAACCAACCGAAGTGATAAGCCTTCTTGGTTATGGATGAAAAGGTACTATCCTTGAAGTGTTTAGATTCGTTGTTTTCCTTGGTTATTGGTGGATTCCATTTTAGAATTGAACATGATGAGGCATAAACAATTGTATTGACATGGATTTTGTCTATTGCAGAAAAATATATAGATACACAAATCAGTAACAATTGGTGATTGTATGTGACTGAGTCGGCATCGACATTCGAAATCGAAAACAACCAATAGAAAGTAAACTAATATAATACAATATTTGACAATTCAATTTTAAAGTAAATAAAAATTTACAATACATATTTTCGAAAAAAATCGTTTAATCAAAATAAAATATAACATTATTAATATTCTAGTGCAACGCACGGGCATTGCCTTAGTTTATTATATAAAAGAACATAATAAATATTTGAAAATACACCGGGAAAAGACACGTGAATTCCACAGCAGCCCAGCCGAATATACTATGCTGGCTGCTCCGACGAGACTATAAACTATCGACAATTATCAGTGGAGTATTTCCTCTGTTTTTCACATACAAAGACTCTAATGATTTCATTTTCTAATCCTCGAGGGCCATTTCGATTGACAGTGGCAGTATCGTTCCTTGTTGAGACTATAAACTATCGGCAATGATCAGTTGAGATTTCCTCTGTTTTTCCACATACAAAGACTCTTAAGACCATCTTCTAGTCTTCGATGGCTATTTCGTGTGACAGTGGCAGTATCGGTCCTTGTTGCCGAAAGCAGCGATCCACAATTCTACGCAGGTTGATGCAGATATGTTGTGTAGGGGTAGTCCTTCTCCTATTATGTAATTCTCTTATTTCCTGCAAAACTCTGCAATAGATCCAGTGCAGCAGTTCAGCTGCTGAAAGCATGAAGAAGACGACGAACATGACCGGGCTAACTGAATCCGGGAACAAGATTGAGGTTGTGCTTGCTAAAGAAACAGAACCAGCTAAAATCTTACAGCAGCGGACGTACTCTCTGGCACGCATTTGGTAGTGAAGGATTGATGAAAATCTCTGCTCTATGCGGTATAAGAAGGAGTATATCAGCAAACTAGCAATGCCGACGCTAGTTATAATGGGATGTGTATCGAATGGGGTTTTGTCCATGCCTTGATATTTTAGCTGCAAGAACTGAAGAACAGAGGAGATGAGAAATGCAAAAGGGGCGTGGGGGAAGATGGCCACAAACCCACCCCGGAAAAAACAAGAAATGTAGAATTTCACAGAAATAAATGTAGCATGGAACTGATGATGATACGGGAAAGTACTCAAAGTAGAGAAGAGACGACTGAGAAATTGGGCTGTTGTTGTGTTCTCTGCCATTGGTTGGATCGACAAGTGAAGGCAAGACAAGATGTGAATAGCTTATAGCTTATGGAAAATCTTTCGGGATATTTATACGAGTTTCTTTTGGAAAGTCACGTAATGCTGACTAGATGTCATACTGGAAATTTTTGTTTGTGCCAGGTGACAAGGTAACCCAAGCCATAGAAGCTTAGTTTTGTCAGTGTGATTCGCTGAGCCGTTTTACGCGTTTCAAACTCCCGAGATTCGCGTCGTGCACGGTTTGAAGGTGACACTTCAACCTCTGCTAATCTTTGTCTCGAATTTCCTCTGTACATGTATATTTGTAATTGCAACCTTATGCATACCCAAAAGAGACCATACGTCTAAATTTTTAGAGACTTTCCACCATATATATGCCTCTTCAATAAAAGAGACAGAATATAATTTTAGTCATGTTCTTACTAATTTGTGTGATCTTTAGATTATATTTGAATTGTAATTTTTGTAAAAAATTTAAATTATAAAAAAGAATATATAGAAAGGAGATAATATCATGTTTTATGAGTAAATAATAATTTTTTAAAAAATAAAAAAACTTGAATTGGATCAGGCTGCCCAAGAATCTAATTTGTCACTGGGATATGCTTTCTTGCCCTCGCTTTTTTTTTTTTTTTGTGTGTAAAGTGTTCTATAGAAATAAAGGAAAAATAATCAACTGGGGTCGGAAAAGGTAATTCTTTTTGTGGGGCCCACTTGATAGGTGGTGTCAAATGTGGCCTTTTTGTACCGTTTATTGTTATTGTAAATGAAATAGGTCCAACAGTCTACTGGTTCTGTAGCATTTCACGGCATCCCCATGTGTAAGTTGGAAAAGATTCTCATCCCATAGAAGACTAACAACCTATTAAGCAAAAAATGGAAAAAATAAAAATAAAAATCAACCTAATAGCTTAATCAACGGAAGAGTTTTCCTTCTAATCTTTTTTTATTCAAATTTTCTGAATTTACTTTTCATATTCACATAAAAAAATATAGATGGGACTTTTTTTATATTATGTCTTTATAATAAAGTATGAGTCGAATATGAGGGTCGAACTCATCATTTTGTTTTCTCCCTTTTATTTACTGTATCACTCTTTTATTTTAGTTAAATAAGATATTATTCATTAATAAGAATAAAGTCAGAGTTAATATAACCATAATAATCTTTAAATTTCTTTTTTAATACAATAATCAAAAGGGAATTGAGAAAATGATAAGCTCTAAAACATGCAAGTACGAAAAATACCACATATTAAACAAGTAAGATCGGTATATAAGAAAGTAAAATGATTACTTATAACTATACACACAATAGACTTTTATTTATTACTTCCAATGTTATTATTAAATTATACTACTAAAAAAAATTCAACTTTTTCTCTTTTATTGTAGGAGAATGGTTTAAAAGACTATAGATATATTAATAATCTTGGAAATTGGTTAAAATAAAGTAATTATTAAAGAGAGATTTAGATTATTAAATTTGAATAGATAAAACATTTCAAAGAGAAAAGAGATCAGTTAATAAAAGAATTTATTAACTTGTCGATCTTGATGAAAAATGTCAAAGAAATAAATCATTATGGTTTGTAGATTAAAAAATGGATAGAAAAGTATAATCTAACCATAAAATGTAAAGAAAGAAAGACAAGCTTAAAAGCAAGCACTGAAGAAAATAGCAATGTAGACCGATTGCAGTACACAAAAGATGAAGAATGAATAGAAAGTTTTTATTTCTTTCTTCTTCAATGAAGAATCTGTACATTGATTTGTATATATATACACATTTGACATTTTGGATTTCAATCAAACTATCAACTAATTCTAATGAAAATTAAAGTACATCTAACTACTTAATTTACAGCTGTTAACAATCTTTACTATTGGCGCCAAGAAGAAAAATTCATCCGGGATCAAAATAGAACTTTGATGACTCAGCATATGATCTGGAAATTGCATCATCTGAAATGGCTGATCTGGAAATTGCATCATCTGAAATGGCTGATCTGGCAACTTTCTTTAATGATGCAGCAGTTGACTTGGCATCAGATTCAGCAATAGCTTTCATAGTCTGTTGCTTTTTCTGATGTTTAGTTTCAACAGCCCCCCTCAAGCTGGAGGCAGAAAGAACTCCTAGATGTGATAAAAGGAGAGTGAAAGGACCAGGACTTAAAGCTTTTGTAAAAATGTCTGCTAATTCGTTGTGCGAAGATACTGGTAATGGTTTAATGTAACCTGACTTGATATTGATCTCTAACAAAATGACAATCCAACTCTATGTGTTTAGTCCTTTCATGAAATACTGGATTTTCAACCAAGTATATGGCACTTATGTTGTCACAGAATAAAGGAACAGGCAAAACACAATGAAAACCAAGTTCATTGAAGAAATGAAGAAGCTATTGTAACTCACAAACTGACTGAGCTAAAGCTCTATACTCTGCCTCAGCAGAACTTCTAGCAACCACTGACTGCTTCTTGGATTTCCAAGCTACAAGAGCAGAACCAAAATAGATGCAATAATCGATGATGGATCTTCGAGTATCCATGCATCCAGCTTAATCTGAATCAGAGCATAAACTTGCAAATCAAATGAAGTGTTAGCTGGAAAATGTAATCCAAAATCAATAGTACCCTTTAGATATCTAAGCAGTCTATAAACTGCTTGTATGTGAAAGATTGTTGGAGCTGTGAGAAATTGACTGAACTGCTGAATTGCAAAAGCAATATCTGGACGACTATTAGTCAAATATAATAGCTTTCCAACCAAGCTTCTATAAAGTGAAACATCAGAGAATAACTCTGAATCTCCAGCTGCCAATTTTACTTTGCTGTCTAAAGGAGTAGACACTGGTTTACATCCAATGTATCCATGTGTTTGAAGCATATCTAAAATGTATTTCTGCTGAGATAAAACAATGCCATGTGAATCTCTATGGATTTCAAAACCAAGAAAGTAGTGAAGATCTCCCAGATCTTTGATTTGAAAGCGATGGTGCGGCTGATTTTTAACTTCGATAATAGCATTAAAATGAGGACTTAAAATAAGAATGTCATCAACATACACCAAGATAGCAATAAACAAGTCTTTAGTCCTCTTAAAAAACAAACTATAGTCACTCCTTGACTGACAAAAACCAAGTGAAATCAGATAGCCAGTAAGTTTGGCATTCCACTGCCTACTAGCTTGTTTTAGACCATATAGTGATTTGTCAAGCCTGCAAACTAAAGAACTATCTGCAGTGACAAAACCTGGAGGCAAATCCATATAAACTTCTTCAAGTAAGTCACCATACAAAAAAGCATTATTCACATCTAATTGATGAATGTACCAATTTGATTTTGCAGCAAGAGCCAGCATCATTCTAATAGTTGTGATCTTCACCACAGGAGAGAATGTATCCAGAAAATCAATTCCCTCTTGTTGTGTGTAACCCTTGGCAACAAGTCTTGCCTTATACCTATCAATTGATCCATCAGCCTTATATTTGATTCGATACACCCATTTTCATCCAACAGTTTTCTTTCCAGCAAGTAAGGGAACTAAGTGCCAGGTTTTGTTTTCTTCTAAAGCAGTAATCTCAGTTCTCATTGCTTGACACCATTCCTTGAATTTCACAGCCTCAAAATAATATTTTGGTTCAAAGTGTTTATTAGCATTGCATAAAAAAGCTGATGAAGCAATGGAAGAAGGAAGGAAATGTGGTGTGGTAATTTTATGTACTTTAGAGCAAACATAATCAGAAAAATGAGCAGGTCTGATGATAGTTCTAGTGGATCTTCTGATAGGAACTGCAGAAGTAGAGGTGCAAGGTAAATGTGTTTCTTGCTGAGGAGAAATATGAGGCATTTGAACAGATGTAGTATAAGGCAATGGTAACACAGGTTTGTTTGGAACTGAAATAGATGAAGTAGATTGATGAACAAATGGAAAGTAATACTCTACAAAATATACATTTCTAGAAATAAAGATTTCTCTGGAGAATAAATCCAGTAATAGAAAGCCTTTTGTGGTGGAAGAAGAACCAAGAAAAACACATGGTTTGCTCCTAGAATCAAATTTACTTTTGTGTGGCAATTGTATACAAGCATAAGCCAAACAACCAAAGACCTTGAGACTGCTATAAGCTGGAGACTTGTGATACAGTTTTTCAAATGGAGTTTGTTGATTTAATACAGGAGTAGGAGTGAGATTTATAAGGTGTACAACATGTTGAACACAATAACCCCAGTAGGCAAGAGGTATCTGGGATTGAAATCTAAGTGCTCTAGCAATATTAAGAATGTGTTGATGTTTTCTCTCTACAATTCCATTCTGTTCAGGTGTATAAGGACATGATGTTTGATGAACTATGCCATTTGAATGATAAAAATCAGCAATTTGAAATTCAAGACCATTGTCAGATCTTAAGGTTTTAACCTTCTTATGAAATTGAGTATTAATATAGACAACAAAGTGCTGAATCAAAGATCTTACTTCTGATTTTTGTTTCAACAAAAATACCCAAGTAAATCTGCTAAAATCATCAACAATAGTCAAAAAATATATGTGTCCATGAATGGTACTAGTGTTAAAAGGTCCCCAAATGTCCATATGAATCAAATCAAAAACAGATTCTACAGTGCCTTGATGTAAAGAAAAAGAAGATTTGTGTTGTTTTGCTAATGGACAAATTGGACAGAAAGTGTCAACAGCAGGTAAAACAATAGAAGGATCAAGCTTTTTCACTTCAGCTAACTGTTTAGTAGACAAATGACCTAACCTAAAATGCCATAACAATGTCTTATTGTAGAGTTCACCACTGGAAATGTCATAGACTGAATTCACAAAAGATGACAGTTAGTCTGGATCAAGTTGAAAAAGACCTCCAGATAGACTAGCTGATCCAATCATCCGACCATGATGTGGATCCTGAATGAAACAAGAATTATTGCTGAAGGTTACAACACATTTTAATTGCTGAAGAAGTTTACTAACAGATATCAAATTGAAAGAGAATTTAGGAATGAACAAGACTTGATCCAAAACCAGGGAATTACTTAGTTGTACTGTGCCTATGTGTGAAACATGAACTATGTCTCCAGTTGGTAGTTTTATGGACACATTGTGTACAGAATGATAATCAGTGAAAGAGTTCAAACAGGAGCAAATATGATCTGTTGCTCCTGAATCCAAAATCCAGACTGAAGAGTATATACCTGTATTTTGAACTGAAGAAGATGGATTTGGATTTGAGAACTTTGGTTGTAAAGTGGCTTGGTTGATTGAATGTTCATGATCAGATATAGCTGAGATCTTGGAGGATGAAGCAAGTTGTGATTGAACTAATTTCAACAACTGTTGATATTGTTCTTGAGTAACATATTGTGAGGACTGAGAATCCATTGAAGTTGTTGAGCAGCTTGAAACTGAGTTCACTCCATTAGAAACATGCTGAAAAGCATTACTGTCTACAACAGCATTAGCTTGTGACAAAAAATTCTGATTCCCCAAATTTTTGTTTCTGTTTCTGTAACTTGCTGGAAATCCATGTTTCTTATAGCATCTAATCTACTGTATGTCCCTGCATTCCACAAAAGCTACATTGTAACCTCCTATTCATATTATTCCCCTTTTTGAAACCTTGGTATCCATAATTCTGAACATTCTTTCCAGTAACATTTCCAACTGCATTTGATATGAGCTCATGTTTGGGACCATGTTCAAATTGTGAAGATGAAGCAATCACATTGTTCCTTGCAGAAAATACTTGAGAATTTACAGAAGCTGAACTATCATGATGTGCAGTATGGTAATTAAGGGATCTTTCATGAGTGGAAACCATAGAGAAAACCTGGTTTATAGTTGGAAATGACTTTGTAAACAAAATCTGAGACTTTATCCCAGCAAATTCCTCCTTCAATCCTTTTATAAATCTGATAACAAAGTCAGCATCATTGTTTGTTTTGACCTCAGGCAATGCTGGACATTGACACTTAGGATCACAGTGACAAATGGGAAGAGGCCTCAAATTCAACAATTCTTCCCATAAAGCCTTCAGATTTGTATAATACTTATTAACAGTTAGTGATCCTTGTTTCAAGTTATAAATGTCTTCTTGTAGGTTTGAGATTCCAAAAGAATCACCTTGAGAAAACCTTTCACAAAGATCATTCCAAACATCATAGGCATTGTCCATCCAAATCACACTTTGAGCTATGGATGATGATACATAATTCAAAATCCACGACAGAACCATGTTATTGCATTGTTCCCAAGCTGCATATGAAGTATGAGTTCGAACAGGTGCTTTTATGCTACCATTAACAAATCCTAATTTGTTTTTAGAGATTAAAGCCATCCGCATAGCTCTACACCACTGATGATAATTCCTTTCATTCAAAGCAGGTTGCACCAGAATTAAAGATGGATTTTCATTCGGATGCATATAAAATGGACTTGACACTGTAAATTCCTGATTAGCCATAGATGCTCAAAACCAGAATGCACAACTGTCACTGCTTCAATAATCAAATATATAAGATACCAATCTTTCAACCAGATTCAAGTATCAATCGCCTCAGCAACAATTCAGAAATTGTAAATCATCAATTCAATTCATAAAAAAAAAAAAAAAAATCTAATACCAATTCAATCAGAATGTTCAGACACCAATTTTCAGAGACTATGTGGATAATCGGACAAAATTACCTCATGCAAACAGAGGATACACATTCAAAGAAAAGGAACTTCTGAATTCAGTTCTTATTGTCAACGGATCACGAGCAGCATGAGCAGTTAAAATTGCTCTGATACCATGAAGAAAATAGCAATGTAGACCGATTGTAGTACACAAAAGATGAAGAATGAACAGAAAGTTTTTATTTCTTTCTTCTTCAATGAAGAATCTATACATTGATTTGTATATATATACACATTTGACATTTTGGATTTCAATCAAACTATCAACTAATTCTAATGAAAATTAAAGTACATCTAACTACTTAATTTACAGCTGTTAACAATCTTTACTATTGGCGCCAAGAAGAAAAATTCATCCAGGATCAAAATAGAACTTTGATGACTCAGCATATGATCTAGAAATTGCATCATCTGAAGTGGCTGATCTGGCAACTTTCTTTAATGATGCAACAGCTGACTTGGCATCAGACTCAGCAATAGCTTTCATAGTCTGTTGCTTTCTCTGCTGCTGCTTTCTCTGATGTTTAGTTTCAACAAGCACCGCCTTGGGACAAGCGGGAAGATAGATCGAGGATATTAGCTTTCTGATTTGTCTCATCTCCAGATCGTACTGTGGGGCCGGGGCCGGGCCGGGGTGTGGAGAGGGCAAGGTCTAAGCAGGTCGGTTGGGATTATTGATTCTTGCCGTAGAATGCCCTCGAGTACTTTAATATTTTGTATGAAAGTAATAGGGAAGGACATTTGACTATAAGACATACCATTGCAATTGCAAAAACACAAAGTTTTGAATATGCATTCTCTCTCTCTCTCTCTCTCTCTCTCTCTCTCTCTCTCTCCAAGTTGGATTTTAATTCCACTTAAATTATGAATCAAAGTTTTAATATTTGAATTATTATCACAATGACATGCAAGCATTACAAGAAAATAGATGGTGCTCATTTTTTATCATTTAGTCATGTATTAAGGTTTTGAATTGATGTATTTCACTACAACCAGAGGTGACATATGTAAATATTTATTCAGATTTTACTATAATTAGATGGAATTTAATTAATTTAAGTCTACTTATTAAATAAATTTAAACGAATGGGTATAAATAAAATTTGAATGTCTATTTAACAAATTACATTACTTTGTATTTATTTATTTTATCAAATACATAAATATTTTTTTAACCACTATTCTCATTAATTGAAATGATTAATACGGAGATTGGTTAGTAGAACTCGTTATTTAAGCCAACTAAATAAACATATACTTCTACCATCTTAGTTCTGTTAATTAGAATATTAGTGTTGGATTAGTTAACGTCTTCGTGTTATGCGCACATAATTTGCCCTGTCCGTTCTTTAAATATAATTTAATTTTTTTATTTAATAAAAGTTATAAATAAATATTAATTATGCAAAATTTCAAATATTTTATCATGTTATGATTTGTTCCTAATAAAATTGTTCAAAGAGTACGTACGTACATACATACATATATATATTTTTTTGGGGGCGGGTGGGGGAGGGGGGAAAGAAAATTAAGATATTTTCATATTGCTAATATAGTTGTTTTCTTCCTTGATTTTATAAACCAAACTTCATGAAATCATCAAGCAAAGCTAGAAGAGCTCATACCTAAAGCACATATTTGAGCTTTTTATTTATATTCAATATTTAAATGACACGATCAGTCGTTATTCCGTTATAGTGATTATGTCTTCCAATTAAGGTTTTATAAAACAAACAAACAAATAACTAAATACTTTATAGAGCATTTGCTTTTCCTTTCTTTTCAACAAAATATTACCAGTATGTGGAATTTGACACTAGTAAAAGTCATAATATCTAATATTTCCTTCTATTTCTTTAATATATTTAATTCAAAGGAATAATAGTTATATGACTCTTTTGCTTATGGTATCTAATGGTAAAACATTACTATAAGTTTACATTTCCTCTCATTTACTCTTAACTATCTTGGTGTATATTCTAACTTTTAAACAAATCAGAGAAGTAGCAGGTAACAAGAACATAAATAAGAAGCAACAAAAATAAACTGAAGTGGTATTTGCTTGTTTCCATGCCTTGATATGTATCCATGTTTCCAAATGTATCTGTGCTTTTGGTTCCATATTGCTGGAATTATCAATCAATCTATTCCTTTCTTCTTTCACCACCATCATGTGTTTGCATCATGCAGAATCTTCAACTTTGTTTGATATCCAGATTTTGGTAATGTAAAGGAAAGGAAAGAATAAGTCCATTATGGAGGGGAAAAAAATGAATTTTTTTTCTCATTTTTGCTCTAGCTAAAACAAAATCATCCAAAAAATATTTCAATATGGTTGAAAGATAAAGAAATTAGGAAATAAGCGATAAATAAACTAAACTATTATTCCCCTAATTTTAATCATCAAGTCTTTTGCTAAAATACTAAAGCCACATAAGGCTAGAGTTCCATTTACTCTTCCCTCACCAAATTCAGGCTTCAAATGAACTTCATTTCATCATTTGGGTTTGTTGAAATTTGTTCTTGAAGTAGAATAATATGCCACTACTGTAGAAATAGCAACAAAAAAAAAAAAAATGAATTTATGAACTAAGTATCAATTTTAGGAGGATTTTGTTTAAGAAACAAATATTAATATATAGTTGCATTAATTTTAGTAGGATTTTGTTTATGAATCAAGTATCAATTTGTGACCTGAATTTGCTGTATATAGCAAAATTGGTAGATCATATATTAAATACAAAGTGTAATAACATCAGAAAGCAGTGAAATAATACGGATGTTGCCAAGCAGAATATAGTCAAGAATGCATCCAATCAAGAGTGTTCATCCTAATAATGCCAGCAATATTCAAAATTTGACTTGCAAAAGTACTGATCTTAAAATTCAGAATATCTTGTCTTAAACAAAGAGAATACAACCATTCATATAGAGATAGCACACTTAAGGAAACAAAAAGTGTTGCCAGCAGTTTCATCAACAAAGTATTCATATGGCCAATGATTTGATTGAAGAAGTGACATTATATCAAGGGAATTAAGTTCCATGGATAAACCTTTATTGAGTATTAACCAGTTGGAGCACTATAGGTGATATGAATCTAATCGTCTCTAATAACTATCCATTAAAAATATTGAAGGTTTCTAAAAATCTAAACGCCATCAAATATTTTTATTTTGGAGATTGGGGAGCTCAAAAGGAAGTATGGACTTACAAGTAAAGGCTTAAAATGTCAAAAATTATCAAAATGAAAGCATGTTAGGAAAACAAAAAATTTACCTCTATAATTGAATAACCCTCTTTGCGCTGGTGTAGATATTGTATAAGGATATATTGAGGCTAGTGGATCATATCCGTGTAAATATTTATTGCGTCTTATCTACGTGAAACTTTTAATCTTTCGAAATAGTATCTGTAACAAAACCAGTGAAGGCTTAAAGATTGAGTTTTGATAAGTCTTGAAGGTTTGGTCGAAATGAATTTGTTTTCTGTGAATCAAAATGAACTACGAAGAGGTGTTTTTTTTCTATGCTTTTCTTCTATCAATGAAAGATCACAGAAGTGCAAAAACTTCAGCTCTAAATCAATTCCTTTTTCATCCATTTGAATCCATCCCTGAGAGAGAAGATATTTGCATGCATAACAGAAAGCATCCTGCACGCGAAACAATACGGGTTCCATCCCTTGTTGTTTTTTTATTTTTATTATTTATTTATTTATTTTAATAATTAATTTATTAATTTATTTTAAAAATTTTTATTTTACCCTTAGTCTTATTCATTGGGTCAGATAAAATTATTTATTCTTAGACTTGAATACTCATAAATAATAAATAATAAATCTTAATTATTTATTTTCTGGACCATATTACACAGCCCAATAAATAACTAACAAGTCCAAATAAATAAATATAAAATTTTATACCTTTTTCTAGTTTATATCCAAATTAATTTTTTAATTATTCAATATAGGCTTTGGACTCTGAATAATTAATTAATCAATTAAACTAGATAAAATAAATATTCTCTCTTGAACTTTTTATTTTATTCTAGTCCAATAATAACTTAGACTAATAAAATAAAACTCATAATTATCAAGACCAATTTCTTAACCTAAATATTTCATGACTTAAGGGCCATTTCGGGGACTAAAAGACACATCGTCTTAACTACAAAAATAACCAAAAATATTCCTACTATATAAATAGCTATATTTTACATTTTAAATATTTCCTAATATCACCATAAGGAAATATTGATCATAAGGATAATATTGCGTTAGCAAAGTCTTCGACCTACATGTATAATAACTAAAATACCCCTCTACGTATCGCCATGCAATTAGAGTGGAAGAATGTACTAACATATCTCTAATAGACATTTACCATCATTAGACCTTTAGTTCAATGATTTACGACTTTGGAAATATTTCTACTTTTTAAGGGAGTTGCCCTAAAATAAATATCTAAGTCATATTCCCCAAGATCCTGGATAATTAGATCATTTGAACAGTCACAATGGGTGATATAGCGTAGAAGTTATTTTGTACAACTCTGTCTTAACTAACTAGTCACATATACTGAACATACAAGTATATTGGTTTTACAAAAGAACCTCAATTACAATATATCAAAGTATATGCTTCTAGTTTTGTCAGACTACCAACTCATACTCAAGCGGTAGAGTATTAGTCCACGCTGTAACAGTAATATATTTGGGTTTCTTTTAAAGAGTACTTTTAGAAACTACTATTACAGGTCTTATTCTACGTATTCGAAATATACTCATGTTATGAAGTGAGTGGATTATTCACTGACTAAAGGTAAGTCATTCCCTATTTAAAATTCATAACACAATAATCTATACATGATAAGATTTCCATTTTCATCAATCGGTTAAGAATAAAAATTTATGTGTTAAGTAACCCGTGATCTATACCTTACTATAAAAGACCACCATTCACATGGATCACTTACTTAAATACAATAGATCCTTTTCAAATAAAAATCATGTACAAATAAAATGTAAATTCACAAATAAATTTTGAGAATAATTTTTTTTATTAATAAATTCGATAATTACATTAGATAAATTAATTTAGAGGGTATATATTCCAACAACAAGTAACCTAAAGAATCATAATAAATATTTAAGCTAAGAGAAAAAATTTACTTTTAATCAAAGCTTCACTAACTTGTTTAACCTTTAATTGGTGGTACCTATCCTCCAAACTCCAAATAGTATATTGGATTATTTTTTTCGGGGGCAATTTTGATTTATGTGAACGAATCCAATACCTTTTGGCAGCAAAAGAACATTCTTTTTTTAGCAATATTTTGTCCAACTTTGTGTCACCTTTCATGTAATGTCATATAAGTATAATACTTAATGTTGGAGTGCATTAATCCCACTTTTAAAGGGTTACTTGGAAGTTAGAGATTCGAAGGTGGTCTATCTTAATAAAGTTGTCTTGTTGTAAATGAAAAGGCCCAAAGATCCAAACAGTCCATTTTTAGAGTTGCATTTGTTTATTACCTCCTTAATTCTTCAATTGGTTCGAAATGAAAATTCTAATATAAATTTGATTTACGTGGATCATATATATTGATAAGTTGTACTTTATAAATTAAAAATTATACGATACAATTCCTTAATGCATGTACTTCATAAATTAAAAATTATACGATATAACTTCTTAATACATATAAAAATTTCTCGTTTCGATAACCCTTTTTAACTTTCAGATTTATTCCAATCAAAGACAATCTTTAAACAAATTTACCTCTTTAATAAATAAAAAAAGTCTTGTATAGTTTTTATTTAATATTTTTTCTACTTCTATTTTTTTCCCTTTTCCTTCTCCTTCCCCTTCTCCTTCTCTTTCTTCTCCCCTGGTCTACATCCTGCCTAAAATGCTACTTGATAATCGATTATCATTACATAAATATACAAGTATTGATGTTATTTTTAAAATCATTTTCACAATTCAAAAGGATGCCAATTTCTATTCATATGAGTAGATAAATTCATAGCCTTTTACCAATGATGAAATTTCACAAGAAAACAAAACTATCTCTATTCAAAGTTCTTGATTACACCTTCAGTTTCTTAGGATTTTTGAGTTAGATTTCCATCTGAAAGAAGACAATAGAAATGAGGTAAAACAAAGCTCTAAATTCAAGAATTTATACCCAATGACAATGGAGAAGTTTTTTGTGAAAGTGAAAAACATGAATAGAGGTCAAGAAATGGAGACAAACTTTGTAGACAAGTCAAAATTATTAGTAGGACAAAAGGAGGAACCCAAAGAAAGGTGTTGAGATTGAAGTAGGCAAGCAAGATGATGAAACTTTTTTTGTGGAGGTGGGTCTAAATGGTATTTGGAGGGAAAAAAAAAATCTTGGAAGTTGCAATGATGGTGATGGCTAAGAAAAAGGACTCTGAGATGGCAAAGGTGGTGGTGGGCAAAATGAAGAGAAGAAAGAAGGGGCAAGGTGATGAACTTTCTTTGGAGGTGTTTCGGTGGTAGTTTGGTAGGGAGAGAACAGAGGCAAAGGGTGTTTCGGCCAAAGCAAGGAGAATCAAAGAGGGAGGTGGGTAGTGCTTAGTGTTTCTTCCTGAAGAATCATCAAAGTCAGAAATGGGAAGGAGAGAGAGAGAGGTCAAAGAGGGGGAAAAAATCAATATTAATTAAGAGTAAAAAATGTCTTTATAATTCAATTTTAACTTACTTAAATTAGTTATACAGTACAAGAATCTTGCAATCTCATCGTCCATGAACAAGTTCAAAGGTCCAATTGGTCCGATGCCTTTAACAGTGTTTCTCCCCTCGCCGCACTATATGGCCACCGCCTCATCATCGGTTTCCAATGAACTCTATGCAAAAGATTCTTCCATTGAGAAAACATAAAGTCAAAGAAAATCAATAGCACAAATTGATTTGTCCTAATTTGATTACACATGCTGGTTGGATAGGAGGGTCAGGTCCAAACAGGTCAGGTTGGATTATTCATAGACATTTGGTTAAGACAGATAATTTTGTAAAACACTTGTATAGGCCACCCAGTTTACCTTTACCTTTCTTTCTCATGGTTTGGGACTAGATTTGACCCAAAATGTCTTTTTTTTTCCATCCTTTTCTCAATATTTCATCTCAGATCTTTAATATTATTTTTAAATATAAATAAGATATTATTGAGCTATTATGTCAATAATAAATGTATGAGTCGAAAAAACGTTCATTTGAATATTTTATCTCAGAATTAGGATTTACTGGGCTATTTTTATTTTTTTAATAATTACAATTTGTTTTGAATTAGTTATAATTGCCTTTTCATTTATGATTTTTAAGAAGTTGGAAATGTTATATTCGAAAAGCAACATAGACGTTTTTTTAAATTTTTTTTTCTTCGAGGGCAAATTACAATTGGAGGTTTTTTTAAAAATTACAATTGCTTCTCAATTTTATTAAAATGAAAATGTTATATTTATTTCTAAAACAATTTTTTTAAGAATATATTTTAGTGGTTAAATGAAAAAATCACAAGCAACTAAAAATAGACTACCACTAGTGGACTATCAAATGTCTTAGATTAGGTCACATCTCAAGTGGATAGTCTAATTATTATTTTTTAATTACTAACAGTTTAATATGAACAAAATATTATGTATGGCAGTCGCAAAGATAGTAGTATAGTGTTATTTTTATTTCTAAATGATAATATAAAATAAAATTTAAAAGAATTATACTATATATAAATGAGTTTTTTCCTTTTAATTTCTTTTCTTTCTTGAGGACGTTGGAAAATCTTTTAATTTGATATTCCAAATCGTCTTTTGATTCGAACTTATGTACTTGCCATCTTTTTTTTTTCTCTAATTGATCATCTATTTTTAAAATTTTTTTGTTGATTTTATTTTATTTATCTAAGAGTGTAAATTTTCTAATTTCAATAGTGAACTAAGAATTCTTTTAAAAATGAAAAAAAAAAGGGAAAATGCAAAGAGCTATCTAAGCTGGAAGAGATAGTTTTTTTTTTTAAAAAAAAAATCAAATTTATTATAAATTTTAATTAATTTTCAAAAGGTAAGAATGTTTTTAAAATGAAACTAACACTATTATCTTGCATTATTAGTCCCAAGTATTAAAGTGATACAAAAATAATATTTAGATATAGAGTGAAAATCACCCCAAATATTGAGGCATTTTAATGTTAAATCCTAAATCTTCAATTGGCCAAGTCCTTTGCCGATATATTCAACTGGTCTGTTTCTATGTCTTTAAACTTCTCAAAATGCTTCTCTTGGTGAGGTATTTTCTCTATTATTATGGACTGTATAATCTCTTTCTGTAACTTTTTTTTTTTTTTTATGAATCAATTTTCTTATTTAAAAAAAATTCTCAAAATGCTCCACAGAACTCAATCTTAGAAAATCGGGAAATTCTTGGGTGGACTTGGTTCACTGTAGACCAATACATAAATGTATTATACTTTTCTAAAAATGTACAATTTTTACTGTATATTGTACAATATTTAATGTATTAGTTCACAGTGGACCGGATCCACCCAAATATTTCTAAACCAACCAAAATGTATTATATAAGATAACATAGTACATCTTTTAAAATACAGTAGGAAAACATACGTGAACTACACAGCAACCCCGACAACCACTGTATACTATCGGCAATGATCAGTAGCGTATTCCCTCTGCTTTTTCACATACAAAGACTCTAAGACCATCTTTTAACCTTCGAGGGCCATTTCTAGTTACAGTGGCAGTATCGGTCCTCGTTGAGCAAAGCAGCGATTCACAATCCTACGCAGGATGATGCAGATTTGTCGTGTAGGGGTAGCCCTGCTCCAATCATGCAATTCTCTTATCTCTTGCACACATCTGCAATAGATCCAGTGCAGCAGTTCCACTGCTGAAAGGATGAAGAAGACGACGAACATGACCGGGTTAATTGAATCCGGGAACAAGATTGAGCTTGTGCTTGCTAATGAAACAGAACCAGCTAAAATCTTACAGCAGCCGATGTGCTCTCTGGCACGCATTTGGTAGCGAAGAATTGATGAAAATCTCTGCTCTATGCTGTATAAGAAGCAGTATATCAGCAGACTGGCAATCCCGACACCAGTTATAATGGGATGTGTATCGAATGGTGTTTTATCTGTCCCTTGATACTTTAATTGCAAGAACTGAAGAACAGAGGAGATGAGAAATGCAAATGGGGCGTGGGGAAAGATGTCCACAAACCCATGTCGGAAGAAACAAGAAATGTAGAATTTCACAGAGATAAATGCAGCATTGAACTGATGATAATCAGGGAAAGTAGAGAATAGGCGATGGAGAAATTGGCGTATTCTTGTTGTGTTCTCTGCCATTGATTGAATTGAGAACTCTTGAATGGTAGAAAGAAGGCAACACAATAAGAGAATGGCCTTCTGCTTCTGACAGGCGATTTATATATAAGTTTCTTACTGACGAGAAGCTTGAAGTTTTCCTCCTCCCTTTCTTGCCAGCAACTCAAAATGTGCGTTAGTTGGCTGAGTTGGGATAGGGCGCAGAAGAATCAGGCGGGAGAGTACTAGGAGTTCAAGGCGAAGGGGTCGACCCCCGTTAGAATATTGGAATTTTTATGCCGGATGGGTCAATGAAACAATGATATTGGTAAAAGCAAGTGGATCTTGTTTCAAAATTCTAAGGTTTGACATATTTTATCCAGGAATGAAATTAAAAATTTTAAATTATATATATAAATTATGTGAAGAGATATATTAAAAGATGATATTATAAATTTTAGAGGTGAATGATAAAATTTAAAAGAATATTTTTAAAATTTTTAAATAAAATTTAAAAGAATATTTTTAAAATTTTTAAATAAAAATATATAAATTATAAAATTATAAAAATAGTTATCGCTCTGACCTTCTCTTATTCCATCACTTATTTTATTACTAGTTTTTTTTGTATGTTTTGAAGTTCATGCTTCAAAGTCTTCTAATTTTGTATATAGTTACGAATTTTTTGAAAATTTTTAATAATTTTCTATAATATACTTCTTCCATAAAAGTGACAATTTAATTTTTAATCATACTTTTACTAATTCATGTAATTTTTAACAAGTAATATTACAAAGTCAAAGCTCTATATCAATTTTGATGTAAAAGAATAAGCTCGAGAATTCAATTTGTGGCTGGCAGCAAAGAACACGCTTGTTAGCCACATTTTGTCCAACTTTTTCTTACCTTTTAAAGTAATGGGGATATAGAAATGAAAAAGAAAAAAAAAAAATCATATGGATTGGGCGGCGCACTTGGAAGTTGGTGACTCAAAGGTCTTTAAATGAAAAGGTCCAGAGGTCCAAGAGTCCATTGGTTCAGTAGCTACTCAGGCTCTGACCGCCGGTCCGCACCATTGCAATTGCCAGTTCGCCCACGTGTATAATTAGCCAAAGAAGAAAGAAAATGCTGTGCACATCACACGCTTTTTGACATGGACTTTTGATTTGTCCTACTTTGCTTATCTGCAAGGTAGTGGGGCCCGGAGGGTGGCTAAGGTCCACATAGGGCAGGGCGGGGTTATGGACTCTTTGCTGCAGAACATTCTCCATCTGTACTTAAATATTTTATATGAACTCAATAAGACACACCAATGCAATTGTAAAACAGCTCTCCGGAGATCTGAGTTTTTCATTTTTTCCTCTCTTCTATTATTATTTTTAAAATAAAATATTATCTATAAATATTAAAAATATTATAAAATATGTCAAAAGTTCTCCTTTATAACAAAACACAACTGAAAAATGGAGAAAGTAGAAAGTATATCCGTAAAATTACAAGATTTTACATATCTAACTAATTCATGGACATGAACATTGTAATTCCAAGAGGTATGTATACTCTACCTTCCATTTTTTTTTTTTTTTGGTATTAAAAGAGACAGGGTAGCATCTGCAATAGTTTTATCACAATTCTTTTGGCAACAAAGATCTCCTTCAAAGATAACTTTTAAGAGATTAAATTTCACAAGCATGTAAATGGCATTGAGCGCAGCACTAATGTCATGTCTTGGATCTGAAAATGACATAGCAACACCTCAAAATGGGATATCGAACCTCGCACTACAAAGTCATTTTCACATGTTCAATACCTTTAAAACTTACATTAAATAAACTTAGATATAGAGTTCACAGGTACAGATTAAAGAAAAAAAAAAGGCATACTTATTGAAGCAAAACAATCCAAAAACTCACTTGTAGAAATATTCAAAGCGTAACTGCAGCTTAAACAACAACCAAACTGTCATCTCTAAACAAAGCTAATCACCAACTCTACAATCAATCAAGATCCTTTTCAAACAATTCATTCAACTTATGTCATCTCACTGAAGTCCTGCAAATTTTTAAAGAGTGAGTTCACTAACTCAATAAGAAAATGTGACTTACCTGAGATTGAGTATGTTACATAAATACTAGTTTTCTAAATTCGAAAATAAGAAGACATACTTTCAAAATTCCTTAGTGAAAAATACATACAATTTAAGTAAAAGACTCTACTTTTTGGATTCCATGTTTAAGGCTATGGAAACCAAGGCGTAATACCATAATTCAACAAAGAAGGTCACAAGAGGTGAGGAGTGGCGCCGCTCGATCCAAGAGGAGAGGTGCCACTTAAATCCAAGTAAAACAATAATTGGAATTCCAAGAAGGAGGCTGTGGCGTCGCCTGGGGTGAAGCAGGTGAAGGATTAAAATAGCAAAAATTATTAAAACGAAAGCATGCTAGGAAAACGAAAAATTTATCTCTGTGATTGAATGACCCTCTTTGCACTAGTGTAGATGTCTGTACAAAAATACTTGAGGTTATTAGATCACGTCCTTGTAAACGTCTACTGCTCTTATTCACGCGAAACCTTTGATCTTCCGAAATGGTACCCGTAGTACAGCCGGTGAAAGTTTAAAGGTTGAATTTTGATAAGCCTTGAAGGCTTTTGTGAATGGATTTGTTTTCTGTGAATGAAAATGAACAACGAAGAGTCTAGTCTTTACTTTGCTTTTGCGAATAATGAACTTACAGAAGTGCAAAAAGCAAAAGCCCTTTCCTCAATTCATTTTCTCATTCATTTGAATCAATCCCCGAGAGAGCATCTATTCGCGTGCAAACAAAAAACATTCATGCTTTTTATTATCTTGCACGTGAAACAATATGGGTTCCATCCTGTATTTTTTTATTTTCTTTAATTAATTAATGAAATTAATAATTAATTAATTTATATATATTTTTAATTTTTATTTTACCCTTGGTCTTATTCATCAGGCTAGAAAAATTATTTATTCTTGGATTTGAACACCTATAAATAATAAATCTCAATTATTTATTTTCTGAACTATTAAATAGTCTAATAAATAATTAACAAGTCCAAATAGACCAATATAAAATTTCATACATTTTATCTAATTTATATCTCAGATTAATTTTCTAATTATTCAATGTGGGCCTTGGACCCTGAATAATTAATTAACCAATTAAACGAGATAAAATAAATATTCTCTCTCGAAACTTTTATTTTATTCTAGTACAATAATAAATTAGATTAATAAAATAAAATTCATAATTATCAAGACCAATTCCTTAACCCAAATCTTTCAGAACTTTAGGGCCATTTCGGGGACCAAAAGACACATCACCTTGGCTGCTAAAAATGGCCAAAATACCCCTACTACATAAATAGCTATATTTTACATTTTAAATATTTTCTAATATCACCATAAGGAAATATTGACCCCAAGGATAATGTTGCGTTAGCAAAGTCTTCGACTTACAGGTATAATGATTAAAGTACCCCTCTACGCATCATCGTGCAATTAGAGAGGAATGGTGTACTAACACCTCTATAATAGACATTTACCATCCTTAAACCTCTAGTCTAATGATCCAAGAATATTGGAATATTTTTACTTTCCAAGGGAGTTACCCTAAAGTAAACATCCAAGTCATGTTCCCCAGGGTTCTAGATAATTAGATCATTTGAACAGTTACAAGGTGCGATATAGCGTAGAAGTTATCTTGTACAAGTTTGTCTTAATTAACTAGTCACATATACCGAGCATACAAGTATATTGACTCTACGAAAGAACCTCAACTACAATATATCAAAGTATATGCTTCTAGTTTCGTCGAACCACCAACTCATACTCAAGTGGTAGAGTATTAGTCTACACTGTAGCAGTAATAGTCTGAGTTTATTTTAAATAGTATTTTTAGAAACTACTATTACAGGTCATATTCTACGTATTCGAAATACGCTCATACTATGAAGTGAGTGGATTACTCATTGGCTAAATGTAAGCTATTCCCTATTTAGAATTCATAACACAATAACCATGATGAGATTCTCATTCTCATCAATCGGTTAAGAATAAACATTTATGTATTAAGTAACTCATGATCCATACCTTACTATGAGAGACCACCATTCACATAGATCACTTACTTAAACACAATGGGTCCTTTCCAACTGAAAATCATACACAAATAAAATGTAAACTCACAAATAAATTTTGAGAATAATTTTTTTTATTAATAAATTCGATAATTATATCAGATAAAGTAGTTTAGATGGTATATATTCCAACAGCAGGTAGTACTGCTTGGTCCTCCAGAGAGTAGTAGGGCCCTTGGACTAAAGGAGGTAGTGCCGCTTAGGCTTTGACTTTCCTCAAGCCAAAATAAATTTCAACCAAATTTTTCAGAAAGCTTAAAGTTCAAGGTTCATAATACAAGAAGAAACAAACTAGGACCTCTCCACCCAAACACTGGCATGAGAAGTCAAATCAAAGAGCATTCAACAAAGTTATTAACTCGAATTGATCACAATTCACAACAGAACCAATAAGAACACTAACATTCTTGCAGGAAATCCAAAATTAGAGATTAAAACATTTTCATTCACAATTTTTCCAAAATAACTACTTGCTTAACAAATATAAAAGTTTCCAAAACATCACAAATAACTAAATCATGCTTCCTTTAATACCAAAAAGTTTAGCCAACCATTAAACATTTTCAAAAAACATACAAATAGACTGAATCGTATTTCAATTCCCAAATTCCAAAACAAACAAAACATAAATATTTCTGGAACATCACAGATAGACTGAATCATGCTTGGGGTAAGGTTAGAGTTAACTGATATCAGTTCCCTAACAATTGTATCCTATTAGGAGAATGGTCAGAATAGAATTTAGGTATTGTATCCCCATAGAAAAAAAAGGGTCAGAAGATTAGGTACTGTATCTCCCTAATCAAGAGCTAGAATTCAGACAAAATTAGAGAATTTCTACCATAGGCACCCATAAGTATCAAACATTCTCCATGAACTAGAATATTAGAACTTGAATAAGAATTTTTAGAATTTAAACAAGCTTCACAATTTCATATGCATACAAAAATAGCCATACTTAATCCATTTAGTATTCAGAAAATACGTTTTTCATGAATTAAACTAAAATAGATAAGTAATTTAAGAAATACTAATAAAAAATAGGGAAGCCAACTGAAGGATTGACATTCACAGAGCATGCATTTCAACCGTGGACAGTAAATGAAAAATGGAAGAACATGACATATATCAGAGTATGGAAGCATCATGGTGGGATGAAACATACCTGTTGGAGCCTTTAAAATTTTGAAGAACATGGTGAACCTAAAGAATAGCTTCATCTTCAACGTGGATGAACTCCTCCAGTGCACTGAAGCTTCCTTCCGGTTTCGGTTCTTCATCTTCTCCGGTTGAAAATTAATGCTAGCTTTTTAATTCACGGAATATTCCACTGCCTAATTTTCCAGTCGGTGAGCACATCATAGGAAGAGATGAAATGAACTCTCAATTTTTTTTTCTTCACCAACCATCCATTTCCCAGGCATGGTTTCTTCAGTTATAGCCAAAAATAGTGAAGAAAACCAAAAGCCAGGAAAACAAACAGGCATGAGAGAGAAAAAAAGCCAACAAACATTTTCACGGTTAACTCTTCTAGCTTGGCTTCATATATAAAAACAAAAGTTAGAGAAGGAAACCAAAAGCCAAAAGACTCGAGAAATATTTTTAATTATTTTTCCTTTTCTTTTATTTTATTTTTTCACACAGAAAGCCAAGAGTCATGAAACCAAAAATAATTATTTTGATAAAAATAATATTCTCGGGATTTTATACCTGAATATTATTTACAAAATAAATTTTAACTTCACCCTAAACTCTTCTAAACTGTGTCCGAAAAAATTTTATGGTCCAGGCTATTGGGCCAAAACAATATTTATTATTTTTCTTGGACCCGAAAAATTCAAAATAATAAACATTAATTATTTTTCTTGGGATTAAATAAATAACCCAATAAATAATTAATGGACCCAAATGAACAAAAAAATAATTAAACTTTAATTATTTATTCCTTGGGATTTAATTAAATAAATAACCCAATAAATAATTAAGTAATAATTATTTTCCTCTAGTTTAAATCCCGGTTAATTTTCTAATTATTCAAACTGGACCCAGGTCCTGAATAATTAATTAACCAATTAAACCAAATAATAAATTTCTCTCCATTTATTTTATTTCAGTCCAATAATAAATCAGATTTCCCGAATAAAATAAAACTATATCAACTGAGATCATTTTCTCAACCCAAAAATTAATTAGGACTTACGGGCTATTCCAAGAATAAAAAAGATACATCGCCTTGGTTACTAAAATGACCAAAATACCCCTACTATATAAATACTAACACCTCTCTAAAGACATTTACCATCCTTAGGCCTTTAGTCCAATGATCCACGACTTCCTGGAGTGTTTCCGCTTTTCAAGGGAGCGACCCTAAAGCAAACATCAAGTCACGTTTCCCAGGGGCCTGGATATTTAGATCATCCAGACAACCACAAGGGGCAATATGGTGTAGAAACTATCTTGTACAAGTCTGTCTTAACTAACTAGTCACACATACCCAACATACAAGTATATTGGCCCTCCGATAGAACCTCAACTATAGTATATCAAAGCATATGTTTCCAACTTCGCCAGACCACCAACTCATACTCAAGTCATAGAGTACTAGTCCACGCTATAGCAGTAGTAAATTAGGTTTCTACCATATAGTACTTTTTAGAAACCATTATTACAGGTCCTGTTCTCAAAGGAAACAAGTTAGAACCAAAATCAGAATTATGCTATTTTGTTTGGGTATCCAAAAGGAATAAAGGGTGGTTACTTTTATCATTCTAAGGAGCAGGAGGTACTTGGTAGTGCCAATGCTAGATATTTAGAGGATGATCAAAGTACTTCCACGAAAGGTTCAACTTGGTTGGAACTCGAGGAGAAGTTATTTTCGGAAGCAACTTCTTCTGACCCAATTGTAGAACAAGAAGAGGCACAGTCTCAAAAGCTTGTACAAATGGTACCTTGTCGCAGTGGGAGAGTGTTTAGGGTTCCAAGAGGATGGAATGGAGAAGCTTTTGAGCTGGTCTTTGACTATCAGGAATAAGACCCCACTAGATACGATGAGGCGATTGCTGATGCCGGTGCAAATCTTTGGCAAGAAGCTATGAAAGCCGAGATTGAGTCTATATACTTCAATCAGGTTTGGGATCTTGTAGCTTCACCTGAAGGGATAAAATCCATTGGGTGTAAGTGGATGTACAAGAAGAAGAGGTGAGCGGATGGGAAGGTGGAAACCTTTATAGCTAGGCTTGTGGCAAAAATGTATACTCAGAAAGAGGGGATTGATTATGAGGAAACCTTTTTTCCCTGTGGCCATACTTACATCCATCCGTATCCTTCTTGCCATCACATGTCACTATGACTATGAAATATGGCAAATGAATGTCAAGACGGCATTTTGAATGGCCATCTTAGCGAGATGTCCCAACCGGAAGGTTTTATTGCTGAAGGCCAAGAACATATGGTTTGCAAATTTAAGAAGTCCATTTATGGATTTAAGTAAGTAATCGAGAGTATGGAACATTCGTTTTGATGAGATTGTAAAGTCTTATGGTTTTATTCAAAACGAAGATGAACCATGTGTGTATAAGAATCTTGAGGGGTTTAATGTGGTTTTTCTTGTCTTCTGTATGTGGATGAAATTCTACTCATTGGATATGATGTAGGGTCATCGTTATCTACAAAGGTTTGGCTATCTAGTCAATTCAATATGAAGGACTCGGGAGAAGCCAGCTACATTCTCAGGATTAGACTTCTTAAAAATAGGAAGTAGAAAATGTTAGGATTATCCCAAGTCGCATACATTGATAAGATGCTGGATAAGTACAGCATAGACTTATGCAAGGGAGCTCTGATTCCTTGCAGACATGTGTTGTCGCTTTCTTCAATGGACTGTCCTAAGTCTCAAGAAGAAAAGGACAGGATGAGTGGGATTCCCTACACTTCGGTTGTGGGAAGTCTCATGTACGCTATGCTATGGGCCAGATATTTGCTTTGCTGTAGGCTTAGTTAGCAGATATCAGTCAAACCTTGGGCAGATTTATTCACATGCTGTAAAGCATATTCTTAACTACCTCAAAGGAACATTGGAATCACAAGGAGGGGAAGCATATAGTGAGGTAGTACCACCTGGTCCGGGATTTCCATAGAAAGGAAGTCATGGTAGTACAGATTGCCCCTGTGAACAATCTAGTAGATCCATTCACCAAACCTTTGGCTGAGGATCTTCAAGGGACACTTAGACGCTATTGGGGTGGGCACCTATGGACTTACCTAGTCTTAGAGTGCAAGTGGGAGATTGTTGGGAATATGCCTTCTTAGACTAGTTTTCTGATGAAAATATCGAATATGTTAATAAAAGAATTTATTTGTCGGAAATCGTTTGTGAAATAATTTTCTTTATTTGTGTACATTTTCGTTTGGAACCGACCCATTGTGTATAAATAAGTGATCCATGTGAATGGAGGTCTTTCACAGTAAGGTATGGATCATGGGTTATTTAAACACATAAACAGTCGTTTTTAACCGATTGATGAGAATGAGAATCTCATCATGTTTAGGTTATTATGTTATGAATTCCAAATGGGGAATGACTTACCTTTAGCCAGTGAGTAGGCCACTTACTTCATGACATAAGCGTATTTCAAATACGTAGAATAGGACTTGTAGTAGTGGTTTCTAAAAAGTACTATATGGTAGAAACCTAGCTTACTACTGCTACAGCGTGGACTAGTACTCTATGACTTGAGTATAAGTTGGTAGTCTGGCGAAACTGGAAGTATATGTTTTGATATACTATAGTTGAGGTTCTATCGGAGGGCCAATATACTTGTATGTTGGGTATGTATGACTAGTTAGTTAAGACAGACTTGTACAAGATAGTTTCTACACCATATCGCCCCTTGTGGTTGTCCGGATAATCTAAATATCCAGGGCCTTGGGAAACGTGACTTGGATATTTGCTTTAGGGTCGCTCCCTTGGAAAGCGGAAACACTCCAGGAAGTCGTGGATCATTGGACTAGAGGCCTAAGGATGGTAGATGTCTTTAGAGAGGTGTTAGTACACTTCTTCCTCTCTAAATGTACGACGATGTGTAGAGGGGTATTTTAGTTATTTTTACTTGTAGGTTGAAGACTCTGCTAATGCAACATTGTCCTTGGGGTCGATATTTCCTTATGGTGATATTAGGAAATACTTAAAATGCAAAACGCTTATGTCATGAAGTGAGTGGCCTACTCACTGGCTAAAGGTAAGCCATTCCACATTTGGAATTCATAACATAATAACCTAAACATGATGAGATTCTCATTCTCATCAATCGGTTAAAAACGACTGTTTATGTGTTTAAATAACCCATGATCCATACCTTACTGTGAAAGACCTCTATTTACATGGATCACTTATTTATATACAATGGGTCTGTTCCAAATGAAAATGTACACAAATAAAGAAAATTATTTTACAAACGATTTCTGACAAATAAATTCTTTTATTAATATATTCGATATTTTCATCAGAAAACTAGTCTAAGAGGACATAGTCCTAACACCAACATCTCCTTACTAGAATTTCACGAAATTAGAATACTTCTTTATTATCTTTGGAATCTTCTAACCTCCTACAATCCCCAGAATTCTCAAACCAAAATCAGAATTTAGACTTAACCCAAAGTCCTAGTATAACCCTACCAGGAACCTCTCACAATACAAACTCAAGTGTTATATGAATATTTGAAGTTCTTAAAAAATGATTACTACGAAACTTACCTAAGTTTGAAACTTCAAATTCTAAACCCTTCTCTGAATTGTCTTCCTCGATATTCTTCTTCTCAGTTTGGGTAGTTTCTGAAACAACATTAGCTTTGTTCAATACAAATGTGTAACTGATACGTTAAACTAGTAAAAATAAAATAAAACTTAATAAATAAAAATTAAATTCACTAATGGATCCCTAATTTAACATAGCTTACAATTGACACCCCAGAAACTGATGGACTCAAGCCTATAACATCCAATATTCCTAAATAAGAAGAATCCAATAGCCCCAAAGGACCGTGGGCTCTCAACTAACCACTGCAACAAAAGTGTCTTTAGACATATTCAGTCCCAACCCAAGAATGCATAATATGTTTGTTAGAATGCCTCACCAAGCAAGCACTTGACATTAAGGATTTTTGGTAATCCTTAATGATGCACTTTGTCTACATATCAGGTCAGGATATTGATTTTTGGTGAGAGATATAGTTGGTTACTTAATACATTTGATTAAGACAGATCATTGCTGCCTTGGAGAGAACCATGGTGATTAGTTATTGGGATAGAGTACAGACGAAGAAAGTACATGTGCACTTTGTCCTCCGAACTCCAGAACAGTATATTGGAATTCTTTGTGAATATTGATACATGGGAAAGAATCTAATTTCTTCTGGCAGCAAAATGACAATCTTTTTAGCAAAATTTTGTCCAACTTTATGTCACATTTACTCTAAGTCGTCAAAGATTCACATTTCTTTCACATTATTTGGGATAAGCGTTGGGTGAACATTTTTTTTTCTCCTCATTCTTTTCTCAATATTTCAAGTATGGTCTTTAATAGTTAAAATTATTAAACCAATAATAGATGCACAAGTTGAAATAATATTTATTTGGCTCATTTGTTGCAGATATTAAGGTTTGGCACTGAAGCTATTAATGAGTTAGTCATAATTGCTTTTTTTTCATTTATAATTTTTTTCTAAGTTCTTGTTGATTTTGATTTTTCCCCTCTAGTAGTGTAAATTTTTAAATTTCAATAGTAAACTAAGAATTCTTTAAAAAAAAAGTAGAAAATGGAAAATGCAAAAAGATATGTAAGAGGAAAGAGAGAGTTTTTTGAAAATCAAATTTATGTTTTATTTTTATAAAATTATTTGACATGGTGATTATGCACTTTAATTAATTTTCAAGAGGTAAGAATACTTTTAAAATAAAAAATAACACTCTTATCTTTTTTCTTTTTTTTTTTATGTAAAGGTAAATGTATTACAGATAGAAATGAAGAATTTACAGAGGTTAGCCACATCCCGTAGGCAGGCTATATGACTCTTGACATCTAGACAAGGAGCGCCTCGAGGGCGCATCCGTTAGATTCAAATCGAGCCAAAATGGAGGGATACAAAGTGAAAATAGCCCTGTATACAAGCGTTTTGACCCTATTGGCCATATGATCTGCCGAGGCAGGCAATCCATCAAATATTAGCCTATTGCGTGAGTCCCATATGGTATACACTGTTGCAGCGAGCGCTGAGCATTTAAGCTTGGCTGGACAGGAGGAGCCTCGGTTTTCCTTTTTTAGCCATTTGAGCGCGCTGGCGAGAGAAGTCATTGGGCGGCAGAGGTGCGCCCATGTCTTTACGCTATCCCAGACCTGCTTGGTCACAGGGCACAGGAAGAACAAATGCCGGGCAGACTCAGCAAGGTGTCCGCAGAAGGGGCATGAAGGGTCAGGAGTCGAGAATGGGAGGCGGTCCTTAGTGCGTAGCTTTCCCAGCGCAGCTAGCCAAAGGATGAACGAGTGCTTGGGCACAAGCACTTTGCCCCAAACGGTGTGGCCCCACGAGACTCTTGGTGTCGGAGTGCGGAAGAAGTCATAGGCAAGCCTGGTGAAAGAGCGGGGCCTAGTAGCCCACTGCTCCAGCATATTTATAGCTGCGGGCGTATCACCAGCTGCGTACACAATCTTGTCCCGGAGCACTAGAATGCGTTTATAAAGACTGGACGACTCCGGGCTCGGTTGGGTAGTCCAGACTGAGCGGTCACCCAAGTACTTGTGATGAACCCACTGAACCCAAAGTGTTTGTTTCTCGCGGTAGATGTCCCATAAGACCCGGGCCAGTAGGGCTGAGTTCCAGGCGGCGGGCTCCTTGATGCCTAGGCCTCCCTCAGACTTAGGTCGACAGAGATTCTGCCAACCTACCATAGGGGACTTGCCATTCCACAAGAATTGCCTGGCTATGTGAGAAATATCGGTCAGGATTGCCTGTGGGGTTGGGAAGATCGACAACCAAAAGCATTCCACCCCTTGCAGAACCGATGTGATGAGTTCTAGACGACTCGCAAAAGATAGGGAATTAGCAGTCCAGCCATTTACCATTGTCCCAATTTTGTCCAGCAACGGTTTATAAAAAGTGCACCGAACCTGGTCAATCGCGATTGGGATGCCTAGATAGCGAAATGGAAACGTCCAAAGTTGGAATCCCGACACCCGGATAAGGTCCTGGCGTTTATCCTCCGAGATCCCAGCAAAATAGATATTGGACTTGGAGGGGTTAGCAGCTAGGCCAGATACTGCTTGGAATTAGCGCAGGCATTGCGTGAGGATCTCCACTGAGTGGGCGTCACCCCTACAGAATAAAAGTAGATCATCCGCAAATGCCAAGTGCGTGAGCCCAAGAGCTTGGCATCCCGGGTAGAAGTGGAAATTGGGGGAAGTCGACGCCACTCGGAGGCTGCGGGAGAGGTACTCCAAGCATAACACAAAGAGAAGGGGGGATAACGGGTCACCCTGGCGCAAGCCCCTGGGAAGAAGTCGTGCATGTTCCCATTCAAAGATATGGAGAAGGTACATGTGGTAACACATTGTTTCACCCAGGTGCAGAAAACAGAGGGGAAACCCAGCGCATCCAATAGGCATGGGAGGAAATTCCAGTTTACATAGTCATAGGCCTTACGTAAATCAACTTTGATAGCACACCGGGGAGCAACTCTTCGGCGGGCGTAGGACTTGAACAAGTCTTGTGCCAGAAAAACATTATCCGCCAGCAGTCTGTCACCAATAAAGGCTGCCTGGGTAGGATCAACTAAGTGGTCCAGTACTCGACTGAGTCGGATAGCCAGGGTCTTAGATATGATCTTGTAGAGTACATTGCAGCAGGAGATGGGTTTGAAGTCCGCCACACTGTTAGTACACTGACTCTTAGGGATGAGGGAAATGATGGCATGATTCCACTGCTTCAACAGTCTGCCAGAAGAAAAAAATTCAAGGCATGCTTGAGTGACCGATGGGCCTACAACTGACGAAGCCTTTTTGAAGAAACAGGCATTGAATCCATCCGGTCCAGGAGCCTTAAGATTACCAATGTCCCATAGAGCCTCCTTAATTTTCCTTGGTGAGATATCAGCTGCCAAATCCTGCATATGTTGGGGTAAGAGTGACGGCCCTGCTCGGGCAATGTCCATATTCAGCGGCTCACACAGTCTGGAAGTACCTAGGAGAGAGGTGTAGGCTGAGACGAATTCGTCAGCTAGTTCCGATTGTCCCGCAGTTCTAGTCCCATCCGACTTGCAGATGCTCGAAATAAAGTTGCGTTTGGAGTTGCGCTTAGCTAACCCGTGGAAATAGCTGGGTGGCCTGTCCGCTTTCGTAAGATGTTTTGTCTTAGCGAGCTGTTGATATAGAGAGAGTTCCGCCTCCGCCATGTGCCAGGCACGCTTCCTGGCCGCACGGACAGCCTCCAAATGCGTCTGGTCGTTAGGTGTAGCCTACAGTAGAGCCTGGGCATCTGATATAGCTGTGTTAGCCAGTTTGACACGCTGGGATAAATGAGAGAATTCTGCGTGGTTTAGGGCTTTCAAAGGTCCCTTGAGAGCTTTGAGTTGTTTAGAAAGGCAGAATTGTTTAGTTCCCTCGGGCTATGTCTCCCAGCCTAGGCGCACAATGTCAAGGAAATTCGCATGATCGGCCCAGGCGTTGATGAACCGAAATGGGACCGATGCCCGTGCTGAGTCACCTGAGTCCAGAAAGAAGAGAGCTGGTGCGTGGTCTGAGACACACCCAATTGGCAAGAAAGTAACCGAGCCCCTTAGGGGAGACTGGAACCATTCCGGATTTGCGAGCACTTGGTCGAGTTTGGACCAGACATGAGTGTTCGTCCAGGTGTAGAATTCCCCAGTAAATGGCCCTCAAACAGCACACGGTGCGAAGCTTCCTCCACCAACACCGTGTGGACGTAATGGGTATTTTGGAAACAAAACTCTCTGCTTCCTCTCTTCAATGGCTCTTGCAGACCAAGTTTTCTGGGTGGGCACACTGCTCAAATTTCTCTGAAGCCCCGGGTGGCAGAATATTGGTCCTATGGAACCCCTCTTCAGTTTCGTTGGATGGAGTCTCGGTATCGGACCAGCTCCTCTCTTGCACCCTCTTATGTAAGATATCTCACATTTCTATCTGTTGTAGCTTTGTCTATGGGCGTCACACGGTAGTCAGTCGTAGGCCACTTTGGGATGCTTTTCGTTTCGAATCGGCTGCTCGTGTCCACCCGTGGATCGTCCTAGGGGATTTCAACGCTTATCTGACGCCCTCCGACAAGCTCAATGGCACGGCCATCACCCCGTATGCTCTTCAAGATTTTACCCAACACTCTTATCTTTCATTATTAGTGACGAGCACTAAAGTAAAATAGAAATAATATATGAACAATAAAGTGAAAATCACCCCAAATATTGAGATGGTTTAATGTTAAATCCTAAATCCACAATTGGCCAAGTCCTTTGCATACATATTATTATTTTTTTCTTATGTAAAACCACCAATGATTGGTGGGGGGTTAGGCAGACCCTACCAATTTATTAATAGAAAAAAATTTATACAAGCAATTAACTAGTATCAAGTGCGATTTGTGACCTTACAAAGGGAATTTGGTCTCTATCACTTACACAAATTGCACGCAACATGTTTGGCAGGCTAGGGAAGCTGTGAAAAAGAGTGGGCGATGCATCAGGCCAACTTTGGCAGAAAGTTTGCTCCTTGATTACCTTGGCGAAGAACATGAGAAATTTTGTAAAAGTGTAACTGCCACAACTGCCAACGAATGTGTCTCAATAAGCCATCAAATTGATGAAGCGGACCAGGTCCTAGATCCAACACAGCTATTGCAAGTAGCTGAGAGTCCGTTTGAATCCATAAAGAATGCAGAGACTGCGACCTGACTAATTTTAAACCTTCCAATAATGCCACCACTTCCGCTTCCAGAGGGTTTGATGTATCAATTTGCTTGCAGGAAGCAACTATAAAATGCCTAGAACCATTCCGAAGTATCGCTCCTACACCTGCAATTGAATCACTTATCGAACCATCCACATTTAAAATGTAATTTCTAGGAGAACCTCCTTTCCAGCAGACTTAAATTCCAGGATCGTAATAAAATGTAAAAAAAGAATAAGCTGTAAGTTGTACCAAAAGATCCTAATGAAATGTGAAAAAAAAAAATGCTAAAGTAGAAAAAAAAAAAAGAAAAGAAAAAGGAAGCACTCTAGAACTATAGGCTCATTGAGGACGTAGAGCTTTCCAATTAATTGGACGTAGTATGGGTTCATTAAAAAAAAAAAGTTGTAATAGAAAAACTTTCAATTAATTGAATGTATTATGAATTGTAGAAAAAAAAAAAAAAGCTCAACATCAAAAAGATATAAGTGTTAAGCTATAGTAGTAGGGAGTAAGGAAACTCAACACCAAAAAGAGAATCGCTAAGATGTAGTAGTAGGGAATAAGGAAGCTTAACACCAAAAAGAGTAGGGCATAAAAAAGAAGCTCAAAACAAAAAAAAGAGAAGCTGTAAGCAGTAGTAGAAGTAGGGAATAATATATCAACACCAAGATCCTAATAAAATGTGAAAAAAAAAAATGCTGAAGTGAAAAAAAAAAAAAGAACCTGTAAGCTGTGGAATAATATATCAACACCAAGATGAAATCAATAAAGAAGGACATTTGACTATATGACATACCATTGCAACTGTGAAAACATAAAGTTTTGAATATACTCTCTCTCTATTTTAACTCAACTTAAATTACGAATCAAGTTTTTAATCTTTGAATTATTATTGCAATGATAGGCATGCATAACAAGAAACTAGATGGTGCTCATTTCGATCATTTAGTCATGTATTAAGGTTTTAAATTGATGTATATATTTCGCTACAGTTAGAGACAGCATACATAGATATTTGTTAGGATTTGAATATAATTAGATGGAATTTAATTAATTTATGTTTATTTGTTAAATGAATTTAAATGAATGTGTACAAAATAAAATTTGAATGTCAAGTTACCCAATTACATTAACTTGTATTTATTTTATAAAAATAAATAAATATTTTTTAACCATGAAAAGATTAATAGAGAGACAGGGTAATAGAACTCATTATATAACTCAACTAAACAAGCATATACTTTTAAGAAGTTGGAAAGGTTATACTCGAAAAGCAACATGGAGGAGTTTTTCACCTGCCCCCTTCTTTGAGAGAAATTCTTATGTGGACTGGATCCATCGTGGATCGGTGTTTTAAAGTATTGTATCTTTTTAGAAGTGTACAACATACAAAGTACGTGGTACAACACTCAAAGCACTCGGTCCACGATGGACCCGGTCCATATAAGAATTTCCCTCTTCTTTGGAGGGAACTATGGAGTTGATTTTAAAAATTACAATTGCTTATCAATTTTATTAAAAATGAAAATGTTATATTTATTTCTAAAACAATTTTTTAAAGAATATATTTTCGTGGTTAAATGCAAAAATCACAAGCAACCAAAAATAGACAATTACTATTTTAGACTAGGTCACATCCCAATTGGATAGTCTAATTATTTTTTATTTATTACAATAGCTTAATATGAACAAAATATGATGCATGGTAGTCGCAAAGATAGTAGTTTAGTGTTAAAAAAACATTTAAATGATAATATAAAACAAAATTGGAAAAAAAATTATACTATCTATAAAATAAAAATTATACATCTTCTTGCGATCGAGGAACGAATTTCCTCTTCCTTTTGTCCTTAGACAACATTGAATAATGTTGTCGAGGGTTCGAAAGGGATCGGAGTAGGAGTGTAGGTCTAGTGGCTTGCGGGACCAAAAAGGAGACGACGATCAACTTAGAAATGGAACAACTTTTGCCCGGCGATCAAAGAAACCAGTCGTTTAACGTGGATGGACGAGCAAATGCCTGTTCAAATGAGGTTTTCACAAGGACCTAAACTAGATTTCCACCATTCATACTGAGGGGATAAAACATATATTCTGCTATCCTATTAAAGCGAGATAGAGGGAGAAAAAACACATATATTCCACCATACTTTCCTACTAAAATCTTCAAATGGATAAAACATTCCTACTAAAATTATTAAAGCGAGATAGGATCTCTTAATTTAGTAAAGATAATTTATGTTTTACTCTTATTAAAATGTTGTCATGGAGATTATGTACTTTAATTAATTTTCAAGAGGTAAGAATATTATTAAAATAAAAACTAGCGCTGTTATTTTTTATTATTAGTCACGAATACTAAAGTAATGGAGAAACAATATATGGATATTAAAGTGTGAAAATTACTTAGCCAATTGTGAAAATCACCCCAAATATTGAGGGAGGTTAATGATAAATACTCAATTCACAATTGGCTAAGTTGTTTGCATATACATATTCAACTACCCTCTTTCTGTGTCCTCAAACTTCTCATAATGCTTCATAGAATTCAATCTAAAAAACCAACCAAAAATTGATTGTATACGAGGACATAGTACATCTTTTACAATAAAGAAGGAAAAGAAACAAGTGAACTACACAGGAACCCCAACAAATGCAGTATACTAGCTGCTCCGGCAATGATCAGTAGAGTATTTCCTCTGTTTTTCCACATGCCAAGACTTAAGACCTTCTTCTAATCTTCGAGTGACAGTGGCAGTATCGGTCCTTGTTGAGCAAAGCAGCGATCCAAAATTCTACGCAGGTTGATGCAGATATGTTGCGTAGGGGTAGTCCTCCTATAATGCAATTCTCTTATTTCCTGCACAACTCTGCAATAGATCCAGTACAGCAGTTCAGCTGCTGAAAGCATGAAGACGAGAACGAACAAGACTGGGCTAACTGAATCCGGAAACAAGATCGAGCTTGTACTTGCTAATGAAACAGAACCAGCTAAAATCATAAAGCAGCGGACGTACCCTCTGGCACGCATTTGGAAGCGAAGAATTGATGCAAATCTCTGCTCTATGCGGTATAAGAAGCAGTATATCAGCAAACTAGCAATCCCGACACTAGTTATAATGGGATGCGTATCAAATGGTGTTTTGTCCTTCCCTTGATATTTTAGCTGTAAGAATTGAAGAACAGAGGAGATGAGAAATGCAAAAGGGGCGTGGGGGAAGACGTCCACAAACCCACGCCGTAAGAAACCAGAAATGTAGAATTCCACAGAGATAAATGCAGCATTGAACTGATGATGGTTTGGAAAAGTACTCAAAGTAGAGAATAGACGTGGGAAAAATTGGGTTGTTCTTGTGTTCTCTGCCATTGATTGAATTGAGAACTGTTGAATAGTAGAGAGAAAACAAGACAAGAAGAGAACGGCCTTCTGTTTCTGATGGGCGATTTATATATAGGTTTCATTTCTTACCGGCGCCCTTTTTCGGCTACGATGGGAAATGTGGGGTAGTTGGCTGACTTGGAACAGGGCACAGTAAAAGTAGGCAAAGCACGAGTGCAAAGTCAGGTGGGCTACATATGTGGCCGACCTTGGAAATATTGGAATTCTTATGCCGGCATGGAATTCTTAAACAATGATGTTAAATCGTTACTCAATAAACAAAAGGTTAGATAGCAAGTGGATCTTGTAGTTCCAAACTTCTAAGGATTTTGAGCATATTCCATGCAGGAATTAAATTAGAGAGAAATAAAATATAATATTAAAAAAATTTCAACTCAGCTCAATATTAAAAAAAAAATGTCACCGCACAACAATAATATTATATTTATTATAAAAGAAATAAATAATGTGAAATATATATTAAAAGATAATATTATAATTTTTAAAATTTTTTGAAGGTAAAAGATAGAATTTAATAGGATATTTTTTAAATATTTTATTTTTCTATAATAATAATAATAATAATAATAATAATAATAATAATAATAATAATAATAATAATAATAATAATAATAATAATAATAATAATAATAATAATAAAAGATGAATGCCACTCTTGCCTACTCTAATTCCATCATTGATTTTATCATTAATCTCATGTATATTTTGAAGGTAATACTTCAAATTCTTCTAATTTTGTATACAATTACGAATTTTCTTTAAATTTTCAAAGACTTCCTATCATATGTATGCCTCTTCCATAAAAGAGACTATTTAATTTTCAGTCATACTTTCACTAATTCACGTAATTTCTAATAAGTAATATTGCAAAATTAAAGCTCTGAATTAATGTTGATTTAAAAGAATAAGCTGGAGAATTCAATTTGTGTCTGGCAGCAGAGAATTGCTTGTTAGCCATATTTTGTCCAACTTTTTCTAACCTTTTGATGCATTCGGAATATAGAAATGAAGGAAAAAAATAATCATAGGGATTGGACGGGGAGAACTTGGAAATTGGTGACTCAAAAGGTTTTTTAAATGCAAGAAAATGGTCCAGAGGTCCAAGAGTCCATTGGTTTAGCGGCCTCTCTGGCTATGACCGCCGACCAGGTCGCCATGTATAATTTGCCGAAGATTCTTTCGCCTGGAAGGCTGGAAGAAACCGCTCCTACCATCCCACGCTTTTGGACGTCGACTTTGGATTTGTCCTAATTTGATTATCTGCGGTTGGATAGGGGGGAGCAGGTCCAGACAGGTCGGGGTTGTTGATTCTTTGCTTGAGAACATTCTCCCTCTTGTACTCAAAAATATTTTCTATTAGGTTTGGTTTGATTCGCGAAGAGGAGGGGGAGAGAAAAGAGGAGAAAAAATAGTACATTTTACTTTCATTGGGGGGAGTTAATATATTTACTCTTATATTATTTGGTTGGAGTGAAAATAGAGAGGGGAGGAGAGGGAAAAAGAGAGAGAATAATTAATTTAATTTACTATTTCATCATTCATTATCTATTTTATTAAAATTTTTAATATTAAAAATGTAGTCAATATTATCATTATTATTCCCATTTTATTTTTTCTCTCCCAATCCCTCCAAATTGGGAGGGGAGAAAATACTGATATGGAGGGGAAGTGTACCCCCTCCTAATTTACTTCCACTCTATATTTACATTCAACCAAACGAATTAAATGTCTCATTTGCCTCTACATTTATTTCTCCTCTTCGTTTACTTCCACAAAACATTCCAACTAGGCCTATAGTCAATAATGACAAGGACTTAAGACACAGCATTGCAGTTGTTTGAATTTACATGTTTTTCCTCTCTTTTATTATGCGAAGCTCTTGTTTTAATCTCTTCAATTATAAATCAAGTTGTTATTCTTTGAGTTATTATCATAATGGTAGGCGTACGTTAAAAGAAATGCTGTTCATTTGAGTCATTTAGAGCCTATTTGTGTTGAGAGAAAAGAAAGAAAATGAGGGGGGGAAAATGTATAAGTGGTGAATTTAAGTGGTGGTTTTGAATTACAATTTAAGTGGCGAATTTGAATTACATCATTACCAATATTAACCTTAAATTTTCCATATTGAAGCTCTAGAATTTCAAAGACATAGTGTGCCAAGATTTTTTTTTTTCCCTTTTTGGTGCTAAATCAGTTAATGCATTATAAGAAATAAAACAAGTTACATAGAGAAACCACTAATCTATAATAATAGAAAATTACCACACTCCTAACTTAACTTTAGAGGAGTGAAGTACAAGAAATAGAAAGCAAATCAGATACACAATAATCGCCTTTCTAGCTTTCAAATCCTAATCCACAAACAACTTTGACAAGAGAAACCCATAAAGTGTCCAATTTTCCATCCGATTCCATGAGCAGCAAACCAAAAGATTTTTAGCGTATCAGTTATTTTGAAATTTGCTTGGAAAAAGGAGAAGAGTGAGGGAAAGAGCCCAACACTATGCTGGATATATGACCACATCCAAGAAACAGGAGAAACATAGACAACATGCCAAGGTTGTATACCCAGAATTACACTTAAAAAAAAAAAAAAACTAACCTTTTAATACTACTCTAAATGTAATTCCAGCTTATCTTTAAATGTCATTTCTTTAGTAAAATTATCAAATTTTATAGTTCTTTTTAAAATTTGAAATTAAAAAAAATATTTCCAAAAATAATGAAAATATAACCACAATTAAAGCATAATGTCTTTAGGGCAATGCTTCAAGGTTGGCCTCAGATTCAAGATATGGTTACTTCAGGGCTGGATGCAGAAACTGAAGCCATTGCATTCCTCTGCTAGACTCAAACACGCCAATCTTCGATACAAACTAGTTGATCAGGAACCAGACCTGACAATTGGCGCTGCTGAACAATTTCAAGAATATTCTGAGTCTCACCAAGCAGAACAGCTGCTTGTCTCACGTTGCTCTCCCTCTCTTCAATGGCATCATATTTAAACTTAGAGGTTATAATGGTCGGTAAATTGGTAACGCAAGAAACAAATATATCTGCAATTGTGACAGATAATTCCTCGAAAAGTTGTTCATCTGTAATCTCATTACCTCCTTCAAAATTCAGCAATATGGTTTTGGTTATTCTGTACATAGAGTTGGCGGCTATAACCTTTGCCGGCCAATGAATTGGATTCTCCACCAGTCCCCATTCGTTTTCGTCTAGAACTCCATCACACTCGTTTCAGCTGTCTTAGCGAGTCCCTGAAGAACTTCTTTGGAGGTGTTGCCATCAACATTGCTGAGTTTCTGATCCAGACAATTGCGGTAAATTTCAACTCCTACCCACAAAATATCTGATGCATTTGGGATATGCACAGCAGATCTGTTGGTATCTTGGCTTTTGTGAATAAGGTTCGCATAGGTGAGGCCTTCACTCACGCTTCTTAGCAAATGATCAGCAATGCGATTCCCAATGTTGGGAAGTGCCAAGGCAATGCTTGTTAAGGTGGCTATGGGTAGAGTGCAGCAACTAGGAGGTTCTTGTGAAAACAAAACTTGAAATTTGATCATTGCCGAAATCTGCTACGGACTTGAAGCTGTAAGCTCCTTGCAGAAGCTTAAATAACATTTTTGGCTGCTTCTTTTTACCCTCCAGGATCAACCGATCAACCTCAACGAAAATGTTCCTCAGGGTCTTCTTAGGGAGTCGATCCTGGCCTTCCAGCAGAAGAACAAAATGGTTAAGATCCACATCTTTCCCAGGATGTGATTCTTGTCCGCTTTGATTAGTTTCTAAGACGGTTTCAGATTTGTGTTTCAGGTTGAACCTCCCAACATGGTTGAGGAATAGCAGAAATGGTCTAAGAGAAAATACATTGAATAGCAGTAACAATTTGCTAGCTACCACAATCAAAATCTGAACTTTTATGCATAAACTGAGAATTAAATATTTCGTGCTCTGAACAAGTTTTCTGCACTTAATACTCCGGATTTGAACAGGCAAGGAGCTTCCTCTCCACTCTTCTAGCTTTTGAGTCCAGTAAGTCTCAATTTCGAGCTCATTTTGGTAACTTTTGCTGCCCATCTCTGAAAACTTGAAACTTAGAGGAGGGAAGCATCGCAAGGTAGGAGGAACAATACCAACTGCCCGTGCCATCACAAATTGGGGATTCCCAATTGCTGTCATCACCCAGTATCTTTTAACCACTAATTTAAGATGTTGGATCGTTAATTTTCCTTTTTCCTGATCTGCTTCTTCATTCAAAGCTAGCTGCTGCTTCTCTTGGTACTTTGCTTCAATATATTTCTTGGCTGTCGGCACAGACACAGAAGAACAAAGAAATGAAAGCAACAAGCCAAAAATAATAATCGTAGCTAAAATATACTCTGATCCCAGCTCATAGTCTCTAGCATCTGTTCTTAGGTGTAGCGAGACGTTCACAATGATTGTGAAAATGAAAATACTCAAGGCAGTGACTGTTAGTTAATAGAATCGATATACTTATGTATCAATCAGATTAAACTTTGAGAATACGTAAAAACGGATCATACTTTTGTAGATATCGTCTTCACATCTCAAAATACGAATGCTGATAGAATAAGAAAAGTATAGTTGGGTACAACCATTTCCACTTATCCTATTCCATCTAAAATACGATTTTTTATTTTCTGTAATTTTCATTAATAAATTATAATATATTATTGTCCCATAATTAGGAGCCACTGAAGGGACCTTACCGGATACAATTAGACTAAGCTCTAATAAATTATTTTATTAATAAAAATAATTTATTAATTACGTTCCACACCACTAAAAGAACGTAACTGCACTCTTAGTCTAATCGCAATTATTGGAGCCAATAATTATATCCATTAATTGATCGATCCAATAATTTACCCCTGTCGATCAATATAATACTTTGAATGAGATAGTATGACCACAGTGCCCCTCATTCAAAACCTCAATTCTCATCTTCAATTTGACAGTACCATATGACCACGTCACACTTACAAAATGAATTCAATAGACACTATTGAATTACTGAGCTCAAATTTAACTGTCCCTTAGAAGAACTCATGAGGAAATGATCTTGCCTATTAAAGGTGACGGATTCCATATTGAATAATAATTATTTCATATTTATTTCACTTTAATTCCCAAGATGCCGAGATATTGATTATTAAGTTAATCTCACTCTTTGGCAACTCAAGGAACTTCAAGTTAGTAAATGTAAATAATTGTTTGCTCAGGATTAATGTATTATGTACGACAATTTTTTAATATTTTATTTGTATGGTCTATTCTACAAATAAATATTGATGGTCCATCCAATTTATTAAAATATATTCTTAATTTTATTACCAAAGTTAAAGACAAACTTCAATAAAATTAAGACGATCTTCCAAAATAAATTGTCCAAATTTATTTTAGATTGTAGATAATTTATTTCGAATTAAATTATAAATCAAGTCTTTTTGTGTTTAACAAATAAACACTTGATTTATAATATCTAAATAATTCGTGGACAAATAGGCTCATACAAAATTTATACATATAAATATAGAAAGATATACTTTATTTAATTTTAAAATACAAATAATGTATTTACTCGATGGGCATATCTAACAAACAATTCTCCTACTTGTCCTAGAGTAAATGGGACATGTCAGAAATATCCATACTTTCTATATGATTTCCAAAAACAGCTACAGGTAAACTTTTAGTAAAAGGATCAGCAAGATTTTCAGCAGAAGAAATTTTGCACACTTTTACATCTCCACGTTGAACGATCTCCCTAAGTAGGTAATATTTACGTTCAATGTGTTTATCACGCTGATGGCTATGTGGCTCTTTTGCATTTGCTACTACACCACTGTTGTCACAGTATAAACTAATGGCTTGAAATGCAGAAGGAACCACTTCAAGTTCTATCAAGAACTTCTTCAACCATACTGCCTCTTTAGCTGCTTCACAAGCTGCCACATATTCAACTTCCATTGTAGAGTCAGCAATGAAAGATTGACTGATACTTCTCCACACAATTGCACCACCACCTAAGGTGAGAACAGAGCCTGAGGTAGACTTACGAAGATCTCTATCAGCTTGAAAATCAAAATCAGTGTAACCTATAGATACCAATTCTGGAGTTGAGTAAACTAGCATATATCCTCGAGTTCTGCGAAGATACTTGAATATATACTTGACTGTTGTCCAGTGTTCCGGTCCTGTGTTTGACTGATAGTTACTGACCATCCCAACAGCATGACAAATGTCTGGACGAGTACAAAGTATAGCATACATGAGACTTCCTATAACTAATGCATAAGGAACTCGTTTCATGTACTCAACCTCATTAGGAGTTTTAGGATTATGCTTCTGAGATAACTGAATTCCATGTCTAAAAGGCAATTGAGTTTTCTTGGAATTTTGCATAGAAAATCTCGTCAGTATTTTGTCAATATATGAAACTTGAGATAAAGTTACCTGTCTGTTCTTTCTATTCCGAAGGATCTGAATGCCCAGAACATATCTTATTTCTCTCAAGTCCTTCATATCAAACTGTTTACCCAACCAACTTTTCACCAATGTTAATGTCCTTACATCATTTCCAATGAGAATGATGTCATCAACATACAGTATCAGAAAAATCACCTTATCATCTATAATTCTCTTATAGACACAAGGTTCATCAGGATGCTGAACAAAATCATAAGTTTTAATGGTTTGATCAAACTCGATATTCCAAGATCTAGACGCTTGTTTAAGCCCATATATGGACATATTCAGCTTATAAACTTTTTGTTCTGGACCTTCTTGGATAAAATCATCTGGCTGTACCATATAGATACATTCTTCAAGATTTCCATTAAGGAAAGCTGTCTTGACGTCCATTTGCCATACTTCATAGTCGAAGTGAGCTGTAATGGATAGGAGGATTTTTATAGACTTTAGCATGGCCACAGGAGAGAAGGTTTCCTCATAGTCAATACCTTCTCGTTGGGTATAACCCTTAGCAACCAATTTAACTTTGAAAGTTTCCACTTTCTCGTCTACTCCTCTCTTTTTTTTGTAAACTCATTTGCACCCAATAGGTTTTACCCCATTAGGCAGGTCCACAAGTTCCTAGATGGAGTTAGTGTACATGGATTTCATTTCTGAATCCATAGCACTCTTCCAATGGTCTGCGTCTATGTCCTCTACAGCTTCTTTATACGTGGTGGGATCCTCTTCTTCCTCAAAAGAGACTGCTTGAAAAGCTTCTCCATAGAGTAAGTATCTAGAGGGACACTACGTCTAAGCTGTGGAGGTTCTTGGATGATTGGACTTTCCTCCTCCTCGTTGACTAGAACTAGATTTGCTGATTCCTCAACAACTGGATTTTAAACAAGAGCAGGAGGTTCTTCCACTCTATGTGCCGAAGAGCCAGTGGGTATAGAAGGTGTAACATCTATTTCTCTCCAACTGGAATCTGGCATGTTAAGTGGCATAGATACAAATCCTTCACGTGAATCTTAAGTATGGGTTTCAGTAACCATTTGCTTGGGATTATCTCTCTTGGTTTCTTCCAAAATACCCCTACTCTTAGATCCTAGCTCTTCTATGTACTTGTCCTCTAAGAAAATTGCATTTGTGCTTACAAATATTTTCTTATCTTGAGGACTTAGAAGTAGTATCCCCTTGTTTCTTTTGGATACCCAACAAACAAACATAAATTTGATCGTGATTCCATCTTATCCATCTTTCTCTTTAGCACATATGCAGGACAACCCCAAATACGGATATGTGTCAAATTAGGCTTTCGCCAATTCTACAATTCCAATGGAGTCTTAGGGATAGACTTTGATGGAACCATATTTAATATATATGTCGCAATTTGTATAGCATATCCCTAAAAAGATGTATTGAGTGTAGAGAAGCCTAGTATTATTCTGACCATGTCTAACAAGGTCCTGTTTCTCCTTTCAGCCACTCCATTTTGTTAAGGAGTGCCAAGTACACTTAGTGGGGATAAAATCTCATTTTCTGACAAGTAAGATCTAAAGTCATGGGATAGATATTCTCCATCTCGATCCAATCAAAATGTCTTAATGTTCTTTCCTAACTGCTTCTTAGTCTCAACCTTAAATTCTTTAAAATTTTATAAGGCATCAGACTTATGAGTCATTAAATAAACATATACATATCTTGAGTAATCATCCGTAAAAATAATGAAATACTCATACCCACCTCTAGCTTGGACACTAATTGGTCCACATACGTCAGAGTGCACTAATTCTAAGACTTCCTTTGCTCTATTTTCTTTGGAAGGAAATGATATTTTGGTCATTTTACCTTCCAAACAAGATTCGCAAACTTGAAAAGGTTCCACCTTTAAGTCACTTAAAGAACCTTCTTTTACAAGTTTTTGAATCCTATTTAGATTAATATGACTAAGTCTAAGATGCCATATGAGAGTCTCATTAGTAGGGGATAACTTAATGTGTTTGTTAGTTTCACTATGATATAATGAACCGTTGGTAGGTTTTAAAACATACAAATCGTTATTTAAATATCCACGACATATCAAAGAGTTATTCAAAAATATCTCTACTGATAGTTTATAAAACTTAACAGAATGTTTTTGTTTGAATAACAAAGAAACCGAAATCAAATTTCGATAAATGTCAGGAACATAATAATAATCTTTTAAAACCAAATGTTTATTATCAAAATAAAGATAAATATTTCTAACAGCTCTTGCAGATATCACTGATCCTATGCCAACCCTTAGAGTTTGCTCTCCTTCATTGAGATGTCTGATTACTTGGAACCCCTGCAATGAATTGCAAACATGGTTAGTGGCTCCAGAATCTACTATCCAAGTATTTGTAAAATCAATCACTAAACAAGTTTCAATGTAAGATAACTCACCAGTACCTTACTTGCGTTTAGCTAAGTAATTTGAGCACTGTAACTTCCAATGTCCCTTTTACTTGCCGTGAAAACATTTGCCTTTGGGCTTTTCATTCACTTTTGCTTTCTTAACCTGCTGCTTAGGCCCATTATTATTATTTTGCTTCCTCTTATTTTCTCCTTTGCCCTTAGGCTTGGAAGAGGAAGATCCAGCATGAGTTAGAACAAAAGCGTTACCACTTCCCACTTTTAGGGTAGCCTCGGCGCTCTCCAACTCCTTCGTTAACTCTGTAAGAGACATATCCATTTTGTTTATGTTATAATTAACTTTGAATTGTGAAAACATTTCTGAGAGAATTTCTAGAGCCATGTCAACTTGAGTCTCAGGCTTAATTTTAGCCCCTAAGACCTCTTCCACGTTAAACTGAGCGATCAATTCTAACATATGATCTCTCACGGGCGTTCCAGGTTTCATGCGCATATTCATTATGCGCCTCATTGCTGCTTGATGAGCCTGACGTCCTTTGTGCTTAAACATTTGTTGGAGGCTTCTCATGATGTCTGTAGCGGTTGTCATGTTCTCATGTTTCTGCTGTAACACATTTGAGATAGATCCCAAAATGTAACAGCGAGCCATCTCATCATAACTCAACCATTTATCATAAGCCTCCTTTTGTTCGCGCGTGGACTGTTCAATAGGCTTAGCAGGACACAGTTCAGTTAACATATATTTGAACTTCTCAGCAGTGAGTACAATTATGAGGTTCCTTTACCAATAATAAAATTTTCTCCAACCAGTTGGTTCTTTGTTAAAATTTGGGATAAAGTGTTGGAAGTTATTTTTCTGAAATTAAATAAAATAAAACATATGAGCCATTTATCATATCATGATACATGATCAATATAAAATGGTATGATGCATGATCAATATAATAATATTTTAAGTAATAATAGAAATTACTATCAAAATATGACAACCTAAAACTCTATAGTAACATGTACCTCTATATGAGATAACAATGTAACTTATAGTTAGGTCAAGATCCACAACCTAAAACCCCAAAGTAATATGCACCTCTATATGAGATAACAATATAACTTATAGTTACGCCTGGATCATCCTACTAAAATTAATATATCTTACATCTAAATGAAATATTAGTTTTAATGTTATTAATATTTTGGCCATCATAGACATTATTTGGATATTTTATAGGAAGCCCTCATAATGTCTTTGATTTAAGTGTAACCCCTATATTCAAATTTTATTTATTTTTTTTAATATAAAGTTTCCAATCCAATCACATTACCTATAGGGTAATTATGAATGAATTAAACTTAAAAATAATAATAATTAAAATTTTGATACCCAATCTAGTAACCAATAAAACGTAACTTTTCTATAGGAAGACCATTTAAAATGGCACGAAGCAAACGTCAATTTTACTAATGGGCTTATAGGGGAGGCTTAAGGTTAATTAAAATTAACTATTTCACACTTAATTAAATTTTTTAAAATAAAAAATATTAATTTATTTATGCATAACTAAATAGTACCTAGAGCGGTGTTAATGTAAACTATATGACATATTAACATGAATGATATATAATTCAACCAAATTAAATAGTAAAAACTATAAAATAAAAATAATTTTATGGCCAACCTAGACTCAAAAATAAAATTACAAAATTACAATTGAAAATAATAATTAGCTAACAATATAGCTAATTCTTCAATCTTCTGCAATATCAATTAAATGGCGAAACTTTTGTCACAAGATTGTTGTTGATGTAGTGGTTGAGTCTGAGGGGAAATAGTCTAGTGACTAGGGTTCGAAACCTATCATTGCCATGAATTCCCCTTCCCTTTTTTTTTTTTTTAATTAAAGGGGGCATAAGGCTTGCAGTTGGGCCGCGCTGGCCAGCCAACCCAGTTCCAGCCACAAGCCATCTCCAACACACTGCAATCAACGAATTTCTCCTCGTAGTCTTCTTCGGGAATTGGCGAACAACACCTTGTGCGATGGGAAACATGGAGACGTAATCTACCCATTTTGTTACAAGACTCGATAATACTTATACATATTCACCGAATAAAAAACTATGGTCATAAAATTATTTTGAATATAATTAATCAAATATCATGAACATAAATGCATTATTCCTACACTGCTTAACTAAATATATGCATAAAAGATTTAATCTTAACACATAAACACATATCAAAACCAAGCTCTGATACCAATTATTAGTTAATAGGATCGATATACTTATGTGTCAACTAAATTAAACCTTAAGAATACGTGAAAACGGATCATGCTTTTGTAGATATCGTCTTCATCAATACGATTCTTGAAGTCTTTGGCCTTCTGGTAATACTCCAAACCCCCAAATCTTCTTCAATGTAATCTCCTTAGATCAGAAAATTGCTAATCGTATTTTGTTTATCTCTTTGTTAAGGGTGGATTCACACAAAAATTGAGAGAAAAAACTCAGAGAATAACAACGATATTTTTTACGTATATCGAAAATAGAGTCATATCTCACTATGTATATTGGACTCTATCTCAAAATACGAATCCCGATAGAATAAGAAAAGTATAGTTGGGTACAACTATTTCTACTTATCCTATTCTATCTAAACTACAATTTTTTATTTTCTGTAATTTTCATTAATAAATTATAATATATTATTGTCCTATAATTAGGAGCCATTGAAAGGACCTGACCAGATATAATTAGACTAAGCTCTAATAAATTATTTTGTCAATAAAAATAATTTATTAATTACGTTCCACTCCACTAAAAGAGCGTAATTGTACTCTTAGTCTAATCGCAATTACAGAAGTCAATAATTATATCCATTAATTGATCAATCCAACATTGACATTAGCTAGGATTGCTTGGTTACCCACGGATCCTAGAGATGTCATAAAGTTTCCTAATGCAGTAGTCATCCAAACAAGGCTGCCAAGTTTTGCGACTTAATCTTGAATTCCCTACAACGTGGTAATAAGGTCCATTGTTAGCTTTGCTGGCACGGCTAACAATGTCAAAGACGCAGCGTTGAGGCTAAAAAACCTGCATGGGAACCACAATTTTTGGTTGCTACATCCATGGAAGGTATCAGCCGCCATGGCATCAGTAAAGCATCTCTTTTGCACCTTCATATAGTAATCGTTCATGTTGTAGGAATACAGGTAACAATCAGAAGACATGGTGTGAATATTTTCTCCGCCATGCAATCAGTAAAGCATCTCTTTTGCACCTTCATATAGTAATCGTTCATGTTGTAGGAATACAGGTAACAATCAGAAGACATGGTGTGAATATTTTCTCTTGGCACAGGCACTGATTGGTGGTTTGTTTAAGGGAGAAGAAGGGAAGAATATGCTGCAGTTGTTCTTTCACTTGCCATGCGCCTCTCACGCGAATGAAAATAGTGACTTACTAAACGCTTCTGTGTATTCCCATTTCCATGAAGATTCTGCTTGTACTCACTGGAATGCTTGGTTGACTTCATCGACCTTCACATTTGGGAAGAGCGGAGTCCCATTATGAGGGACGGCGGAGTTCATTAACGCCGATCCCCCAGCCCATCTCGACGATTTTGACATGAACACAGGAAGACCAGAGTGGATCATCAGGAGGCATTTGAGGTTATGAGAAGGTAATATTATATTTAAAATAAATTTAAAAGTTAATAAGTAATATTTTAAATTTTGTAAAAAAAATACAAATTTAAAAAAATTAAAAAATAGATAATATTTTATTCCTTTAATTCCGTTCTTACAAAAGAATATCCTTATTATTGATTTTTTTTTAGTACGAAGATGAATGATAAATAACTAACTCAAAATTTCTTAATATGATAAATTTAAAATTCATTATTCTTCATATTAAAGAATAATTTAAACTTTTTTTTTATGATTTTTTTTAATGGGTAGATCCACACAAAAAGGAGTAGCATAATGAGCCTGACAAAATAGAAAGGGCAGTGGCAAAACGTATCAAACCCATACAAATGGAATCAAACAAATGTTTGAAATGGAATCTGTTAAGATAACATATAACCACAATCCACATGGTTAAAAATTAAAAAATTTCTTCTTGTTAAATAATATTTTCTGTGTGCGCCGTACACTTTATATGCAATACCCAATTTCCATCATCGATGACTGAACAGCTTTTCTTCGTCTCCTTTTTGAGTTCAATTGCCACATCATTCCCCATCTCTCCCATCTTTCTCTCCTATAAGAGAAAGAGTCGGATTGCACTCAAAAGATTACGGGCTTCTTTTCAAAGTAAAACACATCTTTCTAGTATTTTTTATTTTGTTCTCTCTTTATTGTTCTTTTTACTTTTATTTCTTAATTCCGATATATCTTTAAATTATACGTGAAGCAATACATAATTCCATTGTATTATTATTTCATCCGATATTTATACATTGACTGTGAGCACAAAATATCAATAAAAAGAATTGTGCTATAATTATGTATGCTATAAACGAATCGAACGTTCGCGAACAAAAGCTCATTCGTGTTCGAATAAGGCTCGTTCGTTTATTAAACGAACGAACTTGAATACGAACTCGAGTTCGAATAATAAATGAACAAACTCGAACATGTTCACAAACATATTCGAACGTTCGCGAACATATTATATATATTTAAAAATTAATTAATTATATTAATTATTTTATTTATATTTTATAATATTAAGATTTATTCTTAATAAATCTTATATTATAATTATAATATTAATATTATAATTAATTATATTATTATATATATTTATTTAATTACTTTAATTAAAATTTGAATTATTATTTTTATAAATTTTAAAATAAAAAATAAACGAATTCGTACAATTCGAACTCGAACATTAATCGAACTTTTCGAACTCGAACTTAAACGAACTCGAACATTATCAAATAATAATCGAACGAATTCGAATACGAACTCAAACTCGAATAATAAACGAACGAACTCGAACAGTGTTCGATTATATTCGAACTCGAGCTCGAAAATGTGATGTTCAGTTCGTTCGTGTTCGAATACAGCTCTATGTATGAGTTGAACAAAGAAAGTATAATTTAAATACAATATAAAGCATTTACGAGGCTCAATACAAAAAAGTTAAAATTCAATTTTAACAAAAATTTAGAAATTTTGAATTCTTATTTACACGCTAGACAATCATAAGAGAAATAACAAAATGGCAAACTACAACATGACAAGGAAAGAATTCAAAAGTGAATCTTTCACTAAAGAATTCTATCGACCCAGTGAATGACAATGATGCAACTTCAAGATGAAACAAAGAGGAAGACCATTTATGTATGTAGGGCAATGCTTCAGGGTTCGCCTCAAATTCAAGATATATTCTTCAGGGCTGGATGCAGAAGCTGAAGCCATTGCATTCCTCTGCCTGACTGAAACACGCCAATCATCAATACAAACTAGTTGATCAAGAATTATTAGGAATTATCAGCTAGATAGATTTTCGTTACACATGATCGATGTCCAAAAGAAAGCATAGCTCCCCTGTTTTTCAAGAACGAAGAATCTAAGACAATCTTCTAATCTTCCAGGGCCATTTCCAGTTACCGTGGCAATATTGGCTGCTGTTGAGTAACGGTGTAATAGATCTCGTGAAGTAGTTCTGCTGCTGAAAGCATGAAGAAGATGACGAACAAGACCAGGCTAATTGAATCCGGGAACAAGATTGAGCTTGTGCTTGCTAATGAAACAGAACAAGCTAAAATCTTTCACCAGCGAACGTAGTCTTTGAAATGGACGTGCTTTCTGGAAAGCATTTGGTAGAGACGACTTGATGAAAATCTCAATTCTATATTGTATAAGAAGTAGTATATCAGTAAGCTAGCAATCCCGACACTAATAATAATGGGATGCGTATCAAATTGTGTTTTGCCCTCCCCTTGATACTTTAGCTGCAAGAATTGAAGAACAGAGGCGATGAGAAATGCAAAAGGGCTGTGGGGAACGATGTCCACAAACCCACGCAGGAAGAAACGAGAAAAGCAGGATTTCACAGAGATAAATGCAGCATTGAACTGACGATGATAAGGAAAAGTAGAGAATAGGCGATGGAGAAATTGGCTTGTTCTGTTCTCTGCCATTGATCGAATTGAGAACTCTAGTCAAAGACAAGAAGAGAATGGCTGCCGCTTAAGGCTTTCTGTATCTATATATTTGTATAACTTCGGAACCAATCTACGAAAAATTCTTGTTATGGTCCATCAACAGTTTGGAATAAATTGAAAGTGATACTTCTACCTCTTGTTATGCGGTTGGCGTGTATATTTTACTTGTAATCTTATGCATAATTCAATAGAGACCATACACTTTCAAAGACATTCTACGACATGCCTCTTTAATAAAAGAGATCGAATATAATTTGTCATGTTATTGTAATATATTTAGATTGAAATTTTTATTTAATTTTTAAAATATAAGTATAATTTTAAAGAATTTATAAATTCAAAAATTAATATTATAATTTACTACAGATAAATTAATATTACGATTTACTTGATATGAATAATAAAACGATCAATAATTTATAAATAAAATTTATTTACAATAAATCAATTTTTTGTCAAAAAATACAAAGTATTATTTTTTTAAAAAAGTTGTCACAATTTAGCAATCTTTAACTGTACTACTAAAAAAAAAGAAGGAAAATTAGCTTTCTCATTCCCTGTAGAAGAGTGATTTAAAAAACTACGAAGATATTAATAATTTTATAAATCGCTAAGAAATAAAGTGAAATATTAAGGAAAGAGAAAGATCAAATTCGGATAGATAAAATCCTTTAACGAAAAGGAAGATCAGGTACTGATTACAGAATATCAATTAGACTAGCAAGAGAAGCTGTCATGGTTCATCTGAAAAACTTAACGAAATAGATCATTAATAATATTATTATATGTTTATTTAATATTATAATATTCAATTATTTTTAATTAAAATTTGAATTATTATTTTTATAATTTTTAAAATATAAAATATAAAATAAACGAACTCGAACGTTAATCGAGTTTTTCGAACTCAAACTTAAATGAACTCGAACATTATCAAATAATAATTGAACGAACTCGAATTCGAACTCGAACTCGAATAATAAATGAACGAACTCGAATAGCATTCGATTATATTCGAATTCGAGCTCGAAAATGTGATGCTCGATTCATTCGTGTTCAAATATAGCTTTATTTACAACCCCACTTTTGCATCTTTATTTCCCCTTATCAATCCTACGCAGAGACAATCTAGACAAAATAGAGAACACCACGTACGTCATCCAAAGCTTTTGTAATCTTGATCCAGGATGAAAATGCCATTATTTTCAGAATCGGACCGGATATCGAATCGAAAAATTTACTGGTCCACGGTTTAATGGTCTAACCATAATTGAACCGTAATTGAGCCGATAATATTATTATTTAAAAATTAAAAATATAATATTTTTAAGAATAAAATTGATCAATAATATAGTATAATTCAAATCTATAAATACATAAATAACAAAATTAGAAGAAAATATGATATTTTCTCTATTATTATAGATTATTTATTCCATTTGTATAACTTATTTTTTTCCTATGAATATATTATCTTATTTAAGAGGTAAAAAAAAAGAACCAGTTCAATTGGTTAGACCGGTCGGTTCACCGGTTTACCGGTTGGACTGATCGGTCCAAATCAGTTTGAACTAAATATTTCGATTTTTGAAATTTTCGGTTCAAATGGATGGATCGGACCGATTTGGAAACCGGTTCACAGTCTGACTGGCTGGTTCGATTCGATCCAAAGAACATTGGAAAATGCGCGTTTCATACGCGTGAATTTTCAAAGAAGAAAGAACTCACCATTTACAAAGACTGACCCCAACATTCTAAATATAATGTAACAAAAATTTTCTGTTTCAAAATACATAAAATTTTTTATTTTGTTTCAAAATATTTATTTATATACATATTTTTTAAATTAATACTTAATTTCTTCTTTTTTTATTCATATTTATTCTAAATTAATTATATAATTTTTTTTAAAAAATTTTCTTCTTACTTTTTTAAAAATTTTAATTAATTAATAATTATCATGTTTTTAATTTGAATAAAATAGAATCAACCTCTAAGCTCTTTTGGCCCTCTTCAAGCACAAGCATCTTTTCTTTCCCTGTTTTTTGACTTTTGTTTACTGGGCAGGATTGAAAATTACTCTTGCCATTTTATTGGCTATTCGAGCTGCTCCTGCCAGGTGGCCAAAACCCAGGGTCCACTTCCTTTTCCTTCTATATGTTGGCTGTATTCAATTACTCGGGCAGTTGCAACCAAGGACGCAAGGTCCAGCCCTTACAGTTGAAAGTGAGTTATTATGAGTGCTCAAATACTGATTTTTCTTTTTAAAAAATATTGAGTTATCATGATTTACTATTCTTTTATATATTATGAGATTATGTGAACGAGAGATTTTATCTTTTTTTTATATATCCACCTTATAGCTGCGAGTGATGTTAGAAATAATTGTGTATTTTACATCTAAATGGACTTTAAATAGGATATTTGTATCCAAACCATTTTTTATGTCGCCAGCCAAGAAGTGTTATTCTCATCCTTTGCAAAATAATGCACTAGCATAAAGAAAGAGAGTTAATTATAGAGAAAAATAAGACCAAAATTTTCCTTTTCTCACCCCACATTCCACAATAGGACTACCAATGAAAAGATACCCCAACAAACATAGTTTAACATAAATTTAGTCGATGTCAATTGCTACTCTCATTTTTTTTTCCTTTACCTCGTATGATCATCCAATAAATTTATGGTATTGAACATTTTATTTGTTGAATGTGAGTTGTTGAGGTTATTTGTAAGAAAACAGAATTTGATACTTAAAGTATTATTTTTTAAAAAATTAAAAAGAAGAGAAAAAAAGTTGTATAGGATTTATTCATCTTTGTCTTTCTTTGATGGTATTTTTCAATCCTTGAAAATTATTTGTAAAATAATGAGTACATAAGTATGAAAAATGTCCCATCGTTAAAAAAAAAGAAGAGAAAACGTGAATAATAAATATCACTAAAAAATGGTGAAAGTAACTAATGATGTCTATTGGCCGAACTATTTGAGTTTCAATCATTGATCAATTTGTTTTGGTCAATTTTTTATTTAAAAATTGTTGTTGCTTATAAATTCAAAAAATTAACTCTTGACAGGTGGTCCCTTTTATTAACGTTGTCTTGTTGTAAATGAAAAGGTCTTGAGGTCCAAAAAGTCCATTTTTGTAGGGGTAGCATTTGTTACAAAAGAACTGCCACGTCATAATTGACCAAAGTATGAATTGGGTGGCAATTTCCCAATCAACCTTTTTTTTCTTCTTCATCAAGTAACAGCCTGCTCAGCGCACGCTTTGGAGATAGACATCATTGATTTGTCTAGTTCAAAATATTTAAAAGACAAATTTATCCCTTTAACCAAAAAAAAAAAATCTTGTATAGTTCTTAGTATTGGCCAGTAGACCGGTTCGTCTCGACCCAAAGGCTGAACCGGTTACTATTCATCGAGTCGAGCTTAGGGTCAGTCCTAGGTCCTGGTCCGATCTGGACCACCGGCCCCCGCATGCAAAAGCCATTACCCAACGGCTTTCTCATTTTTTTTTTTTTTTTTTACATTTCAGCTCTTAAAACTGTTGAAATATTTTTTTTTTACATTTTAGTCCCTAACGGTTATATTCTCCATTCTAACCCTCAAAATTCTATAAATATCTCCCAATTCACCCCAAAATTCATCAAGCACTCTCCAATTCTCTCAAAGTCTCTTATTTTCATTCATCTTTCTCTCATAATCCTCAAATCTCTTAATTTCCTCAACAAAAAGTATTAGAATAGAATTTATTTTTGTATTATACTTTTTCAATTCTTCAAGAAAGTCTTCATATTTTGGAAGATTGTTGAGTGACGGAATAGTGGATATAAGAAGTAAAGCTCCACAAAGTATTATTATTCTTAGTCATCAACTAGTTAGTATTTCTTAATTTTAAATTCTTATTTTTTAGCTTTATTAATTGTTTATTTGTTTTAATTATTTGTTTTAATTTTTAAATTAATTTGTTATTTATATTTTTTAATTCTCTTATTTCATTATTTGTTAATACTTTATTTTATTTTTTTGAACTTTTATTTGAATTTTGATTGTTTTTTTTTATAGAAATAATGGATCCAAATCAATAGCATCATTTTTCTTCATCACAATCATCCGCACATTTTGATTTTAATATAGATCAGTCTTAAATTTAAAAAATAATGAAATAGGTAATGAAGATGATGGCCCTAGTAGGCCTAGGCATAGCGTTAGTATTTCACAATCACAACCAACTCTAACTATTAATTCTAACGAATCTAATATAGGTGAGGATGATGTTGAAACAAAGGATGTTATAGCTAAAGCAAAAACATCTATGGTTTGGAATCTTTTTGAAAATGATAATGATAATAATATGGTAACATGTAAAATTTGTAGGGTAATATATGCACATAAGAAGGGAGGGGGGACGGGAACATTAGTTGGACATATGAAAAGGTCACATAATAATTGGTTAGAAAGCCTACTTAAACAACAACAAATACGTACTACAGGAGGTCAAATTATTGGTAATTTTCAATATGATCATAGAAAAAATAGAAGTATATTTGCTAAAAGGATCGTTCAAAATAAATTACCTTTTAATTTTGTAGAAATCCACATTATGAACAATATATGCAAATAATTGTCAACCAGAATGGAAAAGGATTCCTAAAATAACGTTAAAAATGATATAATAAAGATATATAAAGAAATGAAAGAATATTTAATTGTTATGTTTGATTCTTGTAATTGAAAATTTACTCTTACTTGTGATAGTTGAACTGCAATTATTAATGAGTCTTATTTGTGCATTATATGTCATTGGATAGATCATGATTGGTTAGTACAAAAAAGAACTATTTGTTTTAAATTATTTGAATATCCTCATGTAGGTAGTAGTAGTATAGCTAGAATGATTACTCAATCATGTCGTGAATATAGGATTTTAAATAAAATTATTTATATTTCTTTAGATAATGCTTCAAATAATGATTCCACCATAATAATTTTGAAAAATACTATAAATCCTATGTTAGATGGTATTTTATTTCATACTAGGTGTGCTTGTCATATACTTAATTTGTGTATTAAGAAAGGATATAAATATGTTGATGATATTGTTAATATAATTAGAAATATTGTTTTATTTATTAAAACCTCCTTAACTAGGCAACAAAATTTTAAAGCATTATGCCGAAAATAAGGTGTATCTTTTAAAAAATTTAGATTAGATTGTAAAACTAGATGGAACTCAACTTTAGATATGTTTGAAAGTGTTATACTTTTTCAAAACAAACTTATTGAATTTTATAATAGTAACAATTTTCAACCTCCACTAACTGAAACTCATTTTAAAAATTGTACTACACTTTTAACATTTTTATTTACTTTCAAATAAGCCATTGAACTTTTATCGGGATCTTATTATCTCACTACTCATCATATTCTTCCAACACTTGCTAAGGTAGCACATATTTTTTGTAAGTATATGGATCATCCTCAATATGGTTATTTTATGAAAAGTATGTTTGAAAAATATAAAAAATATTATGAAGATATTCTTATTTTATATTGTATGGCATTGTGTATGGATCCTTGAGTAAAAACGGCTGGATTTCATAGTATTATTGAATATTTATATGAAACATTATATTTTGATGAATCTCAAACACTTAGGCAATGCACGATAAAAGATATAAAAGATAAAACGACTAAAGCTCTATCTGACATGTATAATTTGTATGAGTTTAAATCTTCTTGTTCTGGTTCTCCTAGTTTAAGTAGGCAAGCTTCATCATCATCTAGCAGTCACTTTTAATCACCATGAAAATCTACCTCTTCAATTTCATCAGTATTTAATCCATGGGGTATTATGAAACGTAAAAAAAGATCATTTACCACCTACAACGAGATAGCAATTTACAATATGCAGCCCTTGGTAGAAAATGAGGATCAACATTTTGATATTTGTGGTTGGTGGAAGGCTCATGTAAGTCAATACCCCATTTTATCTAAAATGACACGTGATCTTTTGATACCACCAGTCTCCACAATGCCATCGGAAAGCGTCTTCAGTGAGAGCGTTTGAACAATCGATGAAAGAAGATCTCGATTGGCTCCTCAAACTTTGGAGATGTTAATGTGTTGTAGTAATTGGTTCGCAGCCGAAAATAGGAGGGTTAATTCATGGATTATTGATGATGACTCGGATGATGAATGGGGTGAGCCAAGTAGTTAGTTTAGTGTTCTTGTAATTAGGAACTTAGGATAAGTAATATTATGTATTTAATTTTATTTTTAGGATATTTATTCTATTTTTAAAATTTGATCATTGTAATATTTTTAAGAGGTTTAGACATCAAGTCCCCCAACTATAGGAAAATTAGCAATTTGCGACAGCCAAAAACCGTCACAAAACCGTCGCTGACCCGGTTTGCTACGGTTTTGGCTGTCGCAAAAAATGCCGTCGCTAATTGCGACGTCCAAGACAATTGCTACGGTTTTAGCTAGGGCAAGAAAAAACCGTCGCCATTTGCGACGGTTTTGCGACGAATATTTTTTATCAAACTTCGACGAAGAAGCAAATTTGCTACCGTTTTGTGACGAAATGCATGGGTCCGTCGCAAAATCATCGCAAATGGCGACGGTTTTGCGAGGATCTTTGTAAAATCATCGCTAATTGCGAGGGACTTGACCCTCGCAAAACCGTCGCAAATTGCGAGGGTTTTGTGAGGGAAGTGTTAGCCCTCCAAGTTGTGGATGATTTTACGAGGAACTTTTTCGGTCCTCGCAAAACCCTCGCAAATTGCGAGGGTTTTGCGAGGGATCTTTTGTTCCCAAAACTTTGCCCTCGCAAAACCCTCACAAATTGCAACGGTTTTGTGAGGGGCTTTTCTACTCAAGTAAAGTGACCCTCGCAAAACCCTCTCAAATTGCGAGAGTCTTACGAGGGATTTTTTGTTCCCAAAACTTAGCCCCAGCATTTGAGCAAAGGCAGCGATGCTGCTAGCTCAGACGAGGATCCCTTCACTTGAGGAGGCGGTCTCGGCCATGATATAGGAGGAGAGTCGTGTTAAGCTGCAGGTTGCGACAAGCGAACATCTTGGGATGAAGTCGGCGCTAGTGGTCTCCAACTCAGGTAACACAGGGTTCAAACAGGAGACTAGGCAGTGCTACAACTATGGTGGAGTAGGTCATCTGAAACAGGTTTGTCCTAAATTACCCAAGGAGAGAGACTCAGGTAGACGTGGACAGTTTACAGGTCGTGGTCGCGGCCGTGGGGGCAGAAGAGGTGGAAGAGGTTATCGGGCCAATCTGATGGTAGCGAAGGAAGAGGAAGAGGCGGGTGTGGTCTTTACTGAGGAAGACCAGGCACTATTAGAAATACTGAGAAGGAAGCAGAGAGCAGCAGGTGATGGAGCTAAAAAGAGTGCGGTTGAGGATGCATCCACCTCCGCTTTGCCCATGGGTAACACTGCTACCTATGCTCAATTGACCAAAGGTACTGCTCTTGCCTCTATCTCCACCACTAGATCACCAGAATAGATCGTAAATTCTGGTGCATCTCGACATGTGATAGGTAATGCTAGTGAGTTCTCTTCCTATACTCACTTAGCGATGCCAGAGAGCATCTAGACCGCTGACGGGACAGACACGACTCGTGGTTGGTAAGGGTACAGTGAAGTGTACGGGTTCAGTAACTTTGTCCAATGTTTTGCATGCTCCTTCTTTCCCAGTAAATCTTTTATCTATTAGTACCATTATACTCCAACTAAAATGTGTGGTTTCTTTTGATATTCTCAAGGTGATCTTCCAGGAGAAGGAGGCGGGCCGGAGACTTGGGACTGGCACGTGGCGTAATGGACTGTGGTACCTGGATCGTGAGGGGATGGACTCAGCATTGATATCTGTGGTGGAGAAGGTAGGAGTAGGAGGATCTGAGATGAGTGCTGAGGATGTGTTGATGCTCCATTACCAACGCATGTGACACATTTCGTTTAGTGTGTTAAGTCGGTTGTATCCAGTTTTATTTGAAAATGCCAATAAACAAAAAGTTGTGTGTGATGCATGTGAATTTGGAAAACTTACTAGAAGTTCTTATGTTAGTTCTGGTCATAGAAGCTCTCATGCTTTTGATTTGATACATTCTGATGTTTGGGGACCTTGTTCCACTAGTTCTATGAATGGTTTTAGATATTTTGTGACTTTTATTGATTGTTTTTCTCGTGTTACTTGGTTGTATTTGATGAAAAATAAGAGTGATGTATTTGACTGCTTCAAAGACTTTTATAGATCTATTCAAACTCAATATGGAGCAGTGGTAAAAATATTGAGGTCTGATAATGGTACAGAGTATACCAATAGAGCATTTGCGGAATACTTGTCAACTCAAGGCATACAACATCAAACACATGTCCATACACACCAGCTCAAAATTGGGTAGCACAAAGGAAAAACAGACACCTTCTAGAGACAGCTAGGAGCATGATGATCGCGATGAATGTCCCAAAGCAGTTATGGGGCAAGCGGTCTTAATAGCTACTCAATTGATCAACAGGATGCCCACAAGAGTGTTGGACTGGAAGTCTCCGTGTGAAATGTTGAAAGGAGATAATAGTGGGATCCTCCCATTGAAGGTGTTTGGTTGTGTGTGTTTTGTGAAGGATAACAGACCATCCGTAGGGAAGCTTGGTCCTAGAGCTATGAAATGTGTCTTTGTAGGATACTCTGCTACCCAGAAGGGGTATGTTTGCTGGAGTCCAATAGAGAAAAGGTTGTTTGTAAACATGGATGTGCATTTTCGAGAGTTTTAGCCATATTATACACTGGAGGTGACCTCACCCATTGGTGACTTATCTGATAAAGAAGGTATGAGGCGAGAGGGGGAGAATGGTGAGAGGTTGGTAAATGTAGGATCAATTCCCTTATCAATTCCTTATTTTGTTGAGAGGAGGGAATCAGTTGAGGAGCACGAGAACAAAGAAGAGGAGGAACCCGTTGGTGTTGGGACTCAGGCACAGGGAGAGTTGAGAGTGTATACCAGGAGGAGGAAGAATGAGGTGCCAGAGTTAACATCTGCAGTACCACTGGTTCCATCAAGTCCCTTGTCCCGGCCTACTCCAACTTCTGAGACACCCGCACTACCCTTAAACTCAGAAAACAAGGTGCTATAATTCCTTCTTCTCATCCCACTCCCATGATAGTAAGGAGGACCTCTCGCAATAATGCAGGAGTTCCCCCCGACCGTTATGGTTTCCCACATGACATTGCTCAATTTGTCTCATACTCTAATTTATCACTTACGTATGGAGCATTCATTACATCTTTGGACTCTGTTATTTTACCTAAGTGTTGGCAGGATGCTAAAGAGGATCTAAAGTGGAAAGCAGCTATGCAAGAAGAACTTGGTGTTGGGGATATGCCCTAGAGTCAATTTGTACTTATACTATTGTCATTATGTTTTATATAATAATATGAGGCTTTCCTTTCCATGAATAGTGAGTTTTGTTTTGTTAGTCATCAAGTACGTGACTTGATAGTAAAACCCTACAATGAATACAATGACTATTCTAAAACTGTCCCTGATCGATTATTATTATTGGAATAATAATAAATTAAGATTAGTATGTTTGTGACTTGATGGCTATGTTTTACTGGCCATGGATATTTGTAATATTGAGTCAAGACATAAATAAATGTTAGAGAACATTGTATTGGACATGACCCACTGTGAGAGTACTTCATGGAATATGTCATAAGTACTTTCTAGCCATAATAATATTGAAAGTCCTTCGACCTAAATTCATCATAGTTTCCTACTTGATAAATTCTATATTTTGACATTGTCTAAAGTTGTCTTTAACCAGATAATAAATTAGACTACTGTTGGATATAGAATAAATCAAGGAGAGGAATATGATTGATGGTGAAGGAATTTGTCCCTCTCGATTATGGGAGAGATATCCATGGGCCCCTTGATAAGTTAGATTGTTAAAAATGCATGGCCGTGCTCAAATATATCAATCTAAGATATTGATATCATTTGTTTGAACAGTCTACTATGAAATCAAGAAATAATTGATTAAGCTTAATAAGGATGACATGCTCCGTGCCTTATGCTTAATCTGGATATCGTGTGACAAAAGGACTAAATATAAAATTATGGTTTGGTTCAAAGAGATCACCGATCTTCATTTAACATGGATAGTTATAATGTTTTACTAGAAACTGCTTATAACTTGTGGGCCATTTAAATATGATTTAGGCACACTGCCAGTGTTAAATGAACCTATAGGGTCACACAATAAGCGAACTTGTTAGGTTATTTTTCTGGTGACCAGGTTCGATGAATCTGGAAATATGTCTAAGTTAATCGTATTTAGAAAATTTACCAGATACAATGAATCTGGAAATATGTCCACATTCGATGTATCTGGATGATGTCCAGATTATAAGAATCTGACTCGGTAAATTAATTAGTTAAATTACCGAGATAATGACAGAATCTTATCATATCAGTTTTAATTTAATTTGAATTTAAATTAGAATATGATAAGCTATTATTAGGGTTGAACTCTAAGAGGTTTGGGGTTTTTAAGAAAACCCTAGCCGTCTTTTCAATAGTCCAATTTTTTGGTTGAGAACATTCGTGCCATTCTTTACCAGAAAAGAAAAAAAAACCTCTCAAACCCTAGGCGCTAGCACTCCCCGGGTATCGAGTGAGTTCGCGGTGTGTATCCGATAGAGGAAGTTCACATATTGCAGCGTCTGGTGATTGTTCGGGTTGAACGTACAACAGCGCAATCAGAATCGAAGGATTTCGATTACAGTAACCAGAGGTAATTCTTAAACCTTAGATCTTCTTAATCGTTTACTTGGGTCCTCGGGAAGGATTCGTGGATGTTTTTCGCGTTTAGGAGTCCACGAATTCTAACACTTGGAGCTCTGGATAAGAATAAAACTTGGGAGATAGTGTCACTACCACCAAGCAAGAAGGCAGTGGGGTGCAAATGGGTGTTCACAGTAAAGTAGACCCCAGAAGGAAAAATTGATCGCTACAAGGCACGGTTGGTGGCGAAGGGGTATAGTCAGACATATGGCATCAACTATAATGAGACCTTTGCTCCTGTGGCCAAAATGGGAACAGTAAGGACACTTGTCTCCATTGTAGTGAATGGGGGTTGGAAACTACATCAGTTGGATGTTAAAAACGCATTTCTTCACGGAGATCTGCTAGAAGAGGTGTATATGGAGGTTCCCCCAGGCTTTGGTACAAAACAGACAGTGGGTAAGGTTTGTAGATTAAGGAAGTCACTGTATAGGTTGAAACAGTCTCCTAGAGCTTGGTTTGACAGGTTCAGAAGAGCTATGGTAAGCATGGGCTATCAGCAAATCAATGCCGATCACACAATGTTCTTTCGAAAACAGGGTGGTCACATTACTATGTTAACAGTGTATGTGGATGATATGATTATCACCGGTGATGACGAGGGTGAGATTGCTCAACTGAAGGCAAAACTGGGCAAAGAGTTTGAGGTGAAGGACCTCGGGCAGCTAAAATACTTCCTGGGGATTAAGGTGGCTCGTGGAGAAGAGGGGATTGTTCTATCTCAAAGGAAGTATGCGTTAGACTTACTCACAGAGACGGGTATGTTGGGTTGCAAGCCTGCGGTTTCACCAATTGATCAGAGGTTCAAGTTGAGCGCAGAGGCAGGAGAGCCGGTTGATCGTGAGCGGTACTAGAGGTTGGTAGGACGTCTCATCTATCTGAGTCACACTCGTCCTGACATATCATTTGCTGTGAGTATGGTGAGCCGCTACATACATGACCCAAGGAAGGGCCACATGGACGCAGTGTACCAAATTTTGAGGTACCTGAAGAGTGCACCAGGGAAGGGGTTGATCTTTAAGAAGAATGGATATCTGAACATTGAGGGCTATTGTGACTCTGACTGGGCAAGTTGTGCTGATAATAGAAAGTCCACAATTGGATATTGCGTGTTTGTAGGAGGCAATTTGGTATCCTGGAAGAGTAAAAAGCAGTCAGTGGTTGCAAGGTCAACAGCAGAGGCTGAGTATAGGGCAATGGCTTTAGGAGTTGCGGAGATGGTGTGGTTGAGAGCTTTGTTAGTAGAGCTCAAGGTGGATAAAGGAGTTAAAATGAAGCTGTGGTGCGACAGCAAGTCCGCAATTTAGCATTGCCAATAACCCCGTACAACATGACAGAACCAAACATGTGGAGATTGATAGGTTCTTCATCAAAGAAAAGCTGAATAGTGGACTATTGGAGTTGGGACATGTAGCTACTAGAGAGCAAGTGGCTGACTGTCTCACTAAAGGACTTAGTTCATTAGATCTCTCAAGATTGTGTGACAAGATAGGCTTAATGGATATCTTCTGCTTATCTTAAGGGGGAGTGTTAAGATTTATATCTTTGTTAGAGTTTTATTGAGAGTATAGATAATTCTAGGGACTTGTATGCAAAGTTGTAAAGGCTGTATATAAGCCTAAATCGTTATCGAATAAATTAAGTTTTACTCGATTAATTAATTTATCCAATGAGGACATACCCAACTATCCCTTTTCCTCAGCCTAGACATTATGTCCGAAAATCGCGTCCGACACTTCTTTTCCCAAATTGATCGAATTTGGGAAGCGTACTCATCCCTCCATCGAAAATATTTCTGCATGATCACAATTAAGAATTCTAATTAACATATAACATAGTACTTTGACAACAAAAAATACTCAAAATTTGCTTACCCAAACTCTTGAAACCATAAGTCTCGCACGGTTATCAAGACGTACATGTGTGTTGGATACGAACCAGTGAAATACTGCTGTATTATATTTGAAATTTATCGGATACATTTGTCCGAGCCAGCGAACCTATTTTTAGTGTAATGACAATGTACAATAAAGTTATGTTAATCCCAAAAAAAAGAAATAATAATTGAACTAATACTGAATATATTACAAAGTATGAATATATTACTTACCTGTTTCCCCGTGGAACAATCCAGGGTCGGGAGTTTGAAACTTGCCACCCAACAGAATGCGAAGTTGAAACAGCAGATAATTGAAAAGTTGGGGATGGTACTCCCTCGTCTCCAACAGAGCCATTTAAAGATCGAGACATTGAAAACCGAGATAGCTGAGTAGGGGATGGAGTATAAGGCTCCTGACCCTCCTGACTCTCCTCCCTCAATGACCCTTCATTAGAAGATATTGCTAAAGGAGATGAAAAAAAAAAATAAGTAACCAATAAAGACCGAGGACAATTCAAAAGAAGGATGTAAATAACGTTATAATAACATTGAAACGTTATATCTATTCACTAGTTTAAAGCAATAGAATAATAGTATGATAATGATGAATATGTCAAAATAAACATTATCCTTGTGAATTGAATTTTAAAATTTTTTTTGACAAAGTCTCCCCTATAATTGGACATTTTCCAGGCACAAGGCCACCTCAAGATTTGACAATTAAAACGTTGTTATAAACAACAAAGACAGATCTTTTAAATATTGAAAAATCTAAAAGGTAATTAGGGATAATCACCCATTACCCAAGAGGAGTGATCACCCATCACTCACGGAGAATAATCACCTATCATTCACGGGGTTCCAATTATTATGTTAGATATAGTTAAAACCAAGCAAAAAATTATAAATGCCTCTATCCGTGTAAATTGTCTGTCAATACAGCAACAATACACTATATAAATTACCTTATTGTTTACACCACAAAAGAATATAATAATGACTAATAAAAAAATCATATGGATAGCAAGCATGTATATGGATACACCATATACCCAAAACAATGACATTTGTATAACACTAGACATAGATATAACCACCTTATATTTTATCTATCTCTTTTCCTTCGGCCTATGCAAGTTTAAATGAAAAATTCCTGCAAAAATAGAAAGAGATGAGATTCTCGACAATTAGACAAAATTAGTGTAAAAAATTGTATGTGATGGAATTTAAAATAAAAGAAATTAAAAGATTTTGAAATGTGAAACAAATAATAATAACGATTGAAATTCTGTAATAAAAGAAATTTAAAATTTGACATGAGATAGTAATGATGTAATAGATTTCAGGAATCCCTCACCATTAACCATATAAATTGTAAATGAATTTAAATCAGGCCTAATCACTGGAATCATTCTCCGATACAGACTCATCGTCATCTACTGAGGTATCGCTATTCGAATCCCATTCATCTTCATCTTTTTCATCTTCATTTATAGGAGAATTTTACCTTATAATTATAGCCTCATCTTGAACATCCAACATTTCATTCATACCATTCTCATGCGTCAGAATACCAATATCAACAAATAACGATATGTTAACTTCGTCAGTAGCATCTACTTCTTCCTGATAAGCTCTGTCAACCACGGGTGCATCTATTATATGCCGAGCTTTGGTTTTGCAAACTACCAACCAATCAGAAAAAAATGAAAGTTATAGCATTATGAAATTGATTGAATCCCCAATGGAGTTCCAAATGCAAGTTATTAACTTATGTAACTTACATATCCACTAAACCAGTCTGTAAATTCAAGACTGATTCTTCTATTGATTTCTATCTCTGATATAGTCGGAGCCAATCTTCGTAAGTGTGCCGTGAATGTCCTATAATGCGTTAGAAGTATGAATATATCAAAATCATTACGAGATTATCGTATAAGATATATAAAGTAGTAGCTCGTACTCAATGTATGGTTGCACTTCACCACAATTAAGCAACACGTAAATTCTTACTGCAATGAATTCTTCAGGGGTAAGGAACCGGGTTCGAATCCATCCTACCACCCTTCCTTGAACATTGCAGATTGACAACCCAGGTTCTTGCACCCTCTCCAATTGTTCTCCCTCTTATTACGCGCCATATTTGTACGTTTTGTTTGTACATGTGGTTCAAAATAATAAGAGAAGAAAGTGGATGCTTCTTCAATGAGATAAGTATTGCAGATTGATCATTCAACTCAAGCCTTACTTTTCACCTTGATTTTCAAGTGATGCAAATACCTGTCATTTGAAAAAAATTTTAAGTTCAGTCACACACGCTCATATTGTACTTGACATGAAAAGAATTAGATTGAATGATTAGATTATCGTTTAAACGGGTACATCCACTTATATTGAATAGGGCCACAAACTCTTGCTTCGTAAGGCAAATGAATTAATAAGTGTTCCATTACATCAAAGAATGCAAGTGGAAATATCTTCTCCAACTTATATAACAACAAAGGAATGTTGGACTCCAATTTGGCCATATGAGTTACACTCAACTTAGGAGAGCATAGATGCTGATAAAAAAGGCTTAATTCCGTCAAAACACCCCATACTTTTGAAGGGAGAAATTCCTTCAATGCAATAAGAAGTAGTCTCTCCATGAATACATGACAGTCGTGTGATTTCATACCAGATAACTTCAATTCATTCAAATTAGCACATCTTCCAACGTTTGAAGCGTATCCATCTAGGAGTTGCAATCCCTTCAACCATTCAAGTAAAAGTTTCTTTTGTCTGATGTCAACGAGTAGCAAGCTTTAGGTATAGCTACCTTTTCTCTTCCCACGTCCAAGGCATGTAGCTCGGGTCTATGGCAATATATTTCTAAGCATGTCTAGCCTTTAAATTGTCTTTTGATTTATCCTTTACCTCCAAAACTGTGTTCATGACATTGTCAAACATATTATTCTAATTGTGCATTACATCAATACTATGTCGGACCAAATTAGTATGCCAATACGGCAAATCCCATAAAATACTCCTTTTTGCCTAATTATAAGATATTCCCCTACCAATTTCTTTGCCTGTTTCTGTGATTTTTTCATAGTTAGACAAACTACCCCAGATTTCTTCACCAGTAGGGTATTGCATAGGCTGCGATGTCTCAGAATCTCTATCATTCCTATATGGATTGTGATTATGTGATTAGAAGAGATTGTTGCGCCATATGATTAGAATAGTAATATAATTGTTACTTTTGATACTTAAATTATTATCATTATTTTATTATTCCTACTATTATTAACATTCATATTTTGTATGATATTATTATTATTACTCATTTTATTAGTCCTATTATTATTGTTATTAGCAATGTTATTTTTAATATTATTATTATTATTATGGGATATATACTCATATTCAATTGAATAACACACTCCAGTATAAGGGTAGTTATTCTACTCCACAGTAAATAGTGGCAGATTTTGAAAAAATTTTGACAGAGTCTTTCCTATAATTGGACATTTTTCAGGCACGAGGCTACCTCAAAATTTGACAATCAAAATGCAATTGCAAACAACAAAGACAGATCATTCATTTATAGAAAAAAAAAACAAAAGGAAACTAGGGGTAATCACCCATTACCGAGGAGGAGCAATCACCCATTACTCACGGAGAATCCAACATTTCAATTCAACACCAAGGCAATTTATATGAAATTATCCCTTTTCTAAAGAAGTTTTTGATGAAATTTAGCCTACTAAGATCAATGTAGTAGAAATCATAGGACAATGGGAATAATAAACTGCTTTTAAAAGTTTCTGTAAGAGACAAAAAAAAAATTAAAAATTATTAACAATACACACACACACACAAAGAAGAAGAAGAATATAGCATACCAAAATAACTAAGTAGCTCAATATTTTTACACAACATGGAATATATATATATATATATATATATATATATATATATATGTCAATTGATTCAGCTATAATGAATATTCTATATCAGACAAAACACATGTAAAATCCACAAAAAAAAAAAAAAAAAATTGGTGAAGTTTTACAATTTGGTGAATTAATTCAAAAATTGGTAAAGCAACTTTAGCTTCAACAGTAGCACAGAAATGGAGCTTCAGCGGTAGCAAGAAATTGGCATGGGTGGGCACATGCTAGGGGGTAGGGCGCAACACCAAGGGGGCTGTGGGGGTGGCGGCTGGGGGGTGCGAGCTAGGAGGGAAGAGCCGGGAGAGGGCTATAGGCTAAGGGGCGCGGGCTGGGGGAGAGAGCGGGGAGGGGGCTGCGGGCTGGGAAGGCGCGAGCTGGGGGGCGCTGCAGGAGGGGGCTGCGGTGAGCGCTAGGTGGGGGGGGCTAGGGTTGGGGGGGCTCTGTAGGAGGAGGGGCACGGCAACCGGCTGTGGGCACGGGGAGGGGGGTGGGGGTGGGGCACTGGGTAGCAGAAGAAGAAAAGTGTGAGGAAGAAGGAGGGGAAAAAAAAAGAGGGAGTGAAAATTTTCATGGTGTAGGAAATTTTTAGTTTTTTTTTTTAAATTCTTAGCTATTTCGTCTCAATTTGTGGTGAAAAAATAAAACCCTTGCTAATTTTTCACAAATTGATACGAATAACATTATAAATCGATCTCTACATTACAATTTTCACCATTTTTTTAGTGATCTTAATAATAATAACAGTATTTAAATTATTTTTCTGTATTTTTTTTACTTTATACACCATTTAACCAAATGGATAGATAAAAAAATTAGACATATGTATATACATACCCATATAGTATAATATATATATATTAACTTGTAGGAAACGAAGAACATTACAAACCGATCTCTACATTACAATTTTCACCATTTTTTTTAGTGATCTCAATAATAACAACAGTATTTGAATTATTTTACTTTATACATCATAGATAAAAAAATTAGACATATGTATATACATACGTACATGTTATAATATATATATATATATATATATATATATATTAAACTAAAGAAATACTTATATACATTGTATACTAAATAAGGATATACATATACTTATATATTACAATAAGTATATAACATAATAGAATTAACTTATATATTTACTTATATAATACATTAGGTATATAACATAACATAACATAATTATATATACAAATTTATAATAAAATGCACAATTTGAGACACGTTATTAAAAATATTTCAGTAAATTTGTTAAAATACACCACCACACAAATACATAAATAAAAATTTTAAATTTTAAAAAAATATAGATTAAAACCCTATTTTGTCGCAAAACTCTCGTAAATTGTGATGGTTTTGCGAGGGAAGAAGCAAATTCGTCGCAATTAGTGACGAATTTGCGACGAATTAGGGTATTCAAATTTTCATTGTGCAAAAATTCAAAAAATCGGCGGAAAGGAATATTCAATTCATTCCTTGCAAAAATTTAAAATTTCAATCCGAAAATTCACTTATGAAAAAGGCAGATAATTTAAAATTTAAAAATTTGCCGCAAAAGCATCGCAAATTTGCGAGGATTTTGCGACGATCTAGACTTTTCTATTTTTTTTAAATATGTAAAGTCCGTTGCAAAATCCTCGCAAATTGCGATGATTTTGCTACGGACATTTAAAAAAAATTCATTTAAATATTATTTTCCATTAAAAACAATCGACCGTCACAAAACCTTCGCAACTCGCAATTTGCGAGGGTTTTGCGATGGTCTAGATTTTTCTCTTTTTAATGTGAAAAGTCCGTAGCAAAATCCTCGCAAATTGCGAGAATTTTGCGATGGACATTCAAAAAAATTTTATTTAAATATTTTTTCATAAAAAATCAACTATCGCAAAACCCTCGCAAAAATCAACCATCGCAAAACCCTCGCAAATTTGCGAGGGTTTTGCGATGGATATTCAAAAAATCTTTTTTAAAATATTTTTCATAAAAACAACTAATTAGCCGTCGTAAAATCCTCGTAATTTGTGAGGATTTTGCGACGGTCTATATTTTTCTCTTTTAAATGTGAAAAGTCCGTTACAAAATCCTCACAAATTGCGAGGGTTTTGCGATGGACATTTAAAAAATTTTTATTTAAATATTTTTTTCATAAAAACCAACCATCGCAAAACCCTCGTAATTTGCGAGGATTTTGTAGTGGACATGCAAAAAATTTTTTATTTAAATATTTTTCGTAAAAACCAACTATCGCAAAAACCCTAGCAAATTGCGAGGGTTTTGCGATAGACATTCAAAAAATCTTTATTTAAATATTTTTTCATAAAAATAACTAATTAGCCGTCACAAAATCCTCGCAATTTTGCAAGGGTTTTGCGACGGTCTAGATTTTTTTTTTAAATATGAAAAGTCCGTCATAAAATCCTCACAATTTGTGATATTTTTGAGATGAACATTTAAAAAAAATTCTATTTATTTTTTTTTTCTAAAACAATCCACCGTCGCAAACAATGGTTAGCTCAATAACCGTCACAAAACCTTCGCAAATTGCGAGGGTTTTGCGACTGCCTACTAACTAAACTTTTTATTTTTGTATTTTTTAAATTATCAAAAATCCGTCGCAAAACCCTCGTAATTTGTGAGGATTTTGCGACATCTATAATTTTTGTTTAAATATTTTATTTTAAAAAATATTTAACCGTCGTAAACCCTCACTAATTTGTGAGGGATTTGTGAGGGCACTTTAGCCGTCACAAAACCCTCAAAAATAGCGACGTTTTTTGCTACGGTTTTTCACAAAACCCTCACCAATTTTGGCTGTCGTAAAACCGTCGTAAATTGTGAGAATTTTGCGACGGTGTTGGTCAACTCGCGAGTTCATCGATAATCGTCGCAAAACCGTCACTAATTAGCGACGGTATTGTAGTCGTCGCAAAAAATTTGTCGTCAATTGTGATTTTCCCTGCAGTGCCCTCTTAAGATAATCTGCCATCAGTGTTCACTCGGCTTATAATTCCAACCTTCGCGGCCCATTTTCAGGGAAAGGATGAGAAATTTACAGTGCATGTGCCTCGAAAAGAGCCGTTCTTCCCAGGCCATCGTCCCTAGCTCACAAAAACTCAGAAACAATGGGAACAAAGGAAACGAGCTCAGAAGAAATAAGCATTGGAAGAATGGTCGGATAAATAGGTATGCGCTTCCATAAGTCAGAACATGCTCAGCATTCTCCCATCACAATTCCGAGCAAAGGCCGAACAAGAAACAATAGAAGAGGATTACTATGCAACGGAAGAGGCAGCCGTTGAGCTCATCGAGTTTAAAATGCTATCGAAAGGGATGTTCTTTCCGATTCCTACGGCGGAATATTCTAATCACATCAAACCGTTGTACATCAAGGCGCACATTAATGGAAGACATTTCTCTCGGGTTTTCATCGATGGAGGAGTTGTGCTGAATATAATGCCATTGGCAACTTTAAGGCGTTTGGGCAAGGATCATCGCTATCTATCTCTTACAAATATCCAAATGCTTAATTTTATCGGGGAGGTAGCCAAGGCAGCAGGAGTTATCACTGTTGAGGTGGTCGTAGGATCCAAGGTTAGTAAGACTGTTTTCTTTGTAATCACGGCAAAATCGGTGTATTCTGTCTTACTAGGTAGGGATTGGATTCATGCGAATCGTTGTGTTCCGTTAATGCTTCACCAAATGATGTTGATTTGGGATGGAGAACAAGTGGAAAGGATACCAGCCGATTCCAATCCGTTTTCTGCAGAAGTACACATAAATGAGATTGTGTTCTACTGCTCTACTTTTGATCCAAGCCATAACTCCAAGCTCACCATGGCTCATAACCAGATAACAACGGAAGGGTCGAAAGATCAATGCCCAAAAACATAGGACCCTGACGTTCTGCATGCACCTGGTTTCATCGCTCAGAACCTGTTAACGGAAGTGGACATCAGGGAACCTAGGGAGAACAGAACCACAAAGGCAAGCTCGTGCTTAACTTTCGATCAGCGGAATGCTCTAACGGTACTGATTCATAGGCACAAAGATTGTTTTACATAGGATTATCATGAAATGCCAAGACTGGACAGAGACATTGTAGAGTATTGCTTGCCAATTAAGGAAAGTTTTAGGCCTCATAAACAGCCTGCCTGGCGTTTTAATCCCATTCTTTTACCCAGGATTAAAGAAGAAATTGAGAGGTTGCTTCGGTGTGGTTTCATCCGTACTTACCGATATGCAGATTGGGTATCCAACATTGTGCCCGTTATTAAAAAGAATGGCTAACTACGGATTTGCGTTGATTTTAGAAATCTAAATTTAGCCACCCCAAAGGATGAATACACCATGCCGATGGCCGATATGTTGGTGGACTCAGTTGCAGGAAACCAATTCTTAAGCTTCATGGACGGCTACTCCGGGTACAACCAGATATTCATAGCTGAAAAAGACACCAGGAAGATAACTTTCTATTACCCAGGATCTATCGATTTATTCGAATGGATAGTTATGCCTTTCGGATTGAAGAACGCTAGAGTTACTTTCCAGAGAGCCATGAACTTCATTTTTCATGATCTCATCGACAAGACCATGGAAGTTTATATTGATGATTTAGTGGTTAAGTCGCCAATTTTTTCGCAACACCTATAGTGGTTGGAGCAGGCCTTCCTTAGAATGCGCCAGCACTGGTTAAGAATTAACCCTGCCAAACGCGCCTTCGGAGTTTCGGCCGAAAACTTCCTCGGGTTCTTGGTGCATCAAAGAGGGATTGAGGTAGATTAGAGCAAAGCAAAGGATATTCTACAGGCAATGCCACCTTGAACCAAAAAAGAGTTCTAAAGTTTCTTAGAAAAAATTAATTTCCTGCGACGCTTTCTGGCAAATGCCGCAGGTAAGCAAAAGGCGTTCTCTCATTTGCTCCGATTAAAGTCCTCACTGGACTTCCTTTGGCAACCGGAGCATCAAGCGGCGTTTGATCAGATCAAGGCAGCTTTGTCACAACTACCAATCTTGGTACCTTCACGGGATAAGGTGCCATTGAAATTGTACATTTCAACAGCTCTGGAGTCAATCGGTTGCCTGCTGGCTCAGGACGATACACAGGGGTTTGAAAGGGCAGTATACCACCTCAGTCGGAATCTGACGGACACCGAGACCAAGTATTCCCCTATTGAGAAACTATGCTTGTCGTTATATTATGCATGTATGAAGCTAAAGCATTATCTGCTACTTAGGGAAGTACAAGTGTTGTGCAAATTAATCTCGTTAAATATCTGCTAAACCGCCCATTGTTGTAAAGACGGTTAATGAAATGGGCTATTAAGTTACATACTTTTTCCTTAACTCACTTACCTTTGAAAACGGTGAAAGGTCAAGCCATAGCCGATTTCTTAGTTGAGCATTCATGTGTGGAAGTGTCCAACCCTGAAAAGGACGAGGTACAGGGATACATCTCACACAAGCCATGGAAGTTGGAATTTGATAGATCCAGCACTCAAAATAAGGTAGGCGCCGGGTTGGTTATAGAAGCTCCTTGCGGATAACAATGAAAAATCTTGTTTGAGTTAAATAAAGGGACCTCAAATAATCATGTAGAATATGACGCTATTATTTTGGGACTTCGAATCCTAATGGCTTTGGATGCACAAATGGTCAATATAACAGGGGATTCTCAAATTGTCATCTGGTAAATTTCAAGTGAGTACAAGTGCACTAACCTTGTGTTGTCGGATAAGTTACAGGAAGTGCGAGCATTGTTGCAATACTTTTTAGAAGTCCTCTTGACTCGTGTTCCTCGAGTTGAGAACCAGGGAGTAAACGATTTAGCTCAAATGGTTTCAGGTTTTAAGAAAAGAGCCGGGGTGGTAATGTGTCAGCAGATATCGAAAGAGAAACATGAAGAAAATTGGTGGTCCGATATCGTTTCATACTTACGGAAGTCTACGGGCCAGGTTTCACAGGAGTTAAAGTGTAAGGCATTGAACTTTATACTGATCGGGAATGACTTATTCAGAAGAAGCCATACAGGAGTTTTGTTTATATGCTTGTCCAAGCAAGAAGCAGTGCAGGCATTAGCCGAGGTACACGAAGACCTATGTGGTGCACATCAGGTGGGTCCTAAGTTGAAATGGACACTGTAATGACATAGATTTTACTGGCCTTCTATGACTATGGACTGCGTAGCCTATGCAATTGGGTGTGAAGCATGACCCATTGATTCATACACTCACCACGAACTTACACCTTATCATCAAGCCGTGGCCATTCAGAGGCTGGGCTCTAGACATCATCGGCAAGATTCACCCGCCGTCAACCAAAGGGTACACTTTCATTCTAGTGGCAACCGATTATTTTACCAAGTGGATGGAAGCACATGCCCTGACCAGAGTAACCTAGTCTACCATTATCGCCTTCCTTCAGCAGAACATCCTTTTCCGATTCGGCATACCTAAAACCATAACGGCTGGCCAAGGAACTATATTCACGGGAGACAAGATACGCGACTTTCTAACTCAATTCAAGGTTAAGTTACTGCATTCCTCTTCGTTTTATGCATAGGTCAATGGTCAAACTGAGGCGACAAACAAGACGTTGATCAGTATGATCCGTAAGTCGTTGGAAGATAAACCCAGAAGATGGCACGAAACCCTCCAAGAGGTGTTGTGGGCATACTGGAACGCTTACAAGACCGCTACAGGTTTTACCCCATTTCGGCTGACATATGGACAGGATGCAATGATACCCGCTGAGTTATCACTATGGTCAGCCCGAGTAGGACCAACACTGCTTGTCAGTTGAAGATTACAAATTGGCTTTGGTAATGAGTTTGGACCAAGACGAGGAAGACCGTTAAATAGTGTTGGAAAATATCAGAAGGCATAAGAAAAAAGTAGCAAGAACCTACAATCGAAAAGTGTGGGAACGAAGTTTTCAAATAGGAGACATGGTTTGAAAAACTATACTACCTGTGGCACTAAAAGACCCACGCCATAGTAAGTGGTCCGCCTCATAGGAGGGACCTTTTTTTATTATTCAGGTTTTCGATGGAAGTGCCTATCGGCTGATGACCCCTAACGGGAAGGAAGTGAATAACGCCATAAAAGGTAAGTATTTGAAGAAGTTTTATCCTACATTCTGGGAGGAAACCTTGATAGGAGAAGAATATGTATAGAAAAACAACAGAGAGACAAGAAAAAGCATGTTGGCATTTTTATGAAACGGCTGATCATAGACAATAAGCCGATCAGATGGCTGTTACATTTAAAAGAAAAAAAAAACAAAGTAAGATGTCAATCCTCCTCAAACGAAGTGTGAGGCATCTCGATCGGCTAGGCAAAAGGAACTATGGCAAGCCGATTCAAATTTTTCTTGGGCAGAGTGGTGTCGTTGGGGTTTCTTCTACTTCTTCTACAGGGACGGTTGGTTCTTCCGGGGCTGATTTTGGTTCAGCAGCTGATTCCTCCATTGCAGATAGATGTGTCTCGGCATCCCCGGCTTGTGTACCCGAGAGACCAGCTTCATCGAGACTTCAGAAGAAAGTGGCCAGGTAAGATTAGAAGTTGTTCCACGAAGACTGCATGTCGTTTAGCAACTTGTCAGAATGTTGCAGTTCCATCTGAAGCAGTTTTTCTTTGACTTCTAGCATAAGTCGGTCGTCCTGAAATTTAGCCGCTGACAGGCAAAAGAGACTATTTGCTGATAGGCATTCTCGGCCTCAAGCTTCTCGTCCAGGGCCCGATTTTCAGAATCTAATTCCGCTTGGAGTGCTCGTAATCGAGTCTCAAGGCTTTCAATCCTCTCAACCCTGTCGGAAATCCCAGCTCAAAGGTTGCCCAAGAGAGCAAAGGCTTCTTGATGATACGCTTGCAGAAACACTTCTTGGTCTCGGAGTGCCTCCAAGGCTCAGAGCTGACGAGACGCTCGTCCTGACTGCTTTGAGTGTTGGAAAAGAAGCGTTGAGTGAATCGCATATGTCCCAGATAGTCAGCCGACAGGCGTTTCAACTCCATGTGGACATCAAAAGTGGTTGATTGCTCTTGAAGCAGGAGGGCTCGGCTGATAGGGTCTTGAAAAGAGGGGTTGGTCAGTAAGTCAGTTCCCAACAGGTTTCGCAGGAGTTCTAGCGCCGCGATGTCAGTCGTTGCTGGCCGAGAAGGAGTAGGTTCCGTTGGAGGCTCAGAGGCTATTTTTGCAGGGGGCGTAACAAGCTCGTCGACCGCCTTTCTCTCTCAGGGAGGTATTTTGGACACAGAGGCAGCATCTGGCAGGAGACAAGGGGGTATGACCGCTGATGATTCTGAAGAAGAATCGAAAATAACCAGCTGGCTGGTCTTCTGTTTCTGCAAAAGAAGGCAGTATGAGATTAATTTTGAATCAAAGGATGAAAAGCATTGAAAAGAAAGGGTTTAGCCCAAACCTTGGCAAATGTTGAAGTATGAATAGCCTGCTATCTCTTTAACCGCCTCAACAGGGGGAGGACGGTTTCTTCTTCTTCCTCATCAACAAGCGGGAGTATGGGGGTTCTTTTCACTGGCATCGTACGGAACAATGGCGCAATGATGGGACTGGCAGAGGCTTTGCTCTGCTTACTTTTCTTCGGCGTAGACGTTTCTACCACCACCAATGTCGATCCCGCCAGTCTGAGCAATCACGTTCGCGCCATCAAAGCAACGGGACTCGAGGGGGCATGTGTTGATATCATCTTTAGCCAATCCGTTGCAACGGGTAACCTTGAGCCAAAGCCAATACGAATTCTGCCAAACGAATGATGACGTCAAGAAAATCTTCAGCTAATACACCTGGTCAACATCGGAACCAGGAGCCGATGAGCCATCCCCCTCACATCGCGGCACGAGCAGCAGAATACTACCGTTTTCAACGACAAGGATGGGCCACGAAGCAAGTTTCTCTCCACGTTCGGATAGTCAGCGATCATACCACAACAAGTATAAAACGAGTAGGGATCCCAAAAAGAAGAACCTAATAACAATCATCTCAAACCAAATTATCTAAATTTTCTACCAGTTTTTTAATTCCCTTTTTTTCTGCATTTTTACGGCTTTCTTTATAGCTTTGTTTATGTTTTCTTTACAGTTTTCCTTACTCTTTTGATTACAAGCTTTCTGTTTTATATTGCTTTGATTCCAAATTGTAATAGTTCTGTATTTGTTCATCATCTTAATCGAAATACACTGTGTTCATTCCTATTTTGCTTTCGCATACAATATTTTTATTTTCTTGGACCCTTTCTATAGTAAGTTCAAGAAACTCACGTCTTTTAAAAGGTCCGACTCATCCATTCATCTTTCTATCGGACTATTTATGTTCATCAAAAGAGTAGTCGATCGACATTTCCGTCAGCTCCCTTTTTCGTAAGGCAACAATTGTTATTTATAATCGAGTGTTATTTTTTAATGAGCGAATCATATTCTTCTTCCTCGTCCTCTTTTAACCGAAAACAATAAATTAAAAAAAACAAATGAGCATCCAAAAAATTAATGCATAGGGTCTAGTTTAATTGACAAAATTTAGTAAATCTTTTAAAATAATAATTTAATTGGAATATCTAATTTTAATTAAAAAACATTAACGGTCAATTCAACAAATACCGAAGAAAAAAAAGAGGTGACAAAAGTCATAGGTGCCCAAAACTCGTGAATTCCTTTGGGCTATAGCAGGCACTTCAATCCCCCCCAAAAGGATACCAAGCCTTGCAGTCCGCTGTTCAATAGGCCGAGAAATCCCTGACCGCAAGCTACAGATTTCGTGTATTTTTGGGTTGATGTTTGCACTACCTTCGTTTCCCTCTATATCAATGTTATTTTTATTTAAAGGAAGACACCTTATAATAATGGACTAAAGTATATATTTATTATTTAGGTTTATTATTTATTTATTTTTTCCAATAAAAGTTTATTATTTAGATTATAAATATTTATTTTTATTTAGAAAAAGATAGAAGGGACACTGGACGAATCTATATGAGTGAGGGAGAGGATAGGGGAGGGATTTGAGAGATAGAATCCTTACCGAAATATATATAGAGCTGTCAAACGAGTTAAATGAGTCGAGCTTAGTCAAGTTTGAGTTCAACCCAAATTAGAAATGAATAGCTAAGGTCCGAGCTCAACTCGTAACAACTCATATATATTAAGTTCAAACTCAACTCACATTAAATTGTAAGTTCGAGCTGAGTTCAGACTTAGTCTGATTTTTTTTTTTTTAACATCATTATTCACTTAAAAATTAACTAGAACAAAAGAAAAAAAAATTTACAAACATATGCTTCAATTAAGCGTAACACAATAATAATTTTAAAAATTTAAGTATGTGTAATGTGAATTGATTAAGCGAAAAAAAAAAAAGCGCAATGTGATGTGAATTATGGTTCATGTGGAGTCTTTTTTATTTAAGTATTTGTTTTATATGATATATTAATAAAATATATTTATTTTGTTTAGATATGTAAATTGTGATTGATATGATACCGGACGCAGGATTGCATTATTGGGGGGCCAATAACAAATTAAACTAAATTTCATATGTTCAATAATTTATAAAAATAGTAATATTAAACCTACCAAAATAGTTCCAAAGTATACTATAGAAAATATAATACATCAAAATACAGATCGTCTCTCTTTCGAATCACGAAAATCGTCTATAAGTGAATCTATACTAAATTTTTCTGCAATTTCCTTTTCAATATATACTATCAAACAATCTGATAGAAAATCATCTTCCATCTTGTTTCGTAACTTGGTCTTTACTATATTCATAGCTGAAAAAGATCGTTCTATGGTAGCTGTAGAAACTGGAAGAATAAGAATAAGGGTTGCCACACGATACACAAGTGGATAAATTTCAAACTTCCTTGACTTGACTATCCATTGACATAAGTCAGATATCGTAGACAACTTTTCGAAATTAGGAATTTGTATCACATGATGAAAATGCTCAAATTGCAATCTTAATTGTATCATCTCACATTCATTGAAGTCTCTAGGATAGAACTTTTCAACTAACTTGCAAATATCATCAATTCTAAATGATTTACGCATCTCTCTTGAATCTAAAACTGAACAACAAATTAGCAATTATATGGTATGATCAATGAATTTGCTATTCAACTCTTACAATTGAGTGTCGATAACAGCATTAAAAATATCAATTCTGTAGTGATGCTCAATTGTAATTGTTTCTTGTTGATGACGAGCTCTTCCTTTTCGTGCAATATAAGGTGCATCTAAATTTGGAATAGGAATATTAACTATCTCACAAAAGGATTTTGTCTTCAAGATTAATTCATCCCATCCTTCATCTCTTAATTTTTGAATGAGAAACTTAGTGGACGAAACAAGATGCATTGCATTTAAAATGTCTTGAGATTGAGACTGCAAAGCTTGGCAAAGCAAATTAGAGATCTCTAAGATTGTTCGCATGAGATGCATTATGAAAACGAATTCAAATGAAGTTAATGCCTCGTAAGCTGCATCTGCATCTCCACGCTAAGCTGGTGTAACCCCATCCTCGATGATATTAAGTAAAACTTCACAAGTTACACTGAACATATTCATCAAACTAACAATATATTTCAAATGAGAACTCCAACGTGTATCTTCTGCCCTCTGTAAACTGCCAACTTGATTAAGTCCTTTGCCACTCTCAAGCTCATTATTAGCAAGTAAATAGGTAATATTTGAAGCATGAGCAGCTTTTAGTTGATCATTACGCTTACATGAAGCACCAACAATGTTAATTATACTGCTCAATTTGCCAAAAAAGTGATGAATAGGAATAATTTCTTTTGATGCGGCAAATAAAACTAACTGTAGACGATGTGCCAAACAATGAACATAGTAAGCATAAGGGCATTCATCTAAAATCAAAGCTTGTAACCCATTCCATTCCCCTCACATGTTACTTGCCCTATCATAGCCTTGTCCTCGAATATTTTGAACATTAAGATTGTGACGAGAGATGACAGAAATAATTGCATCTTTTAATGTCAACGCATCAATGTCCTTTACATGAACAAGCCCAAAAAAACGCTCTTGTACGCATCCATTTTTGTCAACAAATCTTAAAACAATAGCCATTTGCTCCTTTTAGATTCATCTCTAGCTTCATCAACAACTATACAAAATTTTGCATCACCAATTTCTTTATGAATAGCATTCTTCACTTTTAGTTCCATGACTTGTAAAATTTCCTTCTACACTCTATGTGATGTATACAAGGCATTTTGAGGAGCATTACTCAAAACTTCTACTATTTTGTTATTATAAGATGATATGAAACTCAACAATTCAAGAAAGTTCTCTCTGTTTTTTGATGATTTTGTCTCATCATGACCTCTAAAAGCACATCCTTGAAATGTAAGCCATTTAATAACATCAATGGAAGCTTTCAAATGAAGTCGATTTTCTTCCTTTTGCTTGGAAGTAAATTTCATAAAAAAATTTTCAATATGCCCATCTTGATTCATAAGATCATCACATGCTTTCTCAGCCTTTCTATGAGGAGAATTTGAACTTTTTCCGACGTGTGCCAAAAGTGCACAATTTTCACCATCATTCACCTTCTTCCATGAACGAAAACCATTAACAATGAATGAATTTGATCCAAAACGTCCATCTTTTTTATAGAATAGATAACAAAGAAGACAAAATGCAGCATCTTTACTAAGAGAATATTCTAACCATGAAGGAAATGACTTAAACCATGAGGCTTGAAAGCTACGAGAATGTTTTCCTCCTGATTTTGGATAATTAGATTGCAAACACTGATATGGGCCTGCCTTAATATTAGCTCTATGAACTTCATCACGATTATCAGCAGGATATTTACATATTTACAATCGCAATCCTGGATCACGTTCCAAAGAATTGATATCAAATCCTACTTGAACTGCTCGTGGAATTTTTGCAAGAGGACTTTCAGAATTTGAAAGATCAAGATCAACGAAATGTGACTCTTCACTAGATTTTGAAGTTTCAACAATTTTCCTTTTGAAAAATGCGTTAATCGTACATGATCTTTTCATCTACGATTTAAAAAGAGAAAAAATTACAATCTTTTAATGCATAATTTAGATATAATTAGTTAAGATGTCTATATAAATCTAAATATTAATGTAAAAAAACAAACAAACAAACACACATTCATATATGCGAAAATTTGATAATAATACCAAAAAAAAAGTATGTACATATATATAGACCACCACCTAGGTCTAATGGGAGCCACCACCCAGGCTCACTGGAATACATACCTGGAATATATTTATTTATTTAAATATATTAAAGCAAATCTCGTAACAGCACGATCCAAGTCTCAAGTCAATATCAATTTTATCATCTACACATATATTCGTATAAAAATCACAAAATTATCTAAATATAAATTAAATATTTTTAAAAATATAAATTAAAATTTTAAATTGAATAAATTCTCTTTTGGACCTTTTGTGTTCTTAAACGTTTGAGATTACCCATTGATTAATAACACTAGAAAAGTAGGTAAGTTGGAACTTTAAGAATCATAGCCACTGATTCAATGAATAAAAAAATATGAGAGCCCATACCCATAAAATGTCTGGTGCTCTAGAAATGACATATTCCTTTTTTCATTTGTCTTTTGCTTCTCATATAACATAGACAGTTATTAAGATAACAAAAATTCTAAATCCTTCATTTTTCTCAAAAAATCATCATTCACGATAAACATATTTTATATCACCCTACCCAAGTATTGCAAAATTATGAAATCTGAATCCTAATAAATTAATTAATGTTAAGACTAAAAAAAAAAAGGCCTAGAAATGAATGTCCAAATTAATAAAGAACTAGATATCAAAATAATATTTTGAGATGTACATTTCTATTTCTCAAACCATAACTTACCTTTATATGTAGACTGCAGTGCACAATGGGGACCGAGACTGCGAGACAGCGAGACCTGGGTTTCTAGAGAAACTCTTGTCTTCTGGCTTTGGGTGGGTTGTTACAGCAGTGGGATAGAGATGACGGTAGTGTGGGTGCAATAGTGGGGACCGAGACCCTGAGTGTAAACCGTTGGAATTTTGTTTGGAATATAGGTGGGGTTTGGAAATTGGAGTGAAAAGGAAAGTTGAAAAGGAAAAATGGGAATTTGTGAAAGGGAGGAAAGGATCGGATGGTACGATGGTGTGTATACAGATATATTAAATTGGGGGCATGTGGGTTGAACAATGTATATATTCTTGGGGGCATGTAGTTGTGCTATATATATATATCTAATATTTTATAAAATTCAACACGGTAGGTCCGCCCCTGAATCTAACTATAAAATGTAAGGAAAGAAAGATAAGCCAAAAAACAAGCAGCACGGTTGAAACGAAAGAAGAGTATGATTGGTCTGCTGCTCATCACATGCATTTGGAGATCAACTTTGTGTTTGTCTTATCTTCAGTTCATGTGGGGCATGGGAGGTCCAAACTGGTCGGCTCGGGTTGTTGATTCTTGCTGGAGAACGTTCCCTCTGGGAATATTTTACATGAAATCAATAGGCAAGGACATTTGACTATAAGACGTAATATTTTTGCTGTACCAAAAAAAAAAACAAAAAAAGTATTGATTACTCTCTCTCTCTCTCTTCAAGCTGAATTTTAACTCAACTTAAATTATCAATCAAAATTTTAATCTTTGAATTATTATCCGTGTTGGCATGCATAACATTTATGTATCCTAGTTTAGTAACACAAAGCTATTGGTGGTAGATAAATTGCTTGGAGCATACCAACTTTTCGATATGTGACTATTTTTTCTTAATCCTGTTTAATGCTGAATACCTGCAATTGTATTCTTGAAATTTCCACTTTGATGAACTCTACCATTTGAGGTAATTCTTATTGCCCCTATTTTTGGAATCCTGAACAAAAGTTGAATGGTGGAAACCGGCACATATATAGGGGCCCTCAAGAGCTTGTCTACAATTTTGTCCAGAAATTTTATTAATAGTTTCATGCAACACATAGATGGATGACGAAAAAGGTAGAGAAGGTGCGTGAAAGGGTGGAGAATATGAGAGAGAGTGGGAGATAAGAGAGACGAGATAGAGAGAAAATAGAGAAAGAATATTAGGAAAGAGGGAGAGGGTGAAGATTCTGGTGAGAGAGGAGAGAGGAGAGAGAAGAGGGAAGAAATGAGTAGAATCATGAGTAGGGAGAGGAAGAGAGGAGAAAGTAGAGAAAAGAAGGCAATAGAAGTGAGAAGGGTAAACGTGAGGACACAAAAGAGAGGAGAGAGAGAAAGAAAAGAAATAAAATGAGATAAAATTAAAAAAAAAAGTGAGATATGAAATATTAAAAATATATTTGCATTGAACAAAACGGTTAAATACATCATTTGAAAGAGAGAAATTGCACTAGCAATATCGCCAACCAATACTTAAACTATTCATATATATTATTATTTATCTGAGGTAAGAATATAATTAAAATAAAAATTAACTCTCTTATCTTTCATTATTAGTGACAAGCAAAAGTGATACAGAAATAATATATGGATAATAAAGTGAAAATCACCCCAATAATTGAGATGGTTTAATGTTAGATCCTAAATCCACAACTGATCAAGTCCTTTGCGTACATATTCAACTGCTGTGTTTCTGATTCCTTAAACTCCTCATAATGCTTCATAGAATTCAATATTAAAAAACCAACCAAAAAGATATTATATAAGATAACATGTTAACTCCACAGCAACACCGCCGAATACACTATGCTCGCTACTCCCACGAGACTATAAACTATCGGCAATGATCAGTAGTGATTTTCCTGTGTTTTTCACATACAAAGACTCAAGATCATCCTCTATTCTTCGGGGGCCATTTCAAGTGACAGTGGCAGTATCGGTCCTTGTTGAGGAAAGCAGCGATCCACAATCCTACGTAGGTTGATGGAGATCTGTTGTGTTGGTGTAGTCCTTCTCCTATTATGCAATTCTCTTATTTCATGCATAACTCTGCAATAGATCCAGTGCAGCAGTTCAGCTGCTGAAAGCATGAAGAAGACGACGAACAAAACAGGGCCAATTGAATCCGGGAACAAGATTGAAGTTGTGCTTGCTAGTGAAACAGAACCAGCTAAAATCATACAGCAGTGGACATCCTTTCTGGCATGCATTTGGTAGGGATGAATTGATGAAAATTTCAGTTCTAGGCTGTATAAGAAGCAGTAGATCAGCAAACTAGCAACCCCGACATTTGTTATAATGGGATGGGTGTCAAATGGTGTTTTGTCCATCCCTTGATACTTTATCTGTAAGAATTGAAGAACAGAAGCGATTAGAAATGCAAAAGGGGAGTGGGGGAAGATGGCCACAAACCCACGCTGGAAGAAACAAGAAATGTAAAATTTCACAGAGATACATGCAGCATTGAACTGATGATGATCAGGTAAAGTACTCAAAGTAGAGAATAGACGACGAAGAAATGGGGTTGTTCTTGTGATCTCTGCCATTGATTAAACTGAGAACTGTTGAATAGTAGAAAGAAGGCAAGACAAGAAGAGAATGGCTTATGGCTTTGTGTGTCTGATGAGCGAGGCCATTCATTTGGGCTATTTATACAAGTTTCAATGCAAGTCAAGTCTGAAGCATTCCTCCATTTCTCTGCCGGCAAGATATGCGTTTCTGAATAAGGTGCTTTATTAATATTGGAAATTTTGAGCCGTGGTGGGCCAAAGAGTTTTGTTTAAAGATGCTGATGAAATACAAGACCAACATGGTAGGCGGTCATTACAGCATGTAGAAAATCCAAAAACCAAACGGAAAGTTGAAAATAAAAAACAAAATGTCGAAAGACTAAAAGTTGAAAGCATAATAGCATGTTGAACATCCAAAAACTAAACCAGAAGTAGCAAATCCTAAAGCGTTTTGAAAACTGAACTAAAAGTTGAAAATCCTAAAGTATAGAAAGCATAGAAGCATGGTAGCATGTTGAAAATCCAAAAACTAAACTAAAAGCTGAAAATCCTAAAGCATAGAAGCATGATAGCATGATGAAAAAGAAAAGTTGAAAATCAGAAAACAAAACCAAAGGTTGAAAAATCCTAATAGAAGCAAAGAAAAAAAAGACCTGATTAGGATCCTAATAAAACGAGATGGAAAATTTTAACTAGCCTCTTACTTATTCTTATTTTAAATCGTTATGAAAAGGACTTAATGATTCTATTCATAAAAATAGAAATTTATAAAAAATTAAATTTGTAATTTAATTTTAATTTAAATAATTTAATTTGAAAGAAAATATAATTCTTTAATTTTAATTTTAATAAATAACATATTTGAATTTGAATTTTATTTTTATTTTTATATTTATTTCAAGTTCAAAAAATATATTATAATAATAATAGATATAATTAATAAAACATAAAGAAGTTCAAAGTTATAAGTAGAATGTCGTATTTCTGTTTATTTTAAATTCCCTTTCTTTAGATGTGATTGGGAAAGAAAAAAAAAAAAAGAAGAAGAAGCAAAGTAAATAATGAAACTGCGTGTTGACTCAACAGTTCTCATGGTGTTCACACATTATTTTTAGGTATTGAGCAAGAAGAGGAGAATCACTTGAATATTTATGATTATGTAAATAATTTACATTAGAATGTTGTGTTTTGAGTTTTGTTATATAGTATTATACATCCCAACTTTCATAACTTCCACCTAGTTTTGTATAATATTTACAATGTACTAGTGCATGTTCTTTTAAATTTGTAAAATAAATAGTTTAATGTAAGTTTTGTCTTTTGAATTGGAAGCATGAGTATCACACTATGGTAAAATCATGCTGATGTCTAAAATAAGAATAAACAAGAACCATGTATCAATTTTCTCTTTTGTTGATCATATAATTTTACTATACTTTTAATAGCAAACCTAAAGAGTTTATTAATTCAACACGAAATTTCAGAGTTTATTAGTCATCCATGGCTGGGGTTGTTTTGCTTATTAGTATTTCACCCTTTGGCTACAATTCGTTTTCCCAATAAGAAATATGGGTTTGCCTAACCTCCAACCCCAACCCTGCAACATCTTTGTCAATCGTACTCTTTTTCAACCTTCTCCTCCTACCGAAATTTGTGATTTCTGCAACAGTGATTTCAATTTGTTCCCACCTATAGCGTTAATTTCATTTTCAGGCTCCATAGGGGAAGAGTCAAGAAAAATTCTAGCATGGACCAACTGTATTGATGAATTGTACTGCGTGCAACATAAATTGTACGATACAACTTATCAATGTAGTTAGTCCACGAGTTCACAGTCCATGTAAGAATTCCTCCACCTTCAGAGCAAGCAATCCAAATCGACCGTAGTAACGAAGATAAAGTGATTCGGCAATGCTGATTTGTCATAAAAACGTTGAAAAATGCTGCTTATCAATTGTCCTTTTTACATTTACGATTAGCTTTTTGGCCAAACAGACAGTTCTGTCATTTGGTTCTTTATTTGAATTCTCATTCTCATAATTCCTGCACTTGCTTTTCAACTTTTGTTTTTTCTGGCGATGGGGTTGGGCAGCCTGCAAACGAACAATTCTAGTTTGTTAACTGGGATCCAACGCTCTAAGTGTGGTTGGGTATTGCCTCCCCCCAATTATTATTTGAACATAGATTTGTCTTTTCCCCATATAGTAAACACACCCAAAAAATTTCTTTCCCTAACCAAACGCGCCAAATACGGTGTCGTTTATTCAGATTTTTGTGATTGGAAAATGATGAGTTCTGATTGTGCTTGGTCTCTTGATGATTATATGCTAGTCCCATAAATCCTCCTTTGGAATCAGGGAACCCGCAGCTGCAGTTCTGATTGTGATTGGTCCTTTCATGATTATATGCTAGTCCCACCATAAATACTTCGGAATCAGGTGAATCCAACAGCTGCTAGTACAGATGCGTAGCAGGTGAAATTCACTGCGAGGTCTTGGTTGATTGGCTCCTTAAAAGATAAGGGTTCCTCTCTTTAAAAGTCAAACATATAATTTTACAATCACATATTAATGCTTGACCAACTAGATCCAACCCCACTGGTTCCGTAAATCCTTAGTACTTCTTGTGATGGTTTGGCATTAATAAGTGGGCCTTTTGGATTTGAACTTGATCCAACTTTTGGATTAATAATGAAACGAAATGAATCTAAGTTTATTTTAATTAATAATATAAAAGATTATATGTATATTATTTTAAAATAAAATTTAATGTAATAATGTTTACTTGAAATTTATTTAGATTTGGATTTTTTTTAAAAAATTGTGAATTATTATTTTTATAAAAATTTAGGATGAAAGACATAAAATAAAAGAATTTCTGTTTGAACAATTCAACTTGAATATTAATTTAATTTTTCAAATTCAAACCAACCTCAATCTTCATAATACATATAGTAATAATTTGAACTTAATTCTTAAGTAAATGAAGTCAAACAATTTTTAATTTTAACTCAAATAATATTAGGTTTATAGTCATTTAACTATAGATATAAAAAATATGAGACTGTGACAAAAATACGAATTTACACGTAATTGTTAATTGAATAAACTCTAATAATATTTAATTCTAACTCAAACTCGAGTAAAAAAGATAACACGAGATTGACACATAATCAATCAAATCTCTAATCAAGCTCAAAAATATAATATTAAATTCATTCATGATCAATTATAACTCAAGATTTCTCAGTTCCTGATCTAGCCAGTTGCGGTAAAGTTCAACTCCTACCCACAAAATATCTGCTGCATTTTGGATACGCAAAGCAGTTCTGCTGTTATCTTGGCATTCCTGAATAAGGTTTGCATAGATGAGGCCTTTACCCTGGCTTCTTAGCAAATGATCAGCAATGCGATTGTCAATGTTGGGAAGTGCTAGGGCTATGCTTGTAAGGTGACTATGGGTACAGTCCAGCTACTAGGAGGTTCTTGTGAAAACAAACTTGGAACTGGTTCATTGTCAAAATCTGCTACGGACTTGAAGCTGCAAGCTCCTTGCAAAAGTTGTAAATACCATTTTTGGCTGCTTCTTTTTACCCTGCAGGATCAACCGATCAACGTCAAAGAAAAAGTTCCTCAAGGTCTTCTTAGGGAGTCGATCCTTACCTTCCAGCAGAAGAACACAACGGTTAAGATCCACATCTTTCTCAGGATCTGATTATTGTCTGCTTTGGTTAGTTTTTTGAAATGGTTTCAGATTTGTGTTTCAGGTTGAACCTCCTAACATGGTTGAGGAGTAGCAGAAATGGTCTAAGAGAAAATACATGGAATTGCAGAAACAATTTGCTAGCTACCACAATCAAAATTTGAACTTTTATGCATAAACCGAGAATCAAATATTTCGTGCTATAAACAAGTTTTCTGCGTTTGATACTCCGATATATATGTTACCTTCATTTGAAGATAGATTTATTGGGCCACAAAAGTTAGAGTGCACCAAATCTAATACATTCCTTGCTCTCCATGACTTTTCTTGTGGAAATTGATTATGGTATTATTTGCTGACAACACATTCTTCACAAACTTGAGATGGAGTAGTGATTTGGGGAAGACGATCACTATATTTTTCTGCCATAAAGTCTTCAATCCTTCAAAATTCAAGTGATCATAACGAAAATGCCATAACCATGCTGCATTCTTCAGTTTTGCTAAAAAATATGAATAGACAGTATTGTGAAGATAGAGCGGGAATATAAGATTTGCAGCCATGTTAACTTGAGCAATTAAGCTCAGCTTTGTATCTTGAGGTCGACATACACCATCTTTGATAGAAATCTCATATCCCTTCTCTTGCAACTGACCCACACTAAGCAAGTTAGTCTTTAAATCTAGAACAAAAAGAACATTAGAAATAGTGTAAATGGAGTTTTTTCTTGGTTTGGAAAGTGACCTTTCCTTTTCCCATAACAGATACTGTGGAGTTGTCACTAAACTTGACAATGTTGCGAAAAATTCATCTAATTCAGAAAATGCCTTCTTATCTCCACACATGTGGTTGCTGCAACCAGTATACAAATGCTACATGTTTTGTTGAGTTTCTTCATTCACATGACACACCATCAAAAGAGACACATCTTCTTCCTTTTTTGCAAAGTTAGTTCTTTCTCTATTTTGCTTATTCAAATTAATTCGACATTCTGACTGATAATGGCCGTACATATGATATCAATAGCATTCAACTTTAGACTTGTCTATTGACTTTAGTCTATAAGTTGTTGAGTGATGGCCTCCACGTCCTCTTCCTCTTCTTGGAAATTGATTTTCTTGATGCTGGTGTTGTGGTTAGTTGCCACGATCATTATTTCCTCTGCCTTTACCTCCACCTCTGCCTTGTCCTTTATTGCCTTTCAAGTGATTTTCTGTTGAGGTCTTCAATGCCTACCCCTCTTTCTCCTGCTAGTTAAGTTTTTGTTCATGAACCAGCAAGAAACTTAGTAGTTCGTCAATTTAAAGTTCCTCTATGTCTTGGCTTCTCCGATAGAGCAAACAACGAAATTGAATTTTGGCATCATGGATCGAAGAATCTTCTCAACAATTGTTGTATCCTCTTGTTTTGTCACCGTGGATCCACATCTTATAAACGATTGTTATCATTCGTGAAAAATAATATACTACTGATTCTCTTAATTTCATCCAAAGTATTTTGAACTTTGTGCGAAGTGCTTGAAGCTGTTGCCTTTTCGCTCTTGTTGAGCCTTGATACTTCTTCTTCATGGATTCCCAAATCTGCTTGGAGGTTTCTTTGCAAAGAATTGTCTCCAAGGTTGCACAATCAATGGATTGGAAACGATAGTTCTTGGCCTTAAGGTCTTTTAGCTTCAACGTTTCCAACTCCGCTCCGGTTGTTGGCTCTCCTACTCCACATTTAACAACCTGTCAATACTCCTTGGACCTCAAGAAGTTCTCTATTAGCATACTCCAATGATCATAGTGGCCATTAAAGCAAGGAATTGCTAGTTGCACAAAGTTGTCGGTGACCATTGTGATTCAATCGCTGCTGCCAAGAAGAGTAAGAAAAAAAAAAGGACTGCTGTTTTTCTCTCCTGCATCTTACGCACTCTCCCTCTCATTCTCACCCTCTTTTTTTTTCTTCAGTTGCCAACTTGATTTTGATACCAAATATTTGATATATTGAACAGAAATAGAGAGAATAAAGTACTAAACTCCAATTGCTTTGAAATCTTATGTATTACTACAAAAGGATACTGTTCTATTTATAAAGCTGAAACCAACAAGAAAAAATATTAGAAATTAGGAAAATTAACCACTAACAGCATTACCCACTAACAGTATCCACTAACACCACTACTACCCACTAACTTCTAACATAGTGTTTATATACAAATAGACTCCATGTTCTCTTCAAAACCAAATAAAAACTAAAATAACTCTTATGAACATAAATAACTAAAGTAATTAAATAAATACTTTGTAACAACAAAGACGAACAAAAAAATGAAAGCAACAAAACAAACATAATAATCGTACCTAAAATATATTCTGCTTACAGCTTATTGTCCATAGGATCGATTCCAAGGTGTAGCGAGACGTTTACAATGATTGTGACAATGAAAATACCCAATGCAGTGACATTGGTTAGGATTGCTCAGTTACCCATGAACCCAGAGATGTCATAAAATTTCCTAATGCAGTAGTCATCAAAACAAGGTGCCAAGTTTGGCGACTTACTCGTTAATCCCCAGAATGTGGTATTAAGGTCCACTGTTAGCTTCGCTGCCAGAGCCAATAATGTCAAAGACGAAGCGTTGAGGCTGAAAAATCTGCATGGGAACCACAATTTTTGGTTGCGAACTCCATGGAAGGTATCAACCGCCATTGCCAGAGTGCATATTGCAGAGACCGCCGCGATGTACAAGCCTATTCATGGCATCGGTGAAGCAGCCGCATGGTAATCCGTGGTAGACATGGTGTGAATATTTTCTCTTGGTACTGGCAGAGGCACTGATTTGTTGTTCTTCACTTGTTATGTGCTTCTCATACGAATGGAAATAATGACGTGCAATTTCTTTTGAATGCTTCTGTGTAGTTCCCATTTCCAGGAAGATGCTGCTAGTACTCCGGAATGCTTGGTTGACCTCAACGACTTGACATGTGGGAAGAGTGGATATATGAGGGACTGGTGGAGTTCATTATGCAGGATCACAGCTCAGGTCGACGATTTTGACATTAACCCAAGTGCGTATAAGACCGGAGTTGATCATCAAGCTTTGAATACATTATGATGAAACTAGATTTTTTTTAAATCTTAATTGATTTTATACGAAATTTTATATAAAATTATAATATAATAAAAATAATAAATAAATAAATTTTGAAATATTTTATATTAAATTTAAATATATAAAAATATATAATATATTAAAAAAATTAAAATATCAATTTTTTTAGAATAATTCAAAATAATAAATAAATTGATTTTATTTAGATAGAAAAATATATTAAAAAATATTATTATTTTTAAATTTTTATAAAAGAATAGTACAATTTTTTTTAAAAAAAAAAATTAGAGGGCGAATAATATCCCCTCCCCTTTAGTTCTATCCTTACGAGGAAATGTCACGGCAGATCCATACAGGTCTTGATTACTATTGTTATGAAATACTATTGGTCAATTTGCATGTTATATATATAACATGCAAATTGACCAATAGTATTACTATATATATATATATATATATATATATATATATATTCTAAAAAGATAAAATTGTATATGTGATGGACAAAACTCTAATCTATCAAAGTATTTCTTACTTTACTAACTTGACATTGGGAAAAAAAAAAAAAACAGAGGCATGCAATACAAGGTCTATTCTATTTACCACGGTTAGTGTTCCAATCCATTTTTGTTTTTTTTTTTTCCTCCTTTTAAAAGAAGATTCAATTCTTAATTCCGATTATTGATTTTTTCTTATTGCAAAGATGAGGGATAGATATCTAATTCGAGATTTCTTATTATAGAAAATTCAAATTTCACTATTCTTCATTTAAAGAATATTTTAAACGCTTTCCTTTTTTATGATTTTTTTAATGGGTAGTCAGAAAAGGAAAACATCAAGCAAATAATATATGTTGTGAATATAAAATAATTTTTAATAAATAAAAATTATTTAAATTAATAGTATTATTTTAAATTATAATGTAGTCTAAGAATAAAAGGTTGTACCAAAATCTACTCCAAAAGTTCCTCGGCCCACTGAATAATGGACTGCAATAAGACATGGAGGAATCAAAGTGTGGGCTTAGTATCCTTTAATGAAGAGATTGAACTACCGTCCACAGCCCAAAGGAATTTGTTAGTTTTGGGCAACGATGACTTATATCCCAATCCCACACTTTTTTTTTTTTTTTCCAGTATTTACTATGTAAATTTTTATATTTTTAATTAAAAATTAAGCATTTAACTGTTAAACTATTACTTTAAAAGTTTTATTGAGTCTTCTCAATCAAAATGGACTTTATACATCAAGTTTTTTGGATGCCACTTCTTTTTTTTTTTTTTTTTTGTGGGTTTTGTTTTTGATTAAAAGAGGACAGGGATGATAAGTATAAGGGGGCAGGAAACTGAGCCGACGGGTGACCGCCGGCCCCTTGGTGCGCGGGGCGCCCGTGCATGGTGTGTGTTGGGAGCGCCATGCTGGGCTAGAGACAAGTTGGGATCAAATCTAGCCGTGGGTAATCGAGACAAACCGAGACCCTTGAGATGGACCGACGAGTTGGGGCCGAAGTCTGGCACACCGTTCCGAGGCCGAGCAAATGCACGAGGCCAAGCAGTGCATGAGACCGAACTGGGCACGAAGGCTGGTGCCTATGCACGAGACGAAGTAGGCACGAAGACTGGTGCCCAGGCCGCGGGGCCGAACCGAGCATGGTGCGCGGGCATGCGCAAGGGCTGCACAAGACGAAGCGGGCACAAAGGCTAGTGCCCAGGCCGCGGAACCGAACCGAGCATGGTATGCGGTCATGCGCATGGGCCACACGAGACGAAGCGGGTACGAAGGCTGGTACCCAGGTCGCGGGGCCGAACCGAGCATGGTGCTCGAGCATACGCAAGGGCCACACAAGATGAACACGGGCTGGTGTGCAGTAAGCAGTTGGCAATGGTTATGCGCGGTTCCAGGTAGTGGCCAGACATTCGTGGGAAGCTCCCAAGCTGATTGGCTCAGTGCGTAGTAGTCGGTTACTTTGGTTGTCTTTATGTAAACCTTCTGGGCATGTTGCCAGAAGGAACTGAGGGTTTTGGGAAAACGATGGGTATGTGGGTTTACTCATTGTAATAGCCATAGACATGGAGTAATTGTAAGGCTCTAGTCTTGGCTTTTGTGTAATCGTTCCTTGTAACTTTTTTATTGATAAGTAAAGCAAGGTTGGGTGATTGACCCATAAACACTATGTCCTTTACCTTTCTGTGCTGCTAACGAAACTAAGGACTGAAAACGAAACAAAAGCTGACTAACTAAGGGTGCTTGGTTAGGCCGTGCGTGAGGGAAACTTGGACCTTGCGTAATAGTTAGTATCAGAGACAGGTTTCGGCTCGTGGTAGTGCTGGCGCATGTCCTATGGCGGCTGCCACCAGTGGTAAGATGACTGATCAGGTTGCTGTGTTGGAGGATCACGTTGCAGCCATCTTCAAGGCCTTGGGAGGCCACGAACATGTGACCTCGTTCCCATTGTTGGCTGACCGGCTAGAGTAAGTGGCCACCGTTGCTAGCCAGCTGGAAGGTGTAGAGTCCCGCGTGAAGTCCCTCGAGGATACATGGGTGTCTCGGTTCACAGCCGTTTCAGAGACCGGTACTGCTAAAACGGAGATTGAGTCCCTAAGACGTGTTGTGGCTGGGTTCGGTGCTGTGCAAGAGGAACTTAGCCTACTGAAGAGGGCGGTGGCTTTATCTGATGGGTCTGTGGACTGAGGTAAATCCCGTGTTAAGGTTCCTAAACCTAAATTATTTTCTAGTGCTCGCAATGCTAAAGAGTTGGAGAACTTTCTGTGGGATGTTGAGCAGTACTTCCGAACAGCTCATGTTCCCGTTGGGGAACAAGTCTTCTTTGCTAGCATGTACTTGTCGGGTGATGCAAAGCTCTGGTGGCGAACTAAAGTCTTGGAGGAGTCTCTTCCATCCATTGAAACATGGGAAGCCTTCAAACGGGAGATGAATGACCAGCTTATTCCCACCAACACTTCTTGGGTGGCCCGTGAAGCACTCAGGAAATTGAAACATTCAGGCACCGTTCGAGAGTATGTCAAGGAATTCAGCTCCTTGCTGTTGGATATTCGTGAGATGTCGAAGGAGGATAAGCTGTTTAATTTCTTGATCGGGTTACAGCCTTGGGCACAGGCTGAACTTCGAAGGCAAGGTGTACAGACTTGTTACAAGCCATCACTGCTGTTGATAGGCTTGTGGATTACAAAACGGCCCTAGTCCGACGGAAACAGGGACGAAAAGAGAAGGATAAGAGGCCGAAGGACGGTAAATTCTTTGGGAAGAAGAAGGAGAAGGTGGTCAAAACATCAATTAGTGAGACTGCTTATGACAAAGACCGTCCCTCTGTAGGTAAGTCTAAGGGAGGTGGATGTTTTATCTGTGGAGGACCTCATATCATGAAGAACTGTCCCAAGAGGGAAAAACTTAGTGCACTGGTTCTGGAGGAAGAAAGTGATAGAAGGAAGGAGGATGCCCCTTGGGTGAACCCTTTACGTTTGCTGAACACCATCACCATGGAGGAGGATAAGCCCCCAGAAAACTATGGTCTCATGTATGTGCACGTGTGGGTGAATAGAGTTCCAGCTTTAGCTATGTTGGATACTAGTGCAACCCATAATTTCGTGGCTGAACGGGAAATTGATCGGTTCAAGCTTAACTTGAAGTGAAGTTCGAGTAGCATGAAACCAGTGAATTCGGGTGCCACGCCCGTACGTGGAGTAGCAAAGGTAATCCTGTCTGTTGGCCCTTGGAGAGGTAATTGTAATCTGATGGTCATTCCCCTTGATGATTTTGATTTAATACTTGGTATTGAATTTATGTTGGAAAACAAAGTATTTGTTTCTCCTTACTTGGGTGGATTTACCATTAGTGAAGGCCAGAGTCTAGGCTTCATTAGTGCTGCATATGACCAGACAGCACCCTTTGCAGAGAAAGGAATTTTATCGACCTTGCAAGTGAAGGCTGGTTTGAAAAGAGATGACGAAACCTATCTGGCTACTTTGGTGGAAGCAAAGCCAGACCAGATTCATGACGTTCCTGATCAGATTACTAAGGTCTTGGAGGAATTCAAGGACATTATGCCTGCTGAATTACCTAAGGAGCTCCCACCAAGACGTCCTACGGACCATCGAATTAAATTAGTGCCTGGTTCCCGTCCACCAGCCCAAGCTTCTTACAGAATGTCCCCAGCAGAGTTGGCTGAACTGCATAGATAGTTGGATGAGTTGCTGGGAGGTGGGTTAATGAAGCCATCGAAGGCCTCATATGGTGTTCCTACCTTGTTCCAGAAGAAGCCTGATTGTTCTCTTCGTTTTTGTGTGGATTATCGTGCCTTGAACAAGATAACTATCAAAAATAAATATCCTATCCCTAACACATTTGACTTGTTTGATAGGCTTGTTCATGCCAGGTATTACACAAAGATTGATCTTCGTTCTGGATATTGGCAAGTTCGGATAGCTGAGGGAGATAAGGCCAAGACGACAGTGGTCACTCGCTATGGTTCATTTGAATTTCTGGTTATGCCTTTTGGCTTAACGAATGGTCCAGCCACATTCTGTAATTTGATGAATGATATACTGTATGATTTTCTAGATAAATTTGTTGTTGTTTATCTAGATGATGTTGTAATCTACTATAAGACTTTAGAGGACCATGTGGTTCATTTAAAACTTGTATTCTCTAGGCTTAGAGAGCATAAGTTGTATGTAAAGTAGGAGAAATGTGAATTCTGTATGCAGGAAATTACTTTCCTTGGCCATGTGATCAGCCAAGGGAAGGTGCTGATGGATAAACGGAAGGTAGCTGCTATTGTGGATTAGGAGGCTCCATCAAAGGCCGGTGAGTTGCGGTCGTTCCTTGGTTTAACCAACTATTGCCGTCGCTTTATCAAAGGCTACTCCAAGATCATTGCCCCTTTGACCGATCTACTGAAAAAGGACCAACCGTGGGAATGGAGTGTGGACCAAGACGGTGCATTCCAGTTGTTGAAGGAAGATGTTTCTTCAAAACCGATCCTTAGGTTACCTGATTTTTCCTTAGCATTTGAATTGCATACAGATGCTTCTGACCGTGTTATAGTTGGGGTGTTGGTGTAGAAAAAACACCCAATTGCTTTTGAGAGTCGAAAGCTTAAAGATACTGAACAGAGGTACAACACCCATGAGAATGAGATGACGGCGGTCATTTATTGTCTCCAAACATGGAAGCATTATCTGTTGGGGTCTAAGTTCACTATTGTGATCGACAATATGACAAACACTTACTTCAAGTCTCAGAAAAAGTTGACCCCAAAATAGGCACGTTGACAAGAGTTTTTGGCAGAATTTGATTTTGAATGGATACATAGACCAGGACGTGACAATGTTGTGGCAGACGCCCTGAGTCGTAAGGTTGTGACGGAGTATGTTGCTGCTTTGAGCATGTTGCAATTTGACTTCGTGGAGACAATTAAGACCCATGCCAATGACGATGTTGGGTACCAATGACTGTTGAAACAAGTAAATGATGGCTTGGTTCGAAGATATTGGATTGAGAACGGACTATTGGTTGCTAAGAATCACAAAGTTTATTTCCCCAATGGTGGTGAACTAAGAGAACAGTTGCTGAAGGAGACTCATGATGCCCAGTGGGCTGGCTATCCAAGCATGGAACAGACCCGTGCCCTACTGTCCCGAAAATTTATCTGGCAAAAAAAATGGAGGAAAACATTGAGGCCTATGTTTGATCTTGTTTGATTTGTCAGCAAGACAAGGTTGAACGAAAGAAAGAAGCTGGCTTGCTGCAGCACTTACCAATTCTAGACAGACCGTGGCAGTTTGTGTCTATAGATTTCATAACTGGTTTTCCTAAAGTTGATGGATTGACTAGCATTTTTGTTGTGGTTGACAGGTTTTTAAAGTATGTTGTCTTCGTCCTTGTCCCAGAACCTTGCTCTGCTGATGTAGTTGCTGAGTTGTTTTTGAAAAATGTGGTGAAGTATTTTGGGATTTCAGAAGACATTGTGAGTGATCGTGACCCTAAATTTACTGGACGGTTCTGGACTTCCCTACTAAATATGCTTGGTTCTGAACTCAAGTTTTCTACTGCTGCTCACCCACAAACCGACGGCCAGACGGAGAGGATCAATGGCTTGTTGGAAGAATACTTGAGGTACTATGTTACTGCTAGTAAGAAGAATTGGATGAGTTTGTTGGATATAGCCCAATTCTGCTATAACCTTTATCAATCTTTTGCTATAGGGAAAAGTCATTTCGAGTTAGCTAACGGGCAACAGCTTATGACGCCTCATGAGATTACTGTGCAGTATAGTACCAATCGGTGTCTAGCTGCATATCAGCTTGCTCGGGCCAAGCAGGAAATGATTGAGGAAGCTAAGGACAGCTTAGCCATTGCCCAATCTTTGATGAAGAAACATGCTGACTCCCACAGACGGAATATAGAGTTCAACGTTAGGGATTTTGTGATGCTAAAACTAACCCCACAGATTTGGAAGAAGATTAACAGTAAGGAGGTGCATCAGGGGTTGATTCCCAGATATGATGGTCCGTTTGAGGTACTGAAGAAGGTAGGACGGGTGGCCTATCGACTTAAGCTTCTAGATCGATTGAGAATCCATTCAACATTTCATGTGAGTTTTCTGAAGCCGCTCCACAAGGATGAGTTGGAGGCAGACCGACAGTTGGTGAAACGAGCTCTTCCTACTATTAGAAAACAGTATGCAAACAAAGTTGCCAAGGTTTTGGCTCATAAGACCCAGGCCCCAAAGACCCCAAACCAGAGAACAAATTACTTGGTTCAGTGGAAAGGTGATGTGTTGAACACTACTTGGGAAAGAGCTGAACACTTGTGGCAATTTGAAGACAAGCTTCGGGATTATTGGAATGCTATGAATCCTCCCTTGACGAGGGCGTTAAGCTCTCATACGGGGGGAGGCCTATAAGGGGGGCAGGAAACTGAGCCAACGGGCGACCGTCGGCCTCTTGGCGCGCGGGGCGCCCATGCATGGCATGTGTTGGAAGCGCCATGCTGGGCTAGCCGTGGGTAACCGAGACAAATCGAGACGGACCGAGACCCTTATGATAGACCGACGAGCTGGGGCCGAAGTCTGACACACTGTGCTGAGGCCAAGCAAATGCACGAGGCCAAGTAGTGCATGAGACCGAGCTGGGCACGAAGTCTAGTGCCATGCACGAGACGAAGCAGGCATGAAGGCTGGTGCCCAAGCCGCAAGGCCGAACAAAGCATGGTGCGCGGGCATGCGCAAGGGCCGCACGAGACGAAGTGAGCACGAAGGCGGGTGCCCAGGCCACGGGACCGAACCGAGTATGGTGTGCGAGCATGCGCATGAGCCACACAAGACGAAACGGGTACGAAGGCGGTGCTCAGGCCACGGGGCCGAACCGAGCATGGTGCGCGGGCATGCGCAAGGGCCGCACGAGACGAACACGGGCTGGTGCGCAGTGAGCAGTTGGCGATGGTTATGGGCGGTTCCAGGTAGTGGCCAGACATTCGTAGGAAGCTCCCAAGCTGATTGGCTCAGTGCGTAGTGGTTGGTTACTTCTGTTGTCTTTATGTCAACCTTCTGGGCATGTTGCCAGAAGGAACTGAGGGTTTTGGGAAAACGATGGGTATTTGGGTTTACTCATTGTAATAGCCATAGACAGGGAGTAATTGTAAGGCTCTGGTCTTGTCTTTTGTGTAATCGTTCATTGTAACGTTCTTATTGATAAGTAAAGCAAGGTTAGGTGATTGACCGGTAAACACTGTGTCCCTTAACTTTCTGTGCTGCTAACGAAACAAATGACTGAAAACGAAACGAAGGCTGACTAATTAAGGGTGCTTGGTTAGGCCGTGCGTGAGGGAAACCTGGACCTTGCATAACAGTAAGCTTGGCTCGGTCATTCAAAAATAACACTCCTATTATAGGTAACAGTAATTTTTTTTTTCCTAAACAAAAATATAGTATTCATTATGTATTTATTATGCTTTCTTGCATATTTTTGCATCCATTTTTCATTGCAATTCTATGATAATTAAAAAAAAAATGAAGAAGACAAGGAGAATTGCCAAAGATTAGGGAAGTGTGTGCCCTTCAGTGAAGCTTGGACCGCTCTTCGTCATTCAGTCACTGCAAGGGCTACTTGAGCAGGCAGGTTAAGAAGAAAAGAAGGGAGGGGTTCAACAATATTCCCAATGTCAAAAAGCTCTTCGTCAAGGTTTGTACATTTTCGGTCCTCCGGAGTCCGGACAGTCCGTATGGAGTCAGTCTCCAAAATAATGGAGCTAAAGCTAATCTCGAAGGAAAAATTCAAGCATCCAAGAACTGCTTCTAGCTCCAAGTGTTCTTCACTGCATCCTCCCTTGTACCCAGCAGCTAAAGCACAAATAACTTGGCTTTTATCGTCATCGACAATTGTACTCAGACCTGCAATATATCTAAACTTGGCTGCAGGGAAAACCATTTGTCTGGATGAGGGATGCAGAGTAAATGTAAGTTCATGACGAACTTTAAAAATTTTCAAATATAATCCTTAATTAATTTGTAAAAGGTTGTCCGTACTGTTATTGTCAATATCCAGAATTGGTCAAATCCTTGGCACAGATCAAACTCTCTATACTTAAACTGCCCCATTCGTATAGTCCTTAAAATCTTTAAGCTACTCAGAAATCAGAATGTTTCTTCAAATTGATTGTCAAGAACCAGCCAAAAATTGATACAAAGAACATATCTTTCAAGTAAACTAGCAAAAGACATGAAACCTCTATATAGCAGCTGTGTCGGGTTAATACACATTGGTTCCAAGGAAATTATTATGTTTAAAAGAACGCATAGTTTCCCAGTTTTTGTTGGACCAAAAATATTCCAGCTTTGGAGCAAACAAAAGCCCACAAAACAAATAAAACAAAAGAGAGAAGAAGAAGTCAACGGTGTCTGTGTGTTGTGAGACGCACAGGATGAAAGGCGTGAATAGAGAGCCGCAGTGGAAGCCATTGTTGTCTCCTCCAAGCATCTGATTCTTGATCGGACGGTGATTTGGAGTCCGATTGAGATGAAATTTAATATTATGTGATCCTTTCAACTAAAACTACTTATCTACTAATTCAGATTTCTGTTTGATAACATCCTTTCAAATCTGTTTCTTAATTAGTTATAGTTTTTTAGAGTTGTGTATTATTTAGTGTGCCTTTAGAGAAGACTTTGTACCATTATTATTGTTGTTATTGGCAGTAATGTTTTCGTTAGATTAAGTCGCCTATTTTTTTCAACTCTGGGTTTTCACGTTAAAAATGTTAGCGTCTCGATGTTTGTTTCTATGTTTCCCTTTCCTCACCGTTGTGATATTATTTGGTATTTTTAGTTTATTTCTATTTTTTATTGACACTTATAAATACTTTTGATATTTGATCTTGGGATAATATGTGGTTTGTATGGAGTTTGGTTTATTGCTTTCCTGCTATGTTTCCAACAATTTTCAAGAACGAAGAATCTAATACAATCTTCTAATCTTCAAGGGCCATTTCCGGTTACAGTGGCAATATTGGCCCCTGTTGAGTAAAGCAGCGATCCACAATTTTACGCAGGTTGATCGAGATTTGTCGTGTAAGGGTAGTCCTTCTCCTATCAAGCAATTCTGTCATTTCCTGCACAACTCTGCAATAGATCCAGTGCAGTAGTTCAGCTGCTAAGTGTTAAGGATATATTACATACATCAACAACTACCAAGTCAACTAACAACTAGTCATATGTTTGTTAGTATGTTATCATCATTTGTAAATATAATCTTCAAGTAGCTATCATATATTTTTTGTTATTATTCTGTTGTAACAAACTCATCTCCTCCTTGTAATTGGTGTATTTAAGAGACACTGACACTTCAATGAAACATAAGAAAACAATTCCCTGAAATCCATTACTCCTTTATGGTATCAGAGCCATAAGAAGCTAATCAAAAGCTCACTAAACCGATCCATCCATGGCTGCTTCAGTTCGAGACACTCAGATTATATCTTTCAATGCACCTTCACATCTTCCCACCAAATTAACTCAATCAAACTTTTCTGTTTGGAGAACCCAACTTCACTTAACTCTTATAGGCTATGATTTACTCGGCTATATTAATGGGACCAATCCCAAACCCGCAGCAATAATTCTTGACCCAAGAGACAGTACCAAAACCATACCAAACCCAGAATTTACATTCTGGTACAGAAAAGATCAACTGATTCTCAATGCCATCTTAGGAAGCTGTGCAGCAGACATACAATCTCATATCTCTTCAGTTACCTCATCCAAAGAAGCATGGGATTGTCTTTGTGTTCTATTTGCCAACAAATCCCGCACTCGTATTGTCTCTCTCAAAGAAAAACTCCACAACAACCCACGAGGCACTCGCTCAATCACAGAGTATATGCAGGATTTTCGAGCCACTGCTGATGCCCTTGCCATAGCTGACAAACCCATGGATGAAGAAGACTTAATCATACTTGTTCTTACTGGGGTCGGACCAGATTTTGCTCCCGTTGCTGCTGCTGCCCGCTTGCGTGATCATCCACTCACCTTTGATGAATTGTTTGATAATTTGGAGACTTTTGAATAAGAAAACAAATCCAAAACAGTCACAGATCCATCCATCGCCCTAGCAATAGCTAATCATGTAACTAGCCACTCAAATCAAAATCGTCCATGGAACTCTCGCTCCAACCAAAACACCAATCGCCACACATGGAACACCAACTACAGACACCTAAACTCATCCATCTCCAACAACCGGTCCAATTGGCATTCACCTCGTTCGACCAAGTCTCCCAATTCATTTGCGTTGTATTGCAATTACTATGAGATACCAGGTCATCAAACTCACGAGTGCCGTAAATTAGCTTGATTTCTTCAAAACAACAATGTGCAGATTGTCTCTACACCACGTGATCAAGTATCTCAACCTACTGTCAACATGACCTATCTCAACAGGCCTTCATCTCAACAATGGCAATTTGACACTTGTGCATCTCACCATGTTACTGGGGATGTGAATAATCTGCAACATTTTTCCGATTACGGTGGTTCAGATGAACTCAATATCAGTGATGGTTCAGGTTTGTGGATATCTCACATTGGCAACACCAAAATTACTCATGTTAACACTACATTTGCTTTGGATAATATCCTTTGTGCACCATCTATTTAGCATAATTTAATCTCTATTTCTAAATTTTGTCAAACGAATAATGTCTCACTTGAATTTTTTCCCTTCCATTTTCATGTCAAGGATCTGCGCACGGGGGCGAAAATGCTTCGCAGGGAGAACATTAATGATGTTTATTGCTTCCCTAATTCAATAAATCCTCAAGTTCATCACACCACAAATCTCAGCTTGATGAGTGGCACAAACGCTTAGGCCATCCAGCTCCTCCTATTATTCGTTCAATTTTTCATTCTAGTGATCTGTCGTTCCATTCATTGTCAAACTCCAAGTTTCATTGTACTTCTTGTGCTTTAAATAAAAGTCATAAATTACCATTTTCTGAAAATTCTCTTAACAGCTCTAAACCTCTAGAATTAATTTACTCTTATGTTTGGGGTCCTACTAATACATCCATTGACGGGTTTCGGTATTATTTAATATTTGTTGATCACTATAGCAAATATATCTGGCTTTATCCAATGAAAAAGAAATATGATGTTGCTGTTCTATTTCCTCAATTCAAGTTACTGGTGAAATTTTTTTTTCACCATTCAATTATCTCTATTTACACAGATAATGGTGGAGAGTATCTTTCTCTCGCACCCATTCTAAACTCTCATGGTGTCTCGCATTTCAAAACACCTCCATACACCCCTGAACATAATGGAACATCATAAAGACGTTATCGTCACATGGTCGAAACAGGTCTAGCTCTTCTTCATACTGCATCCCTTCCTATTTCCTAGTGGTCATATGCTTTTCAAACGGCTGTTTACTTGATCAATCACCTCCCAACCTCAGTCCTTAAGTTTTAGTCACCCTTTCAAAAGTTATTTCATCGCAATCCATCTTATTCTCGCCTCAAAATCTTCGGATGTTTATGCTACCCTTGGCTGCGACCTTATAATACTTCTAAACTTCAACCATGATCTGCACCATGTATTTTTCTTGGTTACTCCACAAGTCACTCTGCCTACATCTGTTTTGATCCCATTTGTAAAAAAACTTACATATCTCATCATGTCAGATTTATTGAACATATTTTTCCCATGCAGGACAGTAATAGCCATCAAAAGGACTCTTTGCTATCATTGGAATCTCTGTGTGCAGACATCCCTGTAAGTAACACTTTTTTATCTCTATCTCCTCCTCCTTCTCCTAATCCCACTACTATGATCCCCATCCCTACTCCATCACACTCATTGACTCCCACATATCCTCCAACTCCGACTCCACCTAATGAAGTTACTTCATCCTCTTCCACCTCACCAACGACTCCCCCAACAGTACCCTCTTCTCCTCAACCACGTCCTTATAATCTTCGGCCTTCACATACTCGCACACAAAACTCAAAATATTTCAATTCAAAATTTGTGAATCACATTACTTCCCATCCCATTCCTCCCACTCTTGAACTAAAAAATTTATCCGAAGCAATGAAAGATGCGAAATGGCGTGCTGCTATGTCAGATGAGTTTGATGCACTTCTACGCAATGGCACTTGGGATCTTGTCCCACGCGAAAATCAGAATCTTGTTGGCTGCCATTGGATTTTTCGTATAAAAAGAAATATGGATGGAACAATTTCTAAGTATAAAGCCCGACTTGTCGCTAAGGGATATCATCAATGTCCAGGCTTAGATTACTCTAAGACATTCAGCCCTGTGTCCAAACCGACTACCATACGTTTGATTCTTAGCTTAGCTCTTGCTTATGGATGGAACCTTCGTCAATTGGATATTAATAATGCCTTTCTTCAAGGAACTCTTACTGATGATGTCTATATGGTTCAGCCCCCTGGTTTCATTCATTCTTCTCTTCCCAATCATGTCTATAAGTTAAAGAAGGCTTTGTACGGCCTTAAGCAAGCTCCTAGAGCCTGGTACCAAGAGCTCAAGCGTTTTCTTCTTCAGTTTGGTTTCAAAAATTCAGTAGCAGACTCTTCATTATTCATTTATAATATGGATGGCATTTGTCTCTATTTTTGGTCTATGTTGATGATATAGTTCTGACTGGTAATAATGACAAATTTCTAGACTTTTTTGTCTCACAACTTAGTTGCAGATTCTCTCTAAAAGATCTTGGCATCCTTCATCAATTTTTAGGTGTTGAGGTGATTCACACCCCTACTGGTCTTTTCTTATCTCAACATCGGCATATTGCTAATCTTCTTGAATCATTCTCAATGGCTGGCGCCAAAGAAGTCACCACTCCTATGTGTACCACCGCCCCTCTGCAACTTAAAGATAGTTCGGCCTCCATTGATCCCACTCTTTATAGAAAACTGGTTGGTGGCCTATAATACCTATCTCTCACTCGTCCAGATGTATCCTTTGCTGTCAATCATCTTTCTCAGTAAATGCATTCACCTACTGAGTATATGCATTCAACTACATTAGACGGCATTGAAACGAGTTCTTCGTTATCTGAAAAATACTATTTTTCATGGTCTCTTCATGCGTAAAGGAACTCCTTTGCAATTACGCGCCTTTAGTGACTTAGACTGGGGTGGTAATCGTGATTATGGTCGTTCTACTACAGCTTATCTCATCTACTTAAGCTCTAATGCTATCTCCTGGAAATCCAGCCATCAAAAGACTATTTCCCGCTCATCCTTGGAAGCGGAATATAAAGCACTAGCCAACACCACTGCTGATATATTATGGATTCAAAATCTTCTTCAAGAGTTGGGAATCAAACTGCCCAAACCTCCTTCCTTGTTTTGTGACAACACAGGTGCTACCTATCTTTGTGCCAATCCAGTCTTTCATTCACACATGAAGCATGTTTCACTTGATTATCATTTTGTTCGGGAATGTGTAGCAGCTGGCCAACTTCATGTTCATCATATTTCCACAAAAGATCAACTTGCCGATGTCCTCACCAAAGCCTTAAGTCGTCACCAATTTACTATTCTTCGCTCCAAGATCGGAGTCTCCGATGGAGCCTCAATCTTGCGGGGGCGTGTTAAGGATATACCAGATACATCAACAACTACCAAGTCAACTAATAGCTAGTCATATGTTTGTTAGTTGTTATAATCTTTTGTAAATATAATCTTCAAGAAGCTGTCATATATTTTCTGTTATTATTCTGTTGTAACAAACTCATTTCATCCTTGTAATTGGTGTATTTAAGAGACACTGACACTTCAATGAAACACAAGAAAACAATTCCCTGAAATCCATTACTCCTTTACTAAGAGCATGAAGAAGATGACGAACAAAATCGGGCTAGTCGAATCTAGGAACAAGATTGAGGTTGTGCTTGCTAATGAAACAGAACCAGCTAAAATCATACAGCAGTGGACATACCTTCTGGCATACATTTGGTAGTGACGAATTGATGAAAATCTCAGTTCTATGCTGTATAAGAAGCAGTATATTAGCAAACTACCAATCCCGACCCTAGTTATAATGGGATGTGTATCGAATGGTGTTTTGTCCTTCCCTTGATACTTTTGCTGCAAGAATTGAAGAATAGAGGCGATGAGAAATGCAAAAGAGAATGGCTCAATGATGAGTGAGTGAGTGAGGATCCTTTCTAGGTGCATGATTTATAAGGATTCTCAACCGGGCAAGGGAAAATCGGACATATCCGGGAGGTGAAAGTGGAGCGGAGGGAAACATTTAGACAGTGATGTGGCTTTGGAGAGAACCATGGTGATTGGTAAAATAGGTAATACTCAATCCGTCCTATAGTATAATTTATTTGACTTAATTTTTTACATATTAAAATTTTTAAAAATAAAATGACTTTATATTTTTTTTCTTCTTAAAATACTCCTATTTAAATGTTTTGGAAAGAAGAGAAGAGATGAGAGAGAAAGAGAATAATAAATAAGGATAAAAATATAAAAATAACTTTAAAACCTTCTTAAAAAGTCATCAACAACTTATAATTTAAAATAACAAAAATAATTTCTAACGGCTTATATTATGGGACGGAAAGAGTAATTTAAAAGTACATGTACACTTCTAATCTTGTATATAAATATAATTTTTATTTGAAAATTTTTTTAAAAAAAATCACGTACATTTTAGTTGCAAAAAAAGACCTAAATGCTTAATATTTTCAAAGAATCTCCACCACATAGTAGTACATATAAACGTTAAATTGTAGAACTAACGGGATAATAATAATAATAATAATTATTATTATTTTAATTTTATTAGAAAAAATTTAAAAATAAAAATTTAAAAAAAAAAAAAAGGTGTGGGGGGGGGGGTGGGGATAGGAACAGGTCGTAAGTTATTGAGAGTAGAGAGGATTCCTGGCGCGAAATTTGTACGAGGAAAGTAGGGATTCTTCGGCCCACTGAACAATGGACTCTATTTTGTTGCAGTACGGAGAGGAATGAAACTGTGGGCTTAGTACCCCTTGAGAAGATTGAACTACCTTCTATGGCCTGAAGGAATTTGTTGGCACCGATGACTTATCCCCCTTCCTTATTTCCTCTTTTTTCAGTTTTATTATTTAAATTTTAATATTTTTAATTATAAATTAAATATTCAACTATTAAACTATTATTTCAAAAGTTTTATTGAGTTTTTTTCAAATAAATTAGACTGCATGCATCAATTTTTATGGATGCTCCAATTTTTTTTTTTTTTTTTTTTGGGTGCTGTTTTTGGTTAAAAGAGGACAGGGAAGGAAAGCGTGGTTCCTTCATTTAAAATAACACCACGATTATGGGTAAAAATATTTAGTTTTGAATTTTTTTCCTAAACAAGAATATAATATTTTTTAAAAAATTAATTTATTTAGTTCTTAAAGTTTAATATTTATAATATTTTCATCCTTAATATTTTTTTTCCTAATCGTTATAATCTATAATAAATTTTTTAACTATTACTCTCCTGTCCCATAATATAAGTCGTTTGACTTAATTTTACACCTATTAAGATTTTTAAAAACAATGTGACTTTATATTTTTTCTTTCTAAAACACCCCTATTTAAATGTCTTAGAAACAAGAGAAGAGATGAGAGAGAAAGAGAAGAAAATGGAATAATAAATAAGGACAAAAATGTAAAAGCAACTTCAAAACCTTCTTGAAAAGTCCCCAACGACTTATAATTTAGAACAGCAAAAGTAGTTTCAAACGATTTATATTATGGAACGGATAGAGTACAATCCGTAATGATTTTTAGAAATCATAATGACTGATTTTAGTTTTAAATTAAATTATATAAAATAATATATTTAAATTAAAATAAAATTTTAGTTTAGAATTAGATTAGAAAATCCCATTCCAAATAAGGCCTCACAATGAGTCCTTTTGACTAGTCAATGCCAATGCTCAAATTTGCAAAAGGTTGTGTATATTGTTATTGTCAAAATGGAGAATTGGTCAAATCCTTGGCATAAATCAAATTCTTTATACTCAAAACTGCCCTGTTTGTATGGTCCTTAAAAATCTTTAAGCTGCCCAGAAATCAGAATGTTTCTTCAAATTGAATGTCAAGAACCAGTCAAAAATTGATACAAAGAACCCATCTTTCCAGTAAACTAGCAAAAGACATGTAATCTCTAGAGCAGCTGACCAGCTGTGCCGGAATGATTCGTTGCTTTCAACGAAACTATTAGGAATTATCAGCTAGATAGATTTTAGTTACGGGATCGATGTCTAAAAAAACGCATAGTTCCCCCATTTTTCAATAATGAAGAACCTAAGACCATCTTCTGATCTTCCAGTTACAGCGGCAATATTGGCCTCCGTCGAGTAAACCAGCGATCCACAAATATACGCAGGTTGATCGAGATTTGTTGTGTAGGGTTAATTTAAATTAGTTAAAATTGAATTATAAATACACTTCTAATTTTATTTTCTTTTTCCTTCCTTCTTCGACTTCTCTCTCTAATTGACCATCTTTTTTTTTTTCTAATTTTTTGTAGATTTTTGAATTTTTTTCCCTCTAAGAATGTAAACTTTCTAATTTCAATAGTGAACTAAGAATTCTTTATGAAAAAAGAAAAATGCAGAGAGATATCTAAGAGGAAACAGAGGTATTTTTTTTTTTAACAATCAAACTTATTATAAACTTTAATTAATTTTTAAGAGGGAAGAAAGTTTTTAAAATAAAAATTAGCACTCAAGTACTAAAGTAATACAGAAATAATATATGGATATTAATTGGCCAAGTTCTTTGCACGCATGCGCACACAGTAGTCTAATTAGAATGTTTATTATTCTTTTGAATTGAAAAATCGAATTGAATCAGTTTTAATTTTGATTTTTAATTCGGTTCGGTTTTATAATTTTATATAAAAATTTGATTTGTTTTTTAGTTTTTTAAAATAAAAATTCAAATAATCGAATATTATTTTTAAAATTTAAAATATATAATTAATATTAAATTATTATTTATTTTTATAAATTATTATTTTTTAAAAATTTCAGTTCAATTTCGATTATTTTAGTTCGATTCGATTTGATTTTGCCCAAAATAAAATCATTAATAATTAAGTTTAAAATTTTTATTTTTACAATTTGCATCCGTAATTGTAACTTTCTACTAAAATGTTTAGTTCAAATTTTTAAAATATTTAGACTTTAATTTATATTATATTTTATATTAAATTTGACTTGTAGTTTATATTAGATTTTACTTGTTTGCATTTAATTTTTTATTAGGTTAATGAATTTACTAAAGGTGGCATTTAAATTCGATTTAGAACCAAATTGAATCTAAATTTTTTCGATTCAATTCAATTATATCAATTTTTTTTAAATTTTAATTCAATTTTAATAAAAAAATAAAAACAAAAAACCGAACCAAACCAAATGAGCTGTCCTAAGTCTAATCAACACTGCTCTATTTCGGAGTCCTTAAAACTCAAAATGCTTCATAGAATTCAATCTTAAAACAACAACAAAAAATTGATTATATACAAGAACATAGTACATCTTCTTAGATACACTGGGAAAAGACACATATGAACTCCACGGTAACCCCGCCAAATATACTACGCTAGCTGCTCCGCCGAGACTATAAACTATGGGCAATTATCAGTAGTGTCTTTCCTCTGTTTTTCACATACAGAGACTCAAAGACCATCTTCTAATCTTCGAGTGCCATTTCGAGTGACAGTGGCAGTATTGGTCCTTGTTGAGCAAAGCAGCTATCCACGAGCCTACGCAGGTTGATGAAGATGTGTTGTGCTGGTGTAGTCCTTCTCCTATTATGCAATTCTCCTATTTCCTGCACAACTCTGCAATAGATCCAGTGCAGCAGTTCAGCTGCTGAAAGCATGAAGAAGACGACGAACATGACCGGGCTAACTGAATCCGGAAATAAGATTGAGGTTGTGCTTGCTAATGAAACAGAACCAGCTAAAATCTTACAGCAGTGGACGTACTCTCTGTCACGCATTTGGTAGTGAAGGTTTGATGAAAATCTCTGCTCTATGCGGTATAAGAAGCAGTATATCAGCAGACTAGCAATGCCGACACTAGTTATAATGGGATGCGTATCGAACGGTGTTTTGCCGTTTCCTTGATACTTTAGCTGCAAGAATTGAAGAACAGATGTGATAAGAAATGCAAAAGGGGCGTGGGGGTAGATGTCCATAATCCCACGCCGGAAGAAACAAGAAATGTAGGATTTCACAGAAAAAAATACAGCGTTGAACTGATGATGATCAGTTAAAGTACTAAAGGTAGAAAATAGACGACGAAGAAATGGGGTTGTTCTTGTGTTCTCTGCCATTGATTAAATTGAGAACTGTTGAATAGTAGAAAGAAGGCAAGACAAGAAAAGAATGGCTTATGGCTTTCTGTGTCTTATGAGCTATTTATACGAGTTTCTTATACGAGTTTCTTGCCAATTCCCTTGCATTGACTAAAAACATTGCGAAGCAATTCTAGAATGCAAAAGGCCAAATTCCTCGCCCGACAGGACCCACACAATTGCATCCTAGCCGTGGCACATATGGCTAAACTTTGCGCATTCAATACATAACTTTGCATCCTCCCGCTTTGCATCCTCCCAGCAATAAATTTGCAAATTTATTGCTGGGAGGATGCAATTCTATTGCATATGCTGCAGTGCTCTGCAATAAATGCACATATCATTACTAATTTTTTCGGGAAGTATTTTATACTTATAACATATTATACTATATTTATTTTATAATAATATAAGTCGTTTTAAATTTAAAATTTTTTTTTACAATATAGGTCGTTTTATAAAATTCAATAAGTATTTATTGCTTTTTTTTTCTATTTTATCCCTCCCTGTAATCTCTCATTTCTCATTAACTATGACTCAATTCTTTTCAATTACCAAAACAGATAATGACTTAATTAGGAGTATTTTTGAAAGTTTAGTTTTAAAATTATCTAAAATTTAAGATCCTTAATTCTTGTGTATAAATCTAAAACGACATATATTATAAAATAGATATAGTATTTTTTTTCTCTTATTAATAATTAGATCTAATATTTATTCTATATTTAATACTCTTTCCGTCCCTTAATATAAGTCTTAAATTTAATTTCACACATATTAAGATTATTAAAAATAAGGTGACTTTATATTTTTTCTTTCTAAAACATCCCTATTTAAACGTTTTGGAAATAAGAAAAAAAAGAAAGAGAGAGAAAAGAATAATAAATAAAGATAAAAAATAAAAATAACTTTAAAATCTTCTTAAAAAATTCTTAATAACTTATAATATAGGACAACAAAAATAATTTCTAATAATTTGTATTAAAAAATAAAAAAATAATATTTTATTAAATTTTAATAAATTTATCTCAATTTAATCCTTATTCAAGTACAATCAAAGTAATATCACAAAGTTAAGCAATATATCAATTTTGATGAAAAGAATAAGCTCGAGAATTCATTTATGTCTGGCAGCAAAGAACATGCGTGTTTGCCACATTTTGTCCAACTTTTTCTTACCTTTTAAAGTAATGGGGATATAGAAATGAAAAAGAAAAAAAAACATTACGGGATTGGACGGCGCACTTGGAAGTTGTTGACTCTAAAGGTTTTTGCAAATGAAAAGGTCCAGAGATCCAAGAGTCCATTGGTTCAGTAGCTTCTCAGGCTCTGACCGCCGACCCTCAGCATCACAATTGACAGTTCGCCACGTGTATAATTTACCAAGGAGGAAAGAAAGTGCTGTGCACATCACGCGCTTTTGGACATGGTCTTTTGATTTGTCCTAATTTGATTTTCTGTCGTTTGATGGGGGGTCAGGTCCAAATAGGTCAGGTCGGGGTTGCCGATTCTTTGCTTGAGAACTCTCCCTCTGGCACTTTATATGAAATCAATAAGACACGCTATTGCAATTGTAAAACAGCTCTCCAGATATTTGAATTTAAATATTTTTCCTCTCTTCTATTATTATTTTTTAAATAAAATAATATTTGTAAATATTAAAAATATTATAAAATACGTCAAAAGTTCTTCCTCTATCACAAAATATAATTAAAGGATGAAGAAAATAGAAAATATATCAAAAAAATTATAAGATTTTACCTATTTAACTAATTTATGGGCATGAATATTATAATTCCTAGAGGTATTCTATACCTTCTATATATACATTTTTTTGGATATTAAAAGAGACAAAGTAGTATCTGTGATAATCTTACCATAATTCTTTTGACAAGAAATGACCATTTAGTACTCTGATAGATTTCCTTCAAAGATAACTTTTAGGAGATTAAGTTTCACAGACACGCGAAGGCATTGAGGGCAGCACTAGCCTCTGCAACAAAGGTGTCTTTACACATATTCATTCCCAACCCAAGAATGCATAATATGTCTGCTAGAATGTCTCACCAAGCAAGCACTTAACATTAAGCATTTTTGGTCATCCTTAATGATGCATTTTGTATACATATGAGGTCGGGATATTGATTTTTGGTGAGTGATAGAGAGGGTTACTTAATACATTTGATTAAGACAGATATTGCCACATTGGAAAGAACTATGGTGATTAGTTATTGAAGATAGAGTATAGAAGAAGAAAGTGAATTATAGATAATATTTAAGGAAAAAAAAAAGGAAAAAAGTGATACTTCAAATTACATGTACACTTTGTCTTGCAAACTCCAAACACTATATTGGAATTCTTTGTCAATTTTGATACTTGGAAAAGAATCCAATCTCTTCTGGCAGCAAAAGGACATTCTTTTAAGCAAAATTTTGTCCAAGTTTATGTCACCTTTACTATATATAAGTTGCCGAAGATTATTCCCTTGTGGAAACAAAGTCCACAAAAAAATAAACGATATGATTATGAATTGAACGGAATTTCCCAATCAACCTTTGTCTCATCACACGATTTTGGAGATCAAGACATTCTGATTTTGTTATCCGCTGTTGTGATTTTTTTTTTTTTTTTGGGGGGGGTGGGGAGGGGGCGTTGTAAGGGTTTGGTTTGGTTGGGTTAGTGATATTTTTGCAGGAAATAGAGTTAGTTGCTTACACATTTGATAAGACAGACCATTGCATTTGTGAAGCACTCGAATATGCTTCCTTGTTTGTATTCACATTTCTTTCACATAATTTGGGATAAGAGTTGGGTGAACATTTTTTTTTTTTCACCTCATTCTTTTCTCAATATTTCAAGTATATATGGTCTTTAATATTTTAAAATACAAATAACATATTAAATTATTAAATTATTAAACAATGATAGAAGCACGAGTTGAAATAATATTTATTTGGGTCATTTGTTGTAGATATTAAGGTTTGGCACATTGAAGCTATTCATGAGTTAGTTTCAATTGCTTTTTTCATTTATAATTTTTTTTTTAATTTCATGTTGATTTTGATTCCCCCCCCCCCCTCTAGTAGTGTAAATTTTTTAATTTCAGTAGTAAACTAAGAATTCTTTAAGAAAAAAAATTAAATATGCTTATAACACATAAAGTTTTAGAATTTAATTAAATTTTAATAAAAAGAGAGATTCTGTAAAATAGGAAATGTTAATTAATTAATCGAAAAATTTTATTTTTCTTAAAACTTGTGAATCGGTTACAATAGACATATAAAAGGTGACGAAGGAAATAATACATAAATAATATATGAATATTAAATTGAAAATCAGCTCAAATATTGAGATGGTTTAATGTTATCCTAAATCCACAACTAGCCAAGTCCTATGCATATATATATTAAACACATCATAATGCTTCATAGTAAGGATGGCAATTTTCCCGTATAAATCGAGGACTCGGTCCGGCCAGGACCAATTGGGTTGGGGATTTCCTGATTTAAGCGGGGACGGAGCCGGGGGAGGGCTCTACATCTCGGCTTGCTAAGCGGGGTCGGGGATAGCATGATCCCCGATCTGTCCTCGGCCCACTTGGCCTGTCCCTGCCCCGGCCCGCTCGGCCAGTATAGTACATATGTATAAAAATTATAATTTATATTATATATATACAATAATTATATATAGCATATGTAAAAATAAAATATATACATATTATATAGTATGTATATATATTTATGTATATATAGTATATATATTAATTATATAATATGTGTGTGTATATATGTCTTATACTATATTTACTTAATCATGATAAGGTAAAATATGTCTTTTGTCTATGAAATTATTGATTCTTATGTGAGATAATAATATACCTATATTAATAAATTTGTAATTTTAATGCATTAACAAATAACATGCTAATAATAATATAGTAGTTGGGATTGTAAGGCATTATGAACATTTTATTTTTCATTGATATTCTAAACATTATAATCTTTTTATAAATTTTAATTGGTATTAATAATATTATTTTAATATTACTCAATAATTTATTTATTCTTATTTCTCCAATATTCAAAAATATTATTTATTTATTCTTATTTCTCTAATACTGTAAATATTATATTTTTTAAATCTTTTTAAATAATTTGACTAAGAGAATATTAGATAATTTTATTCATAAAAATTCTTATTCATAGAATTTTTTATTATTGTATATATATATATATTTAAAAAGACACTAATGAAATAGTTACCATTAAGGGAAAAATGAATGAGAAATTAAGAATGATATTGTAAAGCGGTATGAATATAAGTTTGTTTCTCAAACCATTAAAGGTTTTGAGAGGCACGGGCAAAAAATGCTTAATTTATAAATTTATATCCTTAAAATCGTTACTTATTTTAAAATTATATTGTTATTTACAAAATATGATTGTATTGTATCTTATACTGCAATTCGAATTTTATTTATCTCGAATTAATATTTTAACTTTAATTTTTTCTCACGGAGATAAGATACAAAATAGAATATAAATGATAATAATATAAGATTTGACTATAATTTAAGATGACAATGATAAATTTGATAAAAATATAAATATTTGTGTGAATAAAAGTTTGTTCAACATCAATGAGTATTTGTTCTGTTAGTAATAGAATAAAGTTCAACTTATTCGAAACACAATTTCGTTAAAGATTGATTAATATTTGTTGGATTAGTAATTGAACAAACCTAAATTTATTTACAAATATTTAATTTCATTTGATTATTAATATAAAATATCTCACATTGACATACAAGTATATATTATTTCTAAATTAAATATATTAGTAGTACTTATTTAGAATTTATTTAGATTTATTTTTTTGACTAAGAAAATATAAATTTTTATTTTTATAAAATTTTAAAATTTATTTAGATTTTTTTTTTTGAAACCGGGCCCCCATATCCCCGGCTCCCCGCTGGGTCGGGACCGGAGATTATTTTGTCCCCGCTGGGCCGAGAGCGGGAATCCCTGCCTTTCCCTGTATCGGGGACCGGCCGAGGGCAAGGATGTGGGGGGAATGCAGGGGCGGGGCTGGTATTTCTAGTATCCGGCCCAATTATCATCCCTTCTTCATAAAATTCAGTCTAAAAAACGAGGGAAAAAAAAATGATTGTATACCGAAGGAAAAGACACGTGTGAACTACACAGCGATGCCGACGAACCCAGCATAGTAGCTGCTCCGACGAGACTATAAATTATCGGCTACGATCGGTAGAGTATTTCCTCTGTTTTTCCACACACCAAGACTCTTAGACCTTCTTCTAATATTCGAGTGACACTGGCAGTATCGGTCCTTGTTGAGCAAAGCAGTGATCCACAATCCTACGCAGGTTGATGAAGACCCGTTGTGTTGGGGTAGCCCTTCTCCTATTATGCAATTCTCTTATTTCCTGCACAACTCTGCAATAGATGCAGTGCAGCAGTTCAGCTGCTGAAAGCATGAAGAAGACGACGAACATGACCGGGCTAACTGAATCCGGGAACAAGATTGAGCTTGTACTTGCTAATGAAACAGAGCCAGCTAAAATAATAAAGCAGCGGATGTACCCTCTGGCACGCATTTGGCAGCGAAGAATTGATGTAAATCTCTGCTCTGTGTGGTATAAGAAGCAGTAAATCAGCAAGCTAGCAATCCCGACACTAGTTATAATGGGATGCATATCAAATGGTGTTTTGTCCTTCCCTTGATACTTTAGCTGCAAGAATTGAAGAACAGAGGAGATGAGAAATGCAAAAGGGGCGTGGGGGAAGATGTCCACAAACCCACGCCGTAAGAAACAAGAAATGTAGAACTTCACAGAGATAAATGCAGCATTGAACTGATGATGATCTGGGAAAGTACTCAAAGTAGAGAATAGATGACGGAGAAATTGAGTTGTTCTTGTGTTCTCTGCCATTGATTGAATTGAGAACTGTTGAATAGTAGAAAGAAGGCAAGACAAGAAGAAAATGGCTTATGTGCGTGGCCATTCTTTTGGGCTATTTATACGAGTTTCTTATTGGGAAGTCAAGTCTTTCCATTCCTCCTTCCTTTCTTTCCAGAGAGAATGTGACGCTAAAAAAGGAAGCTAGAATATGGCGTTAAAGCAATCGGACAGCAGCAGTACCGGGTGACTAATGTTAATATTGGAAATGCTGCGCCGTAGTGGGCCAAAGATGTTTAGTTTTGCTTAAAGAAGCTGTGTCATACACTGCCAATATAATGATCGGTGGATAAGTCCTCAAATTTGCATTTTGAGTGTCTAGATTCTAAACTCACTAAGGACATAGAACCATTTAATTAATTGAGTGTATGGGCTGAAGCAAATGTGCAAATGATCAAGGAATAATATAAAAAGAAGCTGAAGCTACAAATGAGCAAATGACCAAGGAATAATATAACTAAAGGAATAATATAACCAAGGAATAAAACTTCCATCATGAGAAATCAACACTCCAAAGATGCGGAAGTCCATCAAAGCAGATCAAGGAATATAAGAAAAGAAAAAAGGTGGTTTTCTTTGACTATTTATTTGGTTTTCTAAAATTTTCGAAACGAACGTCACCTCTCTGACCTCACTTAATTCTATTTTTACAAGGAAATATCTTGGGAGATTTAAGTAGGTCTTGATTACTTTGTTATTAAGTAATACTGATCGCCGGCAATACACAGTCTACATTATTCACCAAAGTTAGTGTTAGAAAAACGGTAACGAAGAGCATAATCAGGCAACTCAATAAATTGAACAAATTCTTCTTATATTCGACTAGAACTCTAACAAACATAATTATCAATTATTAACAAAGCTGGTAAGGCCAAATGGTCCAAATACAAAGCTAAATGATCTCTTTCTTTGATGGTTTTTCTTTGATATTCGTTGAATTAACCGTTAACGTTTTTTAATTAAAATTAGATATTTAAATTAAATTATTATTTTTTAAAACTTTTAATAAATTTTGTCAATTAGACTCGACCCTATGCATTGATTTTTTGGATGCTCCTTTGTTTTTTTTTTTATTTATTGTTTTCGGTTAAAAGAGGACGGGGAAGAAAAATATGATTCGCTCATTCAAAAATAACACCCGATTATAAACAACAATATTCATTTTTTATTTTTTTCCCTAAATAAGAATAGAATACTTATTATGCTTTCTTGCATACTTTTACATCCCTTTTCACTGCAATTCCACAATATTTTTTCCCTAAATAAGAATAGAATACTTATTATGCTTTCTTGCATACTTTTACATCCCTTTTCACTGCAATTCCACAATATTTTTTTTTTTAAAAAAAGGAGAATTGGCAAAGATTAGGGAAGTCGGTCCTCTTCAGTGAAGTTTGGACCAATGCAAGGGCCAAGTTAAGCGAGTAGGTAAGGGAGAAAAAGAAGGGAAGGGCATTTCAACAATACTCCCAATGCCAAAAAGGTCTTCCCCACGGTTTGAAAACAATTTTTGAATTGTTCTACCCAAAAAAAAAAAAAGAAAAAAACAGTTCTTTCTCATTCCTTATAGAAGAGTGATTTAAAAGACTATGAACATACTAATAATTTTATAAATCACTTAGAAATAAAATGAAATATTAAGGAAAGGCATAGATCAAATTTGAATAAATAAAATTCTTTAACGAAAAAGAAGCTCAATTACTAATCTGAGAAGATCAATTAGATTAGTAAGAGAACTTGTCATGACTCATCAATCTTGATGAAAAACTTCAATGAAATAGATCATTATAATATATAGATAAAAAATAATAATAATGGGCAGGAAAGTATAATCTACCGGTAAAATACAAGGAAAGAAAGATAAGTTGAAAAAATTAACTGCGTTTAAATTTTTTTTATAAGATTTAAATTATCATTATTTTAAAAAATTAATATATTCTTAATTTAATTACACGTTTCAAGTTTTGAATTTACTTTTTTTTTCTCTCTCTCTATCACTTCAAGCTGGATTTTTACTCAACTTAAATTATTATGAATCAAACTTTCAATATTTGAATTATTATCACAATGATAACGAGCATAACAAGAAACGAGGTGGTGTTCATTTTGGATCATTTAGTCATGTATTAAGGTTTTGAATTGAGGTATATTTTACTACAGATAGAAGTGACATATATAGATATCTATATATTCAGATTTGAAAATAATTAGATTGAATCTAATTAATTTAAGTTTAATAAATACTTGAACCAAAAGAGTATTGCCATGTTATAAGTTATCAAAGTCGTCAAAAAATAAACGATATAAATTGGGTGGCGATTTCCCAGTCTATCTTTGTTTCATCTTCATCAAAAAAGAACCTGCTCATCCCACGCTTTGGAGATGGAGACAGTTGATTCGGCGATGGAGTAACTGACTTATTCTTGTTTCGTTCTCTGCCACTGAAATGAGAACTCTTGAACACTTGAAAGAGAGGAAGACAAGAAGAAAAATGACTCTATGATGAGTGACTGAGTATCTTTTCCACTTGCACGACTTTTACAGCTTCTTGCGGGGAACGAATGTTCCTGCTTTTGTCCTATACAACATTAGGGTTCGAAAGGGGCTGGTCGGTGTAGGAACCGTGGATTGCAGAAACAAAATGGTGGAACAATGTGAATGGAAAATGCGGGTTCGAATGGTTTTGACAAGGATCTAAACTAGAGAGTGGATAGCGCGCCCACACACACACATATATATATCACCATTGCTACTTCAAACTCTTTTATAGTTAGGTACGGTACGGATCATCTCTCCCAAATTCCTCCTCTACTCTCTCCCTCACTTATAAGAATTCATTAAGTATCTCACCCTTTATCTTTACTATTTTTTTCTTTTCCTAATAAAAGTTTATTATTTTGGTTTATTTGTTTAGATTTATTATTTATTTATTTTATTTATTTAAGTTTATTATTTTTCAAATAAAAGTTTAATATTCAAATTATAAATGTTTATTTTTATTTAGAAAAGATAGGAGGGACACGTGATGAATCTATATGAGTGGGAGAGACGATAGGGGAGGGATTTGAGAGAGAAAATCCTTACCAAACTATATTAGGGCTATCAAATGAGTTAAGTGAGTCGAGCTTAGTTAAGCTTGAGTTCAGCCCGAATTTGAAAATGAATAGCTAAGGTCCGAGCTTAACCCGTAAAAACTCATATATATTAAGTTCAAATTCAATTCACATTAAATTAATTGCAAGCTCCAGCTGAGTTCAGGCTGAGTCCAATTTTTTTTTTTAATCATCATTATTCACTTAAAAAATTATATAGAGCCAAAAAAAAAACAAACAAACAAACATATGCTTCAATTAAACCTAATACAATAATGATAATTTTAAAATTTTAAGTATGTGTAATGTGAATTGATTAAGCGCAAAAAAAAAAAAAAAGTGCAATGTGATGTAAATAATGGTTCATGTGGAGTCTTTTTTATTTAAGTATTTGTTTTATATGATATATTAATAAAATATATTTATTTTGTTTAGATAGTAAATTGTGATTGATATGATATTTTTTTGGTTTAAATATTTATTTTATATGATATATTAATATAATAAATATATTTATATTAATTATCAATATATTTATTAATATATTATATTATTAGGTCGAGCTTAGCCAAGCTCGAGGTAAATTCAGGCTTAGAATTAAGTCCAAGTTCAAATCAGTCATAACTCACTATAAATTCAACTCGAATACTATTAGGTCGTACGACCAGTCTGAACCCATTGATAGTCCTAACTATATGACCACATATAGTGAATAGGATTCATAGAAATTGTTGCCTTTTTTGTGAGATTGCAAACTATTATTAGAATATGTTTAGATTGGGGAAAAAGAATGGATTAGGATGGGAAAGAGAAGAGATCGATGATATAATTGAGCATTTTTTAACTAATTCACATTTCTTCATTCTTAATTTGTATTTTTATTTACATAAGGATCATAAAAGAGCCTTTTCGTATAACTTATTTCAAAAGTGAAAGTCAAATTCATCTTTTAAAATTTTTTTATTTTCTTGATTTGTATTCATATTATCATGAGATTCATAAACAAACTTTTGTAATAGTCTGTCTTTATAATGTAAAAGTCGAATTCATCTTTTGCAAATGTGGCAGCAAAAAGACATTGTTTTTTGCAAATTTCTCTTATAATACAATAATCAAAAGGGAATCGAACAAGTAATAAGTTTTTAGATTTAGATAAAAGTATGACGGTAGATAGAAATAAGTGGAAGGAAATAATTCATATGAATGACTATATATAATTTTATATTAATTTATATATCTGACTCTAAATTTTTTGAAATTAAGATTTAATTTTATTGTTGTGCGTTTAATCTCAAATTGTATCTTAGAGTTGTTTAACAATTTTAAAATATGAACAACTCAAGAATCTTACACACTCATTGTTGTACCTGAAGAGGTTCAAAAGTCCAATTGGTCTAATGACTGAAGCTCTTCACAGCCCACACTTTCCCCGCTCACGGTTTTTCCCAATGACTGATGCATGCTTTTGCTTGGTGCATGCATCACCATCTCTCACGTGCTTCTGCCCTAGTCTCTCACTTGCTACTAATTTAAAGATTCTTTACTTTGAGAAAACAAGAGTCAATTTGCATTAACTGATTTGCCCTAATTTGATTATATATATGCGGGTGGATAATGGGTGTCTTTTGCCCTAATTGGGTGGGCTCTTTGTTGCAGATGGTATACGGGCAGTTATGGGAAACTTTAAGTCAACTGAGGCATATCATTTACCTTCTCCAAAGCTCTAGAGGCGGGAATTTTGTGAGTCAGAATTAGTCAAGTGAAGTACAAAAACCTTTATTATAAAAATAAAAAAAAAAGACCATTGCGGCCTTAGAGAGAACCATGGTGATTATAGGTAATACTTATATAAAAAAAAAGTGATATTTCAAAGTACATGTACACTTTGTCCTCCAAACTCCATAGCAGTATATTGGAATTCTTTGTCAATTTTGCTATATGGGAAAGGATACAATTTCTTCTTGCAGCAAAATGACATTCTTTTTAGCAAAAATTTTTCCACCTTTCTGTTACCTTTACTATAAGTTGCCCAAGATTCTTCCCTTGTGGAAACAAAGTCCACAAAAAAATAAACATATATATGAATTGAACGGCAATTTCCCATCAATCTTTGTCTCACCACACGTTTTATCCGTGAGTTGGACTTGGTGTGTGGGGCTGGGGGTGGGTTTCCAAACAGGTGAGGTCAGGTTATTGATATTTTGGCAGGAAATAGAGTTAGTTGCTTATATATAAGATTAGACAGACTATTGCCTTTATGAAGCACTCCAATATGATGCTTCCTTGTTTGCATTCACATTCTTTGACTTAATTTAGGATAAGAGTTGGGTGAACATTTTTTCCCCTCATTCTTTTCTCAATATTTCAAGTATGGTCTTTAATACTTTAAATTACAAGTAATGTATTCAATTATTGAATTATTAAATCAATAATAGATACACAAGTTGAAATAATATTTATTTGGGTCATTTGTTGCAGATATTAAGGTTTGGCATTGAAGCTCTTCATGAGTTAGTTATAATTGCTTTTTTCATTTATGATTTTTTTTTTCTAATTTCTTGTTGATTTTGATTTTTTCCCCTCTAGTAGTGTAAATTTTTAAATTTCAGTAGTAAACTAAGAATTCTTTTAAAAAAAAAGTAAAAATGGAAAATGCAAAGAGATATCTAAGAGGAAAGAGAGAGTTTTTTTGAAAATCAAATGTATGTTTTCTTTATATAAAAATATTTTATATGACGATTATGCACTTTAATTAATTTTCAAGAGGTAAGAATATTTTTAAAAACAAAATGAACACTTTTATCTTTCATTATTAGTGACGAGCACTAAAGTAATACAGAAATAATATATGGATAATAAAGAGAAAATCACCCGAATAATTGAGATGGTTTAATGATAGATCCTAAATCCACAACTTACCAAGTCCTTTGCATACGTATTCAACTGCGCTGTTTCTGAGTCCTTAAACTCCTCATAATGCTTCATAGAATTCAATCTTAAAAAACCAACCCAAAATTGATTATTTATAAAATAACATAGCACATCTTCTAAGATACACTGAGAAAAGACACATGCGAACTCCACAGTAAACCCGCCGAATATACAACGCTAGCTGCTCCGACGAGATCATAAACTATCGGCAATTATCAGTGGATCGAGTATTTCCTCGGTTTTTCACATACAATGACTCTAGGACCTTCTTCTAATCTTCGAGTGACAGTGGCAGTATCGGTCCTTGTTGAGCAAAGCAGCGATCCACAATCCTACGCAGGCTGATGAAGACCTGTTGTGTTGGTGTAGTCCTTCTCCTACCATGCAATTCTCTTATTTCCTGCACAACTCTGCAATAGATCCAGTGCAGAAGTTCAGCTGCTGAAAGCATGAAGAAGACAACGAACAAGACCGGGCTAACTGAATCCGGGAACAAGATTGAGCTTGTGCTTGCTACTGAAACAGAACCAGCTAAAGTCATACAGCAGCGGACATATTCTCTGGCACGCATTTGGTAGTGAAGGATTGATGAAAATCTCTGCTCTGTGTGGTATAAGAAGCAGTATATCAGCAGACTAGCAATCCCGACAATAGTTATAATGGGGTGTGTATCGAACGGTGTTTTGTCCTTTCCTTGATACTTTAGCTGCAAGAATTGAAGAAGAGACGCGATGAGAAATGCAAAAGGGGCGTGAGGGAAGATGTCCACAAACCCACGCCGAAAGAAACAAGAAATGTAGAATTTCACAGAGACAAATGCAGCATTGAACTGATGATGATCAGCTAAAGTACTCAAAGTAGAGAATAGATGACGGAGAAATTGGGTTGTTCTTGTGTACTCTGCCATTGATTGAGTTGATAACTCTTGAATATTAGAACGAAGGCAAGACAAGAAGAGAATGGCTTATGGCTTTGTGTGTCTGATGAGCGAGGCCATTCATTTGGGCTATTTATACAAGTTGGGAAATATTTGAGTGGACTCAATCTATCGTGGATTAATGTATAAATGTATTATATTAATACACAATAAATATATAAATGTGTATATATATTGAAAGTTGAAAAAGAAACAATAGAAGCATGATCAAAAAGAAAAGTTGAAAATCCTAATAAAATGATCAAGGAATATAAAAAGAAGCTGAAGCTAATAAAAGGAATATATTAACACCAAGATGCAAAGAAAAAAAAAAAAAGGATCTGGTTAGGATCTTAACAAAATAAGATGAAAATTTTTAACCAATCTCTTACTTGTTCTTATTCTAAATCACTAAAAATGACATCCTGATTCTATTAATAAAAATATAAATCTATAAAGATTAAATTTTAATTTCAATAAATAAATTAATAATTCAACTTCAATTTAAATAATTTATAATTTCGAAGAAAATAGAATTCTTTAGTATGAATTTTGATAAATAATATATATTTGAATTTGAATTCTAATTTTTAAATTTATTTAAATTTATTTTATTCAATTTAAAAAAAATATAACAATAGATATTTTAAAAAATTAATAATTAATAGTTAATAAAAAGTAAAAAAGTTCCAAATTTTAAATAGAATTCCATATTTCTATTTATTTTGAATTCCTTTCCTTTAGAGAGAGATGTGATGCACAAAAAAAAGAAAAAGAAAAAAAGAGCTGTGTGTTGATTCAGTAGTTCTAGTGAAACTTACGACGGCACGCGTTTATGGGAAAGAATATAAAGAGAGAAGATAATTTCATACTCCTTTCGTCTCTTTTTATCTATCTATTTTAATTAAATTTTTTGTGTTAATTTATTTATTCTATTAGTAAATTAAGACAATATTAATTGTTATTTTTTCACAAATACCCTTATTTAATACAATAAATATTTTGTATTTGTAGTGAAAAATAGAACTAAATTAAATATACTTATTACACATAAAATTTTGAAATTTAATTACTACTTAATAAAAAGAAAAATTCTTTTAAGGATAAAATAAAAGATATTAATTAATTAATCAAAAAATCTTATTTTTTTTAAAATTTATGAATATTTAAAATGAATAGGTAAAAAAAAACAATAATATTTGTGGGACTGGATTGACGATAGAAGCCTTTTTTGTGGGGCCCACGTGTCTGTTGGGGGCAAAACGTCGTTTTATCCTTTGTTTTTGAACATCGCAGGTCACGGCATCAACGTCTGTCGGTTGCCCAAGATTCAGTCCTCCCTATGACTATTTCCTCTCTCTTATTTAGCTGTCATATTTAAAAAGTTTATATATATTTTTTATTTATTATATTAAAAAAATTAAATATTATTAATATTAATTTTATTATTATACTTTTATATTAAATAATTTTAAAAAATAAAAATATAATAATTTTAGAAAGAAAAAGTAGAATAAATAAAATAAAAAAATAATTATAAAAAATATTAAATTCAAAAATATTTTTAAAGTATATAAATAAAATTATATAAATTTAAATTATTAATTAATTTTTTTAAATAATATAAAATAATAATTAACTGTAACGTATAAATAAAAATAAATAGTAACAATTAACCTTATCGGGCTATCTACATTAATTGGGGGCTGCTTATTAATGAAAAACGGAAGCAGCACGGTTAGAAACAATTATTGGGGGCTGCTTTTCAAAACAATCCTAGCTTATTAATTATATTGGAAATGAAAATGTTGTTTCCTTCCAAATTAAAGAGAGTTTCGGAGAAAAATAAGTTGAAGTAATTTCACCATCTATGAAAAAAAAATGAGAATGAGAAATAAAAACAAAGTACACAGTAGATAAGTAATTCTCCCCCTAATAAAACAAAAGTAATTATTTCTCTTTTCCCTTTTTTTTTTTTGCTAGATAATTATTTCTCTTATCCCCTCTCTTCCCATTTACCAACAAAAAAAAGTGGGGAAAAAACAAAAAAAAGCTTTCCTTTCCTGAAACAAACCATGCCTAATACGGTGTCGTTTATTTTAGTCACTAGTAATGTAGTTTTGGTTTGATCTCATTGGGTAGCGAATTTTGGCGGGTGCTGGACGGATTTCGGTGTACTGTGTACCTGCGACTGACACGGTGTCGTTTATCTCTAAAGTTGGAATAATCGGCGGCACATCTCAAGTTTTTTAGTGTGGATTCCGTGGCGTCGCCACCGTTGCTGCCTTGTGCCACCGCGAAATTGAGAAAGATAGAGTGAGAGAATGGCGAACAGAACCAACTTCTACAAAAACCCTGCCTATACATACAACAAACATTTGAATCTCAATTCCGTAATTCAAAATCTCAGAGGTGCGAATTTATCAAGTGGTTCAACAATCATCTGTCGACTGTTTACGTCTTCAATTAATCCGTCCCTTCTCTGCAATTCAATTTTCAGCTTACAATGTCGTCACTGGAAACGCTCCTGCGGCCGAGGAGCCTGTTCCTGTCCAGGATAAAAACGTGCATCGAAAGCGCCACCGCGGTTATACGCAGCCGCAGGTTAAAAACAGTGAGGTTGAAGAGAAGGATGGGCCTATGTCTCACCAGGAATATATCGAAAAGAGAAGGTTAACTTGAAATGAATTTTTTTTTAAGCTTCGATTTTAGGTTTTTATTTATTTTAATTAGTGGAGAAGTCTGAACTAATTCTGGGGCTAACAGGAAGGAGGTTGATTCCGCTCAATCTTGCGAAGAATTAACTGCTGATGTTCTGGTATGAAAAGTAAAAATCTGTTCTTGTTTTGTAGCTGATCTATGATGACTTGCACTCCACTTTGTTGGAAATTATTGTGAAATGCTTAATGGTATCACTACGTTACAGGGGACTTCGGATTCAGTTTTGCATTTGGTAGCCTATGAAAGTAAGTTTTCCTCCACTTTTTTGTGATTGGAAAATGATGAGTTCTGATTGTGATTGGTCTTTTGATAATTATATGCTACTCCCATAAATCCTGGGCATTTCTTGTAATGGTTTGCCATTAACAAGTGGGCCATTTGGATTTGACTTCATCCAGCTTGAGCGGAACTTTTGATTGGTTCCATCTTCAAGCTTTAATGTCTGATTATATCTATGCTAAATACTATTTCAATGCTACCTCTGTTGCCATTGATTATCGGTGAGGAAGAAGTCAGCTTTCCTCACTAATTTAAGCTTCTCTCTTTTCTTTCTCTATTCTTCTCCAGTTTTCTATTTATCTGTGTAAATACACATGTATATGTATCAGTGTATGTGGGATATTGGCTGCAAAAATGATCTTATTCTCTTTAGCTTTGAACTGGCATTATCTATGAAGAAAAGAAGGTTATCTTCTTGGTTACTGTTTCCTGCCGGTTAACCCCCCACCTCCCACCCTCTTTCCACACACACACATACACACGATAGAGAAAAAGGGGGTGTGTGTGTGGGGGGGGGGGGGGGCTGTACAATTACATGAAACTTCTGCTGTCTCTGGACTTGGTCTCATCTTCTTTTGCTATTTGTCATGAAAATGCAGGTGAGTCAAATGATTCTCATGAAACTGAAGAGAAGCCTAATCCTCCTTGTAGTCCTATTGGGCTACTTGGTACATCTATGGAGAACCAGAATCTTTCTGTATCTGGTTTGTTGCTGGATGCCGTTAAATTCTCACTTGTTTTGTAATTAACAGCCTTTCTGATCACAATTAAGATTATGTAAACTCGAGGGCTTGCTGTCACTAGTTGTAGGGTACACAAATCAGTTTATGTAATCTTATTTCTGAAGTTACTGTGAACTTAAGGGATATCCTGCATACAGTGTCTTGGAACCAGGCAGTAGCACTCGATGACCCAACTTAAATTGGGCTAACTAGAACATGGTCTTGACGTGCGCTGGGTAGTCCAACCAGAGCAGACAAGTGCGCGTGCCTGCATAGGGCAGGATTTGCCTCTTGCCTTACCAGACCAAGAGGGAAGCCCACTACCACCATTCTAATTCCTTTGATAGACCAGGAAAGCCTGAAAGATAATTATAATAATTACTACATTTTGTTATTATTATGTAAACAGTGTGAAGTTTAGGTTGACAGAGGGTGTTAAACACAATGATAATTTGTTTGCTCACATTATATGCCGAAGGAAGTCTATATTATAGTTGCAGAGGAATCTGATGAAATGCGGATTAGGTTAGTGATTGTCTGAGAGATAAACAATAGGTATTTGCCTTTTTGATCTTCCTGAGTGAAATTGTGGTGATTCACTTTCTGTTTAAACGTCTGCTCTGAAATTTGAATCTAAGTCTGGCACTCACTGACCCCAACTAAAGTGATTGATTCCTTTTATTTTCTGAAGATGTAATCACATCTATACTAATCAGTTGGGTTTGAATGCAAACTTCCATGCATCAATGTCAACTATTTGTTGCTTCACCAGGATATTCACATTCCAAACCTCTTACCTGAAACTCTTGGTTGCTGGAATCAATATTGTTGTATGAATGACTGTATGTGTGTTATCTCTTGAGCCCGTTTTTTTTCCCCCTCTTCTTGTTTCTTATATTGCTTAACTTATTTTAGCTAGCACAAATGAAGCTGATAGAGTTAAGAGCCAATCTGAACAGAGATATCCTATCCCTGGTGAACCTGTTTGTGTTGTATGCGGAAAGTATGGAGAGTATATATGTGATGAGGTGGGTAGTTCATCCGCTTACTCATCTGTCTACTCTGTAGTCACTGTATTTTTTTTCTTTAACCCACCTACTGATCTGATTTAGTGCATCTGTAGACAGACGATGATGTATGTAGTATGGATTGCAAATTCGAGCTTCTGCAAAATCTTAAACTGCATGAGGTGCTTCTTGCTTTTCTTTTGTATTTATGCATGTTGTTTTCAAATTTTCAGTTTTCTTAGAATTAATGCAGGTTCCTGCACACAGTAGAATCCTCGTTGATCCCTTCGTGAAAGATAGCTTCTCTTTGGAAGTGCCAGAATCTGGTGGGGACACTTGGGATTATGACCGTAATTGCTGGTCCAAGAAGAGATCTAGTCTCTGCACTTATGAATGGTACATCTGACTTTTAATTGATACTGCTTTTAGATATAAGCAAATGTTGTTGATTGATATCCATAGGAAAGAAATAGATCGGAGCTGTTAGTTGCTGTCTCTACTGTTTTAGAACAAGAAAAGGTGAGATACTCACTCACCATTATTTTTGAAGATCTTAGCTGTGATTGCTATCTTCTTCTTGTAGCTGGAAATGTCGAAGGCCTGGGCACCTTGCTGAAGATTGCCTGGTGATGACATCTAAACATCAATCTGTTTCATCTGTTGAGGAATGTAACAAGGTACCAGTATCTTTCAGTTTTATCAAATGTTTTGCAGTTGACATGCTAGTTACTGCCTCTAAATTCATACTTTGTTTCAGCTCATAACAAGTCATTTCTTGCTTGAACAGGTGGTTTTGGCTCAAAACAAATCCAGTTCAATTTCCGGAGATCTTCTTGAATTATACAAAAGGTTTAATGATTTGATCAGATTTGTGCACATTTGCTCTGAGATGATGGAGTTTTTTTCTCAGTGCTTATGCCTCTCTGGCCTATATCCTGCAGCACCACTCTCTCACCATCATTATTATTTTTTTATAATTTTCTTTGGGATTGTTTGGAAAGTGGGGGTGGGTTGTGGAGTGGATGGAAGAATACATCTAGTAAGAAACTCAAGCTGCATATTGTTTGTGTCAACATAATGATTTCTTTATATTATTGAACAGAAAAACATACATATTTTCGGATATCTAACTGCTTGTAGGTTGACTAAGTCTTTCAATTTTTTTTCCTCTAGTATCTTCATGCAGAATATCTATCCTTTTTTGGATGAGTTAAATAATGGAGTAGATCTAATAAAGCCTAAAATGTTATTAGTAAACCATCCATTGAGAGTTTAAATAATGGATGAAAGAACTACAAATAGGAATTAGTGTCTGCTCTAGCCCATTGTTCTTCAGGAAATTGCGGCCTCTGTGTTCCATACAGATAGAGGGGGGTGGGAGTGTCAACCAAAAATGCAGTGTGGGAATGCACATAGCATATGGCAAGTTAGGTTATTTGCCTTACTATATTTGAGGGGACACGGGTGATTCTATCTACAAAATAGTTTATCTAGTGCTGAAATTTTCTTTTTGTTTGGCATCAAATGCCTTTCTTTCTATTTAGGATTTGTTTGGTTCTGTACCTATTATCTTCATAATACCATAAGATGTTAAAACATCCACGGATCCAGTTTTGGCCTTGTTTAATTTATTCAGCTGTAAATCCCACCAATAATCTAGAACAAGTTTTTTTCCAGTCCTGGAAGAATTTACATGATTAACTAATACATACAGCTGAGGGCGAGTCTTTTGCGCCTTTGGTGACCTATAGGTCACGGGTTCGAACCATGGAAACAGCCTCTTTGCAAAAAATGCAAGGGAAAGGCTGCATACATTATGTGGTTTCCTCGCCCTACCCCTGCGAGGTGGGGAGTGCTATGCACTGGGGTTTGCCCCCTTTTTTTTAACTAATACATACAACTATCAGATACTGAAATTAGGATGATGAATATCCGCACTAGGATTGCCATTTTGCACTTGTTTATATTCTCACTTTTCTGATCTCTCACAATTTGTAGATGTCATCATATTGGCAAAAACCTATCAACTGCAAAGTGCAGTGTTTGCTGTAGGTCAACAACTTTAGCTACATGTCTGAACTGCAGCAATACCTTTTGTGACAGGTATGCAGAAACATTTACAATGTCACTGTTTTGGTTGCTTCAGTGTTATCTGCTGGACAACATAGGTTTACTTTATTAGGAGAAACATTCTGCTTTTTGTTATATTTGTTCAATGTATGTTAGTTGCCATGCTTTGGTTAATATCTGCTCCCTTTTGCCTTCTCTTGAGTATACCATTCTATGGATTCTACAACGAGACTTGTCTTACTAATCGTAGAAACTTGGTGAGTTGGATTTTTCTTTTTGTTCTTGGGGATATGTGGGTAATCTATTCTGAAGTGTGAAATAGTTGAGAAAAAAAATTAATGAGGTAAATTATTGTGGTGTAGATGCATTCTATAACATTAGCAATGAAAACGTGAGACAGATATTTCTTTGTCAGAGGAGACAGTGTGGATTTTCTTTTGTGTCCCCGCACATGGGTGTGGGAGGGTGGTTACTTCTCATTGACAGCAAATGTCTTAAGCAGAGTAGTATGACAATTTTAACAAACTTCATGATTATGGATATAATAATTTTTGCAATATGATATGGTTGAATTAAATCTTCAAAGTTGGCCACTGACTGGGAAATACTGGTTTATGATAAACTCCAGTGCAGGTCATTTGAGGGAGCATATTCAGGCACACGGCTCTCATCGACAGTATTATTCCTATCAGCTTAAGCGTTTGGTAAGTGTTTGCGTTCCATGGCTTAGTCTATTTTTGTATCTCCTGGAGATTCACAAATTGAACCTGCAGTATATATGGTCTTTGCTGAAGTAATCACTGTTCAATAAGGAACCCAATCAGTGAGAGTATCAAGCTGACATTTTGTCTGTACCACTCTTGAAAGAATTTTGGCTGGGGACCTATTAGATATTCATATGAGCAAAATAAGCTTCATGCAACAAGCTTTTTTGTGCCAAATGTGCCTTGCATCTTTTACATGTTTATGAAATTCCAATGGTTAAAAAATTAAAATTTTTATTTCTAGCTTTACTTAATTCTATAGTTTGAAATTTTGAACTTTTTCTTGCTTTTCATGCCTGATGATGCTAACCTACATTTGAAATAGGTCAAATGCTGCAAAACAACATGCAAGGCGACAGACATCAAGGATCTTTTAGCTTGTCATTATTGCTTGAGCAAAGCTTTTGACAAGTTTTATGATATGTACAGTGCAACATGGTAAGTATCATATTGAAAGGCTGTCAAACATGTTGTCCAAACAACTTTATGTGCATAGAAAATAGAATATATGTTTATACTCTTACTGCAATTATATTATTTACTACTGTATATAAACAACTTCTTGAACATATAGCTGAATTTGACAGTCGAAAAAGTTGGCATAAAATAAATTGGGGAGAAAATGCTGTTTGTTTCTTGCCATGGTATACTTTTGGGCATTGTGTCATTATGTGTGAGATGAAGTTCGAAATGGAAAATTATTAAATTGGCAGGGGAAGAAAAAAGTGAGAGAAGCTGAGCACTAGCATAGAATGGACAGTTGTGAGGAAATTTACTGGAATTGGAGAAAGATCTCAAAGTGCCAAGCTTGCTTCGAAAGTTGAGGAAGCGAGGGGGTTGTGTTGGCCTTTGGTACTTGAAAGATTCTTGTGTTGTGTAGTGGAGAAAGATTCGTGAAAGATATCTTTTAGCGGCAAATGTCAAATTCTGTGTTAGTGTTTGTGCTTAATCTTGTGCTGATGTCGTTTACCTCTTTTACTAAGGCACTCAGTTGCTTGTTCAGGATGATGAAGAATAAATAATATGAAATTATCTCTTTTCATTTAATATATGGAGCATACACTTGCAGGAAAGCTGCTGGGCTTTCGATTATCTGGGGTTCCATCTGTTGTGAGGATCATTTTGAATGGTAAGGATATACTTGCTTGATTATCTATGCATTTGTAACTATCCCAACTTAAGCCTAAGCTGTTAAATGTCCAGGCACAGGATAAATTGCTCCGGTGCAAATGTTGATGACAGCGCCTACATCATCAAGAATCGCATCCAAGATCAGAAATGCGCCCAATTAAGCGACTTGATCTTTTGAAGTACCTTTAGAACAGGTTATGTATGTGGTAAACAACCGTGAGGATATGGTTTGCACAAGCGGCTATGTTTGTGATTGATTCTCGCTTGTATTGTACTTTGCATTCTCAAATTAAGCAATGAAGCCCACAATTAATGTAAGGAAATTGCCTTGATTTGAGAAAGAGTAGACAAAGATGGAAGCACTTGCTAGTATTCCAGTAAGGTGACTGATTGAGGATAACATAATTTTTATGAGAATATGAATGGCAAAGGAGTTATCTTGGGCATTCATTCATCTGGCAACCTTGCTGCGATTATAGACAAGTACGGTTAATTATTTAGTAACTGTTTTTACTACAATTTAATATGAATATTTAAATTATATATATTATTTATACATATTTTTTATTATTACTTCTTTTAGTTTAATTAAATTAAATTACTTATTATTTTAAATTATTTTTAAAAAAATAATTAATATATTTTTATATATTATTATATTTAAATTTAATATAAAATATTTTAAAATTTACATATTTGTCATTTTTATTATATTATAATTTATATTTTTATATGAAATTTTGTGTCAAATTAATTACTGTTAAAATATAATAGAGGTAGTATTATTATTATTTTATGTCCGATTAAAAATTATTATTATGTATTTATAAATTATAGTGAATGATAAAATTATTAATAAAATTTATTTATATTGTATTTATTTTTTAAAAAACTCATTAACAGTTTTATTTTTTATTTTTAAAAAAACAATTCCAGTCCAACTGCGTGCAGGATTTGTATAGAACTTATTCTAGCCAGAACTACTGGTGTGACTCCGCGTTTGCCAGGCTATAACCATATATATAGCAATTGCCACCCTCGGCCCGTCTTGTGATAAATTGATTCAATCAGCCTAGGAATCTCTTGATAATCTTGGTGAATTCGAGCATAATAAAATCATGGGAGGTCACGGCGGTCTCAATATTCTCCCTCAGAAGCGATGGAATGTTTACAATTACGAAAACCGGGAAAAAGTCCGGCGGGATGAGGAAGCTGCGGCAAAGGAAGAGCAGCTCGAACGCGAGCAATCTCGCAAGAGAGATGCTGAGTTTCGCCTGGAAAAGCTCCGTCGAGCCCGTGGCTTATCTGCTTCATCAACCTCTACACCGAGCCAAGCCGGAGGCGATGTCGGTAAGCCATCACCCTCGGAAGAATTGAAATCTGAGAACGATTCGAAACACATTAATTTATTCGAAGGAATTAGAATTTTTGATCCGATTACTGAAGTTAGAGATGAGAAAAAGGAGAAGAATAAAAAGATGAAAAAAGAGGAGGCGCCTAGGGTTTTGACGGCGGAGGATGAGAAGTATAGGTTAGGGTACGGTGTGGCTGGGAAAGGTGTGAAATTGCCGTGGTATATGGCTAAGCTGCACAGTGATGATGCCGGTGAAAAGAACCATCCTGATGACGATGATGATTCTGTTGGTGAGTTAGAATTTAGGAGAAGGAATCATAATCATGCCGGTGGTAATAATGAGACAAAGAAGAAGAAGAGTTTGCAGGACTTGAGGCAGGAGAGGTTGAAAAGAGAGAGGAAGGAAAAGGACAGAGAAAAAGCTTTGCTCATGGATAAGTCAAGGAGAGATGGAGGTTTTTCATTGCGGAGATGAGGTTAGCATTATATTGGAAGCTTTTGGTTGCTGTATGACTGCTCATTTATTGATGCATTAGACTTGATTGTTAGCTGGTTTGATTTCTGTTAAATTTTTATAAAGAATTCGTAATTTTTGAGCTCTCCAATTCTGGCCAGCTATGTGGAGAAGTCCATTTCTTATATTTGTTTTCTTAGTGATGTCACTTGGTTTGTTACTTAATTGAGGCTTTCTAATGAATGCCTTTTAATCTATAATGGTTTATGGCTTAATGAATGGTTATTAATTTCTCGGTTTCTATCTGTTACCTTTTGGAAATTCATGATATCTTTGAAATTGGAGAGTGAAACTGGGTTCAGTGTGCTGGCTATCCTCAAATCAGGGGTAAAAAGCTAAGATGCATGAACCAGAAAATTCTGTTGCTTTAGGAAAATTAATTCCTTTAAAGAACTGTTACTAAATTGGTAGTGTCAAATGGTTTCAATGATGCCTACTCTCGCTAGATGCTGACTGGGTGATTCTCATTGTATGCCACATTCTATGCTAAGGTCTGGCAATGTGGCATACATGTCATGTTCATAATTTTTTATTCAGATTGTCCTCTAGATTGTAATGGTCAAAATATTTGTATATCCAATAGTCCTTCTTCCTGAGGAAAATTGCTTTCCAGCGAGGTCTTCAATTCTGAAGTCTTAATTTTTTTCCTATGCATCGAAAGCACGATTATATAAGCACATCTCAACAGAGCAACGAGGATAACTAAACAAATCCCAAGTACAAGTCAACTTGAATGTCGTTTCTTCTACATTGTATAGCATTACGGAACTCAACTAGGACTGGTTTGAAATATTTTTTGTTTTTGGGGGATTGAAAGACCTGCCTTTAAGTAAAAAATGTTCTGAATGTGTCTGTATTTCTACATTTCTTTTGCTAATGTTTGTAACGCTTGCATATATGTTCATGAATGCTGACACAGTTATTGGTGTGCCCAGAAACTGCTATTCTTTGAATGTAGTAGTTGAGGTTCACATAAAATGAATGTAGAAATGAGTGATTGAATCAATTTGATGTCATTGTTTTTATCTGGGGCCATCCTGAATACTGGATCTGTGGTTTGATGCAACGACCATGCTCTCTAACCAAAAGAAAGAAAAAAAATAAACTATAATATGTTTGCTCTGTGTATGAATTTAGTGTACTTGTGTTAAGAGTTTGGTTGTTGCACAGAATGGCGACACATGAATGAAGGATTCTGGGAAATAAAGAAGTGTTCTTATTTGGGCAGTCTTTTGTTGGTGTAATGTTACCAGTAGTCTTGTAACTTTGAAGACGTGCTAGGATGGTGGTTTCTTGTGCAATATTTGTCTGCAGTAGTTCTGATTGTCAACGACCATCTGAATTCCATTGAAGTCATCAATTTGTACTTCTTTTGACAAGTTATACTAATTCAGAACAAACGGAGGCAACAGAAAAAGCTTCAAACTGCTGTGTGATGTTGTGATGATCACTTTGCCGCTCAACTCTTTCAGCTACTGGGCTCTTCAACTCTCTGGGCTGTTTATATTCTTGGTTTAGGTGTGTACGGGATGTCTATTGGTCGGCTGTGGTGTGTTTGAGAAGGGGGGGGGGTTGTTCTTGTTTCTTGATATAATTTACAATCACACGATGAAGATGAAGACAATAGAAGAATGCAATTGCAAAGCCTTTGCAATTGCTGCCCTGTCTGTTGGACGTTGGTGTAAAATGTAAAATCATTTGAATTTTTCATCAATATGTGTATATTATACACCAATCATGAGTATTACTTCCTTTGTCCCAAAAGGAAAAAGGAGTATTTTGGCATTTCCCAAACAGCCAGATAACGTGACATCAATAGTTTTTCCGTTATTGCTTGGAGTCTTTCGGTCATTTATTCTCGGGGGTACGCATTTCTTTTTCTTTCCACAAGCAGTGTTCAAAATCATTATAGTTGATATCAAATTCCGTGCCTGGGCATAGGGTTGCTGCTATCGCTAGCTGCTTGAATTTTGAACTATATTGCAAGTGCTGCCTCATGAAATACTAACCTAGTTTGACCAATAAGTAACCATTAAGTGACCATGTTTTGGCTAAACATGGTGGCCATAATCGTGATAGTTATGGGTGTTTAATAAATTTGATTAACTTCGCTGGTGCCGCCTTAAGCACATACTCTCCCATCTGCTGCCGGGGGTGGTTAGCAGGATGGCCAAACAAACAACTAATTAAACCTTAATACCTCTTCTGATAAAGTAGAAAACTATATTCTCCATACACAACCGTCATGTGAACTCTTCGTTTTCTACCTTATCTACTTCAGTATAACATGCAGTCATTAACAAGGGTAGCATAGAGTCGAATCTTTTTCTGCTGGCCATGACACGCCAACCCTTTGTCCGTCAAGTAGTCCCAGTATAAAGAAGCCAACGCCGGTCTTTTGAATTAGTTAACTTAGATAACTAGCATAAAACCCGAGCAATCTGTCTCTTACAACAGAAACCTCTGTGTCATGATCAACGATGGCGAAACTTGGGGAGCAAGCTCTTTTGCATGTAGCAAATCTAACACTTCCGTCGGTATGTATAGAACCTTCAGCACATTTCTGCAAGTATCTGAATTCCAATGACAATTTCTTGTTTCATGTAATTATAGAGCCATGAATCCTGCTTTATAATTGCATAGAATTTGATATCTTAGATTATTTCTGTGCGGTTCTCATCAGAGTTTTTCCACATAAATTTGTTTTGAGGAAATTACTTGGTAGTTTGCAATCAATTTTGTGTGTCTACTTTCATCAGTTTCAGGTGGTAGTACTGAAGGTGAACCTCGGATGTGCTTACTGCAGATGGAGAGTTTATCAAGTTATTTCAAAGATTAGTGGCGAGTCTTCCTTCTTCTTTTTCCATTTTTGGTTAACTATTTGCTAACTCAACATAGGGACAGATCAGGACCCTTTGTCGAGAGATCAAATGAAAACAGAGTATTTATTTTTGTACCAGAAACTTTGCAGGATTGCGAGAATACACGATAGATGTTTGCAATAAAGAGGTTATTGCAAGGGGAGATATCAAATTCCATCCGAAAGTCTGAGAAATTCAAAGAACAATACGCTGAGAGGTGAAAGTTCAGTTTCTGCATTAGATGCTGCAATGTATTGAAAGCTAGAGCGTAGAAGCAGTGAAAGCAAAATGAAGTTCGTGAACATAAATATTGACCATTGAAACTTTCATCATATGCACATTGCTTCTTACTTGAATTGAATGTACCTACATTCCGTATAAGCGTTGCAATAATTAGGAGGGACACAAATTTTAAGACCAAGGGAAATATGAGTTACTTGTCGTGGATAAATAATGTTTTAAGCTTCGTAAATATCGCTTCATAGTCTCAATCGATACAAATAGTTCATAGCCACATTGGTTTCTTTGGTGCAAAAAGGAGAAAACAGAATACTTATTTAGAAACTGGAAGCAAATCTAAGTCAAATACGATGAGGTCGTAATTGATATCGTACCGGGGAGTGGAGACTCGCCATCTCAGACAAGCCATACATTTTAGGGGCAATAGGGCGCAATGAAAATGTCCCAATAGAAAAAGCTTTCTTCAGGTCAGTACCTGACAAAAAGAGGACCTAAGAAATTCCAGAACAAAAACGTCCGATTCTGCCTTTCATGTCTGCCTCCCACCATAAAGAATGCTGTTTTCTACTGTATCATTGCTCATTACTTCGATATCTTAGGGGAAATTCCCAGTGCAGATTGAAGCAAAATACAATGTATTCCTTTATTCAAGATAAAATAGGATATCATAAGGTTTCTGGCCTGGATTTAGAATGATCCCAAGTAGGAACAACCAAAGGGGTGAGGGAGTACTTTTTAGCAAGCATGCAATTACCTGGTATTTTTGCATCATTCAAAGTGGGAAAAAGGATTGCTGCCTTTAGCAGTCTTTTTTCGACATTTTTTTAATCCATTTCAAAAATTTTATGATGCAAATCCTAAGATATCTAGTTCAAGGAATAAAGCAATATATTTCAATTATCAAGAATATAAAAGCATATGCATTGGTTTCAATGGCAATCTAGATAAATTGTCGGGTGGAGCTTCTCCACTAAGCAAAATTGGACTACTTGTGCTTGGCAGCCAGAACTGTTCAGTACTTCTGCTACAATTCCAGAAATGGGGTTAACTTTTAAAGACAGAAAAATGATAGAGTCTGCGTCAGCAAGGCAAAAGCTCCTAGGCATCTCTCTGCCATAAGGAGGAGATCATATCAAAGATCTTCTATCCTTTCAAGAATTAGACTTTGGAGCTCTGGTAATGAAAGGGGATGCTTTCAGCCCACCGTGGAATTGAACTTCCACGTAGGAACAAGAAGACACATTCAGCTGCAACTAAATGCATTGCTGAGCTTCTGGGGAAGCAAAAGTCAATTTTCTCTTTTCTATTCACTTGATCAATTGTGTAATCTCATTCAGAAACTGATCTGTTAAATCAAATCGTTTTTTTTTTTCTCTTTCGTCTTCGGTTTTGTTGCTTACAAAACAAACAATTCCCCGATATTCCATTTTTAAATTCGCGCATACACTTCGATTTTTTTTCAGAAACGAGACAAGAGTTTAAAGAAATCCCAAGTATCACATATGAACCCAAGACTTCCCAGGAAACACCGTGAATCCAAAAGCTTATTAAGTCCCTGCACCCAACAAAATTGAGACACCTCTCTTCCTCTGAGCTGTAGCAGCAAAGCCTGCTAAACTTAGCAATCAAGCAAGTGAAACCGCACTTCTTTTCTGCAGAGAAAGCATTCGAGCAGTTAATTTACCTCTGTGCACACACACTGTTTCTATTTTTCCTCCCTGTTTGTTTCTCCTTTGCTTCTGCGTTCAGCATTTCAAATCTGATGACCCCAAAGCAGAAATCCTTTCACATTTCAAATCCAAGACGATGTGTTCCCTTAATAAATCTAGTCCTCCAACATGGGCATTTGCAATTCTATGGGAAAGTAAACTTTCCCAACATTGAGTCCTTAATTTTTTTTAGTATTATGTATCATATCGTTTTTCCCCTTATCCATGGACATTCTTCCTAAGAACATCAAGAGGGTCGAACAGGTTTACTGTTAATATTTAGGTTTTACTATATACTTGTTAGCAGTTAGCATACAGCACTGAAATCCTTGGCATATAGATTTAAAGGAAAAAACAGAGGAAAATTCAGCTGATTTGTATTCAAAGATTCGATACGAATTGAAAATAAATAAAGATATTTATATAATCATTCATGTCACGTCCAGATTCTGAATTCCAGAATAACCTATCACATGTATACATTCGATTCCAGAAATCAGAACTCAAGAAAGTCTCAAAAGTCTGCAAAAGTGGCCAACTCACTACTACTAAATTCTGAACTGAAATGAAGATGCTAGGCTGTAGTAAGGAGAGAGCAAGATGAAGAGTATGAAAAATGACTCCTCCCAAACTAAAAGCTTGAATAATCTGCTAGAAGTTCAAAAACACTCCTCCGCCATGAAATATTCATAAATGATGTTGGATCATATTTTTCAGACCAGGAATACTTATCATAAGAATCCCATTCTTCATTTTGGTCTTAACCTCAAAGATATCCTGTGATATCTCAAACCCAATACCTCCTCTATAAGTCCTCCTGGAGTCTTGATCAGCTTCCAGTTCCATTTCTCCTTCCCCTTCAAAGAAAACCGTGTTGTTTTCCACCCAAATCTTAAACCCATCTTCGCCGACCCCAGGCATCATCACTCTCACGAGTGCATCATCCTCCACAAAATCGACTGACATCACATTTCCCGGCCCTCCTGTCTGATAAGGGTGCTCATACCTGACCTGTTGTGGCGGGTAATCTCTAGAGTACTCTGAGGTGGTGAAAGAGAGGATAGAACGGTTAGTGGTCAAAGGAAAAATGGGGGTTGATGGGCTTTTGCAGCAGAGGCTGAGGGATTTGGTGAAATGGCCGGTGGACATGGCGATAGTGCTGTCATTTTTGAAGGCGAGAACCCTTGAAGAGTTGAAATAAGCCATTCTTTTTCAGTCCTTTTCCACCGGAAATGATTCAAGGATTTTACTCTGTCAGAGAGGTTTTATAGCATGGAACTTTGTCTTTATGGCCTTTTTCCAACGCCCAATTTTCGAACTTTCTTGGTGGGTACAGAAATTCGACAGCCATAGCCCTTAGGCTGTATGATAATAGAAAAAGACCCCATAGGGGTAGCTTCTTCTTTTTCTCTGGTTTCTGCATTTGGGGTTTGGACCCAAGTGTTACTTTTTGTTCGCACTAATTTTGGTGTTTATTTTCTCCTTGTCTTTTGCAATATCTATTCACTTGAGAAAAAATTGTGTTTAACTTGTTCAACAGAAAAACTCTACCTTCTCACGTGTATCAACATTGCAACCTTTGCTTATAGCCTCAACCATATCCAAAATAAAACGTCAATTTTTGGGATTTGCCAAGATGAGATGCAGGAAAGTGAAAATCCAAAATTTTTAACATTTATTGTAAGATTAAATTTAAAAGATTCTTATATTCTTATACAATTGATAATTAAATATTTAAAATTTTAATTTTGACAATTAAATACTTAATGATAGAACATTTAATAATTTTAATAGAAATATTTATGAATCTCACTAATTTTATGATTGTATAAATGAATTTCATAAATATTTCTTAACTATTTAATAGAAATATTTAATTGACAATTGTCTAATTTTTTAAATTTAACCCTTTAATAACTTACAAATGTTTCTATCCTTAAAACTGGTATGATGTAGTAGACATACTTTGTGATCGGTCTTTTAATATAGTCACAAATCACATCCTTTATCTCTGCATTAACCCATCAATTTTACTATCATTAAAGCCGCTATCATTATCCCTTCCACATTCATCTCTCCTCATTTTCGATTGAATGTCTCCTAAAATTGTACAATGTTCTCTTCCAACCAAACCTTGAGTAGAGTGCATCTTCACTAACCCCTCCCAGAATTACTCTCCAAATAGCACCATTACCACCACCATCCGTCCCCATGAAATCCACCATAGCCACGCCTCCTTGGCCAGGAAGGGGTGCAAGTCTAAAACAAAAACTGTAAACCCCAACAAAATCAAAGTCAATATCATCACGATTGCTGTCTTTTGGAGTTTTACCTACATGTCTTCACAATTTTCCCCATACACATCTTGAAAGATATTCCTTTTTCTTCATTGCCACTCTCCTTGTATCATTGTTTTCATAGCTGGTAAACATTTCCCAGGAAATGCTAATCAGCGAAGCTCGAAAATATGACCAAAGAATGTTGAGTAGAGCAGCAGTCGATATGAACAGAATAATTATTGTCTTAATTCAAATAGCAAAAGTAAATAGAGAAGGAAAATACAGGCCCAAGCAAATAATATTAGAGAAACCGAAATGAGTAATTCACACATTATATATCACTTGTTTTCAACATTTGTGACATTAGGAATAATCATTCTGAGAATCCCACTTTTCATCTCAGCTTTAATTTCATCAACTTTATTGAATTCCGGGTTAAATTCAAGACTCCCCCCATAGTGCCTTCCAGATTCTTCATCCTCATATTCGATGTCTCCTTTCCCGGTAAAAAATACTGTGTTCTTCTCCACCCAGACCTTAAACCCATCTTCACCAACCCCAGGCAGAGTTATTCTCACAAGTACACCATTGCCGTCCTTCAAGTCATCTACTGCAACCACATCTTTTGGGCCTCTGAGTTGAAACGGGTTCTCCATCCTAAACTCTTGTGGCGAGCCTTTTACAGTTACTGTAAAACCTAAAAAAAAAAAATCAAAGTCAATGAATTTACAGATATTGGTTCTATTACTAAAAGCAATAACGGAGGTTTTTGAAGGAAATACAAGGAGGATCACTGCTGCTGCCACCGCTTTTGTCTTTGATTACGGATTCAGATTCCGACAAGGTCGTGGTAGAGAAAGAAGAGGAACTGTTGCTGGTGAGTAGGGAGATCGATGGTCTAAACGGAACCTTCGACTGGAGGAAATTGTTGCAGAGATTGGAGAAGTTGGCCGTAGCTGAGGCTTTTTTCAAAGCGAGAGCCATCTCTGTTTCGCCCTCCTATGTGAAGAACAGAAGAAGTGTTTTGAGGGATTTTAATTTAGTTGTTTTATTTAAAATTAATTGAAGGATGTTTGGCTGACACACTGTTTCCAGAATAATCTGATATTGAGTCCTTCCTATCATTAAATAACTGTCCTAATTTTTTTTTAAATTTTTTTAAAAATAATGATTTACTTTTTAAATGTATAATGTATTTAATTATTTTTTTAATTTTATTCTTAACATAATTTTCTATTAATTAATTAATATTATAATTATTCATATTGAAATTATTTTAACTAATAATAAAATTACGTTATCTTATAAAAATAGTCTAAAATATAATTTAATGAAGTGATATGGGTAAAAAGAAGAATTATTAGAGTGTTATAATTAAAGAAGTTATGAAATTTAAATTGATGGTGTAAAAAAAAATAATAATATTTTAAAGAATATAATAGATATTTTTATTATTTTTATTATAAATTTTATAATTTTTTAATATACAATTTTTATAATTAAATCAATTCTTTTTTTTCTTGTACCAATTCTTTTTAGTCTTGGGCCATTTATTTTATAAGGATAAAGGATGTCCCCAAAGAAGAAGGCCCAATTTAAAAAGTGATTTGGAGCGGTATTTTGGTGGGCAAGTGATTGGATACACCCGCTCCTCTCAAGCAATGTTTTTGAAATCAAATCGGTCATCGGATCGAAAAAGTTATTGATTCACGATTTAATGATTCAATTATAATTAGATTGTAATTAAATCGTAATTGAATCGATAATATTATAATTTAAAAATTAAAAAATATAATTATTTTTTAAAAAAAATTGAAGTATAATTTAAATTCATAAAAACATAAATATTCAAATTCATGATTAAAAGTAATCATTTTTACTTTATAACTAACAATCTAACACATTAAAGTAGTTTATTAAATTATATGATTTAATTTACTTTTAAAAATTATAAAATTTGACTCAAAATTTTTTTTATAAATGATCAGTCTAACCGATCTGACTGGTCAATTCACGATCTAATCGATCTGATCGACCGGTCCAAATCGGTCTGAATGATCTAGCATGATTTTTGAACTGTCCGGTTTATTTGATTGAACCGGACCATTTGAAGGACCGATTCACGATTTGGTTAGTCCGATTCGATTCTAAAAACATTGCTCTCAAGTCTCAAGACGAATTTAAAAAAATAATAAAATGCTAATAAAGGTCGAATTAGAAACCTGTCCAAGACATGAGCTTTTAGAGACCTCTATAAGAAGCAACTAATAGACGGAGTGACTAGTTTTATCTCCCTATTAAGTCATCCAATTAAAGAATGTTTTTCTAAGGTCGATTAGGTTCCACTAATTTTGAGAACGCCAGCATAGCCTTTCTTGGTCACTGCTCTAGCAAAGACGAAGATTAATACACTTGCCATGGAACTACTGCAAAATAGATTGTGCAACTCCATCCCTTTCCCTCCTAACCCTCTAATGGTGGTAATCTTTTCCCCTTTTCCCTTTACAAGAAAATGCACTTGTACACATATATGGAAAAGGATGTCACCCAATGTAAAGTTTCTTATCCTTTGAAATGAATCTATTTAATTAATAGAACTACGACGGATCATTTTCCTCAAATCCCTCCCCTATGTTAAAAAAATCGTTAAGTATTTCTCTTATTATCTTTATTTATTTTTAAATAAAAATAAACTTTAATAAATCTAAATACTGTAATAAATTTTTGTTTAAAAATAAATAAATAATAAATCTAAATAAATAAATAAAACACTACAAATCTACGAGAAAGAAAATGAAAGAATTATTTAGAGAAAACAATTATGATAAGTATTTTCTCATAATCATTGCAAAAAATTAAAATAAAATACTCAATTCCCAGTTTGGTGGATCAATATAAGATAAACCATAGAGAATGAAGTGCATTTGCATTTTTACAAAGGTGTCTCCTCCATTATTCATCCATGACCATGAACATCCTAAGCAGAAAGAAAGAGTACAACTCAGGAGAAATCAAAACCTCATATAACTACTAAAGCTCAGTAACACCACAGCAATTGTTTGTAGCAGCATTCTTCAGCCTCCAGACCGAAACTGGATCATTCGACTTTAACTTGGAAAACGTCCTTCCTCTCTTCCTCTTTCGCTTTAGGAACGATTACCTTCAGAACTCCATTTTTCATCTCTGCCTTGATTTCATCAGTCTTGTACAGTTCTGTGGGCAGAGAAAGCCTGGTCAAGTACCTTCTTACACTTTCACTATCTTCTGATTCTTTCTCACCTTCGCCTTTGATTACCAGAGTGTTCTGCTCCACAAATACCTTTGCATCTTCCTTGTTAACGCCAGGCATATCCATTCGGATATACAGAGCCTGGTCATCTTCCCTCACATCCCAGCCTCTTCCAGCACCCATTCCTGGACTTGCACGAAATGGGCTATCCAAAAACTGATCCATCATGTTCAACAGTTGGTTAACACTCCTTGTCGGTGAAAATGGATCAAAAACATCTGCAGCAAATATATTCACAGCTCAATTTCATTAGATATCAGTCAACTTCTTTTCCCAGCATTCTTCAAGACAAGCACGTGATTTTAAATTGAAAATTCATTGTTTTCCAGAAAATTGGCAAATTAATCAATACAAAATATCTAAGCATTTTCGGTGATTGATTGAAAGGCATCATACGAAACAGGGTAGAGGCAAAACCTTCAATTAATCTTGAAAAGTCATGCAAATTAACATGACAAACAAATCTTCCGAAGGGTTGGAGGAATCAAGGGACTATACGTCAATAATCATGAATTGAATACAATTTCTTCCTCTTTTTTTTTTTTTTTAATAAACAATCAATATAAAAACCGAAAAATTAATGTAAAGTGCAGCTTCAATACTCACACAAACAAAGGACTCTTGTTTTTTTTTTTTCAATAACAAATATATTTAATTTATCATTTCTGGTTTAATTAATGGTCCTTTGATCTGATTCTGCAAGAAGCAAGTAGCGATTGGGTTATTGGAAGTAAACTAGGAAGATATAGCATTACCTGGAAAAACACTAGGAAAAGAATCACGTCGGCGAGAGACACCACGATCGCGGCGGTCTACGTCAACAGCCCGCTCATCTTCATTATAGTTAGTCATTTGAGTGTTAGTGTTGAAAGAACGGACCGCCGAGGGAGCGGTGGCTACGGGGCGAAGGGAGCTTCCATTCATAAGCCTTTTGAGGAGTGGTGACGCAGCGGTAGCCCTTCGAACAGCAAATAGTGAAGCCATAATTCTTATCCTCAATTCAATTTACTGAGATCCTGTGCTTGTTTATCTGGGAATTGGGATTTAGAAGAAGAAGACGGTGATTGCTCTGGTTCACGGCGGAGTTTGGCAGGCTTATAAAGATGGTTTTGACGCGAAGGAGAAATGGATTTGATTCTTCTGGAAACAGATGGAGCCTTCTCCAGAGATAAAGCTGATAGCCAGCAGAAGTTTCGAGAGGCTTCATTAATGCTTACACTCGCCTCTAGAGTTCTCTTTCTTTTCCTATCTTTTTACTTTATTAGGAAGAAAATAGAAAATAGAAAATAAAATATAGTTGAGGTGCCCCTATTTACAAATTTTTTTTTAAAAAAAATTACTATATGTCTTTTTTTAAAAAATAAACTTAGTACAAATAAATTTTAATTATAAAGTGTTTTATTATTCACAAAGATCGTAATGTTAATATTTAAATACATAAATTTTTATAAAATTGTATTTATATATTTTAAAAAACATTGAACATAATACTAATTGAAATTCAAAATCATATTTATATTTTAAAAAAAATTGAATAAATATGAACTTAAGTACATCTTAAGTAAAACGAGCCTTGAATAAAGGTTTGATACATAGATTAATGAAGTTGTTAAATGTGCCGAGTCTTTAATAAAAGAAATGATTAAATTAACTTTTTTATTTTCAAATTTATAAAGTTCTTAAATTTATAAGGTCATTAGCAATTGATATGCTAATTGTCTTGAGGGGTTGACAACAGAATCATCCTGGTTGTGCAATTTTTTTTTTTTTTTTTTTTTTTTTGCAATTGATGACCTTGATTTGATGATTCTTTTTTTTTCTTTTTTTTTTTTGCTTTTATGCTTTGTCACCAAAGCTGACCTTTAGCTATGAAAATAATTGTCAGTCTTGACGATAAGAATCATTTTGATCGTCTATTTTTTTTTTACAATTACTGGCCTTAATTTGATTACCCATTTTTTTCAATTTTTTTTTTTTTCGCTTTTGTGTTTTGTCACCAAAGCTAAACCTTGGGGTGTTGATGAAGGAATCATCCTGGCCATCTTTTTTTTTTTTTTAGTAATTGATGGCCTTGATTTGATAACCCTTTTTTTCAAACTTTTTTTCTCTTGTGTTTTGCCACCAAAAGCTGACCTTTAGTTAGAAAAATATTTCCTCGCTAAAACTTCGACTTTTACTAGTATAGTTTTTGAATTTTATGCAAATTTGTGGAAGTCTTCTGTTGAGGAAGATAGAGAATCTAGCTACACTTCTTGAGTATCTGGATATGATATTGACTTTGATGCGAGCTTGTTGAATAAACCCATGGGTGTCCCAAATAAAGGAAAAAAATATTATGTGACTCACCAAATGTGTCAGCTAAAGAAGCTTTCGGCCAGTGAATTTGAGGAAGCCTTTACTGACGGAAGATAGTTTGTTCAGCTATCCTCAGAAGTAACCAACCATGGTATTCAAGCCAAAATATAGACTATTGCACCACATGCTTTCCGCCATTAACAGTTAATTCGTGTCGAGTAGGCCTTGTTGTCGTGAGAATTCTTAATTCATGAGTTGTAGGGAGGGATTTATGTCACCACAAACAGAGACTAGAGCAAGTGTTGGATTCAAAGCTGGATCTTTGTTCCCACAGATGGTCACAAGACCACAGTCACCTTCATACACATGTACATGCTAATGCTTCACAAAAAGGAAGAAATCAACTTTGGTCACTTGATGGTAAAACATCTTCTAGGGACACTAAATGGGAAAATTGAGAGCGGAAGAAAGGAGAGTATGAAGAATCTGCCATATGGGAGATTGCTTTCAAGATTATTCAAGTACTTTGAAATTCCTCTGCCTAACATTGTGGAGAAAAAGGAGTATCATGTGTATAACTGAGTTGCTTTTAGGAGAATCAAATTCTTGTATCTTGATGGAGAATGGCAATACAAGAAGAAGATGAATGCCGAGCAGTGGAAAAGGGCAGAAGCTTCCCTAAGGCGGCCCAGGTTTGAGCATCTTAACAGGTTTACAAGGGAATTTCAGCTCTGAAGGTTCAATCTTGAGAAGATTCCTGACACTAGAATTCTTTCCTCCCTGCATGATATTAATGAATAAAATAACCAGAGTCACAACAAACAAGAATTGAAAACCCTGAGCATAAAAAAATATGAATAAGATGACAATGCCATCTACCAGACTTCTAACTTACAAAAACAGATTTTTAAAAGGAAAACACAGGACTGTCCTGGCATTTAAAAGTTTTCCATACTTCTAGCTTGTGCATTGCCAAGACTTAAACCTTAATGCAAGCATGCTTCTGGTTTCAGGCTTCAGCATATATGTGCAATTAATGTACTCGAATCTGTTCTGTTCTAACTCTCCATCACCTTTAGCTGGCTATTTGCAGATTCAAGGAGAAGCTCTAACAGACGAAATATATCTTGTTAAGGGACATAATATCAGATGCAATTGAAAAATATTGAAACCTTGCTCATAATATCAGACTTTGCATGTAGGAACCAAGGTTTTCTTTGGTTTCAAAAGAGTACTTCTTGATCAAGTTCCTCGGGCCATAAATCAGAATGGAGAGTAGGGGGAAAGCCAGAAGGTGAGACAGGACCTACGGTCAAATCAAAGAATCGCGAGGGAAAGAGGGCCTCACCAACTGTGAAATGATTAGTGGAACAAAAGCATTCTAATTGCTTGGAATGAAATAAACTTTTTGTGCATTAAGGAGGACCATGGTGATATGTGCATCGTCTTACTCACATTACGGTTTATGCTTGTCCATACCTAACAAGAAGCATTGAAAACTTGGAATAGCCAGAAATTGTATCTCTTTACTTTCTTAGCTAAGCAATATTCCATGTACAACAACAATCCGATATTTCTTATTGGCTGATTAAAAGATACATATCTTTTATTTTGGGACTTTCATATCACCTGCTAGAGAATGGACCAAATGTGCTCTTATTGTCATACATTTTCCCTAGCAGGATGAAATTTCTTTAAGTTATCAACAACTCGTATGGATCTATTAGATGCTGTGTTTTAAGTCTTCTTTAAAGTAGACTTCACTTTGAACTTAAGTATACGAAAAAAAAAAAAAAAGAAAGGGAAAGTAACCAAACTGGAAATTTTGGATATTTCTGATTCTGGTCACAACTAAGTCAAGCCAAACAAATGAAAGCTATCGATTCATGATGTGAAATTAAAGATCAATCAAATTAAACAAAAAACATCTTCCCACATGCATACACATATGCCTACCTGTTCATAGTGAGAGGGGCAAGCCTTACCTCTGATAGTTTGTGTTCAGTATGACTAAATGCTTCCAAAGCCTGCAGAGCCCAGCAAAGTGTGTGGTATCATAGATTAAACAAATTAACTGCCTTGGGAAAAAGGAAGAAGGAGAAGAGTAGGTTCTTAAAAAAATACCAACAACCTTAGAACTATTCAAATTTCCATCCTCTGTGGCAGAAAGTTTTGCAGAACAACTTGCAGATTCCATAGCTAATGGACAAGAAGAGGCTCGCAAAGTAATATAAACAGCCTTAGAACCATTAGAACTGAAGGTTTGCAGAACAACTTCCTGTAGCTCCTGACAAACATGGTTGGCTTGTGGAGACGTAAACCACTCTTAGTGTACACTCTTTGACCGCTTGCCTCCCTATTAAACTACAAAGCAACCATGTTCTACCTCTAAGATTAGCTCAATATAGAAAAAGCAGTATCAAGCAAAATCCACTTCTTTTCGTCTTTTGCAAATTAAACACTCTTGAAACTAAATAGGGAAGAAGCTAATGACCACTGCTTATCAGAATTAAGAGGCTGCTTCTTTTGAATGCATATATTCATTTGTGCCAATTTTTAAAGTCAAAATTTATACTGAGGTCTCTAAATTCCTGTGTGTTTCAGCTCTCCAAAGAATTAGAAAAGGAAGAACAGGAGAGCACCTCAACAGATGCAAGTACTTCTTAAATTTTATAAAAAGGAATATAGCCTTTGAATAAGTGAAGCAGCTTCCTTAATGTTATTTATATAAACATACTTGAGCATTTTAGGAGGCACTAGATCTCAACAAGTCATAACAGATCAAACTAATCAAATGATTACCATCCAAGCAAAAATCTCTTTTGGGGTTGTAAATACGATCTGTATCAGAAACTTGTCCTCGCATTTCATGTCAGATGGGACCTCCTTCCGAGCTTGCGTCTTCACTGGAAAAGAAAAGGCAGAGGAAACTTTCCCATTGATGCAACACAATAGACAAATTTACATAGCGGGATGCTAATGAAAAGATAATCCCAGTCCAGATTTCAGGTTTGACAAAGCTAATTCCTCCTGAAAAGCGGCTGTTCTAATGTTCTGAACTTTGGTGAGTCAATTTCCAGACAAGATTTCACTTCACATGCAACACAAATGAAAAAATATAGGACCCAAAAAGCAATCAAGAAATTAGCAAACACTGTTTAACTGCTTACCCATAACATCACACGTTGATCCAGGCAGAATAATGCCCTCAGTCGGTGTTACACAATACTTCCAAGTATCATCTTTTGAATGAACCTACGAAACAAGATTCAAATTTGTTCTCATTATAACATTCTACCAAACAGTATATAATGTTGAACTATCACTTCTTCGGATTTCATGAAAATGATAGAAGGTCAGCGCCTCGAATGCATTGACACGTACCTTAAAAACTGCATGGTATTCAGTATCATTTTTCAATTGAAACTTACCGATGGTGGCTTTCTTCAGTTCAACTGATCAGACCAATGAAAACACGAATTTCAAAACGGGAAAACTGAAAAACCAAAAGCCCATGAAAATTTCAGGTGAACGATCCCGAGGGAATTTGATTTCTGGAGGCTCAACGGTCAGAAACTCTTCCATAGCCATTCTTGTTTCTCTGTATTCATAAAAAATAAAATTAAAAAAAAAGTATGAGTACAGAACTGTACTTTAAAAATAAAATTAAAATCAAAGTGTACGGTACTGATTTGCCTCTTTACTTGGTTTCCCAGGACGGATGATTGGAACAAGGAGCTCGCGATATAAAACAAATATAGAATCTACAATTATCAAATCAAGCTAAAAGTCAGTTTTTTTTTTTTTTTTTTGAAGGAAAACAGATGTACAATTTTTCTTAATTCTATATTTGGAAATAGGGAAAGGAAAGGAGAGGCTCGGAGAGGAGACTAGGTAGAAGAAAAAGGAAATAAGAGGGAATGAAAGAGAAATGAAAGTATTGAGTATTAATTTACGTATATAAATCTTTTAAATAGAAGTATTTTAGTAAATATAAAAATATTTATTAGAATTTGTTTATTTTATATTTATTTATGTATAAAATTTATATTTGATATTATTTTCGGACATTATACTTCTCTGTGATGGACAAAGCGGTTCGGGCCCTGGCATTTATGAATACTAACATCATTCTTCCTTTTTCTAGGTTGTTTTTGGCCAAAATGAATTTCAATAAGTGAAGAACACAAATGCAATTCTTTTCTTCCTCAATCCAAAAATAATTACACTACTCTTCACAAAACTACACGTACATTAGAGCTTGAGACAACCCTTTCTTTCTTTTGGTCTTTGATGTTCACGGAAAGGATTGCAAAAGACAGAATGGATCCCATTTTTTCCCTTTCTCAAATGCATGAAAATCTCTTAGTTTGAAATTGAAGCTTTGAAGAACTTTTGGTTGTTATCTTTCAACTTGTCGAAAGAAGGAGAAGTGAAACCATAGAGGAAATAAAAACACAAGCAGATGGGAGCTTTTGTATCTTTTCCTTCTTTAATCGTTCTTCTTGGAAGAGAAAAATGCAAAAATGGAAAAACGATAGATGACAATCATTTTTCCCCCCTCTCTCCTCTGCTGAAGACTGCCGTGGCATGGAGGAATGTCTCTGCTCTTGAATAGGTCACTTTGGAGATTATCATACCCCTAACATCTGTAATGCATTAGCTCTTAATGTTGTAAATGGCAGTTTATGCTTTTGTTTGGGATTGCATAGTACTTTGTGTTGCGAAGATTGGACCTTTTGGCTGATTTTGCAACCAAAACAAATATTACCATTTTACATTCTCCTTTGTTTATTGGATAACAGTATTGCTATAGCATCCTGTTTCTGCCTTGTGGAATAGAATTTTTAAATATGGTATATGAATTGATGCGAATGTCATTTTGATTTTTCGTTCTAGTCCTTGTGCGGGAAGTTTGGGGATGGTTTAAACTATCACTAATTTGAGAGTTTAGAAAAGAAAAGAAGAGAAGAGAAATTTTAAGTTAAAAGATGAAGCACGAGAAAAAAAAAGGGTAGTGATTTATGTTTTATGTTGTTTGGAAGTTTAAGAAAAAAAATGAAAGAAGTGTTCTTTTTTTTTTATTTGAAAATTTGGAGAGAAAAAAAGAATAAAAATCAATTTACTAAAATACTTTTATTTCATAAAGATATATAAAGGAAATAAAAATTGTTAGATCAGAATAAAATAGGTAGAATTGACATTTAAGAAAATTTTTTTAAGGATCTCTTCTCTTCTCTCCGAATCTTTCCAAACGTGGAGAGAAAGAATTCTCTTCCTTAAAAAAAACTGGCAAACAGGAGAAGAGAATACATTTCTCTCCTCTCCATTTCAACTCCCAAATCAGAAATGAGGAGACTACAATGACAAAACAACAGTTAACTACACCCGATGTCATATGATGCCTTTACTGCTACTGGGCAATGTTGGAGGCCTGGGGTGGGCAACGGACCTTGATGGATTGTCTCACAATAAGAGGGGGGGGGAGAACATCAGAGGTCTGGACTCTCGTCTTTGGAGACCATGGGCTCACCTTGAGGGGCTGTGGTAACTGGATCGTAGTGGCCAACTACTGCTCTACCGATTTACAAAATTTACTGCCACCCAAGATGGCCAGAGATTTGGGCTCGAACATTGTTATTTGCCCATGACGAAACGAGTAGCAACCATGCGATGGATCCATCTAATCTGAACACTGCAAGGTGAACATGAACAGAACAGAACAACCAAAGCAGGGGAAAAAAGAAGCTCCCCGTTAGAACCCTGGAAGGGTAGGAGATTTTGAGAGCTATCTTGTAAGATTGTAAGAAACTAAACTACAAAGCCAGGAAAACAAGGCACCAAATGATTGATTTTCCTGCCCAACTCACAAGATTTTAGCCACCAAATATCAGCAAGGGAAAAAGAAGCATTCATTTCCCTACGTCATGGGGTTTATTTCGAAACGGTTAGGAGCCAGCTCTGGCTCTCTTGAGATTAAGCTGTGTTCAAATGCTTCATGCATTCAGTAACAAGAGCGACCAAGAATGTTTCATTGAGTTTACAAAAGAATAGACGCTAATGAAAGACGAGAAATCCAAATAAGACCTATTCCCACCTAAAGAGTTTTTCCTGCTACGATAAGAAAAGTAGTTCCCTCATGACATTGACCTAGGTCACCCTAGACGCGTGGGAAGGAGGAACCAACTAATGAGGGGGGCCAAAAAAAAAACAAAAAACAAAAAACAAAAACACCTCAGAGGATAAAAATCTAATGAAGACTTATGTCCTTTTCATTACATACCCCAAAAAGACACCCAGCAAACCAAAGATGATGACGACAACTACTGAAACACCACCACGACTTTTCATGCTGTCACGCTTCAAGAGTTCCTGCACGAAAATAATCTTGAATAAGATAAGCCATTCAATATTGTAGACAGCATCTAGAGGAAAAATGTAGAAGTCCAATCATAATCTATTTAGAAGCCATATTCCCGTTACATAAAAAACTTTATTAACTTTAAGCTAATTACTTAATGAGATTTCAAACAACAGAAAAATCCATTTGACAGAAGAAAGTCATCAATTCCAAATCTTGTTCTTGAGATTAATGAAGATAAACTGCTACAGTTGCTCTGATTGACTACTTTTAGCTATTTGGAACATGTGACAAATGCTAAACAGTCAATTAGCCAATCATTACAACCCATTCCTCCCATTAATTGCATCATCATTTTGAATAAAAAAACATAGAATCAACTACCAAAGCAAAGAAATTTGCTTCCCTGTGGATGATATCTTTGCAACAAGAAACACTATTTTTACATGACAACATTCAAGTGACTCCAAAACTTAAATGAATAGCATATAATGGACCAGAAAAGAAAAGAAAAGAAAATTGTAGGTTCAGTTGGAAAAATGTGAATCATGTAGGAAAGATGCCTATGGTGAAGGCATCATGAGAGATCAGGACCAAGAAACAAGAGACAGAAAGTAAAGTGTAAAAATACATACCAATTCTTGGCGAAGCCTCTTACTCTCTTGCATTGCACTACCTTTCTCCTCAGTTAATTTCGATATGAGAGATCTTGCCTAAAGAATAGCATAGAATCAAAATATCATCAATTGAGCTAGATTGAAAGAGGTTGATGGAGAAAACAAGCACAGATTCAAGATGAAAAGAAAGGAAGAAAAGAATATCAAGACAGAAGAACAGGGCAGCTCTAATTAGACTACACATCAATGCCATTTCTCACATCCACAAACAAGCAAATAGAAACATTTATATGAGTGTTTCAGCCAGGGGTTGAAAGACTAGCAAAAGGTACCATCTTAGATTGAGTCCCCTAAAACTCGAGCTTAGTAAACAATTTGTCTACCAATATTAGGCATGCAGAGATAGATTCTGTGTATTTGTATGACAAACATGTCGTAAATCTACTTATTAGTCAGAAAAAGAAAGACGCCATTGCCTTAGAATGGTAAAGTCCCAGCTTGAATTACTTTTGATCCACACAAGAAGGAAGACCATAGTGAACTGGATAAAATAGAAAGGCAGTGGCAAAACATATCAACCCAACTAGGAGTAATTGAGTGGACAAATTAGAAATGGAATCAAACAAATGGTTGAAGAAGTCTGTTAAGACAACACATAACCTTTGACCTCTCTCTAAAAGGACACCATTGTAGTCCAATTAAATGCAGAAATAGATTTGGGTAATAACTAATGGTAAAAGCTGAATGAAATTTCTAAAGAAGCTTTTTATCAACTATAACAACATCCCACATCACATTGGGAATTCCTGGTAAGAACTTACAAATTTTAGAAGTAAAAACATTTTTCCTTTCAACTCTTACACATAGAAAGAGAAGTCTGGAGTTTATGGTATTAAAGAGAAGAGACAGCAAGCAAGGTAACCAACAAAATATTACTCTCTGAAGAAAGAAAAAGAGAGTAAACAACTAGCAGAGTCAAATTTACACATAGTTTGGGACCTAAGATACTAGGAGAAAATCTAACCTCTGTAGATCTATCATAGCTATCAACAAATCTTTTTGAGACCTGCAGATGCCAAACAAGAAGCAAGTCATATATGACCTCAGATTAAGCACAAGAAGTGAGTCATAAATGCATATTAACTTGTTATGAATAGAAAAAAAAAACTGTGAGGAAAAGAATGTCAATTAGTTAAGCACACGACCTCAGGACCATTTAAATTCCCATTTTCCATCAGAAAGATCGTAGGTGACAAACCCTCTTCAGGTTCCTCCAGAACTGGCGAAGGAGGTTGAGGAGGGGATACATAAACAACTTTGAGCTTGGACTCTTCAACAGCATGTCCTGCCTCTTTGCTGAACTGTTAAGACACCACTGACTGACATAAATTACAACAATACACTAGAGGCTGGACCTTTCGTAATCTGCTTCCTTTCAGATCGTTGCATTTGATATAGACGCGGTCGAGAAGCTACAATTCACGAAAGGTACAGCCTTCTCTAACTGTAGAAAACTGAAACAGGTTAAATAAGCAATATGATTACCATTTCTGCAGTTATGTCTTTTACTGTTGTTCCAGTGCTTGCAACTACACTTTGAAGCAGAAACTTGTCTTTGCATTGCATATCTGGAGGAGCTTCCTTTTGGGCTTGCATAGTAACTGCAGAAGAAAATACAACGACGTCAAAAATATAGCAATATAAAGGCCACCATTTTATCACCAACGAAACGACAGGAAAAACTGAACAGAAGCATTATTTATCTCAAAGCGATAACAGCTATGGTATATGTGAGTATAGAAACCATAGCTCCATCTTCAGGGACTTTTACTCCAGTAAGAATTTTGGACAATAGAGATAGACGTAACTACATTATTTTGTTTTTAAACTAGGTTTCCTCGTACCAAACACATCATGGCACCCCACATCTTTGTTATTTTTTGTTTTCCACTTCTCAGATGGCGGAGAGATGAAAAAGCCCAAATAGATAATGTGAGATTGTTCAAGATGCTTATTCACATTACATTAACTAACTAGAACTATTCCAAATCAAATTGTCCATAAAGTTTTTTTCTTTTTTTCTTTTAACATTTCATAAGCTACAAGATTTCCAAAATTATTTTGAAAATTCTAAAACGATAATGCAATAAAGCAAAACAATAACAATTAATCATTTCTCAATTCAAAGAGAAAATCAAAGTAAGAAAAAGACAAAAAATTAAAGAGCCTTTTTTTTTTTTTAACTAAACAACCATAACTACCTATAACATCACACGTCGATCTAGGCAACACAAAGCCAGTGTTTGGTCGGACGCAATACTTCTTCGGATTTGTAGTTTTAACCTAAATAAATAAATAAAAAAGAACTAACTTTAGCTAACACATAAAATCAGTGATTGAAATTTTATATATTACTCATCCAATTAATATACAAAGAGAGATGGGGAAAAAATAGCGCTACCTTAAACGCGACATTGTTTTCTGTCTTATTAGACAATTGAAATGAACAAGAGATCTGCTTCTTCAGCTCAACTTCAGAAATTAACAGAGAAGAACAAACTCGTTAGAAATCGAAATCAAATAAAAACAACATCCAGAAAAAAGGCCAGAGAGAAACTTCTTACAAGCGAATTTGAGCTCCAAAGGGTCAATATTGAGAAGCTCTCCGGTGCTCATTCTTCTTCCTTTCTTTCTTTTTTTGAAATTTTTTTAATGGAGAAAGGATTCAATCGAACCAAAAAAAAAAAAAAATCATGAACTTTTGTTTCAGAATTCTGGGAAGGCAAAAGCTGGGGGTGATCCGGATATATCTGGAGAAGGAAAAGTGAAGGCGGAGGGAAAAGGGGAGGTTGGTTTTTGTAATCTAATTCAAAAAAATTGAAAAAATCTTTTATTTAAACTAACTTCATAATCGTGCCTTGCACAATGTAAAACCAAATGCATTAAATAAATATTAATTTTTAAAAATAATTTTACAATTTTTTAAAAATTTATTAAGTATTTATTTATTAAATAATTTTTATCTGAATTATTAACTTTTTATATTTTTTTAAAATATTTATTTAAGTTTAACACATTGAATATCAACAAAAGATACTGTCATATTATGATGATAAAAAACTTTCGTAATTTTTTTTATATAGGAGCGATTTTGTAAGAAATAATACGCCAACCAACTAAGCATCCAATAAGCTCGTGCCATGTCAGCCCAACACTCTGATAACAGGGCCACCAAGCCCAAGTAACCATCCACATCACTCATTATTGCCACGTCAGATCTTCGCCTTCGCCTTTTGGATTGATAACTAGGGACACGTAAGTGGAGGTTGAGGTTTCTACTTAAACGGCCAATTGACGGTTTTATGAAAAAATAAAGGAGATATGATAATTTGTATTTGCATGTTAAATTTTTTTAATAGTAAGGCGTGGTTTTATTTCACAAAAATTGTATACTTAAGATTATAATATTATGAGATGTGTTTATAATTTATTATGTAAATTATACTATCTCGAATTTGATAGATTGAGAGTTTCGTATGGAATTATATAAAAGGAAATTGAATTGAATATTATAGTTAGATATTATTTTTTATATCAATAATATAATAAATGACAATATTATATAAACTAATTTGATATTCCGTGAAATGCACGTGTTGATATATTGTTAAGATTTAATATATTAATATTAAATATATATATGTATTCTTATTATTTAATTACTTAATTAATTAATATTTTATATATATTCACATAATATTCATTTTTCTTTAAAAAATATACTTTAAGAATTCAATTAATCTATTATTAATATAAAATATATGTATATCTTATTAATTACTTAAAATTTTAAATTAATTCAAATAATTTTTATTTTTTCTTAAAAAAATTCATTTGAATTCAAAGTAACAAATTCGATGTGTGAACAACAAATACTTAATACGTTCAGTTTATAGTTTAACATTCTAAGAATTCAAATAAAATTTTCATATCAAATAGGCTACTGGTGTCTACAATAAGCTATTTCCAAAGTTTATATAAATATTATATATTTCGATATACAATATTTATATTATCAATTTAAAAAAATTTAAAATATAGCTCTGTTTTAAATTTATCAAAAAAATTAGTATTACTCTATCTTCTAAAGAATATAAAAATCCTGCTGACGTGTAATTTTCTTTTCTAACTATCATATTGGGCTAAAAGGCCTTTTTGAGACTTGCGCCAAAACACAGGGGTTCTCCGTTCTCTCCACGGTGTCGTGTTGTAGTCGCCGTCAATTTCGGCCTAGGTTTTTGCCACCTTCAATCAACTTCTTGTCCTATCAATCCATGTTGTTTGTCTTCTTTATCACAATCTCAGATCTTACTTATGTCTCCTCTGGAGGCCTTACAATTCGTAGCCATGAAATTCACCCAACTTCGATCTTCTTCTGTAGTCTTAGAAATCTGCAGTGATGAAACTGATTTGGTACCGGAGACGATATTGTCGCCTGTGTCGGCTACCTAATTCCTCTAACAAGTTTTGGGCATTTCACTCTGCACCCTTCCTCTGAATTTTTTTTTTTAAGAAATTTTTTTATTTTTATTTTTCCTCTAGAAATATTTTATTTTGGCACAAACATTTATTCTTCACGGATCAAAAGGCAGAAATTAATGGTTTTGCATGCTATGTCGTGAACAATGTATCATATCTCACTCTAGAGACTCCGTTAAAACTTGTTGATCACTTTGTTAATGGATCCGGTGTTTACCGACTTGATGCATTTCCTGTGCATTCTGTAACTGAGACTGCCACATTTGGAGTGTCAATTGTAAATGGAGTAGATAAAAGGTGGTTGGAAATTGTTTTCGAGAATGACAGGGATATCATGGATTCTTGGCACTTGCATGGTTTCGGCTCTTATGTTGTCGGGTGAGCCGGTCTAATTTGATACATTTCATTGAGAACTTCTTTGGTATTTTGAGATGAAGTGGTAACAGTGTTTTGACTTTCTAAATCTCCAAATTTGGCGAAGGAGAATGGGTATCTGAATCCCGCACTACCTTCAACCTCTATGATCCCATTGGTCGTTCCATAGGGCAAGTTACCCCATGGATGGACTGTGGTGTTTGTGTTTCTTGACACCCCTGGAATGTGGAACTTGCGATCACAGAACTTCAAACACTAGTACTTGACCAAGAATTGTATATGATCATGGTTTCAACCCTCCCAATGAAAGGCTACCCCTGATAACCTCTTCCTATATGGTCAGTGATTTAGTGGCATACCATTAACTTGATTCAATCTTCAACTGAAAAACATCAGTTGAGACCTGATCAATTGAACTTGAAAAATACCTCATTTTTTATTTATGTATAGGTATATTCTATGAGTCTCTTTCACCAATTGGATTGCCGGCTCCAGAGCTAGCTGCTAAGCCACCAATTGCACCAGAACCTATGGCATCTTCTTCAAGACCTCTGAATCAAAGATACTCAACCGTTATAATTTTGCAAATTATAGATATGTGCGCATAGAATTTGTTAGAAATCAGGGTACCTACGAGCATAGACAGACAACTTAACTGAATTGAACAAGCACCACATATACCCGACCAGAGCTCTAACAAATATAATTATCAAATATCAATGAAGCCGGTAAGGCCAAATAGTCAAAGCCTAAAGTAACTAGACAGAATTCAAAATTAACAGACAAACCAATAATGGACCCGAGAGACTTGCTCGCGATTCCACCAGAATGTACCCGGTGCCAGTACTCCTCTGGACAAGCTGCGACACAACGGACAGAAACGCTGACCGAATCACCAGTTCAATACTGATTTGTCTTCAAGAAGTTATTCACCCTACTCCGTTACGATGAGTATAGCGACTTTCCTTGCAGGATAAGACGGCCTCAAATCGTCGTCGATGCACACCAACTGCGATCACTTCGAAAATCTCCTCAATTTACCGGTCCTATTCAGTTCGAAAATATAGGTCGTGATAGGAAGAACGAAATAGACGATTTTTCTCTCGTATAAGCAAAAAAATCGAAAATCCTAGAACCCTAGCAGAGGCTCTGTTATTTTTCTTTTAATCTCGCCTTTAGGGAAAAAATCAAAATCTAATCCAAATTAGGAAATCCTAATTCCAATCAAATTTTATGTTTCCTTTTTCTTTTCAAGTTAGAATTAATTGGGCCAAATAAAAATAGAGAAACGTGAAAACATGGCCTAAGCCCAAACCCAAGCTGAGCAGGGCGGGCAACACGTGCGTGTAGCATCTCCCATATCTTGGGCTTTTCTATCAAATCTATAAAAAAGCCTTTTAGTATATAAAGGCTTCCACACTCCTCAATTTTTCTCATGTGGGACTCATGTCTAACATGAGTTTCCAAATGGTTAACTACCCAATTTTAACAACATTTAATTATGGATTCTCACCATGAAAATGGCTTCTATTATAATCAAAACAATCTCTAACATGTCAAGAACAACTCCCATTGATTTTTTAAGCTAACTAATCATGAGTTAAAAGCTATTAACTCCCAAAATTGCCATTTTTAACAATCCCCCGCAAATCCATAGTTAAAGACTATCCAAGATTTACATAATCTGCTTTCGATAATGGTACCTTCCGGTTTGAACCACTACCTAAGTTATCTAACTTATACCCCCACAAGAACAGATGGACTTAAGGGTTGAATCTGAACATTGAATATAACGGTGTCTGTTGGTAACAACAGACTATCGGCTATAGAGATAATCTTTAGGGTTAACACGTTATGGTTATATGTCCTGATCCTGTCTCATGAGTGTATTTAAAAAACAATTCAATTCCCTTTAGTTGCGGTCACACAACACCATTCACACAGTTGGCGATCTCTAAGGATGTACTGCTAGCATCCTGTCTAAAAAATTTAATCTCATTCAGAGTCAAAACTCTTACTAATTACAGTAAACGCACCACAAGCTTTTAGGGAAAGGACCTAGATACAAATGTATCAGATTCACTCAAACAGCTTGTTTATACCACATTGAACTGCCTTGTAGGATCTTCACTTGGTCAGTTGGGTTACCACTGTAGATGAATCATTGCTGGGTTATCAGTCCCATTCCCAACCTGGATTTAAGGAATAAGGATGTTTCCAATCCCTTAGTTAGGGGGTCTGCAATGTTATCTTTGGATCCAATAAAGTCAACAGATATTACCCTTTCAGACACTAACCCCTTTATAAGCTTAAGTCTAACTTGGATGTGTCTCTTAGTCTTTTGATTATACTTGGTACTCTTTATCTTTGCAATTGTGATTTGACTATCACAATGTACAGATATAGCAGTAACGGGCTTGTTGATCATTGGCAAAGAGGACAATAGTCCATATAGTCATTTAGCTTCCGTTCCAGTAGTATCCAAGACACATAACTCAACCTCAAAAGTTGACCGAGTTATCAAAGTCTGTTTACAAGACTTCTAGGCGACTGCTTCGCCACGTAATGTAAACACATATCCAGTACAATCATTGCTACCAGAGTTCTTGGCTATCCAACTTGCAACACTATACCCTTCAAGTACAGCAGGGAATTTCTCATAATGCAACCCAATGGACACTGTTCCCTTCAAGTACCTTAGTATTCTATCCAAGGCCTCCCAGTGAGTCCGATTTGGACAACTTGTATATCTTGCCAGCTTAGATACAGAAAATGAAATATTTGGTCTTGAGCCATTTTCAAGATATTGCAAATTACTAATAATTTGAGAATATCTTAATTGAACAGGAACTCCACTTTCATTCTTGAACAAAGCTACAGAAGGGTCACTTGGAGTTTTAGCAATTCTATAATTTTGATAATCATATTTCTCAAGAACACTCTCAAAATAATGAGTTTGAGAAATGGTTATCCCCTCAGTTGAGCAAATCAACTTTAGGTCAAGAATCACATTTGCTACTTTCATATCCTTCATTTCAAACGTACTTTTCAAGAATGATTTAGTCTCATTAATTATCTCAATTTTGGACCCAAATAGCAAAATATTATCCACATACAAGCATGGTACAATACATGCATTATCTTTAACCTTACAATAAATACACTTATCATTCTCATTTATGATGTAGCCAAATGATAAGATAGTTTTATCAAATTTTTCATACCATTATTTTGGTGCTTGTTTTAAACCATATAGGGATTTAACAAGTTTACAAACTTTCCGTTCATTTCTTTTGGCTACAAATCCCTCAAACTGATCCATATATATCTCTTCTTCAAGATCACCATGAAGAAAAGTTGTCTTCACATCCATTTGGTGGATGGTGAAACTATATATAGAAGTCAATGCAATTAGCACTCAGATTGTAGTCAAACGAGCAATAAGAGAGTATGTATCAAAATAGTCTATTCCCTCTTTCTGTCTAAACCATTTGGCAACCAATCTGGCTTTATACTTATCTATGGTCCCATCCGGTTTAAGTTTCTTCTTAAATATCCATTTGCATCCAATTGTAGTACACCCAAGAGGGAGATCTAACAGTTTCCATGTCCCATTGGAGACAATAGAATCCATCTCACTTTTGACAACTCCTTTCCAATGCCCTACTTCTGAGGAAGTCATGGCTGCTTGAAAGGTTAAACGTTCGTCCTCAATATTGTAAATGACAAAGTCACTTCCAAAATCCTTGACTACCTTAACTCTTTTACTCCTTCTAAGTTCTTCCAATTCCTCAGTTTGAGTATTGGAACTATTTGAACCTACCCCCACATCTTTCACCTTTCCACATGATTAGGAATGGAATCAGATATTAAGGTTGAATTTAAAGTAGAAACATCTTGAGGCAAATTAGTTTTCATGGGAAACACATCCTTAAAGAATGTACATCACGGTATTGAATAATAGTGTTAACGTCTATATCAGGTATTTCAGACTTAATTATCAAAAACCTCATAGCATATCTTGTTTCCACATAACCAATAAAGATGGCATCAATAGTCTTTGGTCCTAACTTCTTCCTCTTGTGTTCAAGGATTAGAACTTTTGCAAGACAATCCCACATACGGAAGTATTTTAAGTTAGGTTTCCTACATTTTCAGATTTTAAACGGAGTTACCTCTTTATGTTTATGAGGGACTCTATTCAGAATATGACAAGCCGTATTCAAAGCCTCACCTCACATATACTTAGGCAATCTAAAATTCAAAAGTAAACTGTTGATCATATCTTTAAACGTTCTATTTTTTCGTTCAGCAATCCCATTAGACTGGGGAGAATAAGGGGGTATATGAATTAGACCCATATTCTCTACCTCTATAAGATCTTAACCTTTTAAATTTCTTGCCAGTTTGAGTTTCAGCTTTATTTTTAAATATGAAAAACTTTTCAAGTGCTTCATCTTTATGTTTAAGTAAATAAACATAGCAATATTTACTGCAATCGTCAATAAAAGTAATGAAGTATTTCTTATAATCTTTAGTCAACAAACCATTGAATTCACAAATGTCTGTGTGAACTAAATCAAGTATTTCTGAATCCCTTTCAATTGAATGATAGGGTTTCTTGGTAGTTTTAGCTTCCACACGCACTTGACATTTGTTCTTCTTATCAATTGAATGTTTAGGGATCAAGTCTAAATTCATCATTCTTTTAACAGAATCTAAATTTAAATGTCCAAGTCTACTATGCCAAATATTAGTGGATTCAATAATATGCACCACAAGATAAATAGAATTCTCAACAGAAGAAGCTTTATTCAAATTAGAAGTAAATGGTTCAACTCTTAATTTAAACAAACCATCTGACAAATAACTTTTGCCAACAAAAGAATTGTAGTATATAATCACTACTTTATTGCATTTGAAAGTGAATTCATAACCGTCTCTAACTAAATATGAACCACTTAGAATATTCCTATGAACTGTAAGAACATGTTGCACCCTATAAAGAAAAAGAATACGCCCTGAAGGAAACTTCAAGTCCACGCGTCCAATCCCCAACACATTGACTACAGCTGAGTTCCCCATCTTCATAGTTTTTCCTTTAATAGGCTGGTAAAACACAAAAAGCAATTTATCAGCACAAACGTGCACATTTGCTCCAGTATCAACCAGCCATTCAAGTGGCTCATAAATAGTAAAGAGTTCTGGGTTAACAGAAACATACCTTTCATCATCATTCAGATCAATGATGCCAGTCCCAACCTCAATGGTACAAACCTCAGCAAGGTGTATACTCAAATTAGCTTCCACTTGACTAGTATCCTCTATCACCATATTGACTTGAGCTTCAGAATTTGATCTTTGTTTGACTTTTGGCTTTTTAGACGGACATTCCTTAGCCCAATATCCAACCTAACCACAATTCCAGCAAGGTTTGTTCGCTTTCGATTTCTTATTGGCCTTGCCTTTTGTCTTGTTAATGTTTTTAGAGTTTGAATTAACCTCCACATTTCTCTGATTATTGCTCTTCTTCCCAATAGTCACCACATGGACATTAGACTCCACAGGTATAATATGAGTATTCTTTCTATGTTGCTCCTCAATGGATATTGATTTCATCAGATCGTTTAGAGAAATCTTTTTCGTCTTATATTTGAGAGACATATCAAAGTCCTCCCAAGACTTAGAAAATTTCTCTATCACTGACATCACTTGGAACTTCTTAGAAAGTTCCATATTCGATTCATGAAGAGAGTGAATAATCAATTACAACACTTGAGTCTATTCAGTCACAGACTTGTCCTTAACCATATGAAATTTCAGGAATTTGGAGACATAATACCTTTCCGGACCTTAATCCTCGATATTATATTTTCTATCCAATTCATCACATAGCATCTTTGCTGTGTATGACTAAAAACAGTAGATATCAAAGAGAGCATTTATCAATGCTGACAGTATTGCCTCTCTGCCTACATTGTTCCGTTCATCCCATGCAACAATCTCAGCTACTCTTCCACTATTATTGATGATGTCTTAATTCTCAATTCCCCAAAAAACTTCCCTTAGTTGATATATGAACAATCTATTACTCCCCCTGTCCTTTTTTATATATCCATTTTAATCGAGTCATAAGTTTTAAGAAAAATAAGATTTTTTGATTAATTAATTAACATTTTCTATTTTACCCTCACAGAATCTTTTTCTTTATTAAGGAGTAATCAAATTTTAAAGTTTTATATGTGGTAAGCATAATTAATTTACTTCCATTTTTTACTACAAGTGCACAATACTTATCATATTAAAGAGGAGTATTTGTGAAAAAAACAGCAATTAATATCGTCTTGATTTGTTAATGAGACAGATAAATTGAAACAAAAATTTTAGTTAAAATGAACAGATAAAAGAGGATAAAGGGAGTATATGTTAAGAATAATGCATAGCCTTCCGTGCACAGACTAGTTGGTAAGGTCTGGGGTGACATGCCTATAGTGGGCTAGCCAGACGCAGGTTCGACTCCCTTTGGGGTCGGTATTCGTAGGTCCTCTCCCTTAAATGTCTACTGCTAGTGCATATCCCGAATTTACAACTCACTCAGTCGTGGGGCCTCGACACTCGGGTGGAGGAGATTCGCTTTCGGGACTTCCTCCTTAGTCCAAGAATAATATTATATATCATCACTTTTATACTATCTTATTTTAATCGTGTTTATAATTAATAAAAAAATTTACTCAAACGATAAGTAACTTCCATAATTTTTACTAATTAATATTCCACTTATCCAGCAATTTCAATAAAAATTTGCAATATGAAACTAATCCTACTCGATTATTAAGCATTGATGAATAATTACCTTGTTTTACCTTATAACACACCAAAAAAAACTGGAAAAATTCATAGCTTTGGTCTTGTTGTTGATTAGAACTTGAAGTTCACCACTTTCTTTCCCTCCTAGTAGAACATCAATTAGATCCTCTTGAATATACTCATCATTTTCGTTTCCTTATGCCAAGTTCTCCGTGTGCTCTTCAATGATTTTGTCAAGAATGAAGCCAAGCTTACGTTGCAGCTTTCTTGAATTTAACCTTCGTCCCACTCAGGGCATGCAAAATATTGTATTAAGGAAACAAATAGTTGCAGCACAGCCTCCTGTAAAGGAATATATTTCCTTCACAAGGTTTATATTGTGCTCGGCCCTATACCTTGCCGATTGCTGCACTACATATTGCAGAACTTATGCAAGCAATTTCTTTAACCTCATTGCATGTAATCTTGCTTGCTAACAAGTGAGTTCTGCTGGCAGTGAAAGATCATGAGTTCTCATAGATTCTTTGGCTAAACACGGATGATAAAATGATAACAGAAACTTGACCGAGCTGTATAGATACATCAGAGATCCATATTTTTTGGCTTAAGTCTCTGAGAGTGTGATGAGGAAGTCGTAACCAATCAAAAGATGGATGTTTCATTGTTTCCAATGAAGTTTTCATGGACCCTGTGGCAGTCTTTGGACTGCATGGAATTGTTTTGAGCTCTTCCATCTCTGAACTAAAGTTTACATAATGGTTGAAACGAGGAAGAAAGTGAGGGAGTTGAAGGAAATCAACTGCTTAATTTTAATGCATATATGGAGGCCTGTTTTGCACTCTGTGGTTTATGTCTATTTCAAGAGAAGAGTAATTAACCGGCAATTGGCTGGTGGTGTGGCCAGGAGAAAGATGTAGGCGGGGGAAGTACCGCAGCATCAGCGGTGATTAGCTCGTAGTGTAACAGGATGTGACAGGGAATGTGATTCAAAATGGTTTACCAGACCTGGTCTGGATCACCGAACAAGGGAAGCAAATCCCCCTAGCATCAATGTCAAACAGATATTGCGTGAGATTCAAAGATCACAAATCCCTGATATCATTTCACAACACAAGACAATACACAGTAAGTTATTATGAATTCAAAACTATTGTCATCTGGTGATTGAATGCATTTGTATAGGCCTCAAATTATCAAGACTTCATTGGCAAATACAGGAAAGCAATTTGCACACTTAACCTACAATGACTTTTACCACTGTCAAAGGAGACTCATTAGTTGTTGACTACTTGTCATATAGCATACCCGGTACTTCATATCTTCCCTTGTGGGGTACAGTTGAAGACTTTCCTGGTTAACATCAGTTCCTTTTCAGCTCTTTCATATGGTCTGCAAGGCCTCGTAAGAACTGGTGAGGGAGAAAGCATATCATCAAGGGGAAAAAAAAAAAGTAATTACTTGTCACCAATAATTAGTTAAAAAAAAAAGACATAGTCCAGCTATTTCTCAAAAGAAAAGAGAAAAGGGAGTTCAGATGTTTCAATAATTACCAATTTAGTATCCTCAAGTGCAGATTCCAACTTCTCGATTTTCTGTAAGAAATAAACCTATAAAGATGTTTCCTGAGGCAAAACATTTGAGGGAGTTTGAAAATAGGTTATATCGAAAATTCACCATTTTTGCCTCTCTAAGCAGAGCTTCAAAAGCTTCCATTTTCTGCATCGGAGGCTGATTGAGAAAGCTTGTTTCCTCACTTATTAGCCCCGAAGCATCTTCTGCTGTTGTGCCAACATCATATACGTCGTTCACTTGAATGTTGTCCTGCATCAAAAGAAGCCACATTTATATTTATGGGGACTATATGTCATATCAAATAAAGCCAACAGGAGAAAGAATTGCTTCAAAAAGTCCTGCATAAAGTTATTAATTCTTGTTCTAAAAATTGTTGGATGGAAGGAAATGAAATCATGCTGTTCAAATTTTTGTGACACCACTTAAAACTTGCTATTAACCAATTGATAGAGATATATGAAACATGCAGGTTTACTTACTGTATCTGAAATATCAGCTTCTTTGGCAGCTGGACCTGTATTGTCTCTATCTTCACATTCGTCTTCAGATGCAATCAGTGCCTAGATAAACAACATTATTATGCTTCCCAATGTTCAGTTAATAGGAAAGATCAACATAAATTTGATATAGTCAGAACACAAACCTCAAGCATTTCTACAATTTCAGGATTATTCCAAGGTCCTTTATCACTAAAGAGGCAACCACCAGAATCAGAACATGTGCAGCTACCACCTAAAAATGAAGGAAGGTTACTGCAAGAGAAACCAATAGCCATCATTCCCAATGAAATTCTCAGAGGCACTTCACTAGTCAAAGGAAGAAGGCAGAGATTCAGTGCCATACGCATGGGGAAATTTAGTTTTACTCATCTACTTTGCTGAAGCATAAGAAAAATATGCTCAAATTATGTTTACCTTGGATCAATAACTTCAACTAGGTTACTTAGGTAGTTGGTTCCCAGAACCTGAAAATTTCAGCTTTGACAGTTTGCATTAAGACGTGGATTTTCAGTTTATCAGCATCTCAAGCTTCGAGATAGGTTGATATACAACAAGTTTTGAAAGGAATGGGAAGGATCAGCAGCAAATATGCTCACTTTTATCTTTGCGATTGTCCGAGGTTCAAGAAAGGCCTTAATAGCTGTCCAAAGGACCTTAAATGCAGATCCAGCATTTATGATGAAAAGCCGATTGAGCGTCTGAAAGTATATAAAAAAAAAGATTTGAGACAGATAAAGGAAGCTGCAGAAAATCCTCAGTTGCAAATCTGACTTATAGAGCTTTATCGGTGCACAGAAATTGGAGTTTTCATGCAGATTTGTCTAATGTCATTGTTCTCTTTTACATGAGAATGAATATTGGCAAGAAGTGGAATTACTCCATACCTCAGGATAATAGCTGCAGTCAATCTTTTGAATTTCCATGAAGATGTGTCTTGCTGGCTTTGAGAAGTTGGAAGTTCCCTGTCAGAGACCATAGATTAAACTTTCTGAAACACACACAAATGAACCAATAATTATGTGTCAAGTCTCCTAAAAGACAGTCTCTAATCTCGATGATTACTGGATCTTGAGTTGTGCAACTCCCAAGGCAAATTTGACATGGTCAAATATTTTCATCTCTACGAAGAGCTTTTCACAGGAGCAAGAATAATATCCAATGGAAGCATAAAAAGCACAACATGAAGAACAGCACCAATTCAGCAAGATTCCAAGGAAATTGCAGGTAATATGTTTTTCAGACAACCATGCAATTGAAAAGGTAACAGTTCCTTCATGAAGGATACATCATGCTCTTGGTATTACATATAATTAGAATTGTCAAGTGGGTCGAACCGGCTCCGTCGGGTCAAGGGCCAGTCCATGCCAGTCTTGGCCCGACAGTTGGTCCGGCCACATTATGATGGGTCAGCCAAGGGACTGCCCATGGACCAGCTGGCCGGCCTATTTACATTCTCACAATAGTCATATTCACTTTTTTATCTCCAAAACTCCATAAATACCTTAAGTTCACCTCAAAACTTTCTAAATACTCTCCTCAAGCACCAATTCTCTCTATTTCTTTTATGAAAAAAGTGTTAAAATAGAATTTCATAGGAATATATTTTTAGAATTCTTCAAGCATCATCTTCAAAATTTAAAAGTTTATTAAATAGTGGTCAAACATTAATATCTTAGGATATTGTTATATTTATATTTTAAATAATACAGTATTTTCTAAAGGATTTAGGTATCAAATCTCTCTATTATATAATTTTTATTTTATTAATTAATAAATTTAGTAGGAGTTTAAGCTAAATCTTTCACGACTTCAAGGTACCTTTTCTTATAAATACAAACAATCATATTATTTAAATTATAAAAAATTAAAATTTTAAATTTTTTTTAAAAAAGGAGGCCTGCTTGGCCCGCGAGCCTCAAGGTCTTATGGACTGATCTTGAGGCCATTGGCCCAGGGCCCGGGCAGGCTTGGGTTTGGCAGGGACCGATCCACAAGGCCCAAGGGGGGATCGGCCCAAACTCGTGCGAGGAAAATCTCAACATTCAGTCTCCATAGTCATCTCAAGGGTCATAGGATCCAATTGACTTCTTCAGTTCAAAGTATTGGACGAGTGAAAGGATTACAAACTTGGCACCTAGAGTTATCTATGTAATATAGCTAATAAAGCATAGGTATGTGGACCAGCCTGCATGCTTTCGGGCCTGAGGATCGGCCCATGAGTCATGCGAGCCGGGCCAGAAACCCTAGAACCCGCACGGCCCAATCCCTAGGCCTTCAAGGCAAGCAGGCCTGGGCCTATCCTCTCTTTTTTTTTTCACTTAACTCGATAAAAACAATGATATTGATTTAGATCTATTATATCTAAACAAAAATAATCAATTAAAATTTAAATAAAAGTTCAAAAAAATAAAATAAAGTATTAACAAATAATAAAATAAGAGAATTGAAAAATATATATAATTTTTAAATTAACTTAAAAATTAAACAAATAATTAAAACAAATAAGTAATTAATAAAATTAAAAAATACTAACTAGTTGATGGTCAAGAACAATAACACTTTTAGAGCTTTACTTCTTGTCTTCTCCAAGACTTGAACTATCCACTATTCCACTACTCAATAATCTTTTTCAAAATATGAAGACTTTATTTGAGGAATTGAAAAAAATATTAAAAAATAAATTATATTCTAACATTTTTTGTAGAGAAAATGAATATATTTAAGAATTATGAGAGAAAGAAGAATGAAAATAAGAAAGTTAGAGAGTGTTTGGTGAGTTTTAAGGTGAATTGGAGAGGCATTTATAGAGTTTCGAGGGTTATGAAGAGAATATAGCTGGGTCCAAAACTAAAAAAAAAAAAAATTCTTGACTGTTGAGGAAAAAAAAAATCAATGCTCTTCAAGTGGAGCTAACCCACCGAGCCTAGGTGGGCTAGCCCAGATCGGCCCGCACCACAGGGCCCACCCTGGGTAGCTCTTCTTGCGGGCTTGGCCCAGGCCAGACCGGCGGACCGAACTAGCCAATGCTACTGATTGTCAAATTTGAACATAAAACCTCTTGTTGTGGGCTTAAGAAGTAATATCTAGTAACTGCATTACACATATCAGATGCAGAACATGCTAGACTCCAATTGAACTGTGAAGGCTATCAAGAAGTTGCATCCTCAATCGGACATTTTTATGAGACCATTTTATGAGACCATCCAACTAAGTTGTGCTTGAAGTACAAGGTATCGGAATAATATGCAAAATAAATGCAGTGACTACCTAATCAGAAAAATTTTTCTAGATATTTACGTGCTGAAGCAAATAGCTAAAGATGTAGACAGTAATCCCCTCGAAAAAGTATTGCTGTTGCATGCACATCAAGTCCAGTGCTCCATGAAAGATACATGTTAAGACAATGCATAGAAACAAAGGGGATGAGCTCTGCAGCAATTCCCAGTCTAGCCATCAACCGAGACTTAAAATACACTCAGAACTCAGAATCTAACCTACCCATGGATGGAAGACTACTAAACTATCTTAGACGACAATCAGATGAATGTAACGTGAATTTTAATGACAGAAAACTCATGATTCAGATTGCGAAATCCATTACCAAGGTTTAAAAAATGACAAAAAATGAAAATTCTCACCACATCTTTTACATCAAGGATACTTGTTGTAGAAGCTATGTGCTTCTTTGCAGCAAGTGAACAAGCAGGGTATCTCCAGTTCAAAGTTTTCTCCTGTTCGGACACGTGATACTTCACAAATCTTTCAATGGTGGTTATCTGAAGGAGCTTATGAACATCTGCCATACCAATTCTTTCAATGTAAACTGGCCTGCCATATCTATCTACCCCATGAAATCCATGAGGATAGCACTTTTTCACCTCATTACACTCATCAAACGTAAATTCCTGCAGAATGTATTAAGTCCACAAATACCATAATAGATCACAATCAGAAAGTTGATTTTAAGAAAGTCAAACCATTCTGCCAAAGATGCAGATGGAATTTTTCTTAATAAATTATAGCAGCAAATTTGACGTGTTAATTTTGTGAAAATAAAGAGAAAACAAGTGACATCAAGAACAGATGGATAAGTTCCTGAAAACAAAGATATGCAGAGGTTTGTCATTTAAATGCTCAAGAGTGATTCTTTTTATACAAGCCATTTATAATTAGCAGGGGCATCGCAACACTTGTATGCTGCCCAGCTTTTAAGATAGATCAACATCACCTCAAAATCATAAGCCCACCACTAAAGCACAATGAAGCAAAAGCTAAGTCAATCTTAGAGAATATCAGACACAACAGTTTCACTATGCATTTCCCTTCTGTTAGGTAAAATATTCAACTTTACCATTTATATCAACAATACAAGCAAAAAGTTCTTTTTTCCTTTTACAACTCATTGAACTATTTCATTAATGAGATGTTAAGAGGCACATTCTAGTACCAGTCCAAATGCTACATGGCTGTATAAGGCCGAGGAGGGACTTTCTGAAGTTTAACAACAGCATGGAGTTTTGAATTTGTACACAAAAAGCAAAATAAAATTAGCATTTTGGGCAGAAGAAAAGCTGGTACACAAACATCCTAAGAGTAAGGCAATAACAGTCACTAATTGGAAGTAGAAGCATTGTCAAAATGGTCCAGACTTTTTAATCTACTTCTGTTTCAAGTTCAATCCTTAAAGACTCTCTAATTGAATACTTAAGACAACTAGTGATATTATCCAAAAATCATTGTAACCTTATTTTGTCTCCTCAGTTTCTTAGAATTTATGCTATCATGTTGAATATAGTGTTTTAGTAGTTATGTAGAGAAAAAGATTGTTTTCTGTACAAGCATCAACGTAACAGAATTAAGGAGGAAATTAGCTTGAATTTACCTTGGCAATCACATCAACACCAAATTCCTCTCGCCATTTAAGATAATTCAAAAACATTTCTTTTGCTTTCGTTACATTGAAATCTCTCATTCTAAGAAACCTGTAACCATCAAGAAAATAATTGTAACATGTTCTGAACCACATAAGTACCCAGCAAGTGAAGTAGTTTTTTTACACTTCCTGTCATCTTGTGCCTAACAATACTATTGACTTCGAGAATTCTATAACAGGAGAAAATTATAATGCAGCATCATGATTGATCAAAATCGTCAGGTTAACATTATGAACTTCTTAAGGAAGCATACCTTAAAAGCGTATGATAATCATAGTGCTTCCCTGGTGACAGACCATCACGTAAAAGCATTTCACGAAATGAATTGATAAGTTCTTGATCTTTAGGATTACGAACTCCTTCAAGAATCATTTTCATAGACTTGCTCTTCCGCAATTTTAAAGACCGAAGCTTAAGTGGATATGTCAGCATCCTCTTGAACTTATCTTTTGATCCAACAGAGCCCTTATAGTTCTTTAATGGAGGCAAATGCCAATGCGATTCAATGGGAGGATAAATAATTTTGGACTTTTCTGTAGCAACCTGAGCCTCTGTGGAGCCTGGCGATTGCCTGCTCCCTCCAGCACCAGCTGCAATAACTATTTCCTTGAACAATTCCTTTGGTTTCTGCATATCGGCCTGGTGCGATTGTAAAGAAGCAACATAAAATTACTCTTCTGCATATAATTTTATTTTAAGATATTGAAATTGATTGATCAACATATTTTTAAGTGGTTTCTGACAATGATCATTAGAACAAGCCTCCCCATTTTCGACAGCAACCAAGGAGAAATCAAAGTTGCCAAACAACAAAAAGCAGAAAATCTTTTCAATTGAAAGTGGAATAAACCCATTTGTTATAAATACAGCAAATGACTTTTCTCCGTAAGTAATTTTGAGAAACAAAATTGTTCACTCCCATTACTCGTCTACAACATAATCATTCCAATTTGGATACCCTTGTACATGGTCAGCTATTGCTCAATCTAGAGGCCACTAGGAATTGTCATTGTGTCAGGAGGAAAGCAGCAAAAGTTCAAGTAGTTTTATTCATGTAGGGAGAACTCATTGTCAAAGATTAAGACACAAGCTCTGAGATATTTTAGCAACCACAACAACAAAAACGGCGGAAGGGAAAAAAGGACGGGGAAATTTTTTGTCACTAAAATTGGTGTATAAAGAAAAGCTACTAAAGTAAAAGTGCAAACCACAACCACTGAAAAATAAAATTTAGTTAAAAAAGATAATAACTAAACACAATGCCCATTGAAAAATAATACTCAAATAACATAGAAAGACTCAGAAGGGTTGGATCTTCAAGTGGTACAGAGAGCCCATATAGTAAACATTTTAAATCAAACTAGAAGCACATGGATAAAAGGAAAAAAATAGCAAATCATCAAGAAAAAGCTAACAAACCCCATTTGAAGCAAGAACAATCAATCAAGATCAAGAGTTCTTGGTTTTCCCAAAAATTGAAGAGGCTACCAAGATTCAAGAATTCACTTTGCCGGGTAGGAGAGCTCAGAAAGCTTACCTTCGAATGTGTAGTAACAGAGAAAAGTGAGCAGTTGATAAATGAAAAGAAACTGGGATATGCAAGCAATGAATTTTAGTACAGACAACAAGCTCCTTAATGATGTCCTCCCATGAGGGCATCGAATATTTCGAAGGTTTGAATGCCAAGGAACCTACCAAAAGGTACTATAAACAAACAAGCCGCGCAAAATGGCTGCTGCAAGAAGGAGGCTACTGAATAATACACTTTTTTGTGATGCTTACTTGCAGTAATTTTATAATAAGAATGAAGCTAGTGATCCCATATTTTATGACACATCTAGAAACAAGAATCAGAAAGAACAAGAACAACCAAAACAAGACTGCTTCCGGACCAAGAAGGGACAATGGAATACTTGAAACTAAAAAGAACATGGTGCAGATAAATTTCCCGAGCAAATACAGCAGTCCAGTTGAATGAAGTTCTGTTCTGCTAGATTAAAATGTCGCAACACGAGTTTCATGTTCACAGGGGCGGACGCAAGATGGCATGATGGGACGGCCAAGAATCAAGTTTTTACTTTTCTTATGGAGTTATAGTTTTTGTGTTCAATGCTTGTTGTTGAACTTAAAAAAGAATAAAATACTTTAAAAAGTGAAAGAAAGAGGAAAACAGTTGGTGTAAGTATAGAATGGTGGGGATAGTTGGAAGTACAAGTTGAGGATTGCAGAGGAAGTTTATTTTTTTTTATTTTAAGTTGATCGGATTACAAAGGAAGTTAATTAATTATATGTATTCACTTTTTTTTGTTAATATTTTTTTTATCTTGATATGTGCTTTTATTTTACTTATAATTAGTTTGGACTTTTTAATTTTTAAATTATTTTATATGAACTCTTTTTATATTATTATAGACTAATTTATTTGTGGATATTGTGTTTTTAAATTTAATATTAGTAATAAAATATTCTTTTTTTCAAACATTATTAGATTTATTTAATTTTAAAGAATTTAATTTTTATATTTTTAATTAGTAGATTATTATTTAAAGTTATTTTTTAATTTTGAGAAGGGCTAAAATACAATATATATATATATATATATATATATATATATATATATATATATATATATATATATAAAAGATCTATGGAGGTTTTAAAAGCCCTGCCCCCCGCCCCCTCCCCTCCTTCCTATTCACCTGTCTCCGCCCCTGCTTCTGATGAACACGAAACGCGTGTTTTTTAAAACATTGTAGAATAATTTATTTGTGAATATTGTGTTTTTAAATTTAATATTAATAATAAAATATTCTTTTTTCAAAAATTATTAGATTTATTTAATTTTAAAAAATTTTACTTTTTATATTTTAACTATTAGACTATTATGTAAAGTTATTTTTTAATTTTAGAAAGGGTCAAGATATAATTTGATGTATATCTATATTTATATATATAGGGGTTTTAAAAGCATTGCCCTCCCCCCCCCCCCCCGTCTCCCTCCTGTACACTTGTGTCCGCCCCCTGCATGTTGAAATCCTATTTGCATGTCCTTGCATAATACTCCACTAGTGGATATCATAGTTTTAAAAAAAAAATCTAAAAAGATATTGCTTTGACCTTTTTTAATAAAAAAATATAGTTAATCCAAATTAATTTTATTTGTAAAATATCAGTAATTTTATATTTATCCCAAATAACTTGTAATGTTAATTTTTGATTTCATAACTTTTTATAAAATTCAAATTTATTCTTATAGAAAATTTATTTTAAAAATACATATAATTTCAATCCAAGCACGACCTTAGAAATTTTTTTTCCCAAAATATCTCTTTTTAGAAAAAAAATTATTCTCCAATAACTAAGGCCTTGGAATTTCAAAAATATCTTTATTATTTTTTAATTATACTTTTATTTGATTTATTATAATATTTTTCTTATCCATTATATTAATTAATTTTTAAAATTTTTAAAAAGAGTAATACAGTTTTTTTTAATGTTATAGTTAAAGACATTTAATACATTCCTTAATCCTTATGCAAAAATTTTAAATAACACTTATTTTAAAATGAAAGTAATAATGACCTATAAGTTTCTAAAAATAAATAATTTTATGTCTATATATTTCTCTTGCTACAATTTAATAATCAACAAATATATTTTTAAAGACGATCACTAAATTTTCCTTGATTCAGATGCGCCTCTTTTGGAGACTAAAAAAAAAAAAAGATATAAGACCAACTCTAATTTTGTTTTTTTTTTCCTCTTTCGAGTGACCAATTGTTGTTTTTATGGATTTCATTTTATAAGTAACTCTCATCTTTAAGCTGGCCCATGTATTTTATAAACAAAAAAAAAAAACTACTCATCATTTGATTCTAAATTATCGGTTCTGTTTCTAATTTAATTTTTATCTTAAATTTTTTATTTCGTTAAAAAATTAAAATTTAATATTTTAAATTTATCTTTATTTAATAACATTCTAATTTTCAAATATATTAAATAATTTATTTTTTAACAAATTGATCTCATTTAAATAATAAGAGGGAGAAGAAATTTGGAGTATATCAAAATTTTAAAGTTTAAATATTTCTTAATAAATATAGAGGGAAAGTAAATATTTAATTAATTAAAAATTTTACTTATCTTACTACTTAAATATGTAAAAAAAAACCCAAAAGAAAATGAATTTTGTGTAAACTGGATCCAGCTGGGCTTGATTTGGATGATGCAAGACATAGATAGTCCACTCCGGATATTCTATTGGCACCCAGCAATGCTTGGGCCAAGTGAGTTACGTTGGACAAGATCCTAATTAAAGAGGAACAAACCGTCACGTTTCGGGGGTCAAACTTGTCACCACTAGTAGAATTTGGGCCGGGTCGGATCTGGATCAGGAAATAGGTCGGGGATCTTCTGTCTAGATCCACCAGAAGCAAAATCATGGCCTCTCTCATTGCATCTGTAAAGTGAGGAAGTGGGGGCAGAGTGGTTTAAGAGGAAAATTTTTTTAATAGAGTCTAAAAATTAAAATAAGGAAGAAAAACCTAATATTAAAATTTAATAAATTTATATTTTAAGAATTTAAAAAAACTATAATAAAGAAATGAAATTTTAAAATAAAACTATAAATAATAAATAAAATATATCAAAATATTAATATTAATAAAACATAACAAATTATAAAAATAAAGTATAATTTTAAAAAAATAAATCTCTCAAACTTCATTCATTCAATATTCAAAAAGATTTGTAAAATAAAAATAATAAATAAGAAGATCGTTGGACTTTACACAATCAAACATTTCTTATATTTTACTTTAAAAATAAAATATAAATAATTTATTTTTCTATATTATTTTAAGCATATTAATAAGGATAATGTTTTTTTTTTTTTTTGCTTATTTTTTTTAAACCAAACCACCTGATATAGATTATTTTATTGAGATTGATAAAAGAAAAAAAAAATGCAAAGACAATGTGAAAAGTAAGGAAGATAGTTACAATCGATCTTGTAATCATAGAACGTCTATACAATTGAAAACTTCTAATCTTCTTTCCCTTCTTAGACTGAATAGAAGTGTAATCATCATCATCATAGTCATCAACATTTGATTAGATTAGATCCTCATAAAACTCTAAAATCTTAGTTCTTTGCTTTTCCTCTTTTCTTTTCTTTTTTTTTTTTTTTGTTTTCTTTTTGAGATGTGTAACTTATTACTACAATTCAAACTTGAATTTTGATCGTGATCGGCTAACTGATTGTATATCAAATAAACAATCTTTAAAGAAAATTAATTTGTGTAAAGAAGTTTCAACTCGAATATTATCTATAGCTTGATATGGAAACTTAGCTATTTGAAATGTTTTTGAAACATTGTTAAGAAGATCAATGTATGTACCCTGTTGTCTAAGTAGTGGTTGTTGTTGCCCTAACTATCTGCATCAAGCTAATAGATGAGTATTTGGAGTTGCCAAATCTGCTAAACTCTAGCTATGATGACCCTCTCTGATGTCATCTCTTGAACCATAGTCATTTAGCTCAATGTGTTAAGTCCAAAATTTCTTAGTGTTCTTGGAGAACAAAGCTTGTTGAAACCTAAGCAACACAAGGATTAAAATTTTCTGGGGAAACCATTAATTACTAGAGTTATGTATAGTATTCAAACATCTAGAATGCAACGTTGTTGCCTCTTGCGGAACCTCACTCAGGGAAGGTGAATTTGGCACCAAATTAACAGTGTTGTCGCCCGGTGACCTACTATAGAGATATTGAACTTGTATCTTTAATTATTGAAGTGATTACAATATATATAGGAGATTACAGAAGTATATAAGATAAAATAGCGTACAGTTACAACAACTTAAGATTAGAATATGAGTTGTAAATCTGATCTGTTACTGCTAAGAGATTAATTTTAAATAGAGTTCTTTACTCTGTTGACTTAGTCTTGACATGCCCCTGCAAGATGGAGGATCCATTGGAGACTCCAATCTTGGAACGAAATTGAAGGAATTGAGAACGACTCAGAGCTTTCGTGAGCATGTCTGCTAATTGGTCTTTGGAGCTGATATGCAATACATGCAAGGAGCCATTAGAGACCCATTCACGAACAAAATGATAGTCAAGTGCCAAGTGCTTCATGCGTGAGTGATAAACTGGATTAACACACAAATACGTTGCACCTGTATTATCACAAAATAAGTCTGGTGGTTGTGGAAGAGAAACACCCAATTCATGCAAAAGGTTTTGGACCCAAATGACCTCTGCTGCTGCATTTGCAAGTGCTTTATACTCAGCCTCCGTGGATGACCGAGAAACAGATTTTTGACGTGCCGATCGCCATGAGATGATATTAGAACCCAAGTATAAGACATATACTGTAGTTGAGCGACCATTGTCACGTGTACCACCCCAATCTGAATCTGAGAAGGCTTGAAGAGTTAAAGAAGAATTCCTCTTCAGAAATAGACCATGATGAATGGAGCTTTTTAAATATCGGAGTACGCGTTTTAATGCTTGAAAATGCCGCTGAGTCGGAGCATGCATAAATTGAGACAATTTGTTCATAGCAAATGAAACATCTGGACGAGTAATTGCTAAGTACTGCAAAGAGCCAACAAGACGATGATAGGTAGTGGCCTCAACTGATGGAGAACCATCAACAAGAGAAAGAGGTTCAGAGGAACTCATAGGGGTAGCAACCTCCTTAACACCAGTCATGTTAAACCAATCAAGTAAATCAACTATATGTCGATGTTGGGAAACAAACAAATCTGATGAAGTAGAAATAACTTCAACGCCCAAAAAATGATGCAGAGAACCCAGATCTTTAATAGAGAACTGATTGCCCAACTGCTAAACAAATTGATCAAGGAATTTAGAATCATTACCCGTGAGAACAATATCGTCCACATACACAAGGAAATAAAACACAACACCTTGGTGAGCATAAATGAAAAAGGAAGCATCAGCAAGAGATTTACGAAAACCAAAGGCAAGCAAAAAATTTTACAGCTCATTGTACCAAGTTCGAGGCGCCTGTTTTAGACCGTACAGAGCCTTGCGAAGTTTGCATATATGATTTGGATATTAGGGGTGAACATATCCAGAAGGTTGAAACATGTAGACATCCTCATGCAATGTGCCACGCAAAAATGCATTATTGACGTCCAATTGACGTAAAGGCCAAGTTTTAGACAAGGCAAGACATAGAACAATTCTGATTGTCACAGGTTTTGTAACAGGACTAAAAATCTCAAAATAATCTCGCCCTGGTTGTTGTAGAAATCCCTTCGCAACAAGTCGAGCTTTGTACTTAGCTATAGATCCATCAGAGTTTCTTTTGACACGGAAAACCCACTTGCAACTGATCTGGTCATGAGAGGATTTGGGAATTAATTCCCATGTACCATTCTGTAGTAAGGCATTAAATTCGGCATCCATTGCATGTCGCCAAAGAGGGTCTTTGATCGCCTGTGTGACAGTGGTAGGTTCAAGGGCAGTAGGTAAAGGACGTTTGGTGGTGAGGTTGACATATTTATCACTGTAGTATCTGGAATTGAGCATTTTCACACAGGTTGGACGTGAGGAGACAGGTTGAGGAGGAGCTGGTAGTGGAGGAGAAACTTGTGGAGAAGAGTTTGAGGGGATAGATGGTGTAGGAGAGGGTATGGGAGAGGGAATACTAACAAAGGAAGGGGAGTCAGCAGGGTTTGGAATGGACAGCAAAGTAGAAGATGGCTAAATGTGAGGTAAGATAGATTCTTGAGTAGGAACAAGTGGTGAATTTGCATTAGGTGGGAAGGTCTCAACAATGGAGGATCGACCATTTGCTGGTGCAGAACCTACAAGAAAAGCATCTTGAATACGATTAGGGGACATATCAGAGTTATTGCAAACTTGATTTGGAAAGACATTTTCGATGAATTTGACATGACGAGAGAAATACACACGATTAATTGAAGGATCTAGACATTTATAGGCAGATTGAGATGTTGAGTAACCCAGAAAAATGCAAGACTTGGACCGGGGCTGAAGTTTAAACGTAGTATATGGGCATAACCAAGGAAAATAGAGACATCTGAAAGGTTTCAGACGCTGATAATTTGGAGATCGTTTGAAAAGCATTTCAAATGGAAGGAAGTCGATTTATAAGATAAACAGCAGTCTGAAAAGCATGAGACCAAAAATGTAATGGAAGAAAGGCAAAATGTAACAAGGAAAGACTAGTTTCCACGACATGTCTATGGCGTCGTTCCACAGTACCATTGTGCTCAGGGGTATATGGAGCTGTTGTGAAATGTGAAATTCCACAAGAATTAAAAATTGGAATAAGCTTTTGGTACTCCCCTCCATTATCTGAGAAAACAGAAATAATTTTGGTTTGAAAACAATTTTCTACCAACCGTTTAAATTGAGGGAATAAAGTAAACGTATCAGATTTTTTCTTCATAGAGTATAACCAAATATATTTAGCAAAATGATCAACAAAGATAATATAATACTCATAGCCATCAATAGATTTTTTTGTAGGACCTTAAACATCAGTATAAACCAGTTCTAAAGGCTTTGTGCTAACAAGAGAATTGTGAGAAACAAATAGTTTTTTACTTTTATTAATAGAGCAAGAAGTACAATGAAAATCAGAAGTTGACAAAGACGTGGAACCTAAGCCATTGTGCTTTAGAACAGTACTCAGAATTTTGTTGGAAGGATGACCAAGTTTGTGATGCCAAGCAGATAAGGACGCTTTGGTGATGGTATTGATTTGAAGCTGACATAGAAAAGTTGCGCAATAAACATCATCATTGTTCTCTCCCCGTATTAGAGGTGCTCCCGTGCGAAGATCCTTCACAAGAAAATGAGATGAGAAAAATTCAACAGAAACTTGGTTAGATTTACACAATTTTGCTATGGAAATCAGATTTGTTTGTAGACTTGGAACACACAAAACATTGGATAATTTAACTGGCTTATAAGATGTATGGATTTGTGTGTGACCAGTGTGAGAGATAAAAAGACCTTTACTATCACCCAAAAATATTTCATCTGGACCACCATAGTCAGAATAAGATTGTAAAGCAAACAAATTTGATGTCGCATGATGTGATGCACCACTGTCAAATAACCATGGTTGTTGTGACCCAGCTGGAGAACTTGTCGAAGTAGTGACATTGGCTACTGGACTCGGAAATGTAGGTGAAGGTTGAGTAGTAACTGAAATGTTGTTCTCTTTCAAGAATCTAGCAAGCTTTCTGCAATCAGGTGTAGCATGACCTACAATTTCACAAAAGCGACAAAATAAATCTGATCGAAATTATCGGTGACTGTTTTGATTTTGATGAGAATAATTTCCACCAGCACCACCGCGAGATCTGTGAAAATTAGAATGAGAATTGTATCCTTGAGGTGGTCTGTTGAATTGGTGTGCCTTGGAATTTTGTTTCTGAGTGACATTAGCTGTGGCAAGAATAGGAGGAGAGGTGGAGCCTTTGTTGTTCAATGTTCTTTCGAAATCAGTTAGCTTCTCAAATAATTTTGCAAAGTCCATGGAAGATTCACGAACTTTGATAGCCGCAACAATAGGATTGTACTCATCCCCTAACTGAGTGATCACATGGACAACAAGATCTTCATCACTTATTGGATGCTGAGTAAGAGCCAATTCATCTGCAATAGATCGCATCTCATTAAGAAATTTAGCAACTGGTTTGGTTCCCTTCGAAGTTTGAGCGAGCTTGGTTTTGAGGGAAATGATTCTAGACCGAGAAGAATTTGCATAGCTGTGAAGTAGTCTCTCCCAAGCTTCTTTGGAAGATGCAGCTGAGGAGATAATTGGTTGGATGCTTTTTGAACAGTTACCAAGAATGGCACTGATAATAATCTGATCTTGCCAATACCAAAGAGTGTAGTGTGGATTAATATTTTGTTTCTCGCTGTCGAGAAATTGAGATGGTTGAGCCAGAGTACCATCGATGTATCCTAGCAGGTTGAAGCCAATAAGAGTTGATTGAATTTGTCTTCTCCAAACAGGAAAATTGGTAGAAGTGAGTTTGATAGGAAAGTTTGTTGGTGCATTTAAGTGCACGATTGTTGCGGAGTTAGCAGCAGTCATGGTTTGCAAGAAAAAAATGGGATCAAAAGAAAACTCGTTGGAGTGTTTGAAACTCTGATACCATATAGAGATATTGAACTTGTATCTTTAATTACTGAAGTGATTACAATATATAGAGGAAATTACAGAAGTATATGAGATAAAATAGCATACAGTTACAATAACTTAAAATTAGAATATGAGTTGTAAATCTGATCTGTTACAGCTAAGAGATTGATTTCAAATAGAGTTCTTTACTCTGTTGACTTAGTCTTGACACCTATTAGTCTAACATAGCTATCAAAATATAGAGAGAAATGGAGAGTTTCATCAAATAATATGCTCTTACCCTTCTCTACCTCCTGAGAAGGGTAAACATTTGTTCAAATTATAATAAGTATAATAATAAACATTTGTTTAATAAATTAGAAATGATACGAACAAGATCTTTTTATTAGTTAATGAAGATATTTTAAGTATTTTATTAGTTATGTATTAACATTTCAATAAAAATATTTGTATTATATCAAAAGATTATGTGAAAAAATATATTTATAATAATTTTTTTTATAAATGTAATATATTTATGTACACTTTTAAATTTTTGTATATGTGTTTATATATATTAATATAAATATAAAAAAATTAAGGGATCAACAAGAATAGGTTGGGATTTGAAAATAACACTTCTCGTCTCTAACCCATCCCTATAGAGTTAGGTTGTGTCTCTATCTCCACCTAAGTCAAGAAATCTCTAACTCAATAAGATTCCACGGAGTCAAATTCTTAACTTAAGCAAGAAAATTAATATCTATAATTATCATATAGTATTTTTTTTAAGTCTAATCCTTAGTAATAGTTTGAATAAAAATTGTTCTATACTAGCGGAGTTTAAGTTTAGCTTTTTTCTAAACTCATAGTAATATAAAACTACGAGATAATGAGAACGGCATGAATCATAAAAACAATAATTGTCCTCTATCACAAACATCATAAAATGATCAAATCAAGAATAGAAAAGAAACATGGAGAAGGAATAATGAATTTTGTCCGCTCCATCCCATATTTGTCAATAGAGGGAGCAAATATTGCAATCAAGAAAGCTGTATTGGACACATCTTCTAACCATCCTTTGTATCAAATTAGAGCAATAGCAATTTGTCGAACCAGTTGGACATATTATGGCCAAGCATTTTTCCATGGCTGTGACAGTCAAAATTAGATGGAGCCATGCAAAGATAAGAAGAAAGTGTGCATAAGGCACGATAACCATAAAAGGCGAACGTATATTTAATTGTGATTCTATGAAATTATAAGTTCGATTTTTATATTTGTGTTACACATCTTATAATTTATTTTCTTCTTAAAATAAAAATGATAAAAGTGTTTGTAATCTCCGTTCCAAACCCTTTAGAAAACGAAAGCCAATAAGTAGTAATCAGCTTGGGTGGGCTACAGTCACGATGCTTCCCCGCCTGAAAACAACACAAACCATAAAATGACAAACCAAAATGGCTGTCCATTTCATCGTGCAAAAACGGTCACCATATATGGTGAGTATGAACCAAACAAAACTCATGCATTGGCAGCTTCTTTTGAATTTTTTGGCTTCTCTTTTGGACCAAAACAAACGGAGATGGTTCTGAAATTTGCATATCGACGAAAGATATGTGTGCCTAGTCAGGCCTAGATTTGTCTTGTGGAAGAAAAAAAGAATTACTGTTGCGTACGACTAGTGATGTGTGTATTTTGACTAGAATTTCAAAAGCAAAAAGCTGTTTTAGGGTTAGTTTTTAAAGAAAAATAAATTTTATTTATAAAATATTGATAATATTATCATTTTTTTAAATTATTTGATAATTTAATTATATATACAAATTAATTAATTATTTATTTAAATTAAAATATTTAATTACTTTAACATATTTAATAATAAATATTTAGTATTACTTAATTGATTAAAATGCATTAAAATTTTATTATAAATTTTAAGTAAAATAAAAGTTATTTAAAATTAATTATTTAAATTGTAATAAAAATATAGTATAAAAATAAATTATAAACAATTCATTCTTCAAACTGAAATTTTATATTTCAGAATTTAATAGTCAAATTTTAATTTTTAAAATCTAATATTATATTAATTAATATATTCAAACTTGTGATTTATCAAGTATGCCCTCAATATGCCATAATATAGATCCTTGTATCCATAATTTTTTTAAATTCAAAATTATACTTAAATATTTTTATAAAGCTAATTCAAGTATACCAATAGTCATAATGATTAAAAATATAAAAAGTTTTTTTTTTCTGTTTCATAGACAAAAATTTTTATGTAAAAATAATAATTTCAGTAATTAAGATCCTAACTTTAGTTTTCTTTTACTTTCCTAATATATTCTGTTTAACTGTTAAGCAATCCATTAAAAGTTAAAAAAAATAGTCAAAATTAATAGAAATTACTCTATTCGTTCCAAAAAAATATTCATAAATTTTTTATTTTATTTCAAAATAGATATTTATATACATATTTCATAATTAATAATTAATTTCTTCTTATTTTATCATTATTTATTTTAAGTTAATTTTATAACTTTTCAAATTTTTTTCTTCTCATTTATTGAGAATTTTTATCAATTAATAGTTTTCATATATTTAATAAGAATAGAATGTAAATTTTATTTGAATTATAATATTATTTTTAATATCTTTAATCGGTATATAAAAGAATTTATGAATATTTATTTTGAAATAAAAAATAGTTAACATTTGACAAAAATACAAATAAAGATGATAAAACAGAAAATTTAAAATGTAAATTAAATTTTAAATAATTTAAATAATAATAAGAGGTTTATGCTATATTTTGAACGAGAAAATACAAACTTTACAAAGAATATTCATGACGTGAACCTGCCCTGTTTTTATTTGGGGGAAAAAACAAAAACCAAAGAATAGAGTTAAAAATGGGAAGCCTAGCCAATTGTCGGAAAGCGAGAGGTGGAAAAAGTTAGTGGAGAGGTGGGGTCCAATAGGCAACTCGTGGGGAAGTAGGGACCCACGATGAAAAAAACGTGAGGAAGTATCTAGAAGTACACACGTATGGCAGACAGCTAGCGCTGAGCAGACAAACACACAACGTTTTTTCTTACTACCTCTGTCCCATTAAAATTGACAGTATTTAACTTAGTACGATATTTTATGTAAAAATAAAAATAAAAATATAATAATAATATAATATAATGTAATATAATAAAAATAAAAAATATGTAAGTCTCATAATACTTTATATCAAATCTAAGAATATAAATATAATATATGTGAGGTATATTGATTATATTATAATAAATTGTATAGTAAAATATTTTCTTTTTAAGAAAATATCAAATTTAATGGGACATTCCAAAATAAAAAGTATGTCAATTTTAATGAGATAGAGGGAATATAATTATTAAATTACTGTTTGATGTTCGTGAGTTATATATAAAATTAAATATGTTAAATAAATAAAATTTAATTATAATTTTTATAAATTTATTAAATAATTTTATATTAAATAATATTAAATTAATAATCTTTCATATTTTTAAAAAATATATTTATTTAAATTTAATAAGTCAAATGTAAACAAACAACATGTTATAATAAAAATTACGGACGTTGTTATACATCCCGACAAAAGCTTTTTACAATATATTCATTTCATTTTAAATTATTTATTTATTTTAATCGATTATATAGAAATTAAGAAAAATAAATTTTTTAGTTAATTAAACTTTTTCTTCTATTTTTACTTTTAATATTCAATTATAAATATTTCTTTTTATATTAAGAAATATACAAATTCCAAAACTTTAATATAATTTCAAATTATTTCTCTTTTCTAAATATTTAATTCTTACTATAAAATAAGTCAAAATATTATTGAAAATTTAATTCTCTCTCAAAATTACTTGATGTTTCCTATGAATTAATGAGATGGGTATAAATAATTAAAATAAAATTTTGATAATATTTTAATATATTTAAAAAATAAAATTAAAAAAACAAATATTAAATTTAAAAATAAATTAATAATTTAAGACATTATATATATATATATATATATATATATATATATATATATATATATATACGCTCGTGCGTTTCTACTTTCCCTTGGAAAACAAAAGACTCGTGACGTAAGTTTCGAACACACAAAAGCTTTCATTTTCGGCGGCGTCTTTCTCAGATTGTGCCACGTGTTTGGTTTTCTCCTAATCGACTCTTCCATGGCTCCAGTTCAATGACGGATCGGCTCTGGTTGAGTTTCCCCTCAGCTCAGACCGCCATCGCTTTTGCATATTACTTCTACTAAAATTGATAATGGTTGACTTAAAATTGATAATGGTTGACTGATACGATATTTTATATAAAAATTAAAATTAAAATATAATAATATAATAAAAATAAAAAATATGTAAATTTTACAATACTTTATATTAAATCTAAGTATATAAAAATAATATATGTGGAGTATATTGATTATTTTATAATAAATTATATAATAAAAACTTTCTTTATAAGAAAAGTATCAAATTTTTTGAGATAATCCAAAATAGTAAGTAAGTTAATTTTGTTGAGACATAGGTAATATTAGGAAAACAAGTTGAATATTTATAAATTATCACATTAAAAATTTTATATTATGAGTATAAATAAATAAGAATTAATTTAAAATAAATTTGATAAAAAAATTATTAAATATGTGAAATTATATAAAATAATTTTAAAAAAGAATATAATGTGTTGTAATTAGATAATAATTTAAAAATTAAAAATTAAAACCTAAGTAAAACCATTTGTCTGGTTTCATAATATAGGATTACGTAAGTTTATATACAATAATTAAAATTTTAAAGAATTTTAAATTAAATTACTTAAAATATTTTCATTAACCTACTTTAAAAAATTGAATATAGGGTGTAATGTATAAGAAGGGAAACGATTAAAATTAAATAAAATAAAAAATATTGAGTATAGAGTGTAGTGCGTAGGACGGGAGATGAGTAAAATTAAATGAAATAAAAATAATAGTAGAGAGAAGTTAGTTGTAAAAAGGCTATAAACGGAATTACATTCATATAAATCTTTTTTTTTTTTATCTCTTTGCAATGAAAATATAACTTTTTTTTGTCTAGAGAATCCTACACTTTTACTAATGAAGGAAAAAAATTGTGATAGACATCGTAAAATCAGCGTTGAACTCGAAAAACTAAAAAAAAATCAAAATTTTATTTTAAAACAATTTTATTAACTCTACACGAATACAATTATTTTTCTAATTACTTTGAAGTCTCTAATTCTTATAATTAGATACTTCTTTCATTTCAAATTATTTGTCTACTTTAACTGATTACGTGAGGATTAAAAAAATAAAATTTTTAATTAATTAAATATTCTTTTCTATTTTTACTCTTAAAATTCAATGATAAGCATATCTCTTTATATTTATATTAAGAAGTATATAAACTCCAAAACTTTGATATAATTTTAAATTACTTCTCTCTCCCAAGTATTCAATTATTACTAAAAAATGGGCCAAAATATTGATAAGTATTTAATTCCCTATCCAAATTACTATTGATATTTCTTGAGAATTAACGAGATGAGTATTAATAGCAGAAATCGTAAAATAAATTTTTTATTATATTTCAATATGTTTAGAAAATAGAATATTATTAAATATGGGTAAATTTGGAATATAAAATATTGATTTCCTAAAAGAACAAATAATTTGGGACAAAGATTAAGTTAGAAAATAGATTAATAATTTGAAACGGAGGGAATATTTAATATGGATAGAATAATAACTTTATATAAATTATAATATTATTTTCAATACTCTTAATCTATATACAAAGAGTTTTATGAATATTTATTTTAAAAAAAAAGAATAATTTTTTATTATATTCACTCAAATTCATCTTAGTTCAATAACTATTTACGTACTATCTTAAAAAGTTAAACCTGTCCTCGGTACATCATAATTGATTAGCCTATCCATAATAGTTTTCGTTGATAACTGATCAATCAATGTGGAGTTAGCCTCTTGTGGGCGTGGTGTATAAGATGGCATGCAGAATTGGAGGCGAGTTAGGGCATATCTCGAAATTTACATTCTCTAAGAGTTAAAGGGCAATTCTTGAGAGTTCAAGATTAGTAAGCCAAAGTTCGAATACTGATTTCTAAAAGAATAGAAAGAGCTGAGCCTGGCTTATATTGTGGCCAACTCTCTCCGCATTGATATTAAGGAGGTGTTTGATTCAAGAGGCCACCCACAGCTGTACATCAGATCATATGCAATTATAGGATACCAAAATTTATTGTTCATTCATTGTTGATTTTAATGAAACGCAGAAATAAGACACCATCTCCATTATTTGCTGCTGCTGACCTTTGATTCCCTAACGAAGAATTCAAAGCCAAAGGCAAAGGAAGAAGGAACCATCAATCCAGCCCCTATAACAGAACAGCTTAAAGGAAGACAACTTTTGAGCTCTGTTTGTAATCATGAACTCATTCCTCTCCCTTTACTCCTTCCTCTTTAGTCTTTACCGCTGGAATCCAAACAGATTTCTATTCTGAAGCAGTGTTTTTATTGCTGGTAGTACTATTGATATTATGGGTACAAGGCTGGCTGGGAGCTGAGAGCTGAGAGCTGAGAGAGTGTTGTCTGTCTATATCTTGCACGCATATTCTGTTGGAATTTACTTAGCCTGACGACTGAAGCCAGTCTGAGGGTCTTTGATTCATTGCTTTGCTTTGCTCAGAGTTTACGCTACGCTTCTAATCCATGAAAAGGAGTCAAGTGCAGAGAATCTTGAATAGGAGCCTCAAAGTTGTTGGTTTCGTGAAAATTCCATTTCTTTCAGTCTTTTTCACAAGATTAACAGTTGTTCTTACGTGTTTGAGTAAATCTTGTTTTCGTCAACTATTAGATGGTGCGCTTTAAGTAAATTTTATTTTTGTATAATAGTTTATAAATTATACTCTTTATATTCATAAATAATCGATCTAATTATTTTAATTTATTTAAAAATAATTATTTATTTTTAAAATATAAATTGAATTTAATTATTTTTTTAATTTTATTCTTAACATAATTTTTTATTAATTAATTAATATTATAATTATATATACTCAAGTTATTTTAATTAATAATAAAATTACGCCATCTTATAAAAATAGTTAAAAATGTAATTTAATGAGGTAATATAGGTGAAAAGAAGAATTATTAGAGTGGTATAATTAAAGAAGTTGTGAGATTCAAATTAATGAGGTAAAAAAGATAATAAAAATATTTTAACATTTTAATTATTTTTCCTATAAATTTTCACAATTTCTTAATATGCATAGTTTTTATAATTAGATCAGTTATTTGTGGACGGATGAAATACAAAATAGATAAGTCAGTACTAAGTACTTCTTCCGTTTCAAAATATTTATTCATGAAATTTTTTATTTTGTTTCAAAATATTTATTCATGTACATATTTTTAAAATTAATGATTAGTTTCTTCTTATTTTATCTCATTTATTCTAAATCAACTATACAACTTTTTAAACTCTTTTTTCTTCTTACTTTTTACAATTTTTCACTAATTTATAGCTATTATATTCTTAATATAGGTAGAATAATAATTTTATTTAAATTATAATATTATTTTTAACACTCTTAATCTGTATACATTCGAACAAATATTTTGAAATGAAAAAAATAAATTTTATTTGCAAATCATAAAAAAAAATAAATCATACTTAGACAAACTTGTACGATAAATTCATATTTCAATAATGATTCGGACTCAAAATGACAATATAAAAATACTTAATTAATACCAAAAAGTGTCTCACATGGTAATCATACGCCGACCCCATCTGTCCATGTATTCGATAATTAGATCCAAGAGCTTATTAGGTGCAAATATACTAGTAATATAAATATATCACCTTAGGAATTAGGGTGATAGCCATATGACTTTATTTATTATGACAAGTTATTTGAATACGTTATCAATGGACTATCTATTGAGTTTTAATTTTTAAGATAATTATTAGTGAATTTGAATTCGAAATTTAGAGAGGGATGAAAAGAAAATCTTAAATTTGGAGACAAAATTATTGTAAAAAAAATTGTTATAATTTTTTAAAATTTAGAAGGAAAAAGATAAATTTTTATAAAAAATCTCAATTATTTTAAAGAGAATATGTAGTTTCTGAAACTTTTGGTGCGGACATCACCAGCTCTCTTACAGAGTTTGTTTGGCTGACAAGGAAGAGCGAGAAGAGAAGAAAGAGAGAAGGTAGCACTTTTATTTTTAAATAAATTAAATTTACTTTTATCTTATTTAACTGTGATGAAAAGATTGTAGAGGAAGATATTTTTTTTATTATTTTAATTATTAAAATTTGTATATATTTTTTTATCATTTACATCCCAACCCTCTTAGAGGAAGATTAGCTAGTATGAAAAAAAGAGATACGTTCCTTTGACATTTACCTCTAATTAAATATGAATTTTTTTTATTTATTTCTACAGTTACTTCTTTTTTAAAAAATATTTTCATTTTTCACCCCACTAAAGTATAAAGTTTATTCTATCACTAGGTCTAGAGTTATTTGAATCCAATAATAAACTCATTTTTTTACAAATTTTGCAAGAGATGGAAAAGAAAAATAGAGAGAACTCAAATATTTACTTCGAGAAATTTACATGTTGAAGGCCTTTTATTATTTATTCTGCATTTTTTGCTTCTAAAATTCTTGCTTTATTTGCAATCTATGTACCCAAAACCAGCTATATACAATGGAAAATTTGAACTCTTAGAAGCAAAAGATGCAGGCCAATTGCCCTTAACTGTGCTTAATGGGCAGAGCCCTTCACTTGATGTTGACCACCAGTCAAAGTCAACTCCGAGGTGAAACGTTGAAATTTTGAAAGTATTTCACCACAGTCACTCAGCCGGCTCCGGCAGCGCAGCTTAGCGCTGGTTCAGGCTATCCCACAAAGACGAGCACTTCCTCCGTGCAAAGCCTACTTTCCCCTTCTCCAAATCATAAACCACCTCAAAACCCTGTTGCTGATAATTCCCTAGCAACCCAGCAGGGCCGTCGGAGTCCTCCTGATCGCCGCCATTCATCAGCATCATACACCCCACATTCCTCTTCGTCTTCCCATCGTCTCCGGCGTCCACGAACTCGTAGAAGTAATTCCTACGGGGCATCATCACACTCGAATTGCCCCCAAAATGTAACAACATTTGCGGCACCACCACATTGGAGGAAACTTTTGTATTGTCATCAATGTAATAGCAAGGTCCAAGACCCGTCCGATCCTCCACTGAGCTCGCCCTTTTGTAAACTGACCCGACTCTACTATCGAACTCTGTCACCACCAAGTCATAGAATCTTTTGGGCAACATGGTAAACGTTGTTCCTGAATCCACCACCATTCCACCATTTCCTCTTCTATCAACCCATCTTAAAGTTTCCGGCGCAGCAATTTTCTTCTTCCCCACAGAGACCCCCTCTAGCCCAACGCAGTAGAAATAGGGATGTTTTGGGTTTTTGAGCATTGGGGTGTACACAAATCCATCTCCGATGGAATCAGTTTGCTTTTCCTTATTTTCGGCCACTGTAGTGTATCGACCAAGAATGAGAGGACTTGGCATGCGTACTCTGGTAGTGTCAAAGGAATGAGAAACCAAACAGTAAGAAAAATGGTTACCAATGTCCGGAGAAGAGCTAGCTAGCTGAGCAGGCAAAGAGAGTGTTCCACGGCCAAAGCCAGCAACACCAATGGGCTCACCAAGAGCGCTGTGAGCACAACCAAATGTGAAGTTTTTGAGAACCAAAGAAGGAGAAGAGAGCGATAAAGATAAGCTATCGGTGTAAAGATTAGCAACAAAGCTTCCATCACCATAAGCATAGTAGAAAGGAGGGCATTTGAAACTTTTGCAGTCCGAAGTTTCAATATCTTCCAAAGGGCATTTAGCCATTGCGCAGAGGTCAGAGGAAGGAAGAGAAGAGTGAACTACGGAGCAAGCACGTGACTTGCAAGTGACAGGGGTGGCAGAGGTGAGATTGAGAGGGTGTGGGTAGGGGATGGTGGCAGGGTCGTACTTGCCTTCACAGAGAATACAGCTGAAAGGGCGACAGGGGAGCCAGACGACATCACTCCCAGTATCCATATACAGAGAGATGGTTTGGGAGCCTAGAGAAAAGGAAAGGGTGTAATCACTACCCGGATTAAGTGGAAGAGAAACCTGCCGGTTTGCTTGCTGTCGGTGGCGTTGGAAACGGGCAGCGGAGTGGGCAGAGGTTGATTTGAGAAGGTGGGGAGTGCTGTTGAATTGCGCTCTGGAGAGGGAGTGTGCTAAGGGAAGAACTAGAACTGAAGCATAGGAGTGGAAGACCTGCAGAACAACGACGATGATGAAACTGAGAAAAACAGGGGAAGCCATTAAAGGCAGAGCAGTTTTGCTTATGAAACAGAGGATTTCTATTTACAATACGTTTCAATTCAATACGCCTGTGTTCTTTATATACGATGGAGGAACACTTAATTATGTGTTGTCTATAGCTTTTATAGGTGATGATGGTGGTGTGGTAGAAAAGTGAGGTTAAGTAGCGGAAGGTATAAGAGGGGAAGGGCTGGGAGTGGCCGAAGGGGACGAACCTTCGGGTCAGTAGAACAGAGTCTTCTTGTAGGTTAGCTGGTTGGTGTACTTGCTGAGAAGAGATTTTTTGAATTCATCATCTCAATGCGTTTTCCTTGTTCCTCTTTCCACGAGATGATCATTTTTGTTAAGGAAAACAAGTGAAATTTTTTTGTAGTAAAATGTCCAGCCCAAAGAATAATAAGTTAACATATAATACAAAATAAAATGATAAAATGGTGAATTTATAAATACTGATATTTCTATAAAATTTTTAACTTACAAACATTGTATGTGAAGTTCCAAAAAACGAATGGTGAAGGTCTTTGTAAATGAAAAGTGCTTTTTTGATGGGACGTTAGCTAAAAATAATAAATTTATTTATTTATTTATTTATCATACTTTCGCTTTAGATTTAAATGTGTGATATTTAATTATATCTAAATAGAAATATAAGTATTTAAAATTCACAATTATCTCACAAAATACGTAAACCTTCCCTTTGTAAAATTTAATTTATGTAAATAAAGATCTAAATGATTCAATTTATATAAAAATTTTCAATTTGAGACAGAAGTAACCGAATGTATCAATACCAGAGATAAAATATTTCCCACCTTCAAAATTTTTAGAAATTACATGTTTTTTTAAGAAAAATAAAGAATTTTAAAAAATAAACTTTATCTTCTTTTTTTATATTTTATTTTTTATAATTCATCACTTAAATCTAAATTCTTGACGATATTTCAAATATAAGTTTTTAACTCTTATCTATGCTCGACCCTTCTCCTTATCAAAATGTTAGAAGTCCAAATAATTATCCATATACACAAGAAGAGAGGCTCCCTGCCAGCTGGCTGGTGTACTAGAAAATTCTTAATATTGTTAATCTCAACGAGGCTTCTCTTTCCTTTTCTTCAATAGATAATTAACCTAGTCGTAAATGATTATTTACAAGATTAATCTGTCCTAAAGTGACCGTAATTTGTTTCTTTGTCGGGAAATTTCCATGTAATTACAGAGAAGTGGAAGCTTCTGTGAACGTTCACGGGGGCACAATACAAGTGGCTGCTCCACTTGAGAGTGAAAAAAATAAAAAATAAAAAGATAATTCATTCTTCAAAAGACACAAGATCAAACATTTACATCGATTCGTATCATTTTGCTCTGCGATTAAGATTAGAGATAAAAAAATATATATTTTCTGATCAGATAGAAAAATCCTCGAACAATGTCCTTTCCAAAAAGATTCGAATTCAAAACAATGTTCCCTCAAAATCTTAAATTCTTGTCTTAGTTACTCAAGTTTATGTCCATGGACTGACAATTCATTCTTTGATCTTGAGCTGGGATGCACTATGTCAGTAAATCCTGCAAACGCAGTAAAAAATAAAATAAAAAAGGCATTAATATGCATAAAATTACCTGTCATCCAATCCAGATGCTAGAATTTTCTTTTCAAGTGTGAACAATTTTGACTTGAGGGTAAAAGACAATTTCTTGTACGATTTTTATGGCAATTTTGGTTTGGTACGTACACAAAGGTGAGAATCGCCGATAACGACGTCTGCTTTACTATAGATTAGTAGTCTATTTTTTTTAATTAAAAACCATGTACAAGTCCTTGGTATCAAAGCCTACCAGAAAGTTGAAACAAAAATAATCACCATTATCAAAGTTGTACTTTATGCTTTGATCAAAGTTGAACCCTTTCAAAAAAAAAAAAAAGTTGAACCCTTTCCTTTTGACTTGTCAAGCCAAGACTAGGTGAATGTTGATATGGGGACCACTAGGGATTTTATTTTGTATATTATTTTTTTTGTGTCTCTTATATTTTATTCATTTAAGATTAAAAGTGTAATATTTTTTTTATTATTTTAGATTGCATTTTTTTTATGTAACTTGATTATATTTATGAATAAATTATCTTATCTGGTAAAAAAAAACAAGTTGAACCATTTTCTATTGTTTTTCAATTATCCAATTGACGGGAGGTTGGAAATGCCATGTCTGCCTTCATTTTAAATTCTTCAAAATCAACCCTTATCCTTGTGGCAAAGTAACAGCTATTTTTTAAAATATATCATAATATTGAAAAATGAATTGAATTTGAAATATATTACTACTTTATTCGTTCATAAATAATTGATTTAATCGTAAAACTTACGTATATTAAAGAATTTTAAAATTTTATAATAAAAATTATTAAAATGTCTACTATAGCTTTTGGAGTATTTTTATTATCTTTCTCACTTCATTAATTTTAATCTTATCACTCCTTTAATTACATCATTCTAATAATTACATATGTCTCTCTCTTCTCACATATGTCCTTTGTCTCTTTCTTTCTACTTTTTGTTTTAGATATTCTTTTTACTCATATCATCTCATTAAATTATATTTTTGACTATTTTTATATGATAACGTGATTTTATTGTTGGTTAAAATAATTTCAGTATGGGTAATTGTAATACTAATTAATTAATAGAAAATTATGCTAAGGGTAAAATTGAAAATAATATCTAAATATAACCTACATTTAGAAAATAGACAATTATTTTTGGATAAACTAAAAAGAAAATTAGGCCAATTATTTGTAGATGGAGGGAGTATTTGATAAAAGATATTTGTAATCAACTAATAATAGTTTGATTGTTAAAATACAGCTCAATTTATTAAAATGATACTTTTATAGTCTAGACAAAGATTCTATTCTTCGAAATTGGAAAAGTTCGCAACCGTTATTAGAGGTGCATATTGGGTGAAATTCGTTGTAGAACTCTAGCTAATAAAGAACTCGTAAAGTTAAACTAGCCTAAATAAGTTCTAACTGACAGACTTCCTATAAGGTCACGATTCCCTCCCTTCAAGAGTCAAATACACAATTTCACAGCAACATATTAGTATTCGATTAATGAGTGGGGCCAGAGCCCCACAAATATTCTATTCTTTGATTCATATTCTTTACACAACATAACCCAAATGGAGAGAGAGAGAGAGAGGTGGAAAAAAAAAACTTTCTTTTTCCCACTTATAAGGGCTTGTTCAACATCATTCAAAAATAGTAACATTTGTTTTCGTAGTAATTATATTATAAAAATAGTCTACTTACTAGATTAATAAATTGGAGTTTAATAATTATTAAGTAAATATAGTCAATCTTTTTACTTGTGCAGTGAAATGGAAGAATTATCCAAAACTAAGAGGGTAAGTATAAAAATCAATCAAAATTTCTGTGAGTGTTCTTTTTTTAGGGGAGATCCTCAATAAATTTAGCCCTTTTATACACATTATGAGATAAAACCTAGTAAAATAATCCCAGATTTCTCCCAAAAGACAGGGGATATTAGGATTAATGTATTCCATTTAAGGAAACAGCTATAAATGCAATGAGATGATAACTCAGGCTGTACATTTCTTTATAGGAGAGCATGGTCTGACCCAAACCATTTAATAAAGAGGACCTTCACATTTCAAAGTCAACTGTGTCAAGGTCAAACCATCCCACCACTCCATGAGCTGTTACTAGAGGTAGTCTAAACTCCATTATTCCATTTAATTCAAAGAGACCCTCAAATCCCTTTGTTACAAATTCAAGAAAAAGATGGGGTGGGATTAGCTAAGATTTTTCTAAATTTATTTGAACCTAACATTTTAATTTAATTCAAAAAATATTATTTTATATATTTTTATTTTTCGAAAACTGTCATATATTCACTATACATAATATTTTCTACTTTTAATCTCACTTACCTCCATATTTAATATTCCATTCATTTCAAAATATTTGTTCATGATGTATTTTGCACACATATTAAAGGTGTTGAAAATAATACTACAATTTAGATAAAATTCTTATTCTATCCATATTAAACACATGATAGCTATTGGTTAGTGAAAATTTTCAAGAAGTAAGAAGAAAGAATAATTTTAAAAAATTATGTCATTGATTTAGAATAAATGGATGTAAAATAGAAAAAAATTAATCATTAATTCTAAAAATATGTACATGAATAAGTATTTTGAAACAAAATAAAAAATTTCGTGAATAAATATTTTAAAATAAAAAGAATAACTTTTATTATATTCAAATAAACTTATCTCAAATCGATATTTAATTACATAAACTTCAACAAAAAAATTGAAATAAATTTAAAGGGTCCATCAAGGGATAAATGTCAAATGCATGCATGACTATTTTATCCCAGCACAATATGCCCCAAAATAAAGGGTGTGTACATTGTTTCCCTCATAATAAATTGGTCCATTTCACCAAATGTTTTGGAGCTTGTAAGTCATCTTCATTCAATGTCCTCAGTTGAAACATATCCACAAATGTTACTTTAAGGCAGCATTCTTTGACTAGGCCAAACCAAACTATGATTAAGGTGGACAAAGTGCAATAATTGAAGTCATTTTTTGTCCTATTCTATTATTGTTAATATTACTCATTTCATCTATATTTTACATTTTAAAAAATTTAATTAATTTATTAAATTTATATAATTTTTAATTATGACAGATAAATATAAAAAAAAAATATCCAAGCAAATTTGAGTGGAGAAGGGCATTGATCCAACCATGGTGCTCTTTTACTAAAACAAGAAAAACGGAGAAATGACAATATATCCAACCATTATACATCTTTGAAGGACATAATTCAGTGTCCTATTTCAGCCCTTTTTAATGACTGGCAGCTCATCAATATCTTCCACAAGTACTTTTGAAATTGGAATTGGTTCATTTACTAGCTTTTTAGACCTATTTATAAATTTTTATAATTGGTAGATAAACATATAATTAACCAAGTTTATTAAACTCTATCTACTAGAATGAAAAAGCTTCTAGTTTGATATTTATCGAATGTATTATTTATTCTATAATTTTAAAATTTAAAAGTAAAGTTGTAAAAAAATAAAAAATAGAGAATAATGTTATAACATTTTAAAAAAATTAAGAGATAGAAGGTAAATTTTAAAATTTTAAAAAGTAATAATTTTATTAGTACTCCATCCGTTTCAAAATATTTATTCATGAAATTTTTTTATTTTATTTCAAAATACTTATTCATGTATATATTTCTAAAACTAATGATTAGTTTCTTCTTATTTTACCTTTATTTATTTTAAATTAACTGTACAACTTTCTAAAATTTTTCTTTCTTCTTATTTTTTAAAAATTTTTATCAACTAATAATTATTATATTTTTAACATGAATAGAATAGAAATTTTATTTAAATTGTAATATTATTTTTAATATTCTTAATTAAAAGATTTCATCAACAAATATTTTGAAATCGAAAAAAAGTAATACTCCCTCCGATCCTTATTAACTGTCACATTTTTATTATTTTTTATCTAAATTATCTATCACTTTGTGAAATCAATGAGCTATTTATTACTTTTTTTTTCTAAATTTACCCTTATTCTTTATTGGTCTACTAAACTCTCATATTAATTGGTTTAGAATTTATCAAATTAGTATTATATTTTTCAATACAAAATTACCTAATAAGTAATCTTTAATTAAAGACTTGTGTCATTTGGTTAAATGAGAAAGAAAGAGGATCCGTGTTAAATGAGAGAGGAGGTTAGTTTTGTCATTTGATTTTAAAATTACATGAAAATTTATATTTTCTTAATTTATATAAAAATCTAAAATGCGAAACTTAATAAGAATAAGAGGGGATAAATAATAAAAAAGAAGATAGTGCTGCCGGCAGGGAAGATGTAAATTGTGATATCTCTGAATTGTTTATCCAATCCCAAACATATCTCTGGGTATTTTCGTCACAATATTTTTCTTGGGAAGAAGATATTTTGGAGTTCGAGCATTCAATATATGACAGCTCATCTGGTCTTGCCAGCTCATCCAAGAAAACGACGTTAATGCAACCACGTAACATCTTAAAGAATTTTGTACTTCGTGCCAAAGTGGCAGTTCTCTGTGGGCCCGTGGGTCTCCCGCTTCTTGATGATTTTTTAAGTTTTCCTTCTCTCCATCCGGCCCCACATTTAAAATTCCAGCCCCGCCCAATTTAGTTTCGGATTATGGGTAGATCCTTTTGAGCCCATCCTGCCTAACTAGAGATGACAAAGCCCCAGTTTTGCTGACTACTTTGGCCCACTCACGCCAACGGGCCACACACTTCGAGACAATTCCCGCCAATACTTCTTTTATATTCTTGTTTTTCTATTGGCAAGGGGTAAAAGGGACCTTTCTCACTCACAAAATAGCCCTTGGAGTATTCATAATTTATACAAATTGAAAGGAGAGAAGGATAGAGAAGGAAGGCCACACTTTTATTTTCGTTAAAATCATCTTATCTGACTGGGATAAAAGTGGATGAAAGATTTCTTATTATGTCAAATTTATTGTTAAAAGTTAATGAAAGGTCAATTTACCATTCAACTTTTATTTACTTTCGAATTATTCTAAAATTAAAAGAGAAGATTTATTATACGTTCCCTTCCAATTTCCATATTGGAAATACATATGCAGACAAAATGACTCAATCTGATGAGATTTTTGCTAAGCAGATGCACATTTGTGGGTAAAACTTTAGTGTACGAATGGAGACAACATGGTATCTTTTATGGGTGCAATGTGTTTCGTGCCATACCCAACCATGTCTGAAGAGTGAAGAGGACACATCAGAGCTGTATGGTGTGTAAGCAAAATTTGGAACTTCTTGGAGAAGAAGGGGGCCTCAGAAGAATGGGATTGAGGGCGTTTGGTAAAGCTGATTCGAATCATGATTGCCATACCCAAAAGGCAAGAAAAGCTAGATATATCTTCTCCCCTCACCTATCTTTTTCATTGGTTCCTCCCTTCAAAAAGCTCCACATTTCCCTAAGGTTACGCAACTCTTATTTTAAGAGAATACCTACACAATTAAGTATAGGTATTGGTCTAGCAGATTGAAGGGGTTGTTTTGTATGCAATATGGCAAAGGGGTATGAGTTGTGTGGGATTTGTTGCTATTCAATAAGTTTTTCTTGCCAAAAAATATTAATATCTTAATAGTGCATCCGACAATTCTTTCACGTCTTGGAATACAAGTAGAGAATAAAGGCATAAACTTATGCATTTTTCAAACCTACTAATCACAAAAGAAGAAGCATTTCTTCTTGTTGGCTTTGCTTTATCCATGTGCTCCATTATTATAGAGGAGTTGGTGAACATAAAAACTAGTACTGCTTTATATAATCCATGCTTTTATAAATGCCTAACCAGGTACTACCCATTAACAACTATTCCTTAACCCCACAAGCAATTAGTACGAGAACAATCGTTGAACCCAAAGTGCATCCAGGAATCGGGCATAAAAAAGTGTGTATATAAATGAGAATGCTTCAAAACCCTAACATTTCCAATCATTTATGGTAGGTAACTGGAATAAAGGGGGTTAAGCAGGGTCTCGGGGCTGCAGAGGTGCCGAACAAAGTATTAATCTTCAAAACACATTTGTGACTAAAAGTTTAAGCTTAAATTTAGTATTCGAGCTTTAGATCATTTATCATATCAAGGAGTATGAATAAACCAATCTATAATGCAAAAACAAGTTGTCCCGAGTCTCCAATCATTTAGTGCCCTAAGCATCCAGGCAGGATTCCTGAGACTCGTAACTTTTTCCTTCTTAATTTTTGTTATATATATCAAGGAAACAAAAAATGTAAATAGACTCAATATTTGTTTAAGAGCAGCTCCAATGAGTTTCCTTTATCACATCTCTGGCTTTTAATCTAGAAACCAAATTGTGAAACTTGTTTCATACACAGCTTGTAAGCAATTCTGTGGTTTTTTGATAGTAATACTCTATATAACAATATCAGACAAAGGCCAGCTTTACACAAAAAACAAGGCACATTCAGGGCGAATTATTTGCTTCAACTGCATCAAGATTTCGATGCTTCCCTCACGGGTATGTCTAGCTGTGGCCTGCTAAGACCTAGCTAAGATTGAGAATTGTCACCTCCCATATGCTCACTGTAGTTACACCTAATGTTCACAAGTCCATGGAAGAAACTGAACTAAAAAATCAGCAACAACATACTCCCACCATTCACAAATAAATAACCTAATTGTCAAATCTACACATATTAAGGAATTACAAAATTTCATAATAAAAAGAATTAAGATGTCTATTCTACTATTTTTTAAATTTTAACAAAATTTTATCTCATTAATTATATCCCACCACTTCATTCTTGATGGAGAGAATAATTAAGTAAACTTTAAATTTTTTTATAGGAGAATGCGTTATCATTCTTGATTAAAATAATTTTATTATGAATAATTATAATGTTAATTATAAAATTGAAAAAAAATTAAACACTACCTATATTTAAAAAGTACATAATTATTTTTAGACCAAACAAAAAGTCACTTATATCTAGACAGGAGTAGTCGTTTCGTGAAAATTAGGAAACCTTCACAATCTACCATGACCCATTCGCTTCCTGATGCTAATTGTTATATAGGCTCAAATTGAGATGGATACCATCACTTTATAGCTGCCATTGATCACTCATAATTACATGGTTGATATCAGAAACAGCTAAAGAACCATGGCATGCAATCTCACAGATACATAAGATGTCCAAAATCTAGGCCAGGCTGTCTCCTAAAGAACAAGAGATGAAAATCTAGTGTTTCCATCTAGCCTGATATCGACCAGCAACATGGTTAGAGAATTTGATTGAAGTATTTGCTCTTGAAAAATAAGAATAGAATATCATGCTCCCAGAGCTAGAAGCACCAAAAAGTTATACACGGCTGCCCTTCAGTGCATGCATGAAATCTTGTGTAAATGCATTGTATACAAATCAAATGCATGTAACTCTCAAGGAAACAAGAATGAGATCTGATAAAGACCCACATAAATTTTCCAGAAATTTTGTCCCCCCTGTTGTTAACAATTAAATATCTTTTGCCCATAACATGATTCATGTTCTATAAACAATTCAGTGAACAACACATTCTGATGAAGACAATGGTGCATGGCATAAGACACTCATCCAACAAAGAGACAACAACAAAGAATAAACCATCCTCAGCTATCATGCCATTTGTTTACATGTGCTCTAGTTGGATAACATTGAAAATTTTGTGTAGTTTTAAAGAAGTAGTTCATAAGAACGACCAAATCTTGTGTATCTTACATTAGGATTCCTACAGTTGACAGTGAACTTTCATGATTGCCATTCAAATTCTCTATTCATTAGTTTGAATTTTCAATGGATCTGCCTGGGTAGGTCAGCACTATTTGATCTCAGAATGAAATCTTTCTTATTTCAGGGTTTTAGGCAAAAAAGATGCTGACAAGAGTCCCTTCAATCTAAACGGACTAGCAGACTCCATGTTTAGATGTCCAGAAATGGGACCTCGATATGGCACCGAAGTCATAATTAACTTTGTGTTCCTCTTTACCAAATACAAATATGTAACTGTCACCAGTCTTCATTAATTATCAGATTAAAATCAGATATCAATTGAATGACAAAAGCCCAGAAGAAAAAATTGATGAAAATGAAAGCAATTACAATTAACTTACTTAAAGAGTTGTAAAGGACAGAAGATAATGCATTTTTTAAGATTGTAAACAGAAAATACCATGCAAATAAAATCACTGCAGAAAGAGGATAGAGCAAGCCAGCATTCTGTTTCTTGTAATCTACAAAAACTGCATTCCTCTAACAGCTTTCATATTTGTTACTTAAGACTAACCGACCACAGTTTTTGTGTATGATCCTTGATGATTCTCAGCTATCTGTTTCTTTTAATATTGTTGCTTGCTTGTATACCGTTTATCCTCTGAAGGGGTGGAGCTGTAAGAAAACATTGTTTAATTGGTGATGCTGTAAGCCACTCCTTTTACTTGTTTCCCTCTGTGTTACTAAGCAAATAAAAGTACAGTAGAAGCTAATGAAGAACCTAACACCCTGATCAATTGCTGTGGTTGTTTAGCTTAGAATAACAAATATAAAATTTGTCTGCAGAAATAAGAAATGAACAAATCAGAGAGCAAGAGGAGACCATGAGCTTGGCCAAATTCAAAAGTCTCGAACATCCTTTGTCCGCTGCACTCTCTCTTGCTCTTTCTCTCTCTTCCCATGCATGCATTTGCACATGAGATAGAGAGAGAAACAAAAACACCCTACAAAAGTCCAGGATGCCAGGTCCTCTTTCCTCCAGACACAGCAGGGACTAGCCATATTTTTGTGTAAACCACAAATACATAAAGCATGAAGAACAATGATGAGGAGCACAAAAATGAAAATAGAGTAACTAAAATGTTATGGGTGAAAGCCTATTTCCAATATAAGTGACTTTACAAAATGAAGAAAACATCCTTGACATAAACAAGTGAACGTGCAGAATTGAGGACAAGGCATACATAGCATTCCTAGGCTTTTATAACGTTGCTTACACATTACATCCCTTTTATGTAATATCTAGAGAATTTGTCAAGTGATAGTGCTAGCAAATGCTTACTTCACAGGTAACATGTTACACTTGGAAAATCAATTAGTGTGGGGACAATCAGCAAAGAATTGGAGATACATTTGCAATCATGAAGGAAGAGGAGACAGTGGCTTTATTTTCTCCAATAATTTTTCAGCTTCAATAAATCCGCCAAGTGGTCCCAGAGATGAGTATTTTATTGATTTCCAACTGTTTCAAGTCCTCAAATGTTAGAGAATATTTTGTTACCCTTGGTGAAGATGATGTACATTCATAAATCAGAACTCACCTTGGTGTAAAGGGAAGTGCTAAGCAATGGAGGTGGAGATGATTGACACTGTTAAAAGGAGGCTGATGAAATCCAAATCTGGTTTTAAGAAAAAATTTAGAAAAGAAAAATGGGAACATGATTGGCAATAAAAAACATCTCTTTAATCCATCATCAAATTTGCAAAGAATGTAAATATTAAAATCAAATTCTAATTTAATCAAACAGTAAGTAGAGTAGATTCTGAAAAGGTTAGTCAAGCCTACAAATTTGGCTGGATATATCTAAGAAAAAGATTCGAGTGAATTGTTCTTCACATTACAAGTTGTTCAACTAACAATTGAGGAGAATATTTACAATAATTTTGCAGTAAATTAAACATTTGACCCTTGAAAGACAAAAGACAATGAAGAGAAACAAAAAAAGAGGGTAAAAAATGACAATAATTTGCAATTTGCTTTAATAACAACGCTGTTGCTAACAATGAGGAACTATACATATTATTCTAAGACTAACCAATTTACTTATAATAAAAAAAATGCAAAGAGCCAAAGGGAAATAGAAGGGTACAATCTTTTACGTCAACTGGAAATGGTAAAAGAAAATTAAGTTACAATTGACATTTCTGTAGATTAGGCCTTTCCCACATTACAAAACCTTTGAAAATTTATGATGACTTAGTACAGTCTATACACAGTTTCTCATAACAAGGAACAACTGATAGAAAAATAGGTCATTGTTAAACTTTCAATCTTTCAGTAGATTGCGTTATTTGTCCAAGTATTCCAGTTCAGTGGCATTAATCAGCTTTATGGATTATATCATTTATCTACACCCACATTATCAAAGAGTACTTATAGGTTGACTGGACACAAGTTTCCTCCGTAAACCACCACTCTCATACCAGACCCCCAATCTGGCAAAGCTCATGAGCATCCAAGGAAAGATAGAACCACGTAAGAAACAATATCCTATCACACTTAATACGTACACAAATAGACGGACATACATGCTATTGCATCTCCAACGGCATTGGCATTTGAACAATGGGCTTTGCAATTTCTGTTCCTACATGTTCAGATTGATGAATGATTCAAGGGATTGTCAAGTTGATGCGAGTGGCATAAGGAGAGAAGTGAAAAACCTGGAGGCTGTAGCTCACTGTTTCATTTCTGAAGGGCAAACTTTTTGGAGTTCATTCTTATTGTGATTGTTGAATCTGCTGACTATGCAACAAAGCAATTGAGTCTCTGTTTGATTTCAGTGAAGAATTTTATTTATTTTGGGGTTGTATTATTTGGTGTGAGCTTGTACTGCAGATTAGTTCCCCCTCAAAGAAGCTATAAGCATATTTATGCTGTGATATATAACCAAAAAGTGTGAAAAGAATAAACTGTGGAACAACCTTAAAATTTTACTCGTGTGAATCATGGATGGTAAATCAATTTGTTTTCTATTTTTATTTCTATGAAATTTCATGTAAATATACCTGTATTGCTTAGAGTTGGGTGCGTCCCTTTGTAAAAGAGTTTGTCCCACATCCAGCATGTGGCTTACTGTATAAAGGTAATTGAAGGTTAGCAAAGGGGTGAGGAAAAATTCAACACTAGATTGCCAAGATAACAGTTATTTTTGAGAACTGGTAAAGAATGAATGTATTGTTCACCTAATGAATAGTCTTCAGGTCTCCTCTGAAGGTTTCTAACTGTTGGGATGTGCTCTATTGGAATTACAAGGTAATGCCTATTGAAAGTTCAATACAAAGATAATCAATTATTATAACACCAAGAAGCCTTTCCAAGATCCATGCATGTGCAAAAGGGAGTGAAAATGAAGTTATTCAGCGGCAACTGATTTAAGGCTAAGCAAGATAATCACATCCAGTTTGAGAATTACGCAAATATGTTATGTCAAAAACAAATGACAGAACTAAAGTAGAGCACAAGAAAGGGCATTCATACACGTAGACAGATATATCAACAACATAGGGAATACGTTCATATCCAAAAATTACTTCCAAGAATTACACAACTTAGTAAGGTGTCATATAAACAGGTGTGGAGAGGGACAGCTAACCCCACTGCCCAAAGAAATGAGAAAACTTTTCAACATTTTTCCCAGAGTATATGCTTCAATTGAAGTCAAGACTCCAACATTTGTAGAAGGACTGCTTGTAATCAGCAATGTAAGTCCCCTACATAGACTTGAAGCACCATCACAGAGCAGGTTTGTTGTCAGCCTCATTTCTAGTTTTAGCGCTCACAAGGGTATTGGTAGTCTCAATATCATATTCTAAGGCAAAAGCAAAGCAATTACTCAGCATGCCTAGTTCAGTTAACAATAGGCAAATGAGGTCTATTTCAAGATGCAATTTTGAGTCACCAGTGAGGTTTGTATTCCAACATCATGGTCATTTACCCTACCAATGGTGCCAACTTTACATGATCCAAGAAAAAAAAATTCATTTCTTCAATGTAATACATGTGCAGTGCTTTCGTCTCTGTTTTGAAGGAAATTTCACCATACAAAAATCCAAAATTTATCACCTTAGAGCAACTTCATTTCCTAAATGGTTCTAAGAATCACCAGTTCTCGTGAATCAAGAAGCATAATTGGAGAAGCTAATGCAATTTCCAAATAACTGAAACACACCAAGAGTGGTTTTTTCCCGTTAAACGCTAAGTTTCCAATTTTGCAATAACTAAATCCAAACACTTGTAAATGAATTAAATTGCGGGGAAATGACACTAGAAATGCAATGGTAGAGAATATCGGCCACATGGGATCTCATCTACTTTGAAATACATACGAAAGAAACATCCAACCAACAGAAAATTTGAACTGAGGAATATTTAAGAACCTGAATGCAGAAGGGTTTATGTCTTGAAAAGCAACCACCTTATCATCCTGCAAATCAAGAATCAAACATCAATCATCTGACTAGTTATAGCATTCGTCCTTTTTTGTTAGTGTAGGAAAGATTAACTGGGAAAGAAACAGTACGGAATGGAGAAGAGTGGTGGAAGTAGAAGAGCGGGGCGCAATCTGGCAGAATATGCAGGAAGATGGAGCTCGCATCATGACAACCACAACTCAGGCCCCTCTTCGGTTGCAGAACCTCCCTTTCTATCGGAGACTGGGAGTCGATTGCCAAAGTTTTTCCCTTTTCCCTTTTCCTTTTTCGTTTTTATTATTTTTATTATTTTTTTATTGGTTTTCCTTTCCCAGAAACCTTTTGCATTCAGTCGAATTTTCTTGTTATATTTTAAAATAAAATTCATATTAAAAAATATTTGAACTTTTCAAGTAACAAAACTATTTAAAAAAAAAAAACTAAACTAACCTATTCGATTATCTAAAATAATATATAGAATAATTAATATTAATTTTTAGTAAAATGACAAAATATTTTATAAAAGTTCAAGAATAATTAACATATTTTGTCTTCAGTAAAATAATAGTTATAAGGATATAATTATAAGAATACAATAAATGTCTAATTAGATTTCTTTTGAATTAAAGAAAAAAAAACCTTTAAAGGTGACAAATAAATTGAAGTGGAGGAAGTATGACAAAATGATTCAATTATTCGCAATATAAATTTCAAAATAAAGAGATACGAAAAAATAAAAAAAGAATCTCCATGGGAGGAATGAATTTTCCTTGGAAAAAAAAATAAAAATCTTGCAGCTTTAATTGATTCTAGTTATAAGTGGGGGGGGGGGGATTTAATAAAAGAGTGCATAGATTATAAGACTTGAATTCAGGACTTCTAAGCTTAGAATTAATTTTTTATATAGTTGGTGTTCAAAAATGGACATATATTTAATAATTAACACTTTACTTGCTCATTAAATTTTAAAAAAGTTTTTTATACAAGTAAAAATTATTTTGAATATGCTCACATAAAAAAAAAAATTACATTTACACATGTATAAGTCATAGAGTAATATAGCTTTAAAAGCCCGACTTTTTTTCCATAGGAAAAAAAACCTCTAAAGTTTTGTATTGCAATTTCCCCCCTAATTAAAGAATAGTTTTGTATATAATTTATTTGCTATGTAACTTTAGTTTCCTGAGCTTATCAAAATATACATGAAACGAATTTTTGAGAGATTCAGGATGGTAGTCACCCTACAAAAGTTTCGAAAACTAATTATTTTTCTGAAAATATTGAAATTTTGTTTAAAAAAATTATATAAATTCTAAATTTCATCTCTCTAAAAAAAATTAAAATTTATAACATTATCCTCTTCATTTTTTTTTTCTCTCTAACCTTTCTCCTCAAAGCATACGATCTTGGCTCCATTTGGCATATATTGCCCCAGAAGTTTGGGGGGAAAAAAAAAGGGCAACTATGATGCTTTTACTTAATCATAATTTAGCACCAAAAAAAAAAAATAAATAAAAGGGAAAGGTATTTGCAATTGTGGAAAAATATGTGGTGCGAATAAATGTCAAAGATTTTTAATACAAAAATCTGAATTTGAAAGGCAAAATTTTCCTTGTTATAATCCATATTCATTGAACTGGAAAACCTTCATTTGTTCATTGTTGAAGTGATGAATAAAATTTTCCAAACCTATTAACCACACAAGACGTTTGCATTAACTCTCACAACCATTCATGTCCTATATAAACCCCTCTACTCTTGCAATAATCCAAGTAAAACTTAAAGGAGCAAATCTCAAAGATGGTTTACTTCAATCGCATTGTGGAAATGGCTGTTGCGATGATGGGCGGTCGTCTCTTCCTCAAGAAAGTCTTCATCCAGGACTTCTGCTTGCAGGGCTGCTGAGAGCAACAGGGATGCTGTTCATGTTGTATCACCCAACTGCTGGTACTCAGTAAAATTACATGGAAAAATCATGTTCTAGGCTTTTTTTTTTTTTCTTTTTCGTGGTGGAAAAAAACATGTAAAATTTCTTCCATTACATATTAATATAAATTAATAAATTACAGTGAATTATTTCATTGATATATATTTCTTTTATATAACTTCGTCAATAAGGCTGATTGCAACCAAACAAGGGAAAAATGATTGATTTATGATGTTATGGAATTCAGAAGCATCTTCGTCATAAGGGTTTATATCAGTCTTGCTGCTTTATTCTCCATCAAACCAAGATAAATGTGCTTCTAACATTTGAGGACTTGAATCAGTTGTAACTTGACTGCATTACTGGGACTTTTTCATTCTTTCTTCCTCATTTGGGCCAAAAGAGAAACTAAACTAACAATTAATTCTCCAAAGCCATTGAAACAAAATGGCAAGTGCTAACAGCCTTCTTGGTATCAAGAACTTTACTCAGCGGGGGGCACAGGAGCCCCGAGATTTTTTGTTTTTTGTTTTTTTTAATATCTTCTCATGAAATATATATTATTGTGTAATTGATGTATCCCTCCTTATATAGATATGACAAGTTTTTTGGCTGTTGTGATTATTTGCATTTTATCTACGTAGATGCGTTGTTTCAAACAAAAACTTCCAAAAGGGGGCAAAGTTCTAGTGAAAACATTTTTTTTTAACAAAGAAAAAAAATTGAAAGATGAGAAAATTTACTAAAACATTTCTTTCAAATAAATTTTGTCATCGTTACTTTAGTAATTAATATAATATATACGATAAAGTGTAAAATATATAAAAAAGTGTATGGATGAATTTCACCATTTAGTTAAGGAATAATATTTTTTCTTTTCACGTCTGAAACTTTTCATCATCTAAATTGCACTTTTTATGTCTTTTGAATAAGGTTTCGATAAAATTCTCAAAAGAAGAAAAATTTCTCTTAAGTAACCATTTCCCTTTTAAACAAACAGTGACGTACAAAATTATTCAAAATAAAATATAACTAAGATCAATTATAAAATGTATTTTTTTCTATTTATAATGACAATAATTATTCTTTTTAATTTTCTTATATATGCTAATGATCTTTAATTGAGTGAACTTCTAGATTTTTTAGAGTTAGTTTTCATGTTATATATTAAAATTATGACTATGAATAGGTACTGTAACTTAGTAAAAATATTTTTTATCAAGCAAAAAGTTCTTGATTGAATCTCATCCTTTATTCGACATTTAAAAAATTAAAAAAAAAAAGGAAAAACACCTCCACTATCCTCCAGATCTTCTTGACTCCGCAACTGCCTTGTATTATATTTAATATTTCAATTTTAATTCTTAAGTCCTTAACTTACCATCAACACCTGATGGGGCTGTAGCCTGTAGACTCCAAACATTTGTAAAAGGACTGCTTGTAATCAGCAAAGAAAGTCCCCAATATTACATAGACTCCAAACTGATTTGAAGCACCATCAAAGAACAGGTTTGTTGTCAGCCTTAGTTATAGTTTTAGCTATCGTAGGAGTATTGGTATAGTCTCAGTATCAAATTCTATACCAACACTATAACAAACTAAGCATTTAAGAATAGTAATAAATTTATTTTGAAATGTTAATTTATGTCGTAAAATTGTTTACCAACGTTTTTATAAATGTTTCCACATGCATTATTAAAAATGGTGCCGCAAAAAAAGTTTACGATGAAAGACTTTACGTCGATAAATTAAGTTACTAACATTTTTTATATAAGTATTTCTAAATGTAGCGACGCTTTTCATATAAGTGTCTCTAAATTTACCAATATTTTTTAAAAGTGTCTTTAAATTTTTCGATGCTTTTTTTAAAAGTGTCTCTAAATTTACTACGATTAAATTCTCTACCGTCGTTAACATAACGACATTTTATTAAAGTGTTCCAAAATTTACTACAAATTTTTTTTATTTTGTCTATTTTTCTAACTACGTTTTATCTTTATAACATCTCGAAATTGATAATATTTTATTCTATAAATATTCCTAAATAGCAACACATAAATACAATTATGTCCCCTTTTTTACGACATAATCAATCATAATGTCCCAAAATTTAATGACCATATTTTTAAAATGTCCCTAAAATAGTTATGCTTATTTATAAACGTGTCCCTCTTTTTGTCATACTGTATAAATAGTGTGTCAATTTTGACCTCACTTTTTTTTAAAGCGTCACAAAATCGATAATTATTATATTTGATAATTTTTTCCAATTTAAAATCCTATAGCAAATGTTTCTTTTTACATTGTACAATAGAAAGATGTAAAACAACAATAATTTTGAAACAAAATGAATAATATTTATTTAAATAAATTTTATAAATTAGGACAAAATTTAAATAGTCATACTCAAAAGCATTTTAGTAAATGTCTAATTATAATATAAATCAGACTAAATATAAATATTCAATTTTATTGGCAAACTAAAAGAAAAGGTCTTCATATTGCTACGAATTGATGGAAAGTCCAAATGTCCAATAGCCCTACACATCAAATAAAAAAAAATGGTGAACATTTAAAAAATTTAAATCAAATTACTAATACAGTTAATAGTTACAAGCTAATTAAAAAAAATTTAAGAAGATATCTCACTTATTTGAAGAGAATTAAAATATGAGTCACTCTGGAGGTTCTGCACTATTTGCTCCATAAAAGAAATCAAATTTATAGTCAAAGATCACTCGTAGCTCAAGACATGAGATCAGAAGCAGCTGAAATTTTGTCCTTCAGTATTTCCCATCATTGTTTTCAGAACTGGATTGAAAATCGAACCGAAAAATTTACTAATTGATTTAATTGGTTGGACTAACTAGTTCACCGATTGGACTAGCCAGTCCAAACTGATTTGCACAAAATAAGTCGGTTTTTGAAATTTTCGGCTCAAAAGGGTCGACCGAACCAGTTTGGGGTTCGGTTCACGGTCCGATCTTGATTGAATACCTCCACTATCCTTTATTCGACATTTAAAAAATTAAAAAAAAAAAGGAAAAACACCTCCACTATCCTCCAGATCTTCTTGACTCCGCAACTGCCTTGTATTATATTTAATATTTCAATTTTAATTCTTAAGTCCTTAACTTACCATCAACACCTGAGCCTGTAGACTCCAAACATTTGTAAAAGGACTGCTTGTAATCAGCAAAGAAAGTCCTCAATATTACATAGACTTCAAACTGATTTGAAGCCCCATCAAAGAGCAGGTTTGTTGTCAGCCTTAGTTATAGTTTTAGCTATCGTAAGAGTATTGGTATAATCTCAGTATCAAATTCTATACCAACACTACAACAAACTAAGCATTTAGAAATGCTAATAAATTTATTTTGAAATACTAATTTATATCGTAAATTTGTTTACCAACGTTTTTATAAATATTTCCACGTGTGTTGTTAGAAATGGTACCGCCAAAAAATTTTAAGATGTAAGATTTTACATCTGTAAATTAGGTTATTGACATTTTTTATATAAGTGTCTCTAAATATAGTGATACTTTTCGTATAAGCGTTTTTAAATTTACCAATACTTTTTAAAAGCGTCTTTAAATTTTTCAACACTTTTTTTTAAAAGTATCTCTAAATTTGCTACGTTTAAATTATCTACTATCGATAACATAACGACATTTTATTAAAGTGTCCCAAAATTTACTATAAAAATTTTTGATTTTGTCTATTTTTTGGCTACGTTTTATATTTATAACATTTCGAAATTGACAATACTTTATTCTATAAATATCCCCAAATAGCAATACATAAATACAATTCCGTCCCCTTTTTTACGACATAATCAATCATAGTGTCCCAAAATTTAATGACCATATTTTTGAAACATCCCTAAAATAGCTATGCTTATTTATAAATGTGTCCCTCTTTTTGTCATAGTATATAAATAGTATCCCAATTTTGACCTCACTTTTTTTAACATCGATAGTCAATCTATATAACACCCACAGTCAATCTGTTTTATTCATATGTTTAGTCTTTGGGACTGTTAGGGATAGCTTCTAGAGGACTAAGAGGAGTCTACCTTGAATCTGAATATGTACTTAACCTTAATTTAAAGACTGAAGCCTTTACGGGTAAAGCCATGTATTGAACCAAATCCCCCAAAAGGCTTAAGCATTAGATTTTGGTTATATTCATATCTTCTCAACCTTAATTTCTTAAACTAATGTAGACTAACATCAACCCCTAACTGTGGATCCTGACAGTTGTACAATAGTCTTGGATACTAAAGCTTAATGCACAGTAATCAGTTTCTTAGTGAACATTGGTGCTATTTGAGCAAGTAAATATATAATAGTCGGTAATGAGTGGAAAACTTGAATGGACCATAATTGTTGATAAGCCTACACTATTAACAAATCACAATATTGCACTACTAGTCTGCTAATACTTGCTACTTCGGCCTGCCTCTCTTTGCTCTTAGGTAGAAGGGGCTTAAGAATTGCTCTCCATCCCCCGTGAACTCTGTCTCAAATACTAGTCTGACTCGTACACTAGAACCTTGTATAATACATACATCAACAAATCTCAAGCAGGCACAACTCGGTGTAGCTCAAGGTTTAGTGTCTAATGGGCGCCATTAGCATTGATCAGTGAAGCATGAAATCCATAGAAACAAAGTAATTAAGTGAGATATCTCCATTAGCATTGATCAAGGTTTATGACTACTCATTTAAAATTAGCTACATCAAAGAAACAAGGTAAAATACATATCAAAGCTAGGCAAATATAGAAAAGTTTTTTTTGCATCCATTTCAAGTACTTCTGCATTGCATTCAAGTACTAAAGAAGACTATGTATCATTTTCTACGATCTGACCAAAAAATGAGAAAAAGTTAAATTGACATCTACAGCTGACCATACCACTTCCTCCAAAAGCAGAATCAAATCTCATTCTTGAAGCCTTAACTCCTCGGGATCCCAAATGGGAATAAAATGAGAGAATTTGAATAATTTTTTTAAAAATTTATACCTTTATTTTATTAAAACAATGAATCAGACATTTTAAAATACTCGTTACACTGGCAGAGAGTAGAAGACTGCACCACTTAATGTGCCATGATTTTAGCAAAAATCAACAAGCCATAGTTTAGTAGCAGCCAGAGAGGACCTTAACAACAATCATTTAGCCTGGGAGAATGAAGGGCATAACATTTGTAAATTCATGTAGCAACAAGAAAAACAGACCTTGGCATTCAACCTGCTACTATAGTAACAAAGTCTCAATTCTCAAGTACAGTTACAAAAGCCAATCTAACATAAACAAAGTGGAAATTCACAGACTTGAACCACGCCCAAGGTATCATAACTTCGTCACACATTCCCATCTAACGCATTTCAAATGCCATAACCATCACCCAGAAATGAGAACAAACAAACAAACAAATAATCAATACTGTGGTTAATAGAGGGATATGGATAAATAACAGAACTGGGAATATTATTCTGTGCAAATTTTAGAACACCAGACCAAAACATCCATAGAAAACTTGGAGCAAACTTAATAGAAGAACTATTTTAATTTTATTTATTTCATAGGGTGCAATTATTCAATCTAAGTTTATAAGCTACAATCACACTCCTAGTTGCAAAAGATGAAACAAGTGAAAGAAATTCTGATATATATCAAAAAGGTCAATTTCTCTTCGAACAACTTCAGACAGCACAAATAAGTGGCCCAACTGGTAACCAACATAATTTCACCTACCATGAATAAGACTTGATAGAAAAACTTTATTAAGAACATTATGAGCAAAATGAAATTCTCACTTGTTCATTAGGCAGGAAAGATAGATTTAAAAGGAAAATTATTTTGAAAAATTTTTCCACAAAAAAACCCTTTCGCAAATATAATTTCACCTAGTGAACAAATTATTCACTTCATTGCGAGAATAAAACAAAATCCTTCTACATAGTATTCAGTAAAATAAACTATAGTCACTCTTTAACTGATAAAAACCAAGTGATAGCAAGCAGTAAGTTTAGCCTTTCATTGTCTACTAGCTTGTTTAAGTCCATATAAAGACTTGTTAAGTTTGCAAACCAATGAAGCATCAGTAGTAGCAAAACTTGGGGGCAGATCCATATAAACCTCTTCAAACAAGTCACCATGCAAGAAAGTATTATTCACATCTAATTGAAGAATATACCACACTACTAGAAATTTGGTCATTTGCAACAATCATTTTTTGCGTGGGGCGTATTTGGTCGCAATTATGTACTTTTTGCGACTACAGTAACCGCCCGACGTAAATGGTATGTAAGACCTCATTAGAGTCTTCTTCTTGTGACGGCTAATTAGTAGTTGGGTCCAAAACATATTTGGGCATAAATAAGCAATTAGATGCAACAAAAATTATTTGACGCAAATATGGTAGCCTCAACTGGCCAAATTTCGAGTATCATTTGCAACGTGACTATTCCATTGCATAAAAGTTGTTGCAATAGCCATATTATCCATATAATATGTTTAGAATTCTATTGTATGCTTGTTAGTTTATTTTTTTAGAGTTAGTTTTTAAATTTTCAATAAAAACCTAAATCTTAATTTCATCGCTTTACTTAAACTTTTTTTTGGGAAGGGGGGGGGAGGCGCTGGGGGAACAAGTTTAATTTGAAGACCTTCTATCTACAACTTTTTATTTTTGTCCTTTTTCTTTTATGTCTATTATTCTTCCTTAAATGCTACTGGAAACATCTGGAGGGGAAAAAAAAGCCTAATTTAAATTATGATAGTTATGATGCCCTTTTTCAGAAAATAATTTTTTCTTTTTAATCTTTTTGTCCATTAGTGGCCTTTTTTGGTTGTTGGGTCTTTCAAAAGAAGAACTCGGTCGGGCTACCTGCGAAGGAAGGTTGGCTTGCAATCGAATTTGTGCGGCCTTTTTCTTGGCGATGGTGTGGTCGAATTTGAGGCGTAGCTAATTGATTTCGATAATCTCTAATTTCTACGTTTCTTGTATCTTTCATTCAGCTCATCGCAAGTAATTTCATATTATGATTATGGAATTTCAGAAACCCTACCCCTAATTTTATATCAATGATATCCGTATTTGGAGTGATTTTTTTGGATTCAAAATGTGAGGTAGTAATTTTTTAGTTATAAACCAAAAGCTTGGAATTTTATGCACGTAGCTGAATTCAGCATTAACTGCAATTTCTTTTTGTCAGGTTTTGCACTTTGATACAATCACTCTTCAACTTAAATGAGTTCCTTAGGTTTGAAAATTCATGAATTCCTGCCAGTTAAGTGGAAAACGTTTGTTAAATTGTACTATCAATAAGCACATTTTTTACAATAGTTCATTGTGTTATCTTGTATTAAATCAATGGTGGATTGATTGCATTTTGATAATTATTCTTGTCCTACTTTTCCATCAAGTTTGTGCCCCAAAATTTATGATCCAAAGTTAAAAGAAATATAATGGCTGATTGTTGAAAATTTGAATTTAAGTATGGGACCAAGACAATTTAGGAATTGCATATTATGAGAGCACACTTATTTGGCAATAAAATAATTTTGGTCTAGCTGAAGCACTTTATTACGATATGCTATTATTGAGCTCAAGAAATGTCTGGTATGACAATGAAATAAGTAGTCCCTTTAGTTCGGTGCAGGAGAAGAAATGTACAGGAAACTAAAGAAGGAAGTTGATGCGTGAGCGAAAACATAACCGCTAAACCTCTCCAGACCAAAATGTAATGATATAGGGCCTTGGAGAGTCTTCTTATCTTCTATTTGTCATATATGATGGATGAAGCAAATTTAAAATTTCCTTCCTTTATGCTGTTCAAAATGTAGCAGTTCTAGCATTGTGTGTGCTTCGTGCATAAAGATGTCATGGGGATTTGGTTATTGCTATTCATTGATGGTTTAGGGAAATCTAGTAATTGTAGCTGGAACTACCATATTGATTTTATATGTTACTTAACATTGTTCTATCTTAACTGTGCTTATCTACTTAGGAGAAAGATAATCCTTCCTATTGCAGTCTTGAGTGTCCTCTGCAATTGCAGTTGTAACTTTTGAAAATTTCTTTCGCTCTTTCTTTCCTTTTGCTTAAATAAAATTTTAATTTAAAAAAAATTAAAACTATCCCCCGAGGGTAAATAAGATAAATTTGTAATTTAGTGCAACAAAATAGCATTTATCAAGCTTAACTGAAGCTGTATAACATCTAAAAGACTCCTTATAAAAGAAAGAAAGAAAAATGTCTGATCCCTAGACAAGTAGCATTGATTAGATGGAAAATCTCTTAGATGAATATAAGTACTCCTTATGAAGAATGTATTCACATCTAATGGTGAATCTAAGTACTCCTAAACTCTATATTACTTGTGAGAAATTAGTTATTTAATTAAATTATCAAAGTTCTTATTTCCAGCACAAATTGAATTGGGTACTCTACTCTGAAACCTAATCCCTGAAACCGTGCAGTAAATATCCTCTTTCTTATAAATTTTCAAATTCTAGAACATTTATGGGATTTATATGCTGTTATGTACATTGTAGTATACCAAGGAAGTTTCACTCCATGGACGGATCCCTGAATATATTGGGAATATGAAAATATTGAAAACTTTTTCCGAAGTTCATTATAATTATAACAATGTATGTGTTTTTTCTCTTATCTGACAACAGTCTAAGATATGTATTTGTTATATGTCAGTTTCCTCGAATGGCTTATTGAGAAACCTCCTTAACTCTTTTACGCATGGCAGATTCTCACACACACACACACACACACACACACACACACACACACACAAAGGAAAAAACATGGACAAGAGTTGTCGAATTGAATGGGTAGTTTTGCCGAATTGAATGGCATCTGAATGCATTTCTGGTGTGAATAAGTTCTTAGAGTTTGCTTTCAGAAATAGGCCAGCTAATTCAAAGATATGTTGCATGTGCAATAAGTGTACAAATCGGTATTTCAAGACTTGAGATGATGTTTTTTCACATTGTATTCTTGATGGTTTTTGGCAAGGGTATACTAATTAGATTTATCGTGGTGAAATATATGTTCCTTTGAATGAAACTATAGAAAATGCAAAAAAAAAAAATGACATGAATAGGAGGGATGATATGACTGAAATGATTTATGAAGCCATGGGGATCTATGATAATCAACCTTCTAATGAGAACCAACCTCAAACACTAACTGATAAGGGTTTAATTGGAGCTAATGAGAGCACTAAAACCTTTTTCAAATTAATAGCAGATGCTAAATGTAAGTTGTACCCTGGGTGTGTGAAATTTACAAAACTCTCTTTCATTGTGCATTTGTTGCTTCTTAAGATGACAAATGGATGGACTGATATGTCTTTCACAATGCTCCTCGAGTTATTGAAAGAGGCATTCCTAGAAGCAAAAATACCCCCTTCTTACTATGATGCACAAAAAATTGTAGATGATTTAAGATTTCGTTGTGAGACATTTGATGCATGCAACAACAATTGTATGCTATTTAGAGGCGTGGATAAGAATCGCAATGAATGTGAGATATACAAAGCTCCTCGATACAAGGCAGGAGGGAAAGGAATAGCGATGAAACAAATGAGATACTTTTCTCTAAGCCAAGGCTGCAAAAGCTATTTATGTCTTCTAAGACTGCATCTCTAATGAAGTCGCATGCTAGGGGGACGCGTTAGTGACGATGTATTTAGGCATCCAGCTGACTCTCTTGCTTGGAATAATTTTGATAAGAAATGGCCTATATTTTCAAGTGAATGTCGCAATGTTAGGTTAGGTCTTGCTGCTGATGGATTTAACCCATTCAGAACAATGAGCATAGCTCATAGTACATGGCCCGTTATTCTTATTCCATACCATCTTCCTCCAAGACTTTGCATGTCTCAACAATTCATCATATTATCCATTTTAATTGATGGTCTTAAAGGTCTCGGTAACAAAATTGATGTTTACATGCAACTTTTAGCTGAGGAGTTAAAGGAATTGTGGCAAGATAGAATATATACATATGATGCATCAAGTAAGCACATGTTCCAATTGCGCGGTATGTTACTTTGGACTATTAATGACTTCCCAACATATGCAATGTTGTTAGGGTGGAGTACGAAAGGTGAAAAAGCTTGTCCTTGTTGTGGTAAGGATACTAGATCAATATGGTTGAAGCATGGAAGAAAGTTCTCTTATGCATTTCATCAGCATTTCTTACCTATGAATCATAGATTGTGGCATGCTAAGATTTAATTGCGTTACGAATATTATTTGCCACCGAAAATTCATGTTTACGACAACATTATTAGATGAAAAAGATTTATTGCATCCATAATTGCGTCAATAAACAAAAGTGTCATAATACTCGATCGTTCTCGTCAAAAAATTAACGATGCAAAACTAATAAATCGCATTGCAAATCGTATTTGCCACCGAAGAATCATGTTTACGACCAAACGCTTAGATGCACAAATTTTTTTGCATCATTAATTGCGTTGTTAAATGATTTTTTTGTAAAACTTGGTCATTTATATTACTTTTTGTGTTAGACAAATAACACTGCAAAAACGTTTAACCGCGTGGCAAATAGAATTTGCCACCGGCAAATCCGAACGCAAACTATTTGTGGTGCCTAACGTTGCAACACCCTACTTTCCATCACAGAACTAACACAAAAATCATTTTACGTCCGCTGTGTACTCTTTTGTGTCGATAGTCGCCCGATGCCAAAAAGCTCTTTTTTTGTAGTGTCTGCTAGATCATCTTCGTTTTCATTTGATCCGGACTGAATGTTTTTGGCGGCAAACCAACCAGTTTCCAGAAAACTATTTTGTTTCTTTCTTGCTAGCTGTTAATTATCGGATGTAATCCTAGTTTTATTCTTCAGTTGATAGTTTAGTTAAGATCCGGATGATGTATATTAAAACCACTAGTAGTTTTCAAAAACAGATGAATAGAATAGAGAAACATTTTTCAGTTTCTGTTTCTTCAATATTTTTATTTTCCACAACTGTGCTCTAGGAGAGAGGAAGGTGTCATTGAAATATCATCCGTTTTATTCTCCAAAATATCCAAGCAACTTAGTATTGTTACGTTAGCAGTCCTTTTGAGTTATGGTATTTCTTCTATCCATATTTGTGCTGTTCTTCCTCTTCATTTTACTTCTGCACCAGTAACGAAATTATGGAAGGTGGCATGGTTCTCATTCTCTCACCAACAGGGGCGGATACATATATACTCTAGAGGGGGCCAAGGCCCCTCCTTTTTTTTTTCAAATTTATATATATATATAATAGGAGTTGCGAAAGTCTTCTGTTACTACACATGACACATTCCGGCATTGACACGTGGCACTATTTTAGAGTTTTTTTTTCCCCGATGAAGAAATTTTAAGGGTTTTTTTTTTAATATTAGGGTTATCTCAATTCAATAAATTCAGATAAGAATTCAGATAAGATATACGTAATCAAAATTTAATAAATTCAGATAAGATAGAAGTAATCAGAGTTATCTGAATTCATATAAGATAGACGTAATCAAAGTTACGTCCACTATTGCCACTATAAACTCGTGGATTAGGAGAGCTTTTGCTGTCGTTGTATTTCACACTACATCAACAGAGATTACACAGTAATATATAGAGATACAAAAGCTAAGGATAGCTATAGATAGATATACAACAGCTCCTAGAATATTTATCTAATCTAATCAGTTCCTATCTGAGAAACATGATAAGGAACAAAATCGGGAAGCATGATAAGGCACAACACTGGACGGCTAAACACACTAGCTAACACCCCCCTGCAAGTCCTTGGCCGAGTGAAGAGGTAATCAATCGCGAAGAAGAGTAAATTGGTGGAAGGACAAGGGTTTGGTGAAAATGTCAGCTAATTGGTCAGCAGTGGAGAGAAATTGGATGACAAGCGTACCGTTAGCCACCTGATCTCGAACAAAATGATAGTCAAGCTCGATGTGTTTTGTTCGAGCATGGAATACCGGATTGGAGGACAAGTAAATTGCACCGATATTGTCACACCACAATGTACTAGTAGCAAGTGGAAACCCCAATTCGTGCAGTAAATACTTAATCCACAAGAATTCAGAAGTTGTATTTGCGATGACTTTATATTCACTTTCAGTGGAGGAGCAGGCTATGGTCGGTTGCATCTTGGCAAGCCACGAGATAAGACATGAACCCAAGAAAATGCCAAACCCACTAGTAGACCGTCGATCTTCAGGATTGCCTCCCCAATCACTGTCGGCATAACACTGCACATCGAGAGAAAAGATAAAAGATAACAGTAACCCCAAATCTTGGGTTCCTTTTAAATAGCGAAGAAGTCGCTTTAAGGCCTTCCAATAGTGATCACTGGGATTATGCATAAATTGACACAACTTATTAACACTAAATGTAATATCAGGCGGGGTGATGGTAATATATTGCAAAGCGCCAATAAATTTCCGATAGTGAACATCATGTGGACTAGGATCACCAGAAGACTGAGAAAGCATTGGAGAGACGACTATTGGTGTCAGGCAACAGTTAGAATCAGCCAACCCAGCTTTGTCCAACACTTCGTGAATATACTTAGTTTGGGATAAGAGAAGCCCTTCTTTCGACTGAGAGATCTGAATCCCAAGAAAATAGTGCAATTTGCCAAGGTCTTTGATGGGGAACTCCTTTTGCAAAGCAAAAATGATGTGAGAAATGAAATCAGACGAAGATCTAGTAATAATAATATCATCAACATAGATAAGAATGTAGATAATATGGTGAGTATGCCGATAGATAAAGAGAGAGTTGTCGGCTTTAGAGGAAATAAAGTTTTGTTGATACAGAATCGCCCCAAGTCGGAAAAACCAGGCTTGCGGAGCCTGTTTTAAACCATATAGTGAACAGTTTAATTTGCAGACAGGATCAGGGCGTGTCTCATCCACATACCTAGTCGGTTAGGTCATGTAAATGGTTTCCTGCAAGTGACCATGGAGAAAGGCATTACACACATCTAGTTGCTTGATTTGCTAATGATGCATAGTCGCAAGGGCAAGAACAGTGTGAATGGTGGTAGCCTTCACAACTAGACTAAATGTTTCTTTGTAATCTACCCCCTTTCACTGCGTAAAGCCTTTGGCCACCAAGCGCGCCTTATATCTATCAATGCTGCCATCTGCCTTTCTTTTGATCCTGTAAATCCACTTATTCGAAATCACATTAGCATCCAAAGGTTTGGGAACCAAGGTCCAAGTGTTAGTAGACAGTAAAACATTAATCTCCTCTGTCATAGCTTGTTGCTATTCAGTAAATTGACTAGCTTAAAGAAAAGTTTGTGGTTCTTGTGCCAGAAAAGGGGATGATGTTTTGCCAACAAGAGAAAGATGAATGGCACGTTTGGCCATAATGCCAGGTCTTAAAGTCATTTGATGGGTTCTGGTGAGAGAGGATTCAGGGTGTGAGGATTGAGGTGAATAGTTAGTCATGTCGACGATAAGCTTCAAACCACCAGAACTATCGGTTGAAGAGTTGGATGATTGAGGAATGGGAGGAGATAAACTGGAAGTAGGAGAGGGTGAAGAAAGCGATGGAGTAGGAGGAAACGGACCTGCAGGCAAGGAAGAAGAACACCGACTTGCATCGTGAGCCAAGGAAAATCTGATTGCCGTTTGGGAGGAGAAGGAGGACAAGAGTTATGGGCTGCGAAAAGAAAAAGGTTTTTATTAAAAACCACATGCCGGACCACATAAACTTTGTCAAGATCAATATCTAAACAATAATCACCACAATGAGTTGGAGACCTACCTAAATAAACACATTCTTTGCTCCTGAAAGACAATTTATGCACATTATAAGGTCATAAATAGGGGTAAGCTGCACAACCAAAGATTTTAGCATCCAAATAATTAGGATTCTGGTTAAACAAAATGGCATAAGGCACACGATTGTGAATGCTTGTGCTGGGCAGATGATTAATACTATTAACCACATGAGTGAAGACATAAGACCAAACTTTGAAAGGAATGGAGGTATGAGCTAGGAGAGTTAAACCTGTGTTAACAATATGCCGGATTTTGCGTTCGGAGAGGCCATTTTGTTCATGCGTATAAGGACATGAAATGAGGTGAATAATGCCTTGTTGTTTAAATTATGAATGTAATTTTTGATACTCGCCTCTCCAATCCGAGTGGAAAGTTTTGATATGAGCATGAAATTGTAGCTTAACATAAGATTCAAAATTTTTAAAGATGGAGAAAACATCACTTTTATTGCATATGGGAAAGAACCATGTAAAACAGGAAAAATCATCAACAAATAAAACAAAGTACCGAAAGCCTAAACTGCTGAGCACAGGGGACGGACCCCAGACATCCGATTGAATAATGTCAAAGGGCATACAACTAGTGTGCTCAACAGACGTAAAGGGCAACTTAGCCAGTTTGCCTAACCAAAAAGAAGCACAATGTGAAGCACCAGATGCAGTTGAAATAGGTAGGTTATTATCCTTAAGGATTTTAGAAATAGTTGGAACTTGAGGATGTCCCAGGCAGGTATGCCATTGATCAAACAAAACACAATCAGCCAACAAAGCGTGTGGCTTGGTTGGGGAGAGCTCATAGAGTCCTGCATTACTCTTGCCTTGCAATAGGATTTCCTTGCTCTGGAGGTCCTTAACCAAAAAACAGGATGGATAAAATTCAAAAAAACAGTTGTTATCTTTAGTAAATCGTTGAACAGATAGCAAAGATTTGGAAAGAGTAGGCACATGAAGAACATCTTTTAACTTCAAGGTAGTATTTTTAATTGAAGGGTAAATAGCCATACCAGTATGAGATATCGACATTAACTCTCCATTACCAATTGTGACCTGATCACTGCCTTTGTATGGCTAGGGAGCTGTGATTGTTTGAATATCTGGTGTCATGTGATATGTAGCGCCAGTGTCAGGAAATCAGGCTGGATACAGTAGAGGCAACACATGGGATGGAGATGAAGAAACGGCATATGGGACAGACTGAGTAGGAAAAGATAGTGGTGTTTGCCATGCTACATTAGCCTAGGGAGATCAAAAATTCTACAGCGGAGCGTATTTGCATCGACAAACTGCTGCTGTGTGATTAGAATACCCACAGATTTGACACTTCCTCTTATTATTGTGGCCCTTGTAATGGGAGTTTGACATACCTATTGAGTTAGGCCTTGAGAATGGCGTTGATGATGGCTGAACAGCAAGATTAGCCAGAGGAGGAATTTGATGGCTTTGTAATAAGATTTCATAAGAAAGAAGTTGGCTGTACTGTTAGGATTCGTGGACTCCTAAACGCGAAAAATATCAACGAATCCCTTCCGAGGATCCAAGTAAACGATTAAGAAGATCATAGGTTTGCAGAATTACCTCTGGTTGGTGAAATCGATATCCTTCGACTTCGATGGTGCTGCTGCACGTGCAACCCGAATGATCACCAGACGCTGCAGTGCGCGAACGTCTTCTATCGAATACACACAGCGAACTCACTCGTCACCCGAGGAGTGCTAGCGCCTAGGGTTTGAAAGGGTTTTTTCTGGTAGAGAATGGCACGAATATTCTCAACAGAATTAGACTTTTGAAAATATGGCTAGGGTTTTTTTTTTTAAAACCCCCGAATATCTTAGAGTCAGATTCTAAGAGGACATTATAATCTGAGTCAGATTCTTATAATCTGGACATTATCCAGATATATCGAATGTGGACATATTTTCAAATTCATTGTATCTGGTAAATTTTCTAAGTTCGATTAACTTAGACATATTTTCAAATTCATCAAATCTGGTTACCAGAAAAATAACCTAACAAGTTCACTTATTATGTGACCCTATAGGTTCATTTAACACTGGCAGTATGCCCAAATCATATTTAAATGGCGCACAAGTTATAAGCGGTTTCTAGCAAAACATTATAACTATCCAGGTTAAATGAAGATCGATGATCTCTTTGAACCAAACCACAATTTTATATTTAGTCCTTTTGTCACACGATATCCAAATTAAGTATAAGGTACGGAGCATGTCATTCTTATTAAGCTTAATCAATTATTTCTTGATTTCATAGTAGACTATTCAAACAAATGATATCAATATCTTAGATTGATATATTTGAGCACGGTCATACATTTTAACAGTCTAACTTATCAAGGGGCCCATGGATATCTCTCCCATAATTGAGAGGGACAAATTCTTTCACTATCATTCATATTCCTCTCATTGATTTATTCTATATCCAACAGTAGTCTAATTTATTATCTGATTAAAGACAACTTTAGACAACGCCAAAATATAGAATTTATCAAGTAGGAAACTATGATGAATTTAGGTCGAAGGACTTTTAATATCATTATGGCTAGAAAGTACTTATGGCATGTTCCATGAAGTACTCTTACAATGGGTCATGTCCAATACAATGTTCTCTAACATTTATTTATGTTTTGACTCGATATCACAAATATTCATGATCAGTAAAACATAGCCATCAAGTCACAAACATACTAATCTTAATTTATTATTATTCCAATAATAATAATCGATCATGGACAATTTTAGAATAGTCATTGTATTCATTGTAGGGTTTTACTATCAAGTCACGTATTTGATGACTACAAAATAAAATGCACTATTCATGGAAAGAAAAATCTCATATTATTATATAAAACATAATGACAATAGTATAAGTATAAGTTGACTCTAGGGCATATCCCTAACATGTACAACTCAGAAAAGGTAACAGGTTCAATACAAAAATTTAAAGCAGAAACAATTGGATTAAATTCAATCTGGAAAATGGCCGATCACCCACGGCAAATTCCGTGGCTGATTGATCTCAGCCACGGAAATTTTTTCGTGGCTAAAATCGTCGTGGCTGATTAATCATGATCATAGCAGCATCCATTTAGTGTGGTCCACAACCCATTTCGTGAACCAAGCACACTTGATTGTAACCTTCAAATTAATTGAAGAATGTTTTGAGTCATTTGAGAGTTGAACCCTTGACCTCCCATATGAGAAGTTGAGACTTAACCAATTGGGCTATGCCCAATTGCTTGGACATGTCTCTTTTTTTTTTTTTTTCATTTAAACCATTCATAACATTCATTTTGTATTTTTTTTTTAAATCTTTATACTATTACAAAATACAACAATTATATTCAATTTACTATGAAACCATATTATTCAATATAATAAATTATTTTGTATATTTATATAATTAAAAGTTTATATACTATTAATTATTTTATCGTTTTTATCAAATAATTTTTTCAAATATATACATATACATATATATATATATATATAATATGCATGTATTGATATATATGTGTATGTGTGTGTATATATATATATATATATATATATATATATATATATATAATATAGATATATAGATAAATATTTATCTATATATCTATATTTATAAATATTTATATATAAATATTTTTAAAAATATATAAAATAAATATGAATTTTTATTTATATATATATATATTTAAAAATATTTATATTTATATTTATATTTATATATAAAATATTTTTTATATATTTATATATAAATAGTTATATGTAAATATTTATTTATAAATATATATTGATCAAAGATTTTCGTGGCTGATTCGTAGGTGATCAACTACGAAAAAAATCCGTGACTGATTTGTGACTGATCAGCCACGGATCAACCACGAAAATTTTTTTAAAAAATGATTATATATTGATAAAAGATTTTCGTAGGTCGATTCAGTAGGTGAACGACCACGTAAAATGTCCGTGGTCGTTTACGTGGTTGATTCACTCATTTAATCGGCCACAAAATCTTTTATCAATATATAATTAATATTTGATAAAAACTTTTCGTGGTCGATTATAGGTGAATCAACTACGTATATTTTCGTGGTCGATCACCTACAAATCAGCCACAAAAAATTTAAAAAATTGATTATATATTGATAAAAGATTTTCGTGGCTGATTAGTACCGATCGACCACGAAAATATCCGTGATCGATTCAGTATCGATTTACTTCATGAATCGACCACTACATTTTTTATCAAATATTGATTATATATTGAAAAAATATTTTCGTGGTCGATTCGTGACTACGTAATCACCACGTAAAATATTTTATCAATATATAATCAATTTTTTAAAAAATTTTGTGGCTGATCTGTGGGTGATCCTCCTACGCCAGTTTTCGTGGCTGATTGCCTAGTTTCTAGTAGTGGATTATCGCATTAAATTCAGTAGAAGAAATGGCCCGTCCAGCAGCAGCTAATTCATAGGTGAGGGATTTTACTTTTTGAAGATATTGAGCAACCGACATGTCATTTTTCTTCAATTCTTGAAGTTCTACATATAACTGAAGTTGTCTATTTTGAGAAACACAACCAAAGGCACTTTCTAGTGCTCTCCATGCAGCCAAAGATGTGTGACAACCAACAATATATGAATAAACCTCTTCGGAGAGAAAGGACAGAATCCATGACAGGAGCAATTGATCTTGTTTAAACCAATGGGTATAAGAAGGATTAATAGTATTCTCATTAGGATTTGTGGCCGGAGGTATTGTTTGTGAAGGAGTAGGTGAACCATCAACCAAAGCAGTTATATTGTGATAATTAAGAAGTGGAAGAAATTGCGTCTTTCATGCAAGATAATTGCAAGATGAGAGTTTAATAGCAAAACTATGATTTGTAGTGGGAGTGGATATAGGAGTGGTTGAGATGGTGGAACCAAGAATAATTTGGTCAGTCATTGTTTGCTCTGATACCATGTAAACTCATGGATTAGGAGAGCTTTTGCTGTCGTTGTATTTCACACTACATCAACAGAGATTACATAGTAATATATAGAGATACAAAAGCTAAGGATAGCTACAAATAGATATACAACAGCTCCTAGAATATTTATCTAATCTAATCAGTTCCTATCTGAGAAACATGATAAGGAACAAAACTGGGAAGCATGATAAGGCACAACACTGGACGGCTAAACACACTAGCTAACAACCACCAGAGGTAACATTTTATGTCTTTTGCCCGTTCAATGATTTTGTTTTTGTTTCCCCCTGTTGGTGAGTCATAAATCTATTTGTAACTGCACTTCACTCTTAGTCTTTATCTTTTGCTCCTTATTTCCTTCAAGTTCATTAATAACCCCTTCAAATGTTGTTTCACCATTTGTTAAGCGAACAGTGATTTTGATGCTAAGCCTATGGTGATGCTTTTGGGTCAATATTCCATAGGAAAAACAACATTCATCAAACATCTGCTAAAAAGTAGTTATCCAAGTTTATAAAGTCTATTTCTGTGTTTTGCGCATCTATCTCCAATGCTCTCTGTCATGATTAATAATATTTTTGCATCACTCAATACTACAGGAGCTCATATTGGACCAAAGCCTACAACTGACAAATTTGTTGTTGTTATGGTATTGTTGGAATTCTCTTATACATCAACTTTTGTTGTTAAAGGTGTTATTCTTATTCATTTATAGTGAAAATTTGTCAGAGACTACGAAAGTATGTGTGGTGGTGCTATTATTGACTTCATTCCCCGCAATGGAAACCGCTGTGTTTCCTCATCGGACCTCTGGCCTACTACCGCTGTCGATTTTTGGCCCAACTCATCCTCCTTTAAAACCGCTGATGCCCTCAATCTCAAAAGATCTCAACCCTGTGAAACGGGTATGTGTTGTGAACGATAATCCCTCAATCTCAAAAGATCTCAACCTTGTGAAACGGGTAAGTGTTGTGAACAATAATCTCATCTCCTTCATTCTTGCATTTTGTAGTATCATTTTGTCTCTAATTGGGATTATATACAAGCAGGTGGTGAGCAAGTCTCCAAAAGTACCAAGAGGTAGAGGAAAAATCTATATAGGGGAATCAGTTAGCGACCATGGGGCAAATGGGCAGCTGAAATTCGGGAACCTAGGAAGGGCGTGAGAGTTTGGTTGGGAACTTTTAACACAGAGGAAGAAGCCGCCAGAGCTTATGACCAGGAAGCTCGCAAAATCAAAGGGAAGAAAGCCAAAGTTAACTTCCCAAACGAGGACAATGGGTCCACTTATATTCCACCACAACCACTCTATTCGAATCACAATCCCAGCATCCCTTATTAGCTCCTGAAAAGGTCTTGCTAAAATGGATGAATTTCCATCTTAAGAAGGCAGGCTACAAGAAAACTGTCGCAAAATTTACTTCTGATGTGAAGGTATATAGTTCTTCTTTAAGTGATTCAACAACAATAGATTTCAAATGCATTATTATGGACCAATAGTGTGATTGATGGAAACAAATTTCCAAAGGGGCTTTTGAGACAGTTGGGTCATTGAAAATTGGCTATCGCAACTATATTTGGATCTTCGGCAACTTTTGATGTTGTTGATGTTATAAAGGATGATGATCTGGAATTGTAGAATGCAGGGCCTTTAGGGGATTACAATGTTGGACATGTTATTCCGATTCTTTACTTTTAGCTGTTATTTTCGCCCCTCTTATACTTTGGTGTAGCATGTTTCATTCAATGCTACTTGAGAAAACAGCAATTAAGAGTTATCTAGATAAAACTTCATTTTTGCATTAGAGTTTCTGACTGCTTATGATTGCCAATAAACCTGGCTCATCATGCTTATTGATTGTTTGATCAGTTTGTTTTTGTTCCCTGCAAGTTTGTGACATGTGCATGCACCACAGGATGGAGAAGCTTATGCTTAGTTGCTTAATGTACTTGCTCCTGAGCATTGTAGTCCAGCCACTTTGGATGCCAAGGATCCTGTTGAAAGAGCAAATTTGATTTTGGAGCATGCAGAGAGAATGGACTGCAAAAGATACCTTACACCAAAGGATATTGTGGAAGGCTCAGCCAACTTGAATCTTGCGTTTGTTGTGCAGGTTTTCGATCAGAGGTGAGAAATCAGGAACTTTATTCCCCGTAAAGTTCCTTTGGTCATTGTTTAGTTGGGTATTTTCAATGTATGGTCCCATTAGGTGCAGTAGAATCTAAATAGATATTTTAACTGAGACAAACAAAAAAGGCAGGTAAAGATCACTCAATAAATGAAATTACCTAATAATTTTCTTTTGAATTATTTGAGAGTTATCTAACTTGAGTTTTCTTTTTCATTTTTAGGAATGGATTCTAAGTCTTTCAATCCAAAAATATTATTAAAACAATGTGCCCTCCAGCAAAGATTTTCTAAACTGCTTTAACAAAGTTGATAACAAAAAGGAATTGAAAATTCTTCAAAATAACCTTTGAGACAATAAAAAAGATGAGAACAACTCATTTTAATTAAGTAACAACAAACCAATGAAGTATGCAATACAACTTCTATGCTTATAATGGATAATCTAACCATTTAGTTGTCGCACATATTTATAAATTTAATACATACACTCCTATTTATTTATTATCATATTCAATTTTAAAGTAAACAATTTCTTTTCATTCATGCGGTTTAATATCTAAACATGCATATTTAATCCATTTAGATCATGTCTTAATCATTTAGCCCAATTTGCGTTTCAGATTTTTTAATAAAAAAAAAATTAAGGGGGAATTTTTGCCTTCGTTATTATAATTATTAAATTTTAATTAATTATCATTTCTTAAAAATTAATTCGGTTATTTAAATTCCACCTTAATTTCATTATATTTAAATAAATTTATTTAAAACAATTAATATCTAAATATACCGTAAATTATCTATTACTACAAAGCAAGACTCCCAAAATCCAAAAATTCCTATTTGTAATTTCACAAAGTTTGATTCAAAAAATGGAAAAAAAAAATTACCATAGCTCAGAACTATAAAAATATTGGGCGCTTAAAAATAATATTCTATTTCTAATAATATTTCAATAGAAATTATTTTCATAATAATAGAATATAATATGATCAAAACCCCGTGCAATGCATGGGCACCACCCTAGTTCATATGAATTATAGTATATTAACTCTAGGTTACAAAATATTTGTATTTTTGGCCCCTCCTAATTTTTTTTTGAAATTCCTACTAATTATAATATATTAAATTATAAGTTACAAAATATTTGTATACACTCCATCCGTCCCTATTTATCTGTCACAACTGAAAAGTTTTTATGTCTCTTTTTATCTGTCATATTAAAGAAATTTAGGCGCCATTAATGTTAATTTTATTGATATACCATTGTATTAAATAGTTTTGAAAAATAAAATTGTAAAAACTTTAGAGAGAGAGTTGAACAAATAAAGAAAGAAAATAGTTATAGAGAATATTAAATCTAAGAGTACTTTTGGAATGTATAAACAAAGTTGTATGAATTTAAAAGACTAACTAATTTTTCTTAATTGTGTGAAGTAATTAATTGTGATAGATAAATAGGGACATGAGAGTACATTATACTATTAGGTTATTTTCAAATCCATTAATCATTATATCTTATTTTATATTTATTAAATTCTAAACTTTTAATATTTATTGACGGGTTAAATTACTTGGTTGAGACCTTTTTGTCTCATTCAACCTTTTAATTTCCTCTCAATTCCCTTTCATCAATCAGACAATAAGTCTTTTGCGTCCTTTCCAAATTTTGGCCCCCCAAAATTTTTTTCCTACGTCCTCCCTGCTCACCAAGGCTTCATTCTAAATGTGGATGGGGCGTCTAAGGAAAATCCGGGTCAATCAGGTATAGGGAGGAGTCATAAGAAGGCATAATGGAGACTTTGTTGCATCTTTTGCAGAAGACATTGGCTTCTCTGAACATCTTATTGCCGTGCTTCGAGACTTGGAGAAAGGTCTGAAGCTTTGCATCAGTTCAGGCATTGAAGACATTTTTATTCAGATGGACTCAATGCAAACACTGCATATTTTTAACAATAGGGAGTCGGCTCCATGGAAACATTTTGAGTTATACTGCCGCATCAAGTGCTTGCAATTGCGATTCCAGGATGTATTCATCATTCTTTCTTACTGCTACGTATAATAATCTTCCTGCTATTGCAAAGGGTCATTACTACTTGGATAAATATATTGTACCCTCTATTCGTATTGCTCGTGTTATATAGCGAAGAGATAAGGTCATATCACCCTCTTTGTATCCCCCTTTTTTTTTTCATAATAAACATGTACTAGGGGTCTGTCAAACCCTCCACCAACCCTTTGGTGGTTTTTAATTAAAAAAAAAAAAAAGGAACTGGGAAATATTTAGGAACCTGAATGCAGAAGGGCTTATGTCTTGAAAAGCGACCACCTTATCATCCTGCAAACCAAGAATCAAACATCAATCTCAACGTGTTATGGCATTCGTCCTTTCTTGTTAGTGTAGAAAAGAGAAACTGGGGAAGGAAGAGTACACAATGGAGGAGAGTGGTGGAGGTGGAAGAGCGGGCAATCTGGCAGAAGATGCAGAAAGATGGAGCTCGCATTAATTATGCCTACCACAGCTCAGGCCCCTCTTCGGTTGCAGGCTCTCCTCTCCAACGCCCTTTCTTTGGGAGACTGGGAGTCGATTGCCAGAGGAATATATCAGTCTTCTCTTCTTCTTCTTTTTTTTTTTGGTTTTCCTTTCCCAGAAGCCCTTTGCATTCAGTCGAATTTACTTGTTATATATTTTTTTAAAAAATCATATTAAAATTTTTTTAACTTTCAGGAAACATAACTAATTTTTTCCAAAAAAAAAAAAAAACCTATTCAATTATTTAAAATAATATATAAAAAATTAGTGTTAATTTTTAGTAAAATAATAGTTATAAGGATGGAGTTACAAGAAGACAATAAATATCTTATTGATTCTCTTCTGAATTAAAGGAAAAAAACTTTCAAATGTGACAAATAAAATGAAGTAGGAGTATTACTAAATGATTCAATTTTATTTCCAATAGAATCTTCAAAATGAAAATTATGAAAAAAAATTAAAAAGGAATCTATATGGGAGGAATGAATTTTCCTTTTGGGAAAAAAAAAAAAACTCTTGCGGCTTTATCTGATTCTAGTTAAAAGCGGGGAAAAAAGGTTAATAAAAGAGTGCATATAAGAATTGAATTCAGAACTTCTACATTTAGGATTAATTTTTTTATATAGATAACGTTCATAAAAATACACATTTTAATAATTAACAAATTACTTATTAAATTTAAAAAAAAAACTTTGATACAAGTAAAAATTATTTTTAATATGCTCACAGGACAAAAAAAAAAAATTACGTTTACACATGTATAAGTCATAGAGTAAGATAGCTTTTAAAGCCCTACTTTTGTTTTCATAGGAAAAAAAAAGGGAAAAAAAGCTCTAAAGTTTTGTATTGCTATTTTCCCCCCTAATTGAGGAATAGTTTTGTATAATTTATTTACTATGTAACTTTAGTTTCCTGAGCTTATCAAATATACATGAAACGAATTCGGAGAGATGCAGAATGGCAATCGCCATTCAAAATTTTTGAAAATTAATAATATATATATATATATATATATATATATATATATTAGATTCTGTCTCCATAAAAAAAATTTAAAATTTGTAACGTTATTTTCTATCACTTTTTTTCTTTTTTCTATAACCCTTACCCCCCAAAGTGTACGATCTTGGTTCCATTTGGCATATATTGCCCCAGTCGTTGGGGGAAAAAAGGGGGGGGGGGAAAGGCAATTGATCATGACTTTAGCATTAAAAAAAAATAGAAAAGGTATTTGCAATTATGGAAAAAATTATGGTGCAAAATCTGAATTTGAAAGGCAAAACTTTCCTTGTTATAATCCATATTCATTGAACTGGAAAACCTTCATTTTTTCATTATTGACGTGATGAATAAACTTTTTCCAAACCTATTAACCACACAAGACGTTTGCATTAACTCTCACAGCCATTCATGTCCTATTTAAACCCCTCTACTCTTATAATAATCCAAGCAAAACTCGAAGGAGCAAATCTCAAAGATGGTTTACTACAATCGCATTGTGGAGATGGCTGTTGCGATGATGGGCGGTCCTTTCTTCCTCAAGAAAGTCTTCATCCAAGACTTCTGCTTACAGGGCTTCCTTTGAGAGCAAATTGGATGCTGTTCATCTTATATCACCCAGCTGCTGCTACTGATCAGAAACCTATAATCATGTTCTAGAAGTCATATCTTTTTTTTTTTTTTTTGCTTGGGGGTTAATTTTGTTATTTTCTATGAGTTATGTTATGAGTACTGTGAAAAAGAACATGTAAAATTTCTTCCATTACATTTTAGTATAAATTAATAAATACAGAATTGCTACAGTGATATTTCTTTTATAACCTTGTCGATAAGGCTGATCACAACCAAACAAGGAAAAATAATTGATTTATGATGCTATAGAATTCACAAGCATCTTTGTCATGAGGGGTTATCAGTCTTGCTGCTTTATTCTCCATCAAACCAAGATAAATGTGCTTCTAACATTTGAGGACTTGAATCAGTTGTAATTTGTCTGTATTGTTGGGACTTTTTCATTCTTTCTTCCTCACTTGGGCCAAAAGAGAAACTAAAATAATAATTAATTCCCTTGAAACAAAATGGTTAGTGTTAACAGCGTTCTTGATATCAAATGATAAGAGAGACTAAGGTCTAAGCATGCTCAGGTTAATCTTTTTCTCACTTTAAGCTTGTAAAGGTTATATAGCTTCGAAGATCATATGTCCTTTAGAAAAACACAACTTCAAAAGTAAACAAACAAAAATTATAAAATTCAGAAGCTTGAAATGCTTCATCACTTCCATACAATTTTCATTCCTTCTATAATAACTTAGTAGAAGTAAATTATCCAGGTTGGTATTCAATGTTCGCCTATCAGACCTTTGTGATAAGATACCTTTCTTTGGATTTGTGGCTTGATGATATGATAAAGAACAGAAGCAATAGTGAGAGAGGCGGAGTGCAAGGCAGAGGCCCGGTTGGTGATCTGACAGAGACGAAGCAAAAATTTGGAGTTGGAGAAAGTAAATTATATCAAAGAATATATTACAAGACAATACTCCATGTTATTTTACCAGTGGTGGAGCCTAACTCAGCGGCGGGACAAGACGCTCGAGATTTAAAAAAAAAAAAAAATTCTCACAAGATATATATATATATATATATATATATATATATATATATATATATATATATATATTCTTTAAGGTTTAATAGGAAGTTTTTTTGGACGTTGTGATTATTTACATTTTATATATTTATAGATGTATTATTTTATATAAAAACTTTCAAATTGGGGCAAAGTTTTAATGAAAATAAAAAGTTTTTTTTTACAAAGAAAAAAAATTGAAAGAAGGAAGGATTTACTAAAGCATTTCTTTCAAATAAATTTTGTATATTTTGTGATTGTTATTTTAGTAATTAATAATACACACAGCAGAGTGTAAAGCATATAAAAAAATGTATGGATGAATTTCACCATTCATTTAAGGAATAATATTTTTTCTTTTCACGTCTTAAACTTTTCATCAATTAAATTGTCCTTTTTATTTTTTCTGAATAAAGTATCGATAAAATTCCCAAAAGGAAAAAAAAAAAAATCTCTTAAGTAAGCATTTCCCTCTTAACCAACCAGTGCACAAAAATTATTCAAAATAAAATATAACTAAGATCATAGAATAACTATAAAATGTTATTTTTCTAATTATATTAATGAAAATAATTATTCTTTGTATTTTTCTTATATATGCTAATGTTCTTTAATTGATTGAACTTCAAGGATTTTATAGTTAGTTTTCATTTTATATATTAAAATCATAAATATGAATACGTATTCAAATTAATAAAAATATTTTTTATCAAGCAAAAAATTCTTAATTGAATCTCATTTCTTATCCGATGTAAAAATTTTTAAAAAAATGGAAAACTCCTCTACCATCCTTCACATCTTGACTCCGCTGCTGCCTTTTTGATTATGCATTTGCTAAGGCAAGCTCCAAACTATATGGATGTCTGATGGATTCTTGTTCTGCTTCACATTGATTTTGTTAATTTAACGCATGCACACACACACACACACATATATATATATATATATATATATGAATATATATATATATATATCATATTAATATATAGACCTTACATTTATATATATAATATTTTATTTTGTTAACTTATATTATATTAATATTTCAATTTTAATTCGTATTTCCTTAAACTTACCATCAACTGTGAGGCCCTAAAGCTCTGTAAAGTACTTAAACTTTCTGTGTCTATTCCTCTTTTTATACCGATATCAAATAATAAAAAAAAAATTATACTCTTTCTTCTTGACATTCTTACTGTACTTCAATTGTACGCCTTGTACCCAGCCTCTCAAATGTTTTGTCCGCCCTGCCCGGATGGAGCTCCCTCAACTGTCCAAAGCCTTAAGTCAACAACCCAAGTCCAAAAACTGCATGCTCCATTGAAGACGATGTGCCTTTGGTCAATGCTATTTTTAAACAGTACAGTCATTTAGTGCGGCCGGTGCCACCTGGTGGCATAAGGGGAATATTTCTTGAACCCCGCCGCCTTCCCCCTTGTGTACTGATGTTTTTAATAGATTCTTCCTAACAAAACAATGTCGGACACAATGTGCCATGGCATGTGGTCATCTCAAGCTATCATATATTATAGAGAGGAACTGCAGATTGTGGGGGCGGCGCCGGCCTCACAGTCTCTCCCCCTTTAGCATATCATTTTGAATTTCGACAGACTCGAAAGTCAATATGCAGTAGTATTTTTCAAGCCAAGTATAAGCAGCTAAGCAGTTGACTTACGAGGTTTGTAGCTATAAATAGATGGCTTCTCTAGACATCATTTCAAGTTTCCACCAAGGTTTAGCTCAGGTTTTCTTTAGACATCACCTGAATTTTCTGAAAGCTATTGCAGGAAATATAAGAGAGAGTGAGGAAAGATGATCTGTTTGATTCATACTCGATCTCATTTATCAATTGTTGTCATTGTATTCTATACTTGTATTTGGATTCCGATCGGACGGATAAGGCAGATGATTCTTGATATATTTAGTTCAGTCCTTTCTGTATTTCAGGAGCCAATCAAAGGAAATGATCTCAACGAGTCATTGAGCCCTGTGGTGCTGGATCTTCCTGCTGCAAAGTTCGAGGAATCCGCCAAGTACCACTACGACGATGGAGGCGACAATGGCTGCTCTATTTGCTTGGTGGAGTATGAGGGTGAAGATGTGGTCTCCCGACTACCCAGATGCAGGCACTTGTTTCACACGGATTGTATCCAGAGATGGGTAGACAGAAACCAATTTACCTGTCCTCTTTGCCGGGATCTCCTTTTGCATGTTAATGCTTAATGCTTTGCCGTGCAACGGAAAAAATAAGGCATTTCCGTTCGTAATCGCTCTCACTACCGCTTTCTGGGTTTCTTTCGTTGTGGTACGAAGAAGAGAGTGATTGATAAGAATGTCTCCTTTTGGGTCATATCTCTTTAACAGATTCAACTCTGAAAAGGAGTTTTAAAATAGTATGAAAGCTATTATCAATAGTGTCCTATTTTAAATAGAAAGTTATTGCTAATAGTGTTTAAGTCATTTTAAAACTTCTTTTTAATGTCTAGACATATTGAAGAGATATGACCCCAAAAGAAGCCATTCTGATCAATATCCTAGAAGAAAACTAGGTTAGAGTGTTTGCATATATCCTTTTTCATCGGCACTGAAAAGGATGAATTGAAATGTATATAAAGGATTTTTTTTTAATCATTTAACAAAAATAAAAGAGTTCATGTACCTTATGGAAGAAGAACCGATCATGATATGAATTGTTTGGAGAGTGAATAAATAAAATGATCTACATTCATTTGGTATTTTGGTAAAAAAAAAATTAAAAACGCGTTATGAATCATTAATTATTTTCTTTTCAAACATTTCACTCATTCAATTGTTGCCACCAAATTGTAAATGCACTTAACATATTTTACATGTTTAGTTGCCAAACCACTGCACTTGTTATCTTATAGTTGTTGACTTTGAGTTTGGGGTAATGGCTGCAAATCAATATAATTATATTTTTTTAAATTGGTACTGCAATTATCATTTTTAAAAGAAAGTAGTTAAAGTGTTTGAATGTTTCAAGTAATCACGAATCATTTTGTATTTCGCTAAGTTAATATCATAAGTTTAGAAATTTCTACTATTTCTTATCAATAAAATAGTGAGTTTTTGTAAAAAATGATCCATTTATTATCACTCCATAATCAACTGGCCTGATTTGTATGATTAGGTCTCAAATAATTTTGATGCATTTATAAAATATCTTAATTAAATAAAAAGTATTACGTAAATGAGTTCTCATATGAAACAATGGTCCCAAAAATAGAAATGAAACCGATTAAGGAAATAGAGAAAATTCTTATGTAGACTAGAGACCCGTGGATTATATATATTGAAGAGTTGTATTGTACAATTTTTACTACATGAAATATAACCCCTTCAATGTATATGATCTACGTGAATCGAATCCATATTAAAATTTATGAGAAAATAGAGATTTCAAAATTCTAACTTTTCTAACTCAACGAAAATCAACTCCTCTAAGAGATTGCCTGCCTCAATATGTAAAAGGTGAGAACTATATATTAATGGTGGGGAAAATGGCAGTAGTGAGTTTAAGTTCAATTTTTAATTGCAAAAGTCAGAGTTGAAATTTTTTGATATAATATTGCACAGAGTTTATTTGAGGAAGAATATGCATTCATAGAACACGCATTAATATAATACATTTTTATTTAAATAGAATGCATTTAGATAATGCACTAAGAATATTTATGACTTATTGTTATAAATTGAGTCAGTTGATTACAAAAAAATCATAATTGGGCCATTTTTTACAAAATCCACTTCTCTAATGATATTAGACTTAGGAAGATGATTATGGCAGCAGCACCATCCCGTGCCCTTTTTTCCCGAAGCTACTTATGCTGCTTAGAACATTTCAGGACTCAAAAAGTCAATATGCTTTACAAGTGAAAAAGGGCTACCAGTATAAAGTATTGCTGTTGACTTGGAATTTGGAAAAGCTAGGAGCATTATATATAGATAGTTGTTTACGCTCATTTCAACATGATTAGCTAAGTTTTTCTTCATACCTCACCTCAATTCTGAGAGCAATTACAGAAGATCAAAGAAAGGGGATAGCTAGAAAGGAAAGAAAAACTTATAAAAAATAATCTGTTTGATCGATACTCATTCTTGATGTAGTTAGTTCCATTCTTAACCCGTTTCATCTGCCAACAAAATGACACGATGTCCATCAGGTCCGGTTGTGGTGGATCACCCTGCTTCATGGTTGGAGGAAGCGGCCGGGCAAGTACAACAGCGGCAGAGACGGCGGGAATAGATGCTACTGCTCAGTCGAGATGAGTGGCTCAATTTGCTTGGCGGAGTACCAGAGCATTGTGAACCAACTTACAAGGTATGTGCATGTGCTGTGCCCTATTGACTGCATCAAGAGTTGGCTAGATGGAAATCAATTCACCTGACCCCTTTACAGCGTTTTTTTCTGCATGCCAACGCCCATGAAATGTAAATAAAAATGATGGCATTTCAATTACGCCTGAGTGCTTCACTCCTTAAACCATTAACTAAATAACTACTATATTCAACCCATTTCCCCAGTCCGGCCACCTTACCCATTTCTCCCGCCGATTAACTGGGTTACCGCCCATTTCAACTCTTCTGTATTCGTCATTATTTAATTCTCCCTAACAAAATCCATGCCAACAAAACAATATCAGACATATAATGTGCCGTGCCAATGCCATGTGGTACTCCCAAGCTATCATATTTTATAGAGAAGAGCTGCAGATTGTGGTGTCGGCGCCGGCCTCACAGTCTCCTCCTCCTTTAAAATACCATTTTGAATTAATTTCTACAGACCTCAAAAGTCATTGTGAAGTAGTATTTCTTAAGCCCGGAATAAGCAGTTGACTTGTAAGGTTTGTAGCTATAAAAAAAGGTTTTCTCTAGACACCATTTCAAGTTTCCAAGGTTTTTAGCTCAGGTTTTCTTTAGATACCACCTGAATTTTCTGAAAGCTATTGCAGAACCACAAAAGAGATAGCGAGGAAAGATGATCTGTTTGATTCATACTCGATCCCGTTTATCAATTGTAACCATTGTTTTCTATACTTGTATTTGGATTCCGATCGAGCAGATAAGGCAGGTGATTCTTGATAGTGTTAGCAATCCTTTCTGCATTTCGTGAGCCAATTACAAAAGGAAATGGTCTCAACGATTCATTGAGCCCTATGGTGCTGGATCTTCCTGCTGCAAAATTCGAGGAATCCGCCAAGTACCACCGCGAGGATGGAGGCGACAATGGTTGCTCTATTTGCTTGGTGGAGTACAAGAGAGAACATATGGTGAGCCGACTGCCCAGATGCGGGCACTTGTTTCACATGGATTGTATCAAGAGATGGGTAGACAGAAATCAATTCACCTGTCCTCTTTGCGGGAATCTCCTCTTGCATGTTAATGCTTTGCCATGCAACGGAAAAAGATGAATTATTGAAATGTATACTGTTACGGGAAATTGATTCTAATTGATTCCTATAGCCATTATAGGAATGTATATATTAGTCAATGATTGTAATTGATTCTGTATAATTAGTTTCCTAGAATAGCATAGCTAATGCATTGTATAAATTCACGTTTGCTCTTTGAAAGTAAAGGTACAGAAATTTTCCCAATATTTAGTTCTTGTTTCATGGTATCAGAGTACTATACCTGGTGACTCTGAAATCCTTCAAATGCTTCCGCAATTGTTGCAGTCATGGGAGACAAAGGCAATAATGGAAAAGAATCAACATCGTCTAAGGCTATCACAGAAGCCTCAGACCCCTACAATCTACATCACTCGGATCATCTGGGTATGGTACTTGTCTCTAAAGTACTCAAATGAGACAACTACAGCACATGGAGTCGAGCTATGCGAATTAGCTTGAGCGCTAAAAACAAGATTGGGTTGGTCACAGGATTAATCAAGCCACCTTCTCCAACAGACGCTAGTTTTTATTCCTGGAAACGATGCAACGACATGGTTTTGTCTTGGATATTGAATTCCACTCATTCAGACATAGCCAGCAGTGTAATTTATTTGGAGACTGCAGTAGAAGTTTGGGCAGATCTACAAGAGCGTTTCTCTCAAGGCAATGATTCGAGAATTTATCAGATCAAACAAAATATTGTGGAACACAGGCAAGGACAACAATCTATTTCAGTCTATTACACAAAGCTTAAATCTTTGTGGGATGAACTCTCATCCTATCATGAGGCATTATCTTGCTCGTGTGGAGGATTGGAGAAACTTAACCAGAGAGATGAAAAGGAGAAGGTCATGCAATTTTTGATGGGATTAAATGACAGTTATGCAGCCATTCGTGGACAAATTTTGTTGATGCAGCCTCCTCTACCTGATACACGACGAGTTTATTCACTTGTTCTTCAACAAGAAAAACAAGTTGAAGTCTCTCTCAATCGTGGGAACATGAACCACCATGCCATGATTGCAGATCAAAATAGCAAGACAACTCAAGCACATCAAGTACAAAAACAAAAGGCACAGTTGCACTGCTCTTATTGTAACTGTGATAATCACAGCATTGAAAAGTGTTTCTACCTACATGGCTTTCCAGTTGGTCATAAGTTTCATGGCAAAAACGTGAAACCGTCTAATCAACGCCCTTCAAGTGCAAATAACGTGAAGGTGGAAATGAACAAAGCACCAGAGACAACGACAAAGTTTGTTTCAACAGATGATGGTCCAAGGTTCACCACTGATGAATATAACCAATTGATAGCCATGATCCGAAAAACCAATGAGGGTAACACACAACATTTTGCAAACACTGCAGGTAACATCAAATCATTATCTAGAATTAATTTGGCTGCTTCGGACTTGTGCTGGATTATTGACAGTGGAGCCACGGACCATGTGACTTCCTCAGTTGAATTATTAGAACCAAAAAGAATATCAGGGACAGCCACTATTGGTTTGCCAAATGGTGGACAGGCACATATTGAATCAATTGGTTCATTACACATTTCACCCGATATAAAAATTGATGAAGTTCTCAGAGTTCCACAATTCCAAGTTAATTTACTATCAGTTAGTAAACTAACATGGGCATTGAAATGTATTGTAATTTTCTCTCCTGATTTTTGTGTTGTGCAAGACGCTACTACGAGGAAGACGATTGGCCTGGGCAAGCAACATAATGGCCTCTACTACCTAACGCAAGATCAAAATCCAGCTCTAGCCTACACTATTCGCAAACACTCCAACCTTTGGCACCAACGTCTTGGGCATCCATCATCTGGTCCTCTTCAAGTTCTTAGTAAATCTGTTCCTGCAATTTATTTTGATTCCAAGCATGTTTGTGAAGTTTGTCCTTTAGCTAAACAAACTCGTTTGTCTTTTCCATCTAGTTCAATTTCTTCTCAAGCACCTTTTGATTTGATACATTGTGATATTTGGGGACCTCATAAAATAAATTCTCATTCTGGGGCTCGTTATTTCTTAACAATTGTTGATGATTTTACTCGATACACTTGGATTCATCTTATGAGCTTTAAATCTGAAACACAGGGAATATTACAATCATTTATTTCTTGGGTAGAAACACAATTTCAATGTCGCATCAAAACCCTTAGAGCTGATAATGGTGCTGAATTTATCTCTATGAAACATTACTTGGATACAAAAGGAATCACTTTTCATCATTCATGTCCCTCAAGTCCCCAACAAAATGGGGTAGTTGAGAGGAAACATCGCCACCTTTTAAATGTAGGAAGGGCTCTTCGTTTTCAAGCAAACTTGCCATTAAAGTTTTAGGGAGAGAGTATTCAGACAGCTTGCTATTTGATCAATCGCTTACCTACTCCTCTTCTGTCTCATAAATCACCATACCAACTCCTCCATAATAAGCCACCTGCATACACACATCTTCGAATCTTTGGGTGCCTATGCTATGCCACCAATCTTCTACCCAAATCTAAATTTGATTAGAGAGCTCATCGTTACATATTCATAGGCTATCCCTTGGGTCAAAAAGGTTATCAAGTTTATGATCTTGCCACTCATAAAATATTTTCTTCTAGAGATGTTGTATTCCATGAGCATGTTTTTCCTTTTCATACTAATTCTCAAGAACAACAAGATGATATGCCCGTCCTTCCTTTACCACATACCTTCGATGAACCAGCCCTCACACATACAACTGACCCAACAGATTTTGATCAACCATCCTCTCCGCTAGCCTTATCTCCAAACTTTCCAAGTATTTTGAATGAACCTATACCGGATCATACTAGTGTTCCACCACAAGCACTCGCTGCTACTCGCCATTCGGCACCGTATCAAACAACCCAATGTCACACTACGAGACTTTCATCTCTATCACACGGCCAAAGTTGCTACCACCCAGTCTTCTTCCTCGTCAGGTACACGTCATCCCTTATCTCGGTATCTTTCTTATGCACAACTTTCACCACCATATCGCAATTTTATTTGTGCTATTACTCCTCTGGTGGAACCTGTGACTTATGAACAAGCAGCGTTGAACCCCAAATGGCAAGAAGCTATGGCTGCCGAATTAAGTGCTCTTGACCAAAATCATACTTGGACACTCACACCTCTTCCTTCGGGTCACCGTTCTATTGGATGCAAGTGGGTGTACAAGATCAAATATAACTCTGATGGCACCATTGAGCGATACAAAGCCCGTTTGGTGGCTAAAGGTTTTATTCAACGAGAGGGGATTGACTATAAGGAGACATTTGCTCCTGTGGCTAAATTAGCTACTATCTGTTGTTTACTTGCTATCGCTGCTGTTCGAAATTGGCCACTTCACCAACTAGATGTCCAAAATGCATTTCTTCATGGTGATTTACTCGAAGAAGTCTACATGCAATTGCCTCCTAGTATGCATTTTCATCGACAGGGGGAGATACCTATGGTATGCTGACTCAATAAGTCATTATATGGGCTCTCGAAGCTGGTTTCAGAAATTTTCTACTGCTATTCAGCAAGATGGCTTTCACCAATCTAAAGCTGACTATTCACTTTTCACAAAGATCTCTGGCAATTCTTTTACAGCGATACTCATTTATGTAGATGACATGATCATAACAGGTAATGATGACAATACAATTGCTGCACTTAAAGAGTCTCTTCGTACCAAATTTCAAATTAAAGACCTTGGTCAATTACGGTACTTTCTTGGTGTTGAAGTTGCTCGTTCTGCCAGTGGTATTTCAATATCCCAACGAAAGTACACTCTCGAAATCTTAGATAAAGCAGGCTTGCTTGGTGCCAAGCCATTACCGACACCAATGGAAGAAAATATCAAACTTCTACCTACAAAGGGAGATTTGTTAAAAAATGCATCTACTTATAGAAGATTGGTGGGACGACTTATTTATCTTACTATCACAAGGCCAGAGATAAGTTACTCGGTTCACATTCTAAGTCAGTTTATGCAAGAACCAAGAAAACCACACTTAGATGTTGTCCATCATCTTTTACGGTACCTTAAAGGTGCACCTGGGCAAGGACTACACTTTCCAACAAAAGGAAATTTACTACTGAAGGGATTTTGTGACACAGATTGGGCTCGATGTTCAATCACGAGACGATCTGTAACTGGTTATTGTATCTTTCTTGGAGGAGCTCTTATTTTATGGAAGACCAAGAAACAAGCAACAGTCTCAAGGTCCTCGGCAGAATCAGAATATCGTGCTATGGCTTCTATAACATGTGAGCTTACTTGGCTTCGGTACTTGTTAGATGATTTGCAGGTACAACATCCACAACCAGCAAAACTGTTCTACGATAGCAAGGCAGCACTACATATTGCGGCAAATCCAGTTTACCATGAACGAACGAAATATATAGAGATTGACTATCATGTTGTTAGAGAACGCATTCAGTCAAGTGCCATAGAAACTACTCATGTATCATCAAGCTGTCAACTTGCAGATATATTTACTAAACCACTCAGTTCATCAGCTTTTCATTCTCTCCTTAACAAGTTTGGCATTCTCAACATACACGCTCCAACTTGAGGGGGAGTGTTACGGGAAATTGATTCTAATTGATTCCTATAGCCATTATAGGAATGTATATATTAGTCAATGATTGTAATTGATTCTGTATAATTAGTTTCCTAGAATAGCATAGCTAATGCACTGTATAAATTCATGTTTGCTCTTTGAAAGTAAAGATACAGAAATTTTCCCAATATTTAGTTCTTGTTTCATATACACCCTTTTTTCATCGCAGAAATAACAATGAATTATTGAAATGTATATAAGGGATTTTTTTTTTGTGGTCATTTGACAAAAAGGAAATAGTTCATCAACTTTATGGACGAAGGTCCTGTACAATATAAACTTCCTCGGAAGTGAATATATATATATATATATATATATATATATATATATATATATATATATATTCATTTGGTTCTTTGGTCAGAGAAAGAAAAAAAAATGAAAAAGTAGAATGTGTTAATTATTTTATTTTTGAAATATTTTATCTGTAGATATTAATTAAATTAAAATTTTATTTTTTATTATAACTGGATGTATTGTATTTATTGACTTCAAGTTTGAGTGACTCACTATAATATTTATTTATTAAAAGAGAAATTTATTGAAGTGTTTGATATGTTTCAAGCAACCAAGAGCCCTTTTGGATTTCTGTTATTAATTAAATAAATTGGGAATTTTCTTCTATCTTTTTAACAAAATAGGTTTAATTTTATGCACATTTTAAATTGAATTTGATATTTTTATATTGGAAAAACTAGAAGAATATTATTTTGATATTGGGTTAAAAATTTTTACGGAAAATTAATAATAGTTTGAAATTTTTAAAAATTAAATCAATATGATAATTTAGTGTAATAATAAAGAATAAAGGAATAGTTAATTATAAATACTTTCTTTATTTATTTCAAATTGATGCATACTTGGGGGAAAAAAAAGAAATTAAAAATACAAGGGTTTCTGGTGATGCCAGTTATGAAGGAGCAGGTGGTAACCTGTATAAATATCAGTACATTTATTCCCTCCTAAAATATTATAATTTAAAATTTTGGAAGGGGAAAAAAGGATATATTTTATACTATTTTTCTAAAAAAATTCAAAATTTTAAAGAAAATAAATACTTTCTAAAATTTTTTGAGAACGACTGCGATCCATGCACCCTAATTTCATCTATAATTTTCAGTGAGTTTAATCAAAATATGTCCACATAGGATAGGAAGAGAAAGAGGGAGGGGTCGTGCAGTTAGTCGGGCACCATCATGTTTCAACTCTCAAATGGAGGAGCTGATCAGTCAGGACTTTTGGCTTTCGAGAAGTTGATCAGTCAGAATTTATTTAAATTGATTTAATTACGCAAATTCTTTGCCGATTAAGAATCGGTTACCTCTCGTAGCGATTGCAAACTTTCTCAATTTCAACCTCTGATAGCGATTATGAACTTCCTCGATTCCAAAGAATGAGGGAGTTGGGTTCAAGGAACTTGAAGACAAGGAGAAGATATTAATTAATTTGCATTAGTATAAATTAAGATTTGATAATTAGTTGTGGGGCCAATAGGTTAAACCGTTTAAAGGTCTTGAAAATTGGGCTAACTACAAACAAGACTTCCAAATCCAACAAAGTCCTACGGATTTAATATATTTTAGTAGGCTTGTAGATGCTGGACGTAGATGATTAAATTATTACTATTATTTTAATATTTTTTTTATGTCCAAACAGAAGCTTATGGGAGATCAGTGGCTGCCTTTTTTTTAAAGTATGAGTCAAATAGATGTAAAACATGGATAAATGGCCTTAATTTTCCGTTGGGACGAGGGCGGAATCTCCATAACTATTATTCTCTCCGACTCAATTTATCTGTCTCATCCAAATTATTATATGAATATTAAAATAAATAGATTTTTTAGTTAATCAATTATTTTTTTTATTTTTATTTTTAAAATTCAATTTATTCTCTTTATTTATATTAAAAAATATATAAAATTTAAAATTTTGATATACTTTAAATTATTTTTTCTTCTATTATTTAAATAGGATCAATTTGTTGAGAAAGAAAATATGTTTGAAAATATTAATGTTATTAAATAAGAATAAATTTTAAATATTAAATTTTAATTTCTTTAAGAGACGGATAATTTAGAATAAAAATAAAATTAAAAATAAGATAGATAATTTGAGATGGAGAAAGAGCTTACAATAATTTTGCTTCTTTGCGATATACTATACTTATTTGTATGTATATCACATGCCTACGCTGTATGCAGTCGATCACATAGATTATGTGCCAATCAAGGGTAAATTAGTCAAATTAACACAATAACCAATGTATGACTGGCCAATAGATTGAATATTGATATTTTCTAACTATAAATTAAATAATACTATTCGATGTTTGAGTGACTCTCTTTCTATAAAGTTTCGAATGCAGAATGATCCAATTAAACATAAGTACTGAAAGTAATTTTACTTGTGATCAGATACACTTTTGAGAATAATTTATTTGAATTGAATAAAAAATTAAAAAATATGTAATGTTTATGTGGGGTTAAATAGAGATAATATGATATTTTGTAAATAAATGACAATTCTCAAGAAATATAAATTATTTATAGTAAATTTTTTAAAATTAAATTAGAATTTTGATTTGAATTGAATGTGAATCCAAGTGAATCCTGTATTTAGATTTTGACTTTGTTAAATATTTAATTTGGTATACTTATTCCCACCTATTTCTTTACACTTTAATAACTTTATGGAAGAAGGTCCGAGTAAGATATAAATTGTCCAGGGAGTAAAAAAAAAAAAAAAAACTAGCTGCATTCATTTGGTACTTTTGTCAAAGAAGGGAAAAAAATATTAAGAAAGTAAAATATGTTATTATTTTATTTTAAAACATTTTACTTGTAAATGTGAATTAAATTAAAGATTTATTTTTTATTATCACTTATTTTATAATAGTTTTTTTTTTTCAAGTTTAAGAAAAAGTATAATTTATTATAATATTTATTCGTTAAAAGAGGAAGTTATTAAAGTGTTTGATATGTTTCAAGTAACCAAGAACCACTTTAGATTTTTTCAACTAATATAGTAATCTATCTTATTAACAAAATAAGTTTACTTTTATGCACAATTTACATTGAATTTAGTTTTTTTTATATTGGAAACACTAGAAGAATATTGTTTTGATATTGGGTTAAAATTTTATGAAAAAACTGTAATAGTTTGAAATTTTTAAAAAATTAAATCAATGTGATAATTTAGTTATATAACAAAAGATAAAAGTAAAAATAATTATAAATATTAAATACTTTCTCTATTTTTTTCAAATTGATACATAATTGGAAAAAAAAGAAATTAAAAATATTAAGGTTTCAAGTGATGCCAGCACGAGCATGTGGTAACATCGAAAGGGTATAAATGTCAATAATCTTATTCTCTCTAAAAATAACCAAATTCTGCTAAAAAAAATTAAAAAGAAAAATTATTTGTATTGTAAATATGTTGAATTAGTGAAAACTCTACTAATTATGGATTATATGGATGTCCACCATTTAGTGGAGATACCACTAATACATATTAGTGGAAGATGATGTATTCCACTAATAAGAACTCTATAAATAGAGTTATTCTTCAAGCTTGAGATATATCATTTTTGTAAAAGAATTGCGAGAGAAAAGAAAAAAAGAAGTTTGAAGAAATTCTTGTTTAAAGAATAGTTAGAAATTTCTTATTGTGTAAATTTTATTCTAACACTACCAAAATTTCATAACACGTTATTAGCATGAGTCTCTGCCGTTACAAAAGTCAAAAGACAGGTACGCATTTATTGATCCCTATGGCTAATCTTACTAAATTCGAATTTGTAGCACTTGATATTTCTGGAAAGAATTATATGTCATGGGTTCTCGATGTAGAAATGCATCTAAATGCTAAAGGCCTTAGTGAATAGTGCATTTGCATAACAAAAGGCCAAAGCTTTTATTTTTATCCGTCGTCATCTCGACGAAAATTTGAAAATGAAATATCTTACCGAAAAAGATCCATATGTCCAGTGGGTAAATTTAAAAGAAATATTTGACCACCTGAAGATGATCGTGCTACCCACTGCACGGTATGAATGGTTGCACCTGAGGTTGCAAGATTTTAAAACCGTAAATGAATATAGCTCCGCGATGTATAAAATTACATCGCAGTTAAAATTATGCGGAGAAAAAGTTACTGATGAAGATATGTTGGAGAAAACAATCTCTACCTTTCATACCTCGAATATTGTCCTGCAGCAACAATATCGAGAAAAAGAATATACAAAATTTACAGATTTAATTATTGCCCTCCTCATTGCAAAGAAAAATAATGAGTTGTTATTGAAAAATTATGAAGACAAACCAACTAGCTCAACGGCACTCTCATAAGTGAATATTGTTGGCTCTAACAGAAGCCATCATTATAGTCGTAGTTGTGGCAGTGGCCGTGATTATGGTCATGGACATGCTCGATATTTCCCTTATCATAGTAATAATCAAATTGTGAGAAATACTGACTACTTGAAGTAGAATAAAAAAGATAATAAGGGAAAAGTATATTTCCAATAATAATAAGTATCAAATATTTGAGATGTTACATTCGGATATCAATATACTACATTACTACTAACAGTTAGAAAAAAAAATCTATCTCGTCTTGATCATAAAGTCTGGTGTTCACTTGTATTTCCTTCATTCATCTCACTGGTATTTACGTGAACTTTATGATGAATGCTTGTAGTTGCTCTTTTTCAATAAAGCTAACAAATTTAAGATGAATGTTTGTAGTTGTTTTGTTTCAATGTTTGCATTAGATGAAGACAAATAGTTAGTAATTATGGACTTCAGATCCTCTTTTTCGACATCCTCCTCCTCTTCATTCTCCTTTTGGCCAGAATCTAGACTAGTAGCAGAATTAGCCGTAAAGTTATTGTGAAATGAGTCTTGGGATTTTATCATCCCTTTGAGTTTTCTCTTCTTATAGTTGGCCTTGAAGCATGCTTGTCTCAATTTCTGTGTTTGGTCCTCCAACCGCGTATCAGGAATTTCTTCCATCAACTTCTTCTTACGTTCCAGTATCTCAATGGCTTCTCTCAACTTCTTCTCAGCCATATGTCCTCCTTCTTCTTCATTTCGCATCTCCTATAAATTGGAGTGATTTCTATATATTATCGGTGGAGATATATTCATTCCGATCATTATTTACTTATAAATCTTTCATAATTTCATACTTGCAAATCTATGACGTAAGTTTATAAGTGTGTATGAGAGAGAACCTGAACATTCTTGATTAGGGTCTCAAAACTCATCAACTTCCTATGAGGCTATTGACGAATTCCCAACTCCCTATATCTTTTCTTGAGAAGAGTTAAACCAATATTCAATTCTTTGGCCGCTCTCTTGATTGGCATGTAAAAGTACTTCAAAATAGTTGCTCTTGATAGTGTCTTAGAGTTATTGCTCTTCTCCTCTCTCTGCCTTCTAATCATCTTCTTCTCCACAGGAATTTCGTCTGAAATAATATCTTGAATTTCGATATTAAATTCAAGATGCATTTCATGATTACTCACTCCGAATTCGTTACCAATACCACTCATTATTTCTCCTAAAAAAAGAAAAACAACATCAATAAAAGTAATATCATTCAAAATCCAAGTTTAAATGTATAATAACCTTGAACCATATTCTGGCTTTGTTCAAAATCTATTAGGAAGTAAAAAGGATTATGCACAAGCATATCCTCATTTAGAGGAACATCATCAAAAGCAGTCTTTTGAATTAGCAGATCAAATTGGAAATCCAAAGCAGCATGTCCAGAACTTTCACTGATTTACATCACAACAAACCAAAAGAGAGTTTAATTTCATTATCAAGTACAAAAAAAAAAAAAAAGAAGCCCTCAAAAGTATCTCACTTGAAATTAAGAGAAAGCGGTTGGCTTGAAAAGGAAAACACATCAAAATCTTTCTCTTTAGAAACCAATTCAAAATTTGACCATGTCTCAAATGAATTACGAGTCCTCATCTTTGATTTCTGATTTTTTTTAAGTTTACTGATGACTGAGATACATACATACATATACATATATATATATATATATATATATATATATATGAAGAAGAAGAGGTAGATGATAGGTGGAGGGACTGAGGAGAAGAAGAGATAAGGAGGAAAGGGAAAAGATGGTACCGGAAAGAGTGAGAAACGAAAAAAAAAATAGAGATTTTTTTTTATAATAGATTTCTTGGCATTTCTTACTTGTTATGTATGTAGTATTACTCATAATGTTCTTACATTTCTTTTTCTTTTTCCTTATTCTCTTGTGAAACCATTATTCCCTAACTTAGGGGGAGAACAGAAACAGTATAAGAAAGATCTTGTTTAGATAACATTATTAAATTATCTTGATCCGCGTACAATCGCGTGTGAACTTGAAGTTCAAAAGACAATTCTTTTGTAGAGCATTGCAAATCAAATACCAAACACCTTTATTGACTCAAGAAGAGTAACAAAATCTCATATTTCAGTTATAAATATTCTTATTCAACTTGAAGTTCCAGTAGAACAAAAGATTATACATATAACTACTGAGCCAAAAGCACGCTAGAAGCGTGACCGACCTCTTGATTTTAAAGATAAAAATCCTCGAAAGAAAAGAGGATTAAATGATCCAGATGATTATATTGAAGAAAATAATGATAAAGACCAAGAGAGAACTGATGACAAAGAACCAGAAGTTGATCATCTGGATCATTTATTCCTCTTTTTTTTTTTTTATGATTTTTATCTTTAGAACCAAGAGATTGGCCACGCTTCTAGCGTATTTTTGGCTCAGTAGTTATAGGTATAATCTTTTATTCTGTTGGAACTTCAAGTTGAATAAGAGCATTTATAGTTGGAATATGCGATTTTATTACTCTCCTAGAGTCAACAAAGGCGTCTGACATTTGATTTGCAATGCTTTACAAATGAATTATTTTTTGAACTTCAAGTTCACACGCGCTTGTACGCGGATCAAGATAATTTAATAATGTTGTCCAAACAAGATCTTTCTTATACTATTTATGTTCTCCCCCTAATTTAGGGAATAATAATTTCACAAGAGAATAAGGGAAAAGAAAAAAAATGTAAGAACATTATGAGTAATATTACATACATAACAAGTAGGAAATGCCAATAAATCTATTATAAAAAAAATCTCTATTTTTTTTTTTTTTTTGTTTCTCACTCTTCCCAGTACCATCTTTTTCCTTTCCTCCTTACTTCTTCTTCTCCTCAATCCCTCCACCTATCATTTACCTCTAATATATATATATATATATATATATATATATATATATATATATCAGTCATTAGTAAACTTAAAAAAAATCACAAATCAGATATGGGGATTCGTAATTCATTTGAGACATGGTCAAATTTTGAATTAGTTTCTAAAGAGAAATATTTTGATGTGTTTTCCTTTCCAAACCAACTACTTTCTCTTAATTTTAGGTGAGTACTTTTAAGGATTCTTTTTTTTTTTAGTGTACTTGATAATGAAATTAAACTCTCTTTTAGTTTATTGTGATGTAAATTAGTGTAAGTTCTGAACATATTGCTTTGAATTTCCAATTTGATCTGCCAATTCAAGATACTACTTTTGATGTTGTTCCTCTGAATGAGGATATGCTTGTGCATGATCCTTTCTACTCCCTAATGGATTTTGAACAAAGCCAGAATATGGTTCAAGGTTATCATACATTCAAATATGGATTTTGAATGGTATTACCTTTACTGATATTGTTTTTCTTTTTTTAGGAGAAATAATGAGTGGTATTGGTAACGAATTCGGAGTAAGTAACATGAAATGCATCTTAAATTTAATATCGAAGTTCAAAATATTATTTCAGACGAAATTCCTGTGAAGAAGAAGATGATTAGGAGGCAAAGAGAGGAGAAGGGCAATAGCTCTAAGACACTATCAAGAACAACCATTTCGAAATACTTTTATATGCCAATCAAGAGAGCGGCTAAAGAATTGAATATTGGCTTAACCATTTTCAAGAAAATATGTAGGGAGTTGGGAATTCGTCGATGGCCTCACAAGAAGTTGATGAACTTGAAGATCCTAATCAAGAATATTTAGATTCTCTCTCACACACACTTATAAGCTTACGTCACAGATTTGCAAGTATAAAATTATGAAAGATTTATAAGTAAATAATGATTGGAATAAATGTATCTCCACCGATGATATGTAGAAATTACTTCGATTTACAAGAGATACGAAATGAAGAAGAAGGAGGACATATGATTGAGAAGAAGTTGAGAGAAGCTATTGAAATATTGGAACGTGAGAAGAAGTTGATGGAAGAAATTCCTGATACGCGGTTGGAGGACCAAACACAGAGATTGAAACAAGTATGCTTCAAGGCCAACTATAAGAAGAGAAAACTCAAAGGGATGATAAAATTCCAATACTCATTTCACAGTAACTTCACGGATAATTCTGCTGCTAGTCTAGATTCTGGCCAAAGAGAGAAGAAAGAGGAGGAGGATGCCAAAGAGGAGAATCCGAAGTCCATAATTGCTAACTATTTGTCTTCCTCTAATGTAAACATTGAAATAGAACAATTACAAATATTCTTCATAAATTTGTCAATTCTATTGAAAAAGAGCAATTACAAGCATTCATCATAAAGCTCACGTAAATACCAGTGAGATGAATGAAGAAAATGTAAGTGAACACCAAACTTATGATCAAGACGAGATAGTTTTTTTTTTCTGAACTGTTAATAGTAATGTAGTATATTGACATTCGAATGTAACATCTCAAAGATTTGATATTTATTATTATTAGAAATATCCTTTTTCCTTATTATCTTTTCTGTTTTACTTCAGGTGGCCAATATTTCTTACAATTTGATTATTACTGTGATAAGGAAAATATCGAGCGTGTTCATGACCATAACTACGACCACTGCCACAACTACGACTATAACGATGGCTTCTATTGGAGCCAATAACATTCACTTTTGGGAATGCTGTTGAGCCAGTTGGTCTGGCTTCATAATTTTTCAATAATAACTCATTATTTTTCTCTACAATGAGGAGGACAATAATTAAATTTGTAAATTTTGTATACTCTTTTTCTCGATATTATTGCTGTAGGACAATATTCGATGTATGAAAAGTGGAAAATGTCTTCTCCAACATATCTTCATCAGTAACTTTTTCTCCACATAATTTTAACTGAGATGTAATTTTATACATCGCGAAAACTATATTCATTTACGGTTTTAAAATCTTACAACTTCAGGTGCAACCATTCATACCGTGCAGTAGGTAGTACGATCATCTTCAAGTGGTCAAATCTTTATTTTAAATTTACCCACAGGATATATGGATCTTTTTCGATAAGATATTCTATTTTTAAATTTTCGTCGAGATGACAACGAATAAAAATAAAAGCTTTGGCCTTTTGTTATGCAAATGCACTATTCATTAAGGCCTTCAACGTTTAGATGCATTTCTATATCGAGAATCCATGACATATAATTCTTTTCAGAAATATCAAGTGTTACAAATTCGAATTTAGTAAGGTTAGTTATAGGGATCAATAATTTTTTATCCGTCGTCATCTTCAGGTGATCAAATCTTTCTTTTAAATTTACCCACAGGACATATAGATCTTTTTCGATAAGATATTCTATTTTTAAATTTTCGTCGAGATGACGACGGATAAAAATAAAAACTTTTGTTATGCAGATGCACTATTCACTAAGGCCTTTAGCATTTAGATGCATTTCTACATCGAGAATCCATGACATATAATTATTTTCAGAAATATCAGGTATTACAGATTCGAATTTAGTAAGGTTAGCTATAGGAATTAATAAATGCGTACCTGTCTTCTGACTTTTGTAATGACAGATACTTGTGCTGATAACGTGTTATGAAATTTTGGTAGTATTAAAATAAAATTTATACAATAAGAAATTTCTAACTATTTTAATTCTTGTGCAAAGAATAATTAAAAATTTCTTATCATGTATATCAAAATTTCATAACAATTTATTCCCACGTAGCGAGAAAACTCCCAGCCTATTGAGTTTTTTTTCCTTTCCTCTTTTGATGGGTAAGTAAGGCAAAAACCAAGCGAGAGGCTATTCCTCCTTCGCATTCTACTGCCGTCAACCTTCATGCTTTGCCTCCGCCTTAAACCCCTCTTCTTGCCCCTTGTGTTTCGCCCCTTCACCATCCTTAAACCTTTGCCCCTCACTCCCTTCAGGTCCATCAAGGTCAAAAGCATGAGTTCAGGGTCAACTCAGCGCATTTTCCAGCTTAAAACCGACCCACTCACTGGCAACTCAGAATGGGTTGTCATAGAAGAGCATGAAGCTCCAGAAGAAACGCAGAAACCCCTTTTGGCCACCACTTCGTATCTTGACATGCTCAATGATTCTTGCAGAAATAGAGCATTTCGTGAAGCCATTGACAAGACTATAACCAAACCTTGCCATGTTCTTGATATTGGGTATGTCAATTACAGGCTATCTCAACTCCTTTTTTTTTTTTAAATAAATTTATGCGCAGCAATAATGTATCTAGATTGCCTTTTTCCTTGGAGCTGATAATTTATAAATAACCTCTGTGAAATTGTACTTCTGGTCTGGATGCAATCTATGCATAGCAAATAATAAACACGCCACAATTGGAGATGACTCAAATTTTCTTTTTTGGGGCCGGGGTTGGGCAATTGGTAGATTTTCGACGGATAATTTTTTTAAAAAATCTTAAAGATTGAATTTTGATTGTATTAATAGTAAGCTAGCGGCTCAGTATTCTAAAAACTAAAAGAGTGGGAGAAAAAGAAACGTTGTATTATAACAATGGAGACCTGCTTTTGGAGTCTGTAGTCTGTGGCATTACTAGTTATTGATATAGATTGAAAAAAAACCTCAAGGTCAAAAAAGAAGGGAAAAAATGGAGCAAAAATAAACAGCTTTGGCATGTTAGTAGAAAGTTAAGGTAGAATATCCCTTATCAATAGGTAAAAAAATTTTGCAGCAAGGTTATGGAAATGTTGGCATTTTCCTGTAGTAAAGTAGCCGTAGGTGTTGTTTAGTTAAACTGTCCATAATCTTCCGATATTTTTATGCTTGATTTGTTCAATCATGTTACACCCGTGGGTATTTAAATTTTTAAATTTTACTTTGTATTAACTAAAAAAAGCCTTGGATATGGGACGAGTTAAATTTAGTCGGGCTATGTTATTTGTCATTTTCCCATTATGCTGTGCAAGCTATTTGTTGATTTAGGATTTGGTGCTAAAATAACTTTGCAGTGCCGGGACTGGTTTGTTATCAATGATGGCAGCTCGGGCAATGAGTCTTGGTGATTCATCAATGAGTTATGGTTTGAAGGGTATGGTAACAGCATGTGAATCATACCTTCCAATGGTCAAGCTGATGCGCAAAGTTTTACGTGCCAATGGTATGGACAAAAGAATACGTGTCATTAATAAGAGATCTGATGAATTAGAAATTGGTGTAGATATCACTTCACGAGCTGATATTCTTGTAAGCATTACTATCTCTAATACATTGTCCAAAGTTTTCCACTTTTAAACGTTATTTAAGTGTCTAGCAAATGTATTTCCTTGAAAGATATGGAGAACTATTTTTTTTTTTTAAAGGAGATATGGTTAATCATGGAAATCTAATCATTCAACGAAGTATATGTTATGGAACTTTTCTTTCGTTATGCTTTGAAAGGGATTGATGGTAACATTCTTTCAACATGTGTCTGTATTCTTTTCATGGTATCTCTTAAAATTCTCTCTCTTTTTTCTTTTCTTTTTCCATTTCTCATCCAAGTTGTTGTTTAAATTCGTGTAATTGATTTAGGTATTAAAATATTTTATTTAAAGTAGCAACCTTTTTAAAATCAACAATAGGATGCTGAGTTCCCTATAAATATGATTGTTTTTTCATTTCCTTTTTTCCTTTTTTCCCCCTTTAATTGGATTACATTTTCTGAGGGGAGCAGAGGGGAGGGTCTGAATGCATTGTGGGTCAGAAACTCAAAGGATCTTTTGTATGGAGATGGTTAATCTTTCTCACAATAAACCTCCCAATACATGCACTTTTTGTTCCTATCTCTCTTCTGTTGGGCAAATATTCCTCCATTTATGTTCTTTTCCTGCTTCTCCTATCTTGTGTGTATTTCGTCTTTCCATCTAATCTGGTGTGTATGATCTTATGGCTTAGTGGCAATTATTGAGGAGAAACTTGCATGCTTTAAGTGAAAGGATAATTTGAAATAGCGAAGCTTTTGAAGTGCCATGTTAATCTGGGTCTGTGAATGTAGTAGGCAAAGAATTAATTATGGGAACCACTTAGCCACTTAGTCTATTAAATGATGCCTTCTTCACTTGCCAAGCAAGAGGTTTCCTTCTAAGATTTTGAACTCTGGAAGCTGATCTTTGGAAGACTATTTGCAATTTGATGGCATTTATTTGCCATTTGTGGTGTGGGAAAGCTGGCCGTAGCTTCTGACAAGTGTTTTTCTGGATACACCTAAGAAACCAAATGCATTTTGCTGCTGAAGTGAAAGTATTTTGTGTCCACATTCCCTTATCATCTATTTAGAAGCAAGCCAAACATAAATCTCGTTGTCTATTAGTGGTTAGATCAATATTTTACCAAAATATTGCCACTCTTTGTTCAATATTGTGAATTATATTTGGTATATTTTCAGTTGTAATATCTTGTTAGCGCTTTTTTATTTCTTACTTGTGATGTTAAGTCATATTATCTTGTTTAGTTAAAATAGCATCTTATTCCAGGTCAGTGAGATTCTAGACTCTGAGCTGCTGGGTGAAGGGCTGATTCCAACTTTACAGCATGCTCATGACAAGCTATTGGTGGAAAATCCTCAAACAATACCTTATCGTGCAACAACTTATGGCCAGGTGTTTGTCCTTATGTTTTCATTACTAAGAAACCTTTTCTTCCTGTCCTTTCTCCTTTGGAGTTGCCACAGAAATTATCTGACTGCTTACTTTTAGATGAGGTCTGGTAATTTGTAAACTTTCAATGGAATGTTATTTTGACATTGTTCACCTAGATGCTGGTGCTAGAACATGTTACCTTCATGGTGCCTGAAGCATGTTATTTGCCTTACTTTCCCCATCAGAGAAAACTTGCAAAAAATTACTTTTAGTTGCCTTCCTCTCTCTCTCTCTCTCTCTCTCTCTCTGTGTATATGTAATCTGACAACTAAGTTTAACTTGAAAGAATAGATTGAAGATTGTGAACTGAAAAACTAGAAGAAATGGATTTCAAGGTCCAAAATCAACCTGTGTCCAATGCTAGGTCTAGTACATAATCTTAACTCAATACCGGAAAATAGTATTTTGACAATAGGCCCTTTTTTGTTGAACTCTTTCATTTTAGCTAATCTTCCTTGTGGTTTTGTTTGATCTTCTCTGTGGAAATTCTATGTTCATATGTACTCATATGTCTAAGAAATTTCACAGGCATTCACTTGGTTTTCATTACTCAAGATTGGACGAAATAATTTTCCTGCACTTGGAGATAAATGACTTATATCAAATATTTTCTGTTTCCTTTAGCTTGTTGATAGCACGTACTTGTGGAAGCTGCAAGATTTATGTCATAATGAGGCAGAAGCATCAGATGGTATCTATCTTGTTCCAAATAAGATTGATAGAGTTCTACATATCAAACAGCAACAGTTTGCCATGCACTGTGATGCAATGAGAGAAGAAATTAAAGTGGTAATTCCAAAACTCAGGGACTTTTCCTTAGAGTGAATATTGTTCTAAGTCAGCATAGGTTAACATTTTATTCAGCTGTCAGAACCGTTCAAAATTTTTGATTTTGACTTTTGGAAAAGGCCAGACAGTTGTCGGGAAACTGAACTCCACATAAAGGCCACTAATAATGGTACAGTTCATGCTATAATCTCATGGTATGTATTTTGATACAGAAATCTTCCGCTTTGTATTTTATTTAGGGCTGACAATGACAATGCGTTGGATTCCTATCTAGGTGGTTGCTTCAACTTGACAAAGAAGGGGCAGTTTTTTATTGCACTGGGCCAAAATGGATTAGTTCCATGATGACTGAGTCAGCTTCATCTTTTCCTGGTAAGTCAGTCATGCTATGCCAATTATAAACTCACTATGAATCAAAGTAGTGTTTTGATTCTGCCAAAACAAACAGTCTTGTAAATGAGCGGATACTTTTCTGCAGATAATTGGTGGCAAGCTTGAAATTATTGTTTTCTTTTTGAAGTTGCAGCTTTTACTGAATAGTTAGTCCTATAAACATTTGATTTCACTATTGTTTATAATGTTTCAAAGTTGGCAATGTATGATTATTGAAATTTGAATGTTTTTAAAAGGAAACAAGGAAAATTTGGTCATGGATAATGACTCTTTTTGAGTGAGAACAAATATTTGGATATAGAAGAGGAAAGTTAAATGTTAAAATCGCATGGCAGGAACAGTTATTTTGCATGTGGAGATCAGTGAGTAATTTATGATTGGAAGCAGCAAATCATAGAGCTGCCTAAAAAGCCATCTTGGAAATATTTGATTTTCAATCACCTCTATTGTCCCAATAGAATAAGCAAATCTTCTATGAGATTTTTGCCAAAATGTCAATCTCATGTGGCATGAGTGATTCTTTGCAACTCTTTTGACTGTGTCTAACTTTACGTCTTTCCAGGTATGGGGGATTGGTGTGACCACTGGAAACAATGTGCTTGGTTCCTCCCAGAGAAAGGTTTCTCCGTGTGCAAGGATCAAGATATTCACATACATGCAATTCATACTGAAACTAGCATCTCGTATAGGGTTAACACTTCATCGCAAGAAAATGTGGTTAGACATTGTGAGCTTCCTAACCAAGAAAATCACATCCTTATATCTCCAGAAAGGAATGGAATATATGGAGATAGAAATTGGCGATCTTCAATGCTTAAAGCAATTGAGAATTCTGTGAGTTACCTATGTTTATTCAGCTAATTGTTTCTGGTTTTTTGTTGCCTCCTGGCAAATGCAAGTTAAGTAGTTCCTTGCCAAAGCATCTTGAAGCAGAGTATCTGATTTCATTTTTCAAAAATGGTTAACTTTTCTCCTTGAACTTCGAAATGGAAGTACATATAAGCAAGCCAACTATAATGGAAAATTTTATTTCCAGATGTTTGCATGATTTTCTTTACCAAAAGAACAATTTATTTGGTCTTAAAATAAGTGGTGTGTTAGGAAATGAAACTCGTCTTTTTATATGTGGCATCCCTTAAATTGATTGAAGAAGGCAGAAAGTTCATCCAATTGTAGCTGCAGAATTTTCACTTTTGGTTGGCGAACGCTTCTGTCTTCTTGATTATGAACTGGGGCTTTGGTGGCCTAGTCTTTGACCTTAAGAATGACATGCTTTCTACTATATATCTACTGGATTATACATCTTTTTACATCCTTTCATACCAATTTGCAGTTTTGCGATTGCATCCTTTGTTACATTGAAAGCTGTTGTAAACCCGGAAAAAATATATTTTCTATTATACCCTAATGTGACTGCAGGTATCTGACCATCTGGAAACACGTCAATACTATTATTGTTGCTTTTGTGTCTTCTCAAGTTGTTTTGTGTCAAATTGGCGCAGTTGGAAAATGTGCCATCAGGATCAATCTTTTTCATCTATCTTTGGCATTTTCATGTGTTTTTTTAAGAATAATAATATCAATATCTTTCTTTTTTTGTTAGTCATTCAGTCTCCATGATCTAACTTTAGTTTCATTCTGCAGTTAAAGCAAAAGGTTTCACCAATGTGTATCGTTTTGGATGATAGTATTTTCTTGACAGTTGCTGTAGCCAATCTTTCTAAAATGTCACATGTGATATCATTGTTCCCGGGATTGCAAGAGAAGGGTGCACAGTATTTGCAAGCTGTTGCCTCTGCCAATGGTTACTCAATGAACTGTTTGGAAGTTACAAAGACAAGGAACCATCAATTGACCTTGCAGGATACTCATCAGAGAAAGGTTTAGAGTTATACATTATTTTGTTTCATTCGTCCATTATATCACGCACCTTCCATTTTGTTTCATTCAACCATTATATCACACGCCTTCCATTTCAAGCCAGCTTTGACTAATTGCAATTGAATGTTAAACACTGAATATTTTTCCAGGTTGACCTATTGATTGGAGAACCATTCTATTATGGAAGTGAGTGCACACTTCCTTGGCAAAATCTGCGATTTTGGTAATCATGCTTTTGCCTAATGATTATTTGCAATGCATATCTGAAGTGAATAAAAAAGGGTGTAGTATATTTCTTCTGGTGTTTGACTCTATCACTCTTATTTTGCTACAAGAAATGGAAACAAGGGAATTTTATTACAGTAACGGCTCACAGAATATTTCTTTTACATATTTTCAGAATAAAAATAGTGGAGATGGCTTGTAATTTGCTACATCCCCCGCCCACCAACCCCAAACAAACTGCATGGTGACTGCTATCATATCATAGCTCTATCTACTGCCTATCGATGGTGCATTAGCCCATTAATATTGAACTTTCAAAATCTGTGCCAATTCTTCTTGCATTTTGATATGATTTTAGGAAACAAAGAACGTTGCTTGATCCCATCCTGTCCAAAGATGTGCTGATAATTCCTTGTAAAGGAACATTGAAGGCTTGTGCAATGTCCCTTCCTGTAAGATAGCATTTGTTCTGTCTGCCGCTTTTTATTTCTGCAATACTTTGAGAAGGATTAGTCATAAACTGCAAATATAAACTTGTTAAGGATCTTTGGAGAAGTCGCTGTTGCCTGAAGGAGATCGAAGGCTTTGATCATTCAATTGTGAATTCCACTTTAGGGGCATGCGGAGATTTACCTGCAGATCAAGAGGGTCCATGTCTGCCCTATTCGATATGGCAGTGTGGTGAAAGTAAGGTAATCTATCTTATCAATTTGGGAGAGAAACTTAACCCCATTTTTTCAGTTCAGCGTTCTTATACCTAGTTGTTTATCCACTCGTGTCAGAAACTCAGCAATATTGTCTCAATCATGGAGTTCAATTTTTCAGAACCAATGAGGCCGTGTTCTGGTACCGCTCAGGTATCAATTGTTTCTTTGAATATGAAGCTGTATTGCCATTTAGAATCAAATCTTTTTGAGAGACGGACATTGACAAGATGATATCATGGACATATGGCAGGTTGAATTCACAGAATCTGGGATATGCCATGGTTTTGTACTTTGGATAGATTGGACGGTGGACACAGATGGTACCATCGAATTGCCAACGGGACCAGGTTTGTGACAATTGTGAAGTTGTTCTTCTCATTGTTTCTTAGCGTAGTCCTTCGTTTATATAAATGGTTCCCATTCATGCGATAAAGACCTTCAATACATCATATGCAATGGCGTACAAGGAGCTTAGGTACTCATTTTTATGCATTGCAGAGCAAAGATATTGGAAGCAAGCGGTAAAACTTCTAAAGAAGCCAGTGGTAGTTAAAAGCCGTGGGTCGACTCAAGTTGATTATTGCACAAGTGAAATTAAAGCATCATTTGATCCATCAAGTGGTAACCTCAACATAAACTGTGTCTTTGGTTGACACAAAGGACATTTGGCCCTCCCATGTAAACCTATTTAGCGTACTCCAGATTATAGACCAATATTGGCTTGTGAATGTAATCAAAAACCTTTTTTTTTCCCCATTGAGATTTTTATCCATGGAAGCTGTTTCATCTATTGCATAAATACCAAGTGAAGCTAATCCGACTCATAATTTAAGAAATTCAAGATTCGATTACCATGGTTTTGATACGTGATAAGATTGAACCAAACGGATGTATACGGATGTATAAATAAATGATATCACGCGAAAGACTCGCACCAAATTGGCTCAAGTGAAAAACATGAATGCCAGCAGAAAAAGGGTCGAACATTGAATGTACTTTAATGTTCTATGTTGTCAAACAAAATGCGCAAAGCTTGATCAAGCTGACAATAGCTTGCAAGCAATTGTAGAATTCCACCAAGTCATGCCTGGGAAAAAGAATTACGCGTCAATAGTAAAAATTTGTTGCCCAGTGGTATCACAACACACAACATTACAAGTTCGCCCATTGAAAAACGACATCCGGAACAGAGCAAAATTTTAGTGCCAACTAATTCTTTGGAATTGGCATGGGGACTGTTTTCATCCCCTTGATGTCTTTCCGGTAGGCAGGATGTGAAGGAATTGACTTGAAGGGCACTCGAAGGCATGCTAAACACACATGCAAAATTGATGAGGACCCAAAGTGCATATATGTTTTGTATTCCTTTGATTCACCGTTGCTATTTATTTCCTCAGTGGAACAAAGGCAAAGAATCAGTTTCACTCTTCTGAACAGCAATTTATATTCTGTGCGCTTCCTGGGGTATTAATAGTTCCTCATAATCACCAACAGTAACCTGTTACATTTCATGCATTGTCAGTCGTTTAATACAGAGGCTATTAGAGGTAGAAGATGATTGAGGATACCTCATATTTATTGCCATCATGGGTGTATTCCACATACAACTGCTTAGGCTCTCCAGGACAAGGATCACAAAAGCCCATAATTCCTGATTTCTTTACACCTTCATGGAGCTGCAGGAACATGTTGAAAGCTTAATTACCAGAGGGAAATGTACAAAACTCTGATCATCATAAAGCCATTATGGGACAAGAATAACAAATGAAAAAGTATTTGCAAGGGTGTGATAAAAATTTGAGCAGCCGAGCATGGGGGAACAAGGAATTGCAACAGATCCTGTAGTTCAACTCCAGGATACTCCCATAGGTTAACAGATAATCAAGGGCTCTATCACTTCTTTCCAAAAAAGGGCTGTGTACATACAGCCCCAAAAAAAGAAACGACTGCCAAAGAAATTACATTATAGAGAGACAGAGAGAAAGAGACAGTGAGATGGTGAGAGACAGTCCAGAAGACAACAGCCTTCTTCCTTTTCTCAGTCTTGCAAGAGATGCTTCAAAATTTTAGTCCTGTGTATTAAAAGTCATATGCCTGTGCATTTATAGAGGTAAGGGAGCAGAGGAGAGAATGGCCCCATTACCAAATTTTAGTTTCCACCCATCACACAAAGCACAATAATTTCTTCCCCTTAAAACAACATTATTTTTTTTTAAAAAAAAAAAAAAAAGGAGCAGGAGCATGATATATTTGCATTACTTCTGAATCCAGCAAGAAGATGATCTGGTTATAAAGATAAAAAATCAAGATTTCGTTGCCACGAAATTTCTTCGTTTGACACGTGTTTGGTCTCAATAACCAACCACCTCCCCCAAGTTTGAAAAGGAAAAAGAGAAAAGGGGAGAAAAAAAAAAAAAGAGGAACCAACTACATGTAGGAGAGAGATGGAGATTGCACCCATGTAGAGGCAAGAGGGGGTTGTTCTGGCGACTGAAGTAAGGAATATGCTGACTGAAGGGCAACAAACCTCCCATATCTGAGTCACCTTTATACACCACTTTGCATCTTTTATTACTTGGTTTCGGAAATAAACCAAGAACTTATTTATTAAATAAACCATCAAACAGGGGCAAGATGGCTACCAGAGTCCCTCAGCTGTCTAAGAGTTCAAAAAATAAAATCAATCTAAAATTTTCCATAGTTCTTTAAGATAATGTACATCACTCTACATTCCTAGAATGGAGAAATCCTCCAGTCTCCTATTTCAGATGTCACTACACTTTCCCTGTGGGAAACAAAAAAGGGAGGAAACAAAAGAAATGGTTAACCTTCCTCGCTTTAATTATTGATCCAATTGACAAAATGATATCTGTCCCTTGCCTCTTTGCAGTATAGCTTATACGTTCGCAAACAGAAATAAAGATTAAATATATCGGGGTAACAGTAAATATCCTCGTGGTAATCTAGGGAAACGGTTGCTACCACGGCCAAGACAAATGATGCCAGAAAATAATAACAACTATCAGTCAAATAGTTCACAGGGAAACAAACCTTCAGTTGCCCTAACTCATTAACCAGAAAATTTAGAGGCAGAGTCACATCGATGATTTGTGATTCAATGTCATCTTTTGCTTCTTCAGGTTGATTTTTATTTCTCAAAGCTTTAGAACTTCCATAAACTGCTTTTGTGACTACAAGTCCACCAGTTTCTAGTTGTTTGGTTCTTTTCCTATTGGCCACAATTTGTAATAGTCGTTGGGCTTTCTCAGCTGCTGCCTTTGCCTCTTGAACCTATGCAGAAAACAGATAAATTAAAAGGGGAATAAAAAACAGCTTTAAAAGACAATGGCATTTCAGCAAGGACAGCGAACATTAAAACCAGGAAACACACTCCAATGCCATCAAATGCAACAGGTATGGAAGCAGTCCATATTCCAACCCATTGTGTCAGTTATAGTTATGAGATATAATACAGGAACAAACCAAAATTTGCCTTGTAACCATGGAAATGCCATATGTCTCTGGCAATACCTCGTGGTAGTTCTACAATCTCATTTTCAAGATGAATAGGATCTTCCTAATACCCCAAAGAACAGAAATGAAAAAATTAGATCCCCGGAAGTGAAAAACTTCAGTTAAATACACAAGAATGACCATCTGGCCCAACAAAATGGGTAATGTATTGCCAAATGAAGCAGGTAAATAGCAACATACAAGCTCTGCTTTCTCTCCACATAGGATGAAATTTTGTATTCAAGCAGTCTTTTGCACACTGCTGGGCAATACTCAACATAGAAGTTGGATATTTGTTTATCACCAAATTTTCAATGGTAATATGAAGTCAGGAATTATCAACCGTTAACACCTAAAACTCCAGCATGAAAAGTTAGAATAGTTCCTTTCATTAGTTTATTTAGTTTCCATAGCAGTTCATCATGAATTTTGTTAGACATGAACCACAGTTTTGTTCAGAGTATCGCTTGATTGCTCTTCAAATGCTGTTATAATTACATTTGCACAATTAGATCCACTAGAACAATCAATTTCTTTTTGCATGGGAACAAAGTTTCAATGCTGAATCATTTAAGAGATTGTTGACATTTTCAACTACAACCCACTGAAAGAGTTACTTTAAGACACTGGAAACAATTCCTGAACTTGTGGATACTTTCTGCATAACCTTTTGAAAGATTCAACAAATAATAATCAATCAAGAAGAAAATGGAGTGCCACAATGTCTACAACCAAATTTGCCCAATAAATCAGGATGATCAATATTATGCACTTAGATTTTGTCACATTGTCAAGAACCAAGTTAAAATGTACCTGGGCCTGGGTCTTCTGGATATTCTCCAATGTCTTCTGTTTTTCCCGTCTCAAATAGTAAGGTTTGAAAACATAAGTCTACAATTAAACAAAAAAACAAGTTTAGCAAAGCAAATTTTCCAGATGAAATGAAAACGACCTTTAGAAATCACTAACTCTAACCAAGTGGGTCAGTGTTAACATGCAAATGGTAGACCAATGAGAGAATAAAATAAACAGCCCTGCAACAATTTTCAACTTCTTCCAATGATGAATTTTCTCTCTTCTTGTGGAACAAAGACAGCTCAGGCTCCACAGTCAGGAAATCAGTGTACTTAACATCACAATAGATGCAGAAACTAATAGATATCTTAACAGGAACACATATATCAAATAGATGCACTCAATCTAGAAGGCCATTTCTCAAATTCTTTGACTACAAAATTGAGAATTCCTCAAACATAGAGTCACTCAAAAATGAAAGGACAGACTTAAAAAAAACTAAAGGCATCACCTACACACAGACAGCTGCTACCCTACTCAAATCTCCAGAAGAATGTGATGTTTAGCGTGGGATCTAGTTTCTTTCACAATCAATGTCTTCTTTAAGATCAAAGGCAGAATAAAATCTTCTAGTGTTGCATACCATTCCCTAGATAAGGTTAATAAACAAAATTCATAGAACAGTAAAATAATGATGAAGATCTTCAAAACTCTTTCATGTTTGTTAATCACATATCATAAATTTTAGCTAGACCTAGAACCCCCCCCCCCAAACAAAAAGTGGGAAGCAAATGATAGCACAAACATAAAACCAGTAATACCATGTTCAAAAGTTTGCATGTTCAACAATGATTTCATAGCTGACTATGATTAGTGTAGAGAAAACCTTACGATTAGACTCTTATGCTTCACGAAAATCAAAATGAGAATAATTATTGTAATCAAGTCACTAAAAAGATTGGACGTCCAACCTTGAGTAAAAAGTAAAGTGATGTTGGAATAATAAATGCTCCACTTGCAAACACAGGATACAAATGCCTGGAAAGAAATATCTGCACAAAGTAGAAAAAAGTGACTCATCAAACCCAAATGCACAAAACAATAAATTTCTACAAATAAAAGCTGAATGGCATTAGACAATCTTGGACACCTGTAGAACTACCTTACCATTGCCTTGCAAATGAAAGGAAGAAATGGTAGTCTTTTTTATTAGGAATTATCATCTTGTTTAGAATATCACTGAATTTTATCTAATTTGCCACAATATGGATTACATGATATCATGATCCAACACGTTTAAAGGTTTCCAATAATTGTTTGTAAGAAGAGAGGAGATTGTACCCATATAATATTAAAAAAAAAAATTGAAAAGATTGAGCAATGGGTTCAGATTCTACGGTCCAACTGTTTGGAAAAGATAATACATATTTTTTGTGCATATAATGGTATCCCTGAATTCAAGTTTCATTGTCTTCATGTATTGAGATCTCCATTTAATGGTCAAAGTTGACTACATAATTTAACTCAATAGCAAATGCTAGAAATACTTTATCCAAACAACAGTATGTTATATGACACAATGAATTGAATGACAAGAATGCACTTACAGGAACAACCAACTTTTGACCTCCCCGATGTAGTTCAAATTTCCAGAAAATTCCCTATCAACAGCAAATAGAATTTTCAGGTTTCAACTTACAAATGTATAAACCTTAAGAAAAATTTTTAAAAAGAAGCAAGAATTATTTAACAACCCGAAGATACTTAATTTCTTTACTTTTGTTTTTCCACTATCCCACCCAGTACACAAACAGAAGGAAAGCATCAGTAAGGAAAAGAATACATTTTAAGTGGCAGGACATAATACTTTCTGGGTACTGCTTTAAGCATCTTTCCGGTGCTCACATTGAATTACTGAAAACTAGGACTGGCATGACTGGTGTTCATATGATAGAAAATATATCGTGTTAGTAAGATAGAAGATAATGTCTTTATACAAGGAAAATCGTTTCATCTATACGTGACAAGTAAAACAAATTGATGGATCAAAATACAAACAGATTTTATGCAACAGAACTCTTCTCTGATCTAGGTATACAAAACAAATCAAGAAAAGTTCAGGTAGCAAGATCATATACTTCTGGATACAGTTCTAAATATCCACATAGGAACTAGGGCTTCTTCCAAATGCTAGAGGTGTATACTATTTTGAAAATCTTTCACCGACACAGCTCATGTCCATTAAGAAATCTTTCCTAAAGAATCAAACCACTATTAGGGAAATTCAGTTCCAATATTTCAACGACAGGGGAACTGGCCGAGGAACTCTTTCTATTTCAAATACGAACACAATTACAGTATATTTTTAGTACTAGGAAATTCATTATATTATCAGCCGGCATGGTTGCAAACAGCCCATTCCCTAAATAGAAAAACATATAGCTTTAATACCTGAATCCCAATTGAATACAACATGCGGATGGTGCTGAAGTTGGATATTTTTCTTCCACCGCCTATTTCAAGTTCAAGAGCTCCACTATAGAAACAGATTCAAACATCAGAACTCTAACGTTGCTGAAGGAATAATTTGCCAGCAAACAGGCACTTTAAGGCGAACAACAATGTTTAAGTATGCATATTGCATGTATATATAGCAGATAAAAACAGCATGATACAACTCAAAGGGAAACTCTGCCTGGCCACCACATCAAGCAAAGCAAACAACTAGATTTAGTTACTTCAAATTTATATATGAATAGTAGCTAGTCAGTGAAATGTGTCCATTTTCCTCCTCTTTCCTTTTGCTGCTTGTCACCTTCCAATTATATTGTAGGCTTATGATATCACAGAATGGGGCAGATTAACCAAGCAAAACAACATTATGCAAAGCCCCAAACAAGGATGTTCCACATCCAAAAGATTTTCTAGTCTCCTATTCTAATTGATAAAGCTTCCTGCAAGATGCTTTGGACACAATCAACCAAGTCTACCTATCAAGGTTGCACGACAAACTCAAGATAGATACAGTGGAGGTCATATCACTAGGAATAGTTGATATCCAATGCCAGGAAGATATCCCTCAGGAGACTGTTGGATCAGTATTAAGAATCATCTTACCTAAGATATCCAACAGTGAATCATTATACAGAGACCACTTAATCACAGCCACAGAAATTTATAACCTTTGCTCGACATGATTGTAGTAAATGTCCTTGAGCTTCCTCAGCCAGTTATATTGCAAGTTAAATCTTAACTTCTAAAAGAAAAAACTATTTTTACTTTGAAGCTTTTAGTTTTCAAAATTGTTATGCATAGATCATAATCTTTTAAAGCCTATATTAACATCCTTAGACATATTCAGCATCACAAATGTCGAAGGCCTCTCTCTCTCACATTCATGTTTGGCACACACTTGCTAGCAGGTTGTAAGTAGTAACTGAACTTGTTATGAGAAAATTTATTCTCATATATCTTTCAGTAGCAATTGCCTGGCTAAATTCTCTACAAGTATAAAAATTTTGGTTCTATATTGCAAATATACAATTTTCCCGACTCAGTCTCTCAAACAAAATAAATAGACCAAATCTCACAAACTAAAGGATATAGAAGAATAGTTTGATAAGAAATATTTTTCTCTTCCCAACTAAACAAACTTAAAAATTATTTAAAGACTTTTAGGGTTTGTAGCCATACAAGGTCAGTATCAAACAATTGCGGTATAAGTTAATTGGTGGTCTGCATATCTATTAGATGATAAGCTCGGAAGTGTGCTCCTGAAAAGCAAATCAGGAAGTACTAGGGGCAAACCTTCCTACTCTGCCTGCAATACGCCCATGAGATTTTGGAGAGAACCGACGTGTACAATGAGCTGACAGGCCAAAGGCACCAATACCCATCTACATTAAATAATAATAATAATAATAAGAAGAAGAAGAAGAAGTGACAAATATCTTGAGAACACAAAAACATAATGTCCATCAATTTGGAAGGAACGGTATAAATTTCAGGAAGTCAATCATTTCTAAGTCTTGACTTATTTGAAGCCTCTGCAATTTCTAGTAGCACCAAAACGATGGATAACAAAATGTCTTATCATACTTCTAGAGAACACTTTTATCAAAGATAACAAAACTTCCAACTTTAGCCATCTTCAGACAAATATACACATGTATAGTAGACATCTTCATATATAGGTGGCATTCTGTGCCCGATAAACTATGCCTTGTAACCCTAAATTGCAACCATGTATAGTTAACATCTTTGTATATAAGTACTCTACTAGTACCTACCTTCTTTATAAACCATGTCTGATAACTTCAAAAGAATAATGTTACCAAATGAGTACACAGATACTATTTCAAGGCTAAACTAGCACATAAATGGGACAGACAATCAGGCCATCAGAAGACCATAGTATCAACATTAGAACATATAGATAACCAACAAAAATATCTGAGTTGTTTAAGAAGATAAGGGTTCCAGTTGAGAGAACAATGAAATAATGGAAAGAACAGAAGTGGGGATTGCATAAATGGTAATTTGTGGGGAGATAAAGATTGAGAAAGACAGCTTTCCATCCCTATGCATATTGATGAATGGGCATTGATCCTCAGGTTCTAGTAAAAATTTCACTTCACTGTTTTTCTTTTAGGAGGAGACACTTCATTGATTGGGTAAGAGAAACATAAAGTGGATAATAGTAGATGGTTTTGGTCATATATAACAGTCAGGATTGGGACGCTAAATGGGAAAAAAAAAAATGAAAATGACAAAGCACCACCTTAATCTCCCCGGCAGCAGATATCCTTTGCTCTTTCTTTTGCCATCCAACAGCAATAGATGTTTCAGAACCTAATGCAAGTTGTATCTGAAAAACAAAAGTAAAAAAAAATTGAATACATATTGGGAACATCATAAAATAAACAGTATATAAAATAGAAAGCTTACATTTCCGTTAGTTGTCTCAGAGAGTTGACGAGTCCATGTGTTGGACAGATTAATCGAGCCATCCTTTAAAGACATGGCAAGGCCCATTGTTGCAGAAGAGTGATGAGATAGCTGACTGAAGATAGAGAGTACAAATGTATCATTCCAAGTTGGGCAACAATATAGAGAATAAACAGGATGGTACCCAAATATAAACCATACCGAGACATTTGTACCCCTAATAATGCCCGTAAACCAGTAGAACCCATGAACTCTATAGAAGATACCGGAGATATTTGGTGTCTATAGGCAACTGATGCTGCACCACCTCCAGCATTTCCATTAACAGCCATATTCCCGCTAATGGCAATAACATTTCGTTTCGATATTTGAGATTGAACTTCACTTGCCATAGCCATTCTGCATTCAGTTCATATCCATGGCTAGTAAGAAGTGAAGATAGCCACAAATGCCAGATTTTTCTAATATGCATCAAGTGGAAATACTTGATGAGGCACCAAAGCACTAATACAAAAGCCACAAAGGTATAAAATACAAGTTGCAATATGAGTAAGGTTTATGGTACATTATTCATGTGCAAAAGCAAAATTTGGAAATTATCAGAATATGGAATACATTTTATTGTTACAAGAAAATTTGCCTTGAGCACACTGACTACACACTGTCTCTAATAGAGCATAACAACATAGTTATTTTTTTATAAGTAACTTGGAAATACTTACCAACAATATGGAAATGGCACTTCAATTCAAGAAAAAAACAGATGAAAAGGTAAAGTTGTATCCTTTCACAACACCACCATCCCAAAAAACTTATGGTAAGGGATATTTATTTTATACCAACTAATGATAAAGACCAAAAAAACACTTATTCTGAATTAGCATGTTGAATAAAACAAAAAGAAAAGGGGGGTGAGAAAGGAGAATTTAAGCGATACCCTTTCAGAATGCCATCACCCCTTAAAAATTGTGGCAAGGACAGATTTACTAGAATTGAACCAGAAGGCCGGAAATGAGCTGAGACCTTTTCCTCTTCCTTCTGCCGCCGCAGTCTCTCAAGTTCTTCTTTAATCTCATTAACCTTGTTAAGTTTTGGACCAAGTTCCAAGCCAGAAGTTAACCCTTCCATACCGTACAGATCATATATCTGCCTTTTATTCTCATCAGATAAAATTTCATAGGCCTCACATATCCGCTGAAAGTTCTCTGTCGCAATATCTTTCATCTGAAAAGTTTTTAAATACAATCATTCAAATGGCCCAATTTTAACCTAAAAAGAAAAACTAACCAACCTACAAACATTTGGTATACAAAGAGAAGCTATGGAACTACGAAACACTCTGAAGCAAGAGAACCCTTGGACTTCAATGCGATCAAGTTGTTATAACTCAAGTGCCCAACAATAGACTACACAAGGCAGATCAGTAGTGTGATGGAATTTATTAAAAAATAAATTAAATAAAAAAAAATCAACTTTAGGCCAACAAGTGCCAGAAAGACCCAAGATATTGTGAACAATTTAAAATATGTTAGAAGCTAAATTGGAAACTTGAAGTAAAGGCATATAAAACGAGGTAACAAATTGCACCAAAGAATCAACAGAGTTGAGCGCCACGGAACAAGTCTACTTCTCAAATTAGTTGGCTACCGGAAGAAGGCACAAAAACAGCAGTACCAACAGCTACATCTTATGTCAACCAAGTTTCTGAAAGGAAGGCCTCATATTTTCTATAATTATGCTACTTGTAGTATACTTTTAGCAAAAGAACAGGAATAAAAAGATTCATGACGCATTGGTAAAAATTGAATTTTAAAAATGGGTTCTAGAAACACTTGGTCCTGGGAGAAGGTGAAACAACTTAAGACAATTCATAGTTAAGTGTACAACAAATACATAAGCATATATGAATACATGTACCTAGTCTCTTTAAATGCCTCTGTATACATTGAAATAATGCAAAAAATAACTGAAGATACAATTTTCTTCTAGGTAGAACACAAAAGGAAGCAGATTTATTCATAAAGTAATTTTACTTTTTTTACAATAGGCATACTACAGCAGAAAAAAAAAGTGTTACAAAGACTTGGCAATCATAATTTACGTTTTCCCAACAATCTTATCTGTAGAGGAGATTCAATTTCAACCATCAACCATCTGTAATCGTTTTAAACATATGTATGAAGGAAAACAAGCACATACCAACTCGTGTACGAATTTGCATAGACCCAAGACTTCTCATTTTTTGTTTTCTAAATATTAGGAGGGAGGGCAATGGGAATTGTAATACTTGCTTATACTAACCAAGGTAAGATATTAGATAAGAAACGAATATTTACCAAAAACAGGTATAAAAATGGCATGTTGTTCAATCACATTACATGAGACAATTATTATAAAACCTTTGGTACAAGGCCAAAAAGTATGGAAGGGATAATGAATTTCCGCATACCACCAGCATCCATATTTGATATCCAAAAACAGAATTTCAGAACCGAATCCTTTTGGGTTGCAGAAACACTTTGAACAGTTACTATACCATTAAATGTTCAACTGTAACAAAGTCTACTGTCACCTATTCAAAAAAGAAATGACATCATAAAAAATTTACTAGCAGCAGTACCTAACTGAAATGCCTTCCACCTATTTGCAATAATGCTTATGCCCCCTAGTTATGATTTCTAGTTGTTAGTTACCTATCAAATTAACAAAAATTCTCCTTACATAGAAGCTGAGAATGTAACATGCACCAAGAACCCTTAACAACTTAACAATCTAAATTATCAAACAGCGATGGAATCACTCATATTCCAGCCGCAGTGATGATCAAAACTAAGAATACCTATCAAACTCAACCCGATAAACACCTTATATTATTCAAAATCAAATATCACTTATAAATAAACAAGAACCATAAATAAATTTAGTAAGGAAAATGATAAAAGATGGCATACATGAGCAGCCTGGTACTTATCAGGGTGATAAACTTGTGCCCATTGACGATAAGCCCTTTTAATTTCTTCAGTTGATGCTTCTGGAGATATGTGAAGCAAGGCATAAAGCTCTCTATTGGGCGGCCCATCCTCTGCTTCTGGCATTGCTTCTCAATTCCAACAATGGTGATAAAGGGTTTAAGGGTTTAGGGGTATTAACAGAAACAATTTGAAAGGTAGAAATTGCTCTCAAGATTGCCTCGGTGAAGTCTCTCTTTGAAGTTTGCTCCGCTGTTGAGCCACCAAAATGTGTGTGCAGTGGAAATGCAAGACGAGGAAGAAAGTCGCGTTAAGTCTGAACTCTGAAGCGGCAGCGATTTACCGTGGATTCTTTCGTGGGCGCCAGGTTTCTTCCTGCGTCACTGCGTTCTTTTCGGTCTTTCTCGGTTTCTTTTCTTTTTGTTTGGGTAGTTATTCGGGTCGGATCCCATTTTTTCCTCCTCTCCGTCTTTTTTTTTTTTTTTTAAATAATTTGTCCTCTCAAATTCATTCACAATTATATCCCTGTATTTTAAGTAAATTATAAATATATACTTATAATTTGTTTGCCATAACTTGTATTGTTAAGATACACTTATTAATTTCAAAAATATATTTACTTTATTTAGTCAACAGAATGAGATACTTTACAATATACTATGCTATTTTAGCATATTTAATTAACAAAATCTTGTTTTTTTAAAAAAAAACTTGTATTATTAAATTATAATTGCATATAATTAGACTACTTTAGTAGTTAATAGTTGTTGTAATGCACACTGTATAACAAATTCTAAATTCAACCCCAAGAAATTATTTTTTCTATAAATGGAATAAGGATATAAGTGGATTGGGATTCTTTCCAATCTAAAATTTTATTTTAATTTAAATAATTTCTATTTTAAAAACTATCACATACTTATAATATATTATATTATTTCTTTTTAGTTCTATTTAAACATTATTTTGACTTTACATATTTAAGAATTTTTTATTATATTTAAATAAATTTATTTCAAAATAATTTATATCTAAATACATTATAAGAATTGTTTTTGGATGTTATGAAACTAATATATATATATATATATATATATATTTTTTTTAGTTCAAAAATATATATTATATTTAAAAAAAATGATTATGACAGATAAATTAGAGCAAAGAAACATATAATTGAAGAAGCCAATCGATTGGCTGAGAATGAGAAGCAGGTATCCAAGCATATGGAGAGAGGCCCAATACCCTAACCAAAGCTTTTGGGCTGCTTGGCTTTGTACAGAACTGCTAAAGATGACGATGGATGGACCCTCAAGGAGCTATTATTGGACCGTTTGAGAATATCTGTCTTATTTGAACACAACCCATAAACAGCATTTTTAGCCGATTTTTGTCCAAAACCAAGCTCCAACTATTGAGGCCCATCTAACTCCAACTTCAATTTGGTAAAATTAAAATTTAAAATATAAATTAATTATAATTTATTTTTATAATATATTTTATTATAATTTAAATTAAATATGAAATAATATTAATAATTATATTAATTTTTAATATATTTAAGCTTTAAAGTAACTTTCGACTCACTCAAAATTTATAACATAATTTTAATACATCTTAATCAATTAAATAATACTAAAAATTTATTATTCAATATATTTAATTAATTAATTATATATTATCAAATATATTTAATAAAAATAAATATTTAATTAATTAATTTTAAATGTTTAATTAAATTATCATATATATTCAAACATGCAGGATAACGACTGTCCATCTAACAAGCCCTATTATTCAAGTTATCTCTTCGACCTGTCTCATCAGAACGTCCGTGTACAATTGTGAGGCCAGCACAATGAATTACTAAATAACATATTTTTTTTCAACACCCAAATATCAAAATGTCATCCAATTATTTCAGGTTTGGCGGTCCAATTATAACATTTTGAAATATGATTAGCTGGCCGACTTTGACCTTATCTCAATTGAGAATACTTATACTTTATCAGGAGGATTACGAGGCTTAGGAAACATAACGAAAGTCATATTAAAAAAGACCACTTTTAATTATAAAATATAATTAATATAATTAATTTTAAAAAATATATAACATGTTCGCAAACGTTCAAATATATTTATGAACATGTTCAAGTACATTCGTTTATTATTTGAGTTCGAATTCGTAAACGAACGAACTTTATTCAAACACGAACGAGTTCGAACGAATTTTTGTTCGTGAACGTTCAGTTTATTTACAGTTTTACCCAAATATCAAAAATTCATCCAACTATTTCATGCTTAGCGATCCAATTATAACATTTTGAAATATGATTAACTGGCCGACTTTAACCTTATCTCAATTGAGAATACTTTATCAAGAAGACCACGAGATTTAGAGAACATAAAGAAAGTCATATTAAAAAAACGGTCACTTTTAATTGTTTTTCTTTTTTTTTTTCAAATTCATATCTTTATATTTGAAATATAATCAGTATTTGTGTCTATTTTATGATTCACGACTAAATTGATTTCCTTTTTCAATCGAATCCCTTGCGAGTAAAACTCGAAACAATTTTTTTTATATACTAAAGGCTCAAACACAAAATTTTGTTCAAAACAAAATTGGATCGTCAGCATTACAAGTTTGAAGATCTGATAGGGATTCCCTGTTGCTATCACTACTTCAAAGTACATGGTTCTGCACAATAATTTTGAGGGGAAAAAAAAAAAAAATCTCCTGTCAAGGCAAAAAAAGGAAGATTCAAGGAAGCTTCATGGCAAGAACAATGCCCCACAAGAAAATGTCGTAATGGATGGTATGATACGGAGCCATGAATAGAGGGCATACCCAGAGCCCATGCTTCATGATAAGAGATCGGGAATCAATTTAAAGATAAAAGATTAAAATCTATTTATATTATCTGTTCGTCTAATTAAAATTAATATATTTATTTTTTAAAAATATCTCGAGATATTTAATATTTTCTTAAAATAAAAGTATTTAATATATTATATATTATTAAAAAAAGTTAATATTATTCTTGTATATTATTTCTATATGTTGAAATATAATATAAGATATCTATTAATTTACATGTTTCTTACATTTTATTATATTTGAGTTGTAACTATTTTTTATAAGAATTTGTTTAAATTGAAAAAGAATTTAAATTATAAAAAAGTACTGAGGCAAAGAAAAAAGAATATAGTGTTTTATGAGTAAATAACATTTATCGATAAATGAAAATTATTTAAACTAAATTTTAATAAATTTTTAATTTTTAATTTTAAGTACACCCATGTGGATTGCAACTTTATGTTTAGAAAAATTTATTTGAATTGATAAAGTGTTTGAATTATATAAAAATTATATGTGGAGCCAATGAAATAATACGATATTTTGTGAACATTTTATTTCTTCTATAAAAAAATCATTCTCAAAAAATTTATTTAAATTGATTTTTAATTAAATTAATAATTTCAATTAAATTAAATTGCAATTCACGTATAATCTAAATTATAATTCTAATGTTATATAATATTTCGTTCCTTAAAAATGACAGCCGAGAAAGGACATCACTTTTGTTTCTTGGATGGTGAAATTCCTCGCCCACAGAACTTTACACTTAACTTTATAGTATGTGGAAGATTAAATCACGATGATTTAATAATTTCTAAATAAAAAAAATAGTATTCGATGTCCACAAAAATTCATTCTTCACGAAAAAAAATAAAAATCTCACATTATAACCGTGACAATGGTACTCCTTAAATGCAAATTTGCTACTGAAAAATTAATTGAGCTGCCCGCGAGAGACATTACTTTTGTTTCTTGTACTGTTGTCTGGAAGATGTGCTCGCCACCGCCCAATTTCTGGTTTTATAGGTACCTGTGGTTGTGGTTCAGTATTCATCTGAAAGCCATGGGACCAACATGCCAAACATAGCCTTCTCTTGCCTACTTTTAGAGTAAAGGCTTTGGTTTTATATTTAGTTGAGTTGTCAAATCCATCTATTTATTATTTTAATATATCTTTAAAAATTAACATATTTTAATATGTTATATATTATAAAATAATTAATATACTTTTTTATATATTATTTTTATATTTTAAATTTAACATAAAATTTTATAAGACTAAGTATCTCCTGTTTTTATTATATTATTGTTATATTACAATTTTTATTAATTTTTACTTTTATATAAGATTTCGTGTAAGTCAAACACGGTCAATTTGATTGGGACAGAGAGAATAACAATCACTGTCTAGTTTTTTTTTTTTTTTTTTCCAATTCTAAGAGATATAGTGTGAGCCCATGGTCCAGAGGCTCTACTGGGCCTTTCGTTTTTTTTGTGTTAATTAGCAATGGGCTCAGCCCTTATAGTTAGGGACTTAATTAATGGGGGAAAATTAGGAGGACTTGATAACAATTTTGTAACTCTCTGACTGATTAAACGTTCTGCCAGAACGTGGTTCTGATATTCATCGTTGTTTATCTGTCAGAGACAGTTCAGAGAGGGGAGAAAGGCCAAGAGGAGGAGGCAAAGGAAGGGGAAGAGCTCGAGGCTTTGAATTTAGGTAATCCACGTTCCCCTTAAACTTTTATTAAGGTTTAATTGATGTCTAGGGTTCTTGGTTTTACTGATTTGGGGGGAAATGGGGTGAATGATGTTCTGATGGGGATTTATTGGGATTGTAGGAGTGGAAGAGGTTGGTGGTGATAAGGGTGATCTGTGAGTAGGATTCCGGGTAAGGATTCTGACTTGACTGTGTTTTGATTTTCAACTGATGGTTTGACTTTATGATCTTCTGTTTTTCAATCTGAAAATTATGTTGGTATTCAATTGGATTGAGTATGGGAATAATTTGTTGTGATGTATGAGTTGTTATAATCAAGTAAGACTATATGATATGTACTTTACTGTTCTTGCTCTGTACTGAATTTTGGTTACTAAAATTCTGTTCTGTTCTGTCATCTGTTTGGGGTTTGGTCTTAGTAGGGATGATCCCTTATGTTCTGTGTACTGGCCCTAGGCTTGGGGGATACACTACCTTGCTCAATTCTGTGTACTGGCCCTCCTCCTAACGGGATAAAATAGTTAGGAGACTGATATCAGTTAGCCAAAGCTTCTCCCCAAACACGTGTCATGAATTATGGGTCTATTCAATTGATTTGAAAAGTTGGAAATGGTGTAGTGAACTGTTATGGAAAAATGGTAGGGTAATGGTTGTGGATGTTGAGCCTTGTTATGTTTCTTTGTGCATTTTGGCCTCTGATTCGTTCTGGTTTTATGTCATTTCTTTGGTCTCTGCTTTTCGTGCATTGTGCTCTGTTTTTTGACAGATTTAGTTTGAACAGGCGCCTGTTATTCAGTCCAACAAGCGCCGGTTGACATAGCTAAACAGGCACCGGTTCATCTCAGAATCGGACCCCTTCCGTTTTAGTAACAACAGGCGCTGCTTACTCTTCCTAGCGGGTGCCGGTTGACTTTCTAATTCTGAATCTCTTCAGTTTGATCAAAGTTACCCTTGTTTGTTGTAATACTCCTTAGTGTGTGCTATAAATGAGAAATATTTGAGCCTGAACCGCAACCATATGTTACCCTAACTAAGTCCACTGCTACCACTGTCTTAAAGTTCAATGATTTGCGAAACTATATCTATGTAACTTGCTCAATCCCGGTTAAGTCATGATTCTTACTGAGCTAGTGAGCTCACACCTTACTTATCATTTCAGGTTCTCCGTTGAACGAGAAAGAGTTAGACAGGTGGTTCGAGGAGGACCTAGAGTGACTAATTTGGAAAGTTCATGTAACGTTCTCATTTATGATCTACTTTATGACATTGGAGTTTTAGTACGTTTGAAGTTATTCCAAGAGATTAGTTAAATCGTTTTGCATTGTAACAGAATAATTATGAGTTTTGGCAATTTCAGTTATGACAGTTGAGTCTATTTTTTTTGTTAATGTCTGTTCTGGTTCCGGGTTCGGTATCCTATTTCGGGATGCTGCCATGTCATCTCCCGGGTCCGGGGTGTGACATATAGAGTGTAATATAATAAAAATTATTAAATATAAGGATTGATCTAGAGAGGCAATCCCCGGCCCCCAAAATTTTTAAATTTGTCTTTAAAAATTTATATTTTGTCTTTTAAAAATTTTCAAAAAGCATAACATTATCTTCGTAATAAAATTTGTTCCCAACACAAAGTTTATAGTTCTGTCCTTGATTAAATATGTAAGGCGAGGAGGGGTTAAGATGAAATCAAAGAGATAGAAAATAAAAATTAGTTAAATCATGACTGTTTTAAATTAAAGTGAAATTTTGATTAGAATTGAATAGTTATTTACTCATATCTTAGAGTATACTGTTTGGGTTGGACAGTTGATGGATTAAAAATTTATGCAGTTGACTTTCAAAAATGGAATTAGAAAATTGAGATTGAAAGTAAGTTATATTAATAAAATAATATTATGTTATAAAATTTGGGTAGTATTAGAATAAAATCTACACACTACACACTAATAAAACTCTAACTATTATTTGCACAAGAAATTCTCTCTTTCTTTTCTCTCACAATTTTCTCTAATATTTCTTTCACTAATCTTTCTTTTACAAAATAATAGTGTATTACAAATTTAGAGAATAACTCTATTTATAGAGCTCTAATTAGTGGAAAACATCATGACATACATCATCTTCCACTAATCTTAATTAGTGGTGTCTCCACTAAATGGTGGACATCCATAAAAATCTTCTCTAATAATTCACATAAATCCATAATTAGTGGAGCCTCCACTAATTAATGGAGCTTCCAATAATTTTAAGATATTCATAACACTCCCCCTTGGATGTCCATCCATTACATAAAGAATATGTCTCGTTAAAATCTTACTAGATAAAAACTCAGTGGGAAAAAAAATCTAATGAAGGAAAAAGAGTACACTATTCTATATGTCTGTTTATTATTCCCCCTGATGAGCTGATTCCTTTAAAATTTTAAACCGACGCATACCGATTTTATATCTCAACTTCTCAAATATTGCAGTCGGTAAAGTCTTCGTGAAAATATCTGCGAGGTTGTCACATGACCGAATTTGTAGCACATCAATTTCACATTTCTTCTGGAGTTCATGAGTAAAGAAAAATTTTGGTGAAATATGTTTTGTCCGATCTCCTTTAATATATCATCTTCGTAATTGAGCTATGCAAGCTGCATTGTCTTCATAAAGAGGAGTTGGAATATCTTTGATCGATGATAATCCACAACTTTCTCGGATATAATGAATCATGGATTTTAGCCATACACATTCTCGACTTGCTTCATGAATGGCTATAATTTCAGCATGATTTGAAGAAGTAGCTGCTATAGGCTGTTTCGTAGAACGCCATGATATAGCAGTATTTCCACATGTAAATAGATAGCCCGTTTGAGAACGTACTTTATGTGGATCAGATAAATAACCAACATCTGCATAACCAATCAATGTTGGGTTGGTTTTAATTGAATAAAATAATCCGAGACCAATTGTACCTTGAAGATATCGAAGGACTTGTTTAATTCCATTCCAATGTCGTCGTGTTGGTGAAGAACTAAATATTGCTAATAAATTGACAGCAAAAACAATATCATATCGTGTATTATTAGCAAGATACATCAATGCATCAATTGCACTGAGATATGGTACTTCAAGACCAAGGAGTTCTTCATCATTTTATTGAGATCAGAAAAGATCTTTATCCACATTTAATGATCGGACGATCATTGGAATACTCAATGGATGTACTTTATCCATGTAAAATCTTTTTAGCGCTTTTGCTGTATATGTTGATTGGTGAATAAATGTTCCACTTTCCAGATGTTCAATTTGTAAACCAAGGCAAAATTTGGTTTACCAAAATCCTTGATTTCGAATTCTCTTTTTAAATAATCAATTATTTCTTGGAACTCTTCAGGAGTTCCAATAAGATTAATATCATCAACATATATAGCTAATATCACAAATTTAGAACCAGATTTCTTAATAAAAACGCATGGACATACCTGGTCATTTTTAAATCCCGCTTTCAATAAATATTCACTAAGACGTGTGAACCACATGCTTCAGGCCATATAATGATTTCTGCAACTTGATGGAGTAATTTTCACGAGGATAATGTTTATATGCTTCAGGCATATGAAATCCTTCGGGGATTTTCATATAAATATCATTTTCTAAATTTCCATACAAGTAAGCAGTGACAACATCTAATAGGCGCATATCCATCTTTTCATGTACTGCCAAACTGATAAGATATCGGAGTGTAATAGCATCAACAACAGGAGAATAAGTTTAATCATAATCAATACCTGGTCTTTGTGAAAAACCTTGGGTTACTAATCGCGCTTTATATCGAACGATTTCACTTTTTTCATTGCGCTTTCGCACAAATATCCATTTGTAGCCAACAGGTTTTACACCTTTTGGTGTTCGGACTGCAGGTTCGAAGACTTCACGTTTTGTCAGTGCATTTAAGTCCGATTGAATCGCATCTTTCCATTGCAGCCAATCTTTTCTATGCCGACATTCATCAACCGATATTGGTTTAGGATCATCATTATCCTGTGTAACATCAAGAGATATATTGTATGCAAATATATTATCAATAACAGTTTATATCCGATTCCAACTTCTACCGGAAGTGGTATAATTGATAGAAATTTCAGTGTTACTTTCATCAATTTCTGGTTCTTTGTTATCAGTTATTTCTTAGTTTTTATCATTATTTTCTTCAATATGATCTTCTGGATCATTTAATCATCTTTTCTTTCGAGAATTTTTATCTTTAGAACCAAGAGGTCGGCCACGCTTCTGGCGTGTTTTTGACTCAACAGCTATAGGTATAATATTTTGTTCTGCTGGAATTTCAATTCGAATAGGAGTATTTATAGTTGGAATATGCGATTTTGTAACTCTTCTGGAGTCAACAAAAGCGTCTGGCATTTGATTTGCAATACTTTGCAAATGAATTATCTTTTGAACTTCAAGTTTACATGCGCTTGTGCGCGGATCAAGATAATTTAATGATGTTATCCAAGCAAGATTCTTTTTATGCTGTGTTGGTTCTTCCCCTAATTTAGGGAATAATGATTCATCAAAATAACAATCAGCAAATTTTACTGTGAATACATCTCCTATCAGGGGTTCAACATACTTGATAATAGAGGGAGAATTATATCCAACGTATACCTCATTTCTTCTTTGAGGACCCATCTTTGTACGTTGGTTTGGTGCAATTGGAATATATACAGCACACCCAAAAAATTTTAAATGAGCAACATTTGGTTTTGACCCAAAAGCCAATTGTAAAGGAGATAATTTATGATAACTAGCTGGTCTTATGCGTACAAGTGCTGCAACATGTAAAATAGCATGTCCCCAGGTAGATGTTGGGAGATTTGTTTTCATTAATAATGGTTTAGCAATTAATTGTAATCGTTTAATCAAAGATTCAGCAAGACCATTTTGTGTGTGAACATGAGCTACAAGATGTTCAACATTAATCCCAATTGACATGCAATATACATAAAAAACATGTGATGAAAATTCACCAACATTATCCAAACGGATATTTTTAATGCGATGGTCAGGACATTGTGCTCGTAATTTAATTATTTGAGCAAATAATCTCGCAAATGTCAAGTTGCGAGTAGATAATAAACATACATGTGACCATCGGGATGATGCATCAATTAAGACCATAAAATATTTGAACGATCCACATGGTGGATCAATAGGTCCACAAATATCTCCGTGAATCCATTCGAGAAATGTAGGACTTTCAACTCCTACTTTTACTGGTGATGGTTTAACAATTAATTTTCTTAGGGAACATGTAGTACATGCGAATTTTTCTAATGTTAATATCCTTTTATTTTTTAAAGGATGACCATGTGTATTCTCAATGATTCTTCTCATCATGGTAGATCCCGGATGACCCAACCGGTCATGCCAAATGTTAAAAATAATAGAATCAGTAAACTTCTGGTATACTAGATGATGAATTTTAATTGTACGTATTTTTACAAAATATAGGCCAGTAGAAAAAGACGGCAGTTTTTCTAATACAGATTTCTTACTCAAATGCATTTGAATAATATAAAGATGCTCAATCCCATTTTCCTCATTTGTTTCAACATGATACCCATTTATGCGGATATCTTTAAAACTCAATAAATTTCTTCTGAATTTTGAGAAAAATAATGCCTTATCAATAAAAATTGTTGTTCTTTTAGGCAACAATATACTAGCTCTTCCGAAGCCCTCAATCACATTTGCACTACCGTTTATCATATAAATATTTATTTTTCCCATTTTGAGATCAGAAAAATATTTTTCATTTTTTAGTATGGTGTGTGTAGTTCCACTATCAATAATGCATACATCATCATTAACAACAGCCATCTGAACACAAACATATATATGCAAACGTAAATATTATTAGAATATAATGAAAATGAAAATATAAAAATATCAGGGTGAGGCTTTAGTTCTTCTGGACACTGCCATCACAAATTAAATGGTATATCCTACCGTCTGGGTTTTCAAAAAAAATCCGATACATCTATATGGGTAATATTGATATTAAGATCTTCAAGATCAATATCATCGTCCTCAACATTATTTATTGGATGTTGAGAAAAATTTACTTTCACATTTTTATTTTTCAATGAAACTTTATACAATTCAACTAAATGCTTAGCCGTACGACAGTTTCGTGACCAATGACCTTTCATGCCACAGCTATAACATATATTTTCATACTTTTCTTCAATTTCTTTTTCTTTTCCCTTATAATCTTTTCTGTTCCACTTCAGGTGGCCAGTATTTCTCACAATTTGATTATGATTGTGATAAGGGAAATATCGAGCGTGTCTACGACCATAACCACGATCACGACCACAGTCATGACCACGACTATAACGATGACTTCTGCTGGAGCCAACAACATTCACTTCTAGGAGTGTTGTTGAGCCAGTTGGTCTAGCTTTATGATTTCTCAATAATAACTCATTATTTTTCTCTACAATGAGGAGGGCAGTAATTAAATTTGTAAATTTTGTATACTATTTTTCTCGATATTGTTGCTGCAGGACAATATTCGAGGTATGAAAGGTGGAGAATGTCTTCTCCAACATATCTTCATCAGTTATTTTTTCTCCACATAATTTTAATTGAAATGTAATTTTATACATTGCGGAGCTATATTCATTCACGGTTTTAAAATCTTTCAACCTCAGGTGCAACCATTCATACCGTGTAGTGGGTAGTACGACCATCTTCAGGTGGTCAAATCTTTCTTTTAAATTTACCCACAGGACATATGGATCTTTTTCGGTAAGATATTCCATTTTCAAATTTTCATCGAGATGACGACAAATAAAAATCAAAACTTTAGCCTTGTATTGTGCAGATGCATTATTATTTGCTTGAATAGTTTCACTAAGGCTTTCAGCATTTAGATGCATTTCTACATCGAGAACCCATGACATATAATTTTTTCCAAAAATATCAAGGGTTACAAATTCGAGTTTAACGAGGTTAGCCATAGAGATCAATAAATGCGTACCTGTCTTCTAGCTTTGGTAACGGCAGAAACTCGTACTTAGTCTTCTGGCTTTTGTACCGACAGAGACTCGTGCTGATAACGTGTTATAAAATTTGGGTAGTGTTAGAATAAAATCTACACACTACACACTAATAAAACTCTAACTATTCTTTATAAAAGAATTTATCTCTTTCTTTTCTCTTACAATTTTCTCTAATCTTTCTTTCATAAAATAATGGTGTCTTACAAGTTTAGAGAATAGCTCTATTTATAGAGCTCTAATTAGTGGAATACATCATGGCATACATCATCTTTCACTAATCTTAAATAGTGGTGTCTCCACTAAATGATGGACATTCATAAAAATATTCTCTAATAATTCACATAAATCTATAATTAGTGGAACCTCTACTAATTAATGAAATTTTCAATAATTTTAAAATATTCATAACATATTATAATTTTTTAAATATTTTAAAAAGATACAAAATATAAACGTTTAAAAATTTTAGGAGAAAGGATAATTCTGTCCTGATTCAAATCATGTTTTGTCTCTCTTTCTCTGTATATATATTTGCAGAAGATTCTGTTGGCCAATAAAATTTTCTGTTTTATGATGATAGGACGTAATATGTTAATCTCAACACGTACCCCAAAATTATTGTGAAAGCCGCTGTGACTTCTGATGCGAAAGCTGTGACTTTTTGATACAAAAATATGACTGTGATTATTAAGGGTAAAGCAACAGAAAGGATTATTTATATAATTTAGAAAGAAATTATTTTCAATTTAAATATTTTTAATTTTTTAAAAATTATCATATATTTACAATACATTATATTTTATCTCTCTTATTAATTATTCTATTCTATATTTACTCTATATTTAATAATATTTTATTAAATTTAAATAAATTTATTCAATTTAATCCTTATCTAAATATAGCTTTAATGTAAAGTCTGAGTTCATTGATTAATAAGGTCAATTTGTGAAAAGACATATAGTATAAGATAATAATACAAAATTTTTAGAGGATTTTTTCTCTTAAAAAAGTAATTTTCCGAATTTTGGAACACTTACTGCGTCCTAACCTTCCTTAGATATACCTATGCTAACATAGATGAAAGTTGAAATCTTTGTCATTGCATCATATTGCATGTTCAAATGGTCACTCGTGTTTTACATTCCCACTCTATTTAAATTTAAATATTATATTTTAATTTATTATAAATATTTAAAATAATATATTATATTATCTTATCTTTATTAATTAGATAGATACCGATAAGACACATTTGTCTATAGTGCTTATATGTCTTAATTTAAAGAGACTAATTGAAAAAATTTAAGAAAAATATATTTATTTTAAAAATATAAAAATTCAATATTTGAACACGTTTTAAAATAAAAACATGAATAAATAGAATATGTTATTGACAAATAAGAAAAAGCATAATGATTAAAATTTTCTAATTAGATGATAATATCAAGGTAATAATTTGTATGCACTATGACAAAAAAGAAAGAAGAAAAAATAAAAAAAGATTGGAAAAATATTAGGTAGCTATTTTTCCCCTTTCATAAGGGAGACGATCCCCACTCATTTCTCACGGTCTCTTCTTGGCTGCCAAAGCAGCATCCTATCTGTGGTAGAAGCCACCACTGCCCTTGAGTTCCTAGCTAGCTAGAAGAAGCAATGGTGCTTCACTTGGCCCTTCTGGCCAAGTTCAACCTCATGGCAGCCAATCAAATGCGTCTAACTCCGATTGTCACAAGCATTCTATGGCCATTTGTGCTCAAACTGTTCTTCAGTTTCAGACCTCTTCGTGCAGCTTTATGCGACATAACCTACGGACTGAGGCTCTTCCTCTTTCAAATGGGTCAGATAGCGTTTGATCCCGACCCAGCACCGCCGCCGGGGTCTCCTCACGGCCGCATGAGGTGGGAGCGAGCCCTCCGGTTAGTCTATGAAAGATTGGCTCGTGCGAGACACCCACTGTTTGCAGAATCTGATGAGGAAAGCCTCCGTGTTCTCTCTGTGCTAGCTCTCTAAAGCCATTTTTCTTGTCCAGCTGGGGAGTTCTCTGCCTTCTGTCAATGGTGGAAAAGCACAACTGGAACCATTCCGTCAACGAGGTAGATAAAATCCAGCCAAACTCTCTAACATGGAAGCACGTTCTTTTCATTTTGTTACTACCTTACATAGTTACATTCTGTATTCTGGGCAACTTCTCTGCCTTCCGGCCGTTCTCTACATATTTAAGATATCAAATTAATATATTAATTTAATTGATAAAAGATTTATGATATATTTAGAAATTTGATTTCATCGCTCATCGAGTGTGTTTGAATACAATACAACTTTGTGTTTGCTCATTTCTTTTCCATTGTAGGAGAGGAGGAAGAAAGGACGATCAAGTATGATAGTTTTGTGTCTGCTCATTTCTTTTCTTCCCGGAGGGGCAAAAAAGGAAATTTAAAACGATTGATGGTTTTGTAAAACAAAAGCTTAATTACAAAGAGTAAAATATTTAAAGAATAAATTTGAACTTTTTGTAAAAATAAGAGCATAATTGTAAAAGTTGAAGTATTTGAAGGGTCAGATTTTTATAAAAAAAAAATTCCACTGATTATTTTTTCTTTTTCCTTAAGGAGGGGAAATGGTTGAAATTGCTGTAGAAGTGCTTGCGTAAGAGGACAGAAAGGTAAAATACATTTTCCAGTTTTTGGTCTGTTATATAAGTTCGGAGGGTTTAAGCCCAAACCCAAAACAATTCTTCCTTCAAGTTCCATTGATATGGGCTAATCCCAAGCTTATTTTGGGCCTCAAGACACTTTGGGCTTTTGCTGTTGCTCACAAAGAGACGCTTTTCTACGGCGATTTTATGCTTATTTTTTCTTGGAGAAAGCCCTGACTGAATCCCTTTTGATCAGAAGACTACCCCTTTATTGAGCAAAAGGGTAGAGAAAAAAAAAAAGGAAAAAAACTACGCCTTTCTCTTTTAAATATATAATATACTCCAAAATCTAACCATATTTTCTAAATTATGAACCACCTAAGTTAGTCGCTGAGCTATTACATTAATTAAAAGCAAACATCAAATTAATGTCAATTTCATATTATTGGGCAAAAGTCATACGCAATAGTTGAAAGTAAGCTACAAGTTAAATTTAACCTCTAACTTAGCTTGAAATGATATTGGTAAACATTACTCCAAATCCACCAAATCAAGAAGCATGTATCAAGTTCAACCCCCTCACCACTACCCACAAATCGGGATTTGGAGCAGCACAATGTACAACTCTCACAAAATTAACACTTACCAGTAAGATGCGGATAAAACATATACCATCACTATAATTGAGGTATTTGGAGCGGTAAGTCTATTAGTAGATGAATCTTGTATAACCAAAATTATAGACTTATAAGAATTTATTTTACCATATACAACAATAACTATAAACTTGAAATCGACTACATGAGTCAATATAAGATCACGTGTGTGATCATTCACGTGAATTCTTTCATTCCATTTCTTTCTATCAACTGTTATACTCTCATCCAAATTTAATAGAGACATATCTATTTTAATCACCTCCATCCATATTTTCTTAGACCTACTTTTTCTCTATCCAACTTGTTATGCCTCCATCTCTCAATTCTCCTAATAGGGACATCTTTTCCGTATTCAATAAATGTCACTCTTACTTTTTTCCCGATGATCTTGTTACTTACTTTATCCTTTCTAGTATACTTGTACATCTATCTTAACATACACATCTCAACTACCTTTAATTTCTAAATATGACACATTTTAACTCCACATGTGAACTCCTTGGATTTAGTTTGTGGTGCTTATTGTCGGTCTCAAACTCAGATAAAAGAAGAGAGTTGCGATAAGAGTTGTGATGACCAGTGTAAAATATAGTCACGTCCATGATGTGAACCAATCTTCTAACTCATTTTATAAGATGAACAATAAAATTAAGTAAACAATAAGAGGATTGTGAATTCGATTGGGATACAGAAGATGATCGCGATCATGTTAACAATGCTGTTGAACACAAAACCAGAGATGAATAAAATGATTAAGTTATAAAATTTCAACTTTTAATATCTCAGATTTAGGATGAAGGAAGGATAATGAGGCATCAGGTTCTAGGTATAGAGAGGGTGAGAGTGGAGGCTCTAGTAATGATAATCAACATATGTCTATAACACTACCGTCATTTATAGTGCCATCGCATGTATCTGTACCCGACCTTCTCTACCTCCACCCGCTATACCATCATCATCTGCTTCTATTGTCTGTGTAAATCTATTAGATAGTAAATTATATATCTGCTCCATACAGTAATATGTAAATGCTCTTCAAATAAAATAACTTAAATTACATTTCAATATTTATATGTTACATTTTTTTATAGTGTCAAATTTTATATTATAGCTTCACACACCAACTAACATGTGCCTATGTCATCGCTAGTATTTTGAGGGAGTGATTTTTTTTGTTTATATTGCTCTATTTGAGATGTTAAATATATGGTTTGCAGAGTTTAATGTAAGTTAATGAATATAAAGTATTAATTATATTTGTTTTAACTTTTAAATATGTCATATGTTGTATCTTTTACTATAAAATTAATTTTTTTATGTTAAAAATTATAGAGGCGTTTCAGATGGGATTCACAATATGATGACATCATTCGGAGGACGTGTAAGTCTAGGTGTTTCAAGCAAATGACCAATTTTTTATTCAATATCCGAAAGAATGGGAAGAGATTAGCCTAGATGGTTGAGATAGTCTATAACCAACTTGTACTTGTACTATATTGGGAGTCTAAACATTTTCCGTAATGGTCTAAACAAGTTAAGAAAAATCAGGACAATTCTCGTGATGGCTTGGGTCACGAGAATTACATACATACATACATACATACATACATATATATATATATATATATATATATATATATATATATATATATACCTTCTTAGATATATTATTTTCCTCAAAATAACTTTTATTATATAATACAATTACATACCACGCTAGGAGTTGAAAGACGCATTTACACATTTAAAAGTTTGGAGGCGATGTTATGAGTACCAACAGTTTGGGCCTAAATAAGGCCAATTCTTATATTCTAGGGCCCAGCATATTTGCATATATTCTGAATATTAATATAATTTATTGATATCAATATTTTATATGTAATTGCTTTAATACACTCAAACACACACACATATATATATATATATAAAATTGGAACAATTTAACGAATTAATGTTACAAATTTCATAGTAGAACTTCATTAGTAGGAGGCGGTACAAGATGAGAGGCCTTTACCTGTGCAGGTTGTTAGAGGCTTCAGAAAGGGCCAGATTTATGAGTTGGGTTTTGAGTCTTCTCATTTCAATCCAGAGTACACTCAGAATGGATGTTACTATATGGCGAGCCTTCGAGTGTACCAATCTGAAGGTTTAAAATGGCAAAAACCATCAAAATGAAAGCATGTTAGAAAAACAAAAATTTTACCTCTGTGATTGAATGGCTCTCTTCGCACTGATGTAGATGTATGTATAATATAAGGATATCTGAGACTAGTGGCTCACGTCATTGCAAACGTCTATTGCGTCTCATCCACGCAAAATTTTCGATCTTCCGAAATGGTGCCTGTAGCACAGCCGGTGAAGGTTTAAAGATCAGGTTTTGTTAAGCTTTGAAGGCTTGAATGAAGATGGGTTTGGCTTTTTGTGAATGCAAAATGAAATACGCAGAGTTCTTTTCTGTGCCTTGCTTATGTGAATAATTCACCCTAGAAGCCCAAGCACCAAGCTACCTTATCATTTCATCTATCATGCATTTGAATCCATCCCCGAAAGAGAAAATATTTGCGTGCATGCTTTCTGTTATCCTACACATAAAACAACACGAATTCCATCCCGTGTTGTTGTTTTTTAATTAATTAATTAAATTAATAATTAATTAATATAATCTATATATTTTTTATTTTTTATTTTATAAATGTATTTTACCTTTGGTCTTATTCATTGAGCCAGATAAATTATTTATTATTGGATTTGAACACACATAAAATAAATTAATTAATATAATTAAGACTTTTTACGATTCATGACTAATTTGATTTCTTTTTTCAGTCGGATTCATTGTGAGTAAAACTCATATCAAATTTATTTATATACATAAGGCTCAAACACAAAATTTTGCTCAAAACAAAATTCAATTGTCAGCATTACAACAAGTTTGAAGTTTGATAGAGACTCCTTGTAGCTATCACTACTCCTGAGTACATGGTTCTGCACAATAATTTTGAAAGGAAAAAAAAAAAAAAATCTCATGTCAAGGCAAAAAAGGAAGATTCAAGGAAGTTTCATGGCAAGAAAACATTGCCCCACAAGAAAATGTCGTAATGCAATGTATGATACAAAACCATGAAGAGAGGGCATATCCAAATCCCATGCTTCATGATAAGAGATCGGGAGTCAATCTAATGATATATATTAGAATCTATTCATATTATTCTTCCTATCTAATTAAAAAATATGATATTTTATAAATAAAAAATCGTTTCTATAAGAATTATTTAAATTTATATTTTTAATTGAATTAATAATTTCAATTAAATTGAGTTACAATTCAAGAACAACTTAAATTATAATTCTAACGTTCTATAAAATTTCGTAATAAGTCAAAATCCGTCAATTTCATTCTCATGGTGATCTCCTCACCACCAACCAAATTTTGGTTGCTTTAAGATTTATAGTTCAATATTAATGTGAATGGTATGGGATCAACTTCCCAATCATATCCTTCTCTTGCCTACTTTTAGAATAAAGCTTTGTTTTATACTCCCTTCATTCTAAAAATCATTTTAAAATTTTTTATTTTTTTACTGAAATATTTATTAATTTTACAAATTAAAAATAAATTTAATACTTATATTTCTAATTTACCCCTCATATCAATAAAAAACATTTACATTCTCAATAAATCATTAATGAATATATATAGAGGAGAATAATTAATACATATGTACTTTTAGTTAGGGGTATAATAGTCTTTTTCTATAATAATTATATAAATCTTAGTAATTTTTAATCACCGTGGCATATCCTAAATTGATATGATTTTTAAAACGAAATGAGTATTTAGTTGAGTTGTTAAAACATAACAATCACTTCCCAGTGTTTTTTTCAATTCTCAGAAACATAAACGTAAAGTATATTAATAAATTCTTAGAAAATTATGCACGAGATTTTGTTAAACGATAAAGTTTTTTATTTTATAATAATACAATATAGGATAGATTTATCCAAACACGTAACATAAAATCATTATGAAAGTAGTGATCTTAATAATATATGCAAAGAAAATTATGTCTAAAATAAAGATACTCTATTTTGTAAAGGTAATCATGTTTAAAATTGCTCAATTTTATATTCTCTTTATTTAAATTTAAATATTATATTTTAATTTCTTACAAATATTTAGAAGAATGTACTACCTTATCCTTATTAATTAATAATTAGATACTGATGGGACAAATTTGTCAATAGAAGCTAGTTGTAAAAGTTTAGATAAAATTTGTATTTATTTTGAAAGTTTAAACACATTTTAAAATAAAAATATGAATATATACTCAAAGTTGAATAGATGGAATATGCATTAACAAATAAGAAAAAGCATAATGATCAAAGATGATACCTAAATATTTCTAATTACTTCCTCCATTCTTATTTATCTGTTACATTGAAGAAATTTAAGTGTCATTAATGTTAATTTTACTGTTGTACTATTGTATTAAATAACTTTTAAAAATGAAAGTGTAATAACTTTAAAGAGAAAGTTGACCAAACAAAGCAAGAAAACGATTGTGGAGAACATTAAATTCAATGGTACTTTTGAAATGTATAAACAATGTTATAAGAATTTAAGAGACTAATTAATTTTTTTTAAACGGTATGAAATAGTTAATTGTGACAGATAAATAAGGATGGGGAGTAGATGATGATACTAAGGTAAAGATTTGTATGCATTAGGACAAAAGAGACAGAAAAAGAAAATAGAATGGAAAAATATTAGGTAGTTATTTTTCCTTTTCACAAGGTATACGATCCTTTCTCATTTCTCATGGTCTCTACTTGGCTGCCAAAACATCCCACCCCTGCCTTGAGTTCCTACCTCTCTAGAAGAAGCAATGGGGCTTCACCTGGCCCTTCTGGCGAAGTTCAACCTCATGGCAGCCAATCAAATGAGTCTAAATCCGATTCTCACAAGCTTGCTATGGCCATTTGTGCTCAAACTGTTGTTCAGTTTCAGACCTCTTCGTGCAGCTTTATGCGACATAACCTACGGAATGAGGCTCTTCCTCTTTCAAATGGGTCAGATAGCGTTTGGTTCCGAGCCACCACCGCCACCGGGGTCTCCTCACGGACGGATGAGGTGGGAGCGAGCCCTCCGGTTAGTCTATGAAAGATTGACTCGTGAGAGACACCCACAGTTTGCAGAATCTGATGAGGAAAGCCTCCGTGTTCTCTCTGTGCTAGCTCTCTAAACCAAATTTTCCTGTCCAACTGGGGAGTTCTCTGCCTTCTGTCAATGGTGGACAACTACAACCGGACCCATTCCGTTAACCAGGTAGATATATAAAATCCAGTCACGTTCTTTTCATTTTGTACCACCTTGCATTCTATATTCTGGGCTACTTCTCTGCCTTCCGGCCGTTCTCTACATATTGAAGATGGAGATGGTATATATATATATATAGATATTATATCGCTCAATGTCTCCATTTCCATGCCTGGGCAAAAACTAGTCCAAGAAAATTAAAAGAAGGGAAAGTATGATTGATACTTACCCTAAAAGAATCCTGGAACACCCTATGTGAATGTAAACGTAGAGTGGACAAGGGATTGATGATTCATGGTACAATCTTTTACTTGAACGTTTAGTGTATTAAATTATTAAATTTGCGGAACCAATATGTTAATTTAATTGATAAAAGATTTTTCACATATCAATAAATTCAATTTCATCACTGAATATAATACAACATTGTCTTTGCTCATTTCTTTTTCCTCAGAGGAAAAAATGGAATTTTAAAATGATTGATAATTTGTAAAACAAAAGCTTAATTACAAAAAATAAAATATTTAAAGAATAAATTTGGGCTTTTGTGCAAGTAAGAGCATAATTGTAAAAGTTTAAGTATTTGAAGGGTAAGATTTAAAAAAAAAAAAAAATCTCCCTTTTTCTTTAAGGAACAGAAAGGTGAAAAAAAAAAATATTTTTTCAGTTCTAATACTGTTATAGTTTCGGGGGTTTAAGCCCAAACCCAAAACAATTCTACCATCAAGCTCCATTGATATGGGCTAATCGGAAGCTATTTTGGGCCCCAAGACATTTTGGGCTTTTGCAAATGCACACCAAGATGCTTGTCTACGGCAATTTTTTAGTTTATTTTTTCTTGAAGAAAGCCCTGAATCCCTTTTTGATTAGCATACCACCCTTTCTCTTTTAAATATCAAAGGTGAACTATATTTTAGTAGCTTCTACAATAATATATCTGTTATAAAATTAGGGTAGTGTTAGAATAAAATCTACACACTACACACTAAGAAAATTCTAACTATTCTTTGCACAAGAATTTCTCTTCAAACTTCTCTCTTTCTTTCTCTCACAATTCTTTCTCTAATCTTTCTTTCACTAATCTTTTTTTCACAAAATGATGGTATATTACAAGCTTAGAGAATAGCTCTATTTATAGAGCTCTAATTAGTGAAATACATCATGGCATACATCATCTTCAACTAATCTCAATTAATGGTGTCTCCACTAAATGGTGGACATCCATAAAAATCTTCTAATAATTCACATAAATCCATAATTAGTAGAGCCTCCACTAATTAATGGAGATTCCAATAATTCATAACACTCCCCCTTGGATGTCCATCCATTACATAAAGAATATGCCTCGTTAAAACCTTACTAGATAAAAACCCAGTGGGAAAAAAAAATCTAGTGAAGGAAAAAGAGTACACTATTCTAAATGTCCATTTATTACTCCCCCTGATGAGATGATTCCTTTAAATCTTTAAACCGACGCATACCGATTTTATATCTCAACTTTTCAAATGTTGCGATCGGTAAAGTCTTCGTGAAAATATCTCGCGAGGTTATCACATGACCGAATTTGTAGCACATCAATTTCACCTTTATTCGGAGTTCATGAGTAAAGAAGAATTTTGGTGAAATATGTTTTGTCCGATCTCCTTTAATATATCCGCCTCGTAATTGAGCTATGCAAGCTGCATTGTCTTCATAAAGAGGAGTTGGAATACCTTTGATTGATGATAATCCACAACTTTCTCGGATATAATGAATCATGGATCTTAACCATACACATTCTCGACTTGCTTCATGAATGGCTATAATTTCAAGCATGATTTGAAGAAGTAGTCTGCTATAGATTGTTTCGTAGAACGCCATGATATAGCGAGTATTTCCACATGTAAATATATAGCCCGTTTGAGAACGTGCTTTATGTGGATCAGATAAATAACCAGACATCTCGCATAACCTATCAATGTTGGACTGGTTTTATTTGAATAAAATAATCCGAGATCAATTGTACCTTGGAGATATCGAAGGACTTGTTTAATTCCATTCCAATGTCGTCGTGTTGGTGAAGAACTAAATCTTGCTAATAAATTGACAATGAAAGCAATATCGAGCCGTGTGTTATTAGCAAGATACATCAATGCACCAATTGCACTTGAGATATGGTACTTCAAGACCAAGGAGTTCTTCATCATTTTCTTGAGGTCGGAAAGGATCTTTATCCACATTTAATGATCGGACGATCATTGGAATACTCAATGGATGTGCTTTGTCCATGTAAAATCTTTTTAGCACTTTTGTCTGTATATGTTGATTGATGAATAAATGTTCCACTCTCCAAATGTTCAATTTGTAAACCAAGGCAAAATTTGGTTTTACCAAAATCCTTGATTTCGAATTCTCTTTTTAAATAATCAATTGTTTCTTGGAGCTCTTCGGGAGTTCCAATAAGATTAATATCATCAACATATATAGCTAATATCACAAATTTAGAACCAGATTTCTTAATAAAAACGCATGGACATACCTGGTCATTTTTAAATCCCGCTTTCAATAAATATTCACTAAGACGTGTGAACAACATGCGCCAGATTGCTTCAGGCCATATAATGATTTCTGCAACTTGATGGAGTAATTTTCACGAGGATAATGTTTATATGCTTCGAGCATATGAAATCCTTCGAGGATTTTCATGTAAACATCATTTTCTAAATTTCCATACAAGTAAGCGAGTGACAACATCTAATAGGCGCATATCTATCTTTTCATGTACTTGCCAAACTGATAAGATATCGGAGTGTAATAGCATCAACAACAGGAGAATAAGTTTCATCATAATCAATACCTGGTCTTTGTGAAAAACCTTGGGCTACTAATCGCGCTTTATATCGAACGATTTCACTCTTTTCATTGCGCTTTCGCACAAATATCCATTTGTAGCCAACAGGTTTTATACCTTCGGTGTTCGGACTGCAGTCCGAAGACTTCACGTTTTGCCAGTGCATTTAACTCCGATTGAATCGCATCTTTCCATTGCAACCAATCTTTTCTATGCCGACATTCATCAATCGATATTGGTTCGGGATCATCATTATCCTGTGTAACATCAAGAGATATATTGTATGCAAATATATTATCAATAACGGTTTCTATCCGATTCCAACTTCTACGGAAGTGGTATAATTGATAGAAATTTCGAGTGTTACTTTCATCAACTTACGGTTCTTTGTCATCGGTTCTCTCTTGGTCTTTATCATTCTTTTCTTCAATATGATCTTACGGATCATTTAATCCTCTTTTCTTTCGAGGATTTTTATCTTTAGAACCAAGAGGTCGGCCACGCTTACGGCGTGTTTTTGACTCAACGACTATAGGTATAATATTTTGTTCTGCTGGAACTTCAATTCGAATAGGAGCATTTATAGTTGGAATATGCAATTTTGTAACTCTTCCAGAGTCAACAAAAGCGTCGGCATTTGATTTGCAATGCTTTGCAAATGAATTATCTTTTGAACTTCAAGTTCACATGCGCTTGTGCGCGGATCAAGATAATTTAATGATGTTGTCCAATCAAGATCCTTTTTATACTTGTTTGGGTTCTCCCCTAATTTAGGGAATAATGATTCATCAAAATGACAATCGACAAATCTTCTTTGTGAATACATCTCCTGTCGGGGATTCAACATACACGATAATAGAGGGAGAATCATATCCAACGTATATCCCCTTTCTTCTTTGATGACCCATCTTTGTACGTTGGTTTGGTGCAATTGGAATATATACTGACACACCAAAAATTCTTAAATAAGCAATATTTGGTTCGACCCAAAAGCCAATTGCAAAGGAGAGAATTTATGATAACTAGTTGGTCTTATACGTACAAGTGTTGCGGCATGTAGAATAGCATGTCCCCGAGCGAGATGTTGGGAGATTTGTTTTCATTAATAATGGTCTAGCAATTAATTGTAATCGTTTAATCAAAGATTCGAGCAAGACCATTCGTGTGTGAACATGAGCTACAGGATGTTCAACATTAATCCCAATTGATATGCAATATGCATCAAAAGCATGTGATGAAAATTCACCGAGCATTATCCAAACGGATATTTTTAATGTGATGGTCCGGAAATTGTGCTCGTAATTTAATTATTTGAGCAAGTAATCTCGCAAACGCCAGGGTTGCGAGTAGATAATAAACATACATGTGACCATCGAGATGATGCATCAATTAAGACCATAAAATATTTGAACGGTCCACATGGTGGATCAATAGGTCCACAAATATCTCCGTGAATCTGTTCGAGAAATGTAGGACTTTCGACTCCTACTTTTACTGGTGATGGTTTAACAATTAATTTTCCTAGGGAACATGCAGTACATGCGAATTTTTTTGATGTTAATATCCTTTTATTTTTTAAAGGATGACAATGTGTATTATCAATGATTCTTCTCATCATGGTAGATCCCGGATGACCCAACCGGTCATGCCAAATGCTAAAAGTAATAGGATCAGTAAACTTCGGTTTACTAGATGATGAATTTCAATTGTACGAATTTTTACAAAATATAGACCGAGTAGAAAAAGACGGCAGTTTTTCTAATACCGATTTCTTACCCAAATGCATTTGAGTAATAAAAAGATGCTCAATCCCATTTTCCTCATTTGTTTCAACATGATACCCATTTCTGCGGATATCTTTAAAACTCAATAAATTTCTTACTGGATTTTGAGGAAAATAGTGCCTTATCAATAATAATTGTTGTTCCTTTAGGCAACAATATACTAACTCTTCCGGAGCCCTCAATTACATTTGCACTCATTGTTTATCGTATAAATATTTATTTTTCCCATTTTGAGATCAGAAAAATATTTCTCATTTTTTAGTATGGTGTGTGTAGTTCCACTATCAATAATGCATACATCATCATTAATAACAACCATCCGAACACAAATATATATATGTAAACGTAAATATTATTAGAATAGAATGAAAATGAAAATACAAAAATATCGAGGTGAGGGTTTAGTTCTTTTGGACACTCGCCATCACCAATTAAATGGTCTATCCTACCGTCCGGGTGTTCAAAAAATCCGATACATCCATATGGGTAATATTGATATTAAGATCTTCGGGATCACTATCGTCATCCTCAACATTATTTATTGGATGTTGAGAAAAATTTGCTTCCACATTTTTATTTTTCGATGAAGCTTGATACAATTCAACTAAATGCTTAGCCGTACTGACAGTTTCAGTGACCAATGACCTTTCATGCCACATCTATAACATATATCCTCATACTTTTCTTCAATTTCTTTTTCTTTTCCCTTTTGATCTTTTCTGTTCCACTTCGGTGGCGAGTATTTCTCACGATTTGATTATAATTGTGATAAGGGAAATATCGAGCGTGACTACGACCATAACCACGACCACGGCCACGGCCACGGCCACGACTACGACTATAACGATGGCCTGCACTGGAGCCAACGACATTCACTGCAGGAGTCTTTGTAGAGCCGATTGATCCGGCTTCATGATTTCTCAATAATAACTCATTATTTTTCTCTGCAATGAGGAGGGCGATAATTAAATCTGTAAATTTTGTATACCCCTTTTCTCGATATTGTTGTCTGCAGGACAATATTCGAGGCATGAAAGGTGGAGAATGTCTTCTCCAACATATCTTCATCGATCACTTTTTCTCCGCATAATTTTAATTGAGATGTAATTTTATACATTGCGGAGCTATATTCATTCACGGTTTTAAAATCTTGCAACCTCGGGTGCAACCATTCATACCGTGCGAGTAGGTAGTACGACCATCTTCGGGTGGTCAAATCTTTCTTTTAAATTTACCCACAGACCATATGGATCTTTTTCGGTAAGATATTCCATTTTCAAATTTTCATCGAGATGACGACGAATAAAAATCAAAGCTTTAGCCTTGTGTTGTGCGAGATGCACTATTATGTGCTTGAATAGTTTCACTAAGGCCTTCGACATTTAGATGCATTTACGCATCGAGAACCCATGACATATAATTTTTTCCGAAATATCAAGGGCTACAAATTCGAGTTTAGCGAGATTAGCCATAGAGATCAATAAATGCGTACTGTCTTACGGCTTTAATAACGGCGAGAGACTCGTGCTTGTCTTCCGGCTTTAATAACGGTAGAGACTCGTGTCGATAACGTGTTATAAAATTAGGGTAGTGTTAGAATAAAATCTACACACTACACACTAAGAAAATTCTAACTATTCTTTGCACAAGAATTTCTCTTCAAACTTCTCTCTTTCTTTCTCTCACAATTCTTTCTCTAATCTTTCTTTCACTAATCTTTTTTTCACAAAATGATGGTATATTACAAGCTTAGAGAATAGCTCTATTTATAGAGCTCTAATTAGTGAAATACATCATGGCATACATCATCTTCAACTAATCTCAATTAATGGTGTCTCCACTAAATGGTGGACATCCATAAAAATCTTCTAATAATTCACATAAATCCATAATTAGTGGAGCCTCCACTAATTAATGGAGATTCCAATAATTCATAACAATATCTATTTTTTAGTATATAAGGTTTCAATACTTACTTTTTACTATTTTTAATTTTAGAATAAATAGTAAAACTATTAATTTATTTTAAAATTATTTATATTAACATTCTTTAAAGTTTTTTTGTATACTAAAATCATTCTCTTTCTTTTAAAATTTTACACGGACTTCCCATATTATTATTTTTAGTAGAAAAATATTAATTTTTTTCTATCCTTTAGAAAAAAATAATCTAAATAAATGTTTTCTATATATAAGTTATGAAAAAATATATGAAAAATAAATCATCTATAGATTCATATAATAATATATGAGAATATATTTATTTGATAAAAATATATTTATTTAATCATCCATGTTAATATTATTTTGTTGAAACGATTGCACTGTTTAATTTTTTAAGATGATTTTTTTTTATGTGTGTGTGTAAGACATAATTTAGCATTTTTAAACATAATATGAGTTTTTTTTTATAAGCATTGATAAGAAAATAATAAAAATAGAATATTATTTATGCAATGGTAAATAGTAGAAAGAACTTTTATATTGACATATTGATAAAGAAAATAAAACATAAAATATAAAATTTATTTTTAAATATTTTTATTTTAATATGTTACTTTAATAAATTATTATGAAATTCACGTAATAATATCATATTTATTGTATTTTAATTTTAAAATAATCATTTAAATAAAAATGAAAAGTCCTAATTAAAATTTTTATATTTCTAAAAAACAAATAGAAATATATAATATATATTTATTTAATACTTAGAAAAAAAATTAGTTTATAGCAATTTATAATACAAAATTAAAACTTAAATAACGCAATGGTTGATGTTATATAGAAAAAGTTAAAAGAAGGTCAATATAAATAATTTTATAGTAAATTAATTGCTTTGCCTTTTAATTTAAAGTTGATGGGAGTAAATGGTAAGTTTTGAAATTTTAAGGTACTAAATAGTAAGTATAGTAGAGTATAGGGTATTAAAAGGTAGTTTACCGAGATATCAAATTAATGTCAATTTTATATAATTGGGCCAAATATAGTCGTTGAAAGTAGAGGTGTAAACGAATTAAATTTTTATCGAACATATTTAGCTCTGCTCGATAAGGGTTCAGTTCGAATTCGAAATATCGAGTTCGAATTCGAATATTTAAGTATTAGGTTTGAAAGCTCGCGAATATGTTTGATTAATTAATTAATTAATAATATATTATATTATAAATTATTTATTTAAATTCAAACTCGAAGTTGAACTTAAATTCGAGTTTAGTATAATCAAACTTAGAATCGAGTTAGAGTTTTAAACTATTTTAAGAGTGAGTTTGGTTGGAGTAAAAGTGGGAAGGAAAAGATGAGGGGAAGTAAAATAGGAAGTAAATGTGTGATTTACTTAGTTTGATTGGAGTGATTGGAGGGGGGAAGTATATGTGGATCCCTTCCACCTCAAATTTTTCTTACTCTCCATTTTGGAGGGTTTGGGAAGTAAATGAGGGTTAAGAGACCCTATTGTCCTAGAATATTTATTTTATTACAATTCTACTATACTTTGTAATTTTTTATGAATTAGCCTTAGGGATATAATAGTAATTCAATAATTATTTCCTCCCTATATACCTTACAACCAAACAATGAGAGGTAAATTATATTTAGTTTCCTTCCACTCTAATCAAATAGGATGAAAGTAATTACATTTACTTCCCCTAATGGAAGTAAAATGTTCCACTCCCCCTTCCATTTCCTCTTTCCCTTCCCTTCGCGAACCAAACTCACCCTAAATGAATCGAATTCGAATCAAAATTTGATATTCGAATTGAACTCGAACTCAAATTCGAACCTTACGTAAAAATAGTAAAGTTCAATTCGATTATCTTAAAATTCGACTCGATTCGATTCAAGTACACCCTAATTGAGGTAAACTACTAATTAAATTTAACCTCTAGCTTTGCTTGAAATAATACTGATAAACATTACTCTCAATCCACCAAATCAAGGCTCATGTATCAATTTCAACCCCCACCACCCACAAATCAGAGTTGGAGGTGCACGATGTACAACTATTACGAAATTAACACTTACCATTAGGATATGGATAAAACAAAAGTAATCACTCTCATTGAAGTGTTTGAAGATATGGGTTTATTAATCGATGAATTTGGTATAATTGAAATTATAGATTTATAATAACCCATTTTACAAAGTAAAGAATAAAATTTAAGTGAACAAGAAGATGATTATGAGTTTGATTGGGATATAAAAGATGATCATAATGAGGATGTGGTTGAATATGAAATTGAAGACGAAATAAATGATTGAGTTGTAATTTTTCTACTTTTAACATAATTTTTCCTTTGTGTTATGCATATGTTGTGTTATAAATTTTCAACCTATTTTTTATCCGAGTTGATTTTGTTATGAATTGACTATTATTATTGATTATATTCTAACTATATCAACATATGATATCTCAGATGTGGGATGAAGGAATGATAATGCGGCATTAGGTTTCAAGTATAGAGGGGGTAAGAATAGAGCTTCTAGCAGTGATCATCAACATATGTCTATGGCACTATTGTCATCTATAGTGCCACTTTGTATCTTTACCTCCACCTTCTATACTCCCATCAGCTATACCATCATCATCTACTTCTACTGCCTGTGTAAATCTTTTGGATATTAGATTATATATTTGCTCCATATGATAACACATAATGCTCTTCAAATAAAATAACTAAAGTTATATTTCGATATTTATGTGTTACATATTTTAATAATGTTAAGTTTTATGTTATAACTTCACGCACTAGTTAACCTGTATTCGTGTCATCGCTAGCATTTTTAACAAGTAATTTTATTGTCCATATTTCTCTATTCGAGATGTCCCATATGAGGTGTTAAAGACATAGTTTGCGAAGTTTAGTATAAGTAATTGAATTAAAAGTATTTGGTATATTTGTTTTAACTTCAAATTTGTTATATGTTACATTTTTTTTAACTATAAACTTAACTTTTATGCTAAAAATCACAAAGACACTTCAAATACGATTCACATCACGATGACATCATTTAGAGGGCATGAGAGTCTAGGTAAGCAAATTACAGACACTTTATTCAATATCCAAAAAAGTGGGAAGGGACCAACCTGGATGGTCAAGACAGTCTATGACCATCTAGTGCAATATTAGAGGTCTAAAAGTTTTCTGTAATGGTCTAAACAAGTTAAGAAAAATAGAGACCGTTCTCATGATACGTTGGACCGATCATACCATATTAGAATATCAATTTTATTTTCGAAGTACAAGACTAAAATAGTAACTGACTTCTCAATTAATCATCCATATACCTTCTTAGATATGTTATTTTTCTGTAAATAATTTCTATTATATTGAGACTTAATCAGTACTTCTATCTATTTTATGATTCATGACTAATTCGATTTCCTTTTCAGTTGGACCCCTTGTGACTAAAACTCACCTCAAATTTATTTATATACATAAGGCTCAAAACAAAATTCAATTGTCAGCATTACAAGTTTGATTCCCTGTTGCTATCAGTACTCCTACGTACCTGGTTCTGCACAATAATTTTGAGAGGAAAAAAAAAAAAATCTCATGTCAAGGCAAAAAAGGAAGATTCAAGGAAGTTTCATGGCAAGAACAATGCCCCACAAGAAAATGTCGTAATGCATGGCATGATACAAAACCATGAAGAGAGGGCATATCCAAATCCCATGCTTCATGTTCATATTACTCTCCCTATCTCACTAAAATTAACTAATTTATTGTTCTAAAATGTCTCAAAATGTTTGATGTTTTCCTCAAAATAAAAGTTTTAATATATTATATACCATTAAAAAAAAGTTAGCATCCTCATTGTATATTACTTCTATATATTTGGATTTAATATAAATAACCTATTGATCTACATATTTCTTATATTTTATTATATTTGGGTTGCAATTTTTTTTAATAATAATTTGTTTAAATTGAAAAAGATTTTGTATTTTATATATATATATATATATATATATATGTGTGTGTGTGTGCGCGCAAAAAAAAAAAGAATATGATGTTTTATGAATAATAATAATTATTAAAAAATAAAAATTATTTAAATTAATTTTTAATTAAGATTTAAAATTTTAATCAGACTGGATTGCAATCCAAGTAAACTCTACTTAGATTGCAACTTTTTTTAGAAGAATTTATTTGAATTAAAAATTAAATTATTAAAAAAATATATAAGGTACAATTAAGGAAAGAATACGATATTTTGTGAATAGATAACTATTCTAACAAGAGTTTATTTAGATTGATTTTTGTTTAATCAAATTAATAATTTCAATTAAATTGAGTTACAATTCAAGTACAACATAAATTATAATTTTAACATTATATAAAATTTTATAATAAGTCAAATTTCATCAATTTTAATGAGAGGTAATTAAGAATATTATTTTATTTTGGTTGCATATGTTATAAAATTAGGGTAGTGTTAGAATAAAATCTTCACACTACACACTAATAAAACTCTAACTATTTTGTACAAGAATTTCTCTCTTTCTTTTCTCTCACAATTTTCTCTAATCTTTCTTTCACTAATCTTTCTTTCACAAAATAATGGTGTATTACAAGCTTAGAGAATAGCTCTATTTATAAAGCTCTAATTAGTGGATTACATCATGACATAAATTATGTTGTATAATTCAAGTACAACATAAATTATAATTTTAACATTATATAAAATTTTATAATAAGTCAAATTTCATCAATTTTAATGAGAGGTAATTAAGAATATTATTTTATTTTGGTTGCATATACATTTATGGTTCAATATTCATGTGAATTCTATGGGATCAACATCCCAAACATATCCTCCTCTTGCATACTTTTTAGAATAAAGCTTTGTTTTATATTTAGTTGAGTTGTTAAAACATAGCAATCACATCCGACTGTTTTTTTTTTTTTTTAATAATTTTGAGAAACATAATTAAACCATAAAGTATATTGTTTGGAATGGACTATTGATGAATTAAAAAATTATTCCTTCCATCCACAAATAATTAGTTTAATTGTAAAAACTATACATATTTAAGAATTGTAAAATTTTATAGTAAAAATGATTAAAATGTCCATTATACCATTTGAAGTATTTTTTATTATCTTTCTCACCCCATTAATTTGAACCCCAACACTCCTTTAGTTACCTCACTCTAATAATTACATATGTCTCTCTCATCTGATGTCCTTCATCTCTCTCTTCACAATCTTTATTTTAGAATTTTCTTTTTACCTATATCAACTCATTAAATTACATTTTTTACTATTTTTATAAGATAATGTGATTTCATTGTTGGTCAAAATAATTTCAGTCTGAGTAATTGTAATACTAATTAATTAATAGAAAATTATGCTAAGGATAAAAATTAAAAAAATAATTAAATACAACATACATTTAGAAAGTAGACAGTTATTTTTGAACAAACTAAAAAAAATAGACTAGTTATTTATAGACGGAGGGAGTACGATGTTTGCTTAGAATCATGCTTTGTTTATTAATAAATTCTTATAAAATTTTGAGATTTTGTTGAACAATAAAAACTTTTTATTTTATAATAATAATAATAATAATAATAATAATAATAATAATAATAATAATAATAATAATAATAATAATAATAATAATAATAATAATAATAATAATAATACCCAACAGATTTATCTAAACACGTAACATAAAATTATTGTGAAAGTACTTATTTCTATGGGAACTATTATTTTGTTAGCGTAAAGCAACAGAACTATATAACTAAGTAATAATTTCTTTACAAAAGAATCGGATGCTTACTTTATATTATAAGATTTAATATTGATCTTTATTCATTTAAACTTAATAATTAGTGGTAGAGTCCGAGATTTTTTATTAAGAGGTTAAATTATAAGAAGACACATTTTAAAAAATAATATTAGAAATTATATAAAAATTTTAAAGGAAAAGATGTAAAATTTATAGGTATTTTTATTTTTTTACTGTAAAAAAGAAAATTAGGAATTTTGGAGGCACCTACCACACCTGCCCTTCCTTAGATCTACCTATGCTAATTTCACTGATGAAAGTCGTAATCTTTATCCTTGCATCACAAATTAATTGATCAAGATTAGTGTGAATAGTTTTAGTTCCCTCTTGAAATCGTAATTATAATTTAAATAATATATACAAAGAAAATTGTTGTTGTCAAAATGGTGAGCCGATATAATTAGGTATCGGCTACATTTCGATAAATACAAACGATCCGATATGGTGAAAATAGAAAATGGTATCAGATCTTTTTTGAATCAGAGATAAAGTTTCTTGAACTTATTATAAAAAGGATTCAAGAAAGTCAGTTGAAAATGCACAATGGAATAACTTTTTGAAACAACAAGTAGATACGTGTATTGACTTGATTCAAGGAAAGTACAGAACAAAGTCGTAGATATGCTCGCAGAATTCTCGCGCCAAAAGATCAAGAATTCATTTTACTTCATATCGGCTTCGTGGTGTCGAAATTGACTATGACTAACGGCTGTTCAAAACACTCTGACTTATCGGCTCAAGAAACTCATCAAATTGGCAACAGCCCAAAGTAGCCGTTGCATCTGCTTCGGCAAAGCTGACGTCAACAAAAATTATGACTCAAATAAAGATATTATATCTTGTAAAGATAATTATATTTCAAATTTAAATATTATATTTTAACTTATTACAAATATTTAGAAGAATATATTATCTTATCCTTATTAATTAGATAGATGCTGATGAGAAATATTTGTCAATAGAGCTTATTTACCTTAATTTAAAGAAATTAGTTGTAAAATTTTGGATAAAAAATATATTTATTTTGGAAGTTTAAACACATTTTAAAATAAAAATAGGAATATATATTTAACAAAAATAAATAGAATATGTTATTAACAAATAAGAAAAAGATATAAGATCCATTCTCATTTCTCACGGTCTCTTCCTGACTGCCAACACATCCTATATATCTGCGGTAGAAGCCACCCCTGCCTTTGAGTTCCTACCTGGCTAGAAGAAGCAATGGGGCTTCCCTTGGCACTTCTGGCGAAGTTCAACCTAATGGCGGTCAATCAAATGAGTCTAACTCCGATTCTCACAAGCTTGATATGGCCATTTGTGCTCAAACTGTTGTTCAGTTTCAGACCTCTTCGTGCAGCTTTATGCGACATAACCTACGGAATGAGGCTCTTCCTCTTTCAAATGGGTCAGATAGCGTTTGGTTCCGAGCCACCACCGCCACCGGGGTCTCCTCACGAACGGATGAGGTGGGAGCGAGCCCTCCGGTTAGTCTATGAAAGATTGACTCGTGCGAGACACCCACAGTTTGCAGAATCTGATGAGGAAAGCCTCCGTGTTCTTTCTGTGCTAGCTCTCTAAACCAATTTTTCCTGTCCAACTGGGGAGTTCTCTTCCTTCCGTCAATGGTGGACAACCACAACAGGAACCATCACATCAACAAGGTAGGTAAAATCCAGTCTAACCCTCTAACAGGTAAGCACGTCCTTTTCATTTTTGTACTACCTTGCATTCTTCTGTATTCTAGGCTACTTCTCTGCCTTCCGGCCGTTCTCTACATACTGAAGATGGAGATGGTTTTGATATCTGAGATACTATAAATAAATTATATATATATATATATATATAAACTGTAACTTTCGAAGTATCACCCATATTTTTTTAATATCTATTGACACATTAATTCAAGATTTTTCTAAAAAATTTCTTGCAGTATGATAATCCATTTTATTTACAGTAACTACTAATCTTAATACTAATTTTCCTTTATTAATAGCTTCATCTATAACACAATCTAAATCTAAATATATTACACATGTAAATCTAAATATATTCTAAAAGAATTAATTGTTTCTGACTTCATTTTATTTAAGAAAATATATCTTTGATGATCATAATTACTTTTATTCACATATATATCTTGTTTAAATTTTAAAATTCTAAAATTTAATAGTTTTATACACACGTGTGTGTGTGTGTACAAATATTGCTCAATGTCTCCATTTCCTTGCATCCGCAAAAACTAGTTCAAGAAAATTAAAAGAAGGGAAAGTAGGATTGATACTTACCCTAAAAGAAACACCATATGTGCAATAGTAACGTATAATGGAGTCAATGGACAAGGGATTGATGATTCACGGTGCAATCTTTTTGCTTGAACGTTATCAAAGAGAGGACTAAATTACCAAATTTATCGAATTAATATATTTTATTTAATTGATAAAAGACTTATGACCTATTAATAAATTTGATTTCATCACTCGTTTAGTGTGTTTGATAGTTTTGTGTCTGCTCATTTCTTTTTCCTGAGGGGAAAAAAAGGGAAATTTAAAATGATTGATAGTTTGTAAATTAAAAACTTAATTACAAAAGGTAAAATATTTAAAGAATAAATTTGAGATTTTTGTAAAAATAAGAGCATAATTGTAAAAGTTGAAGTATTTGAAGGGTAAGATTTAAAAATAAAAAATCAACTAATATTTTTTTTCTTTTTCTTTAAGGAGGGGAAATGATTAAAATTGCTGTAGAAGTGCATGCTGAAGAGGACAGAAAGGTAAAATAATTTTTTCCAGTTTTAGGTCCGTTGCAGTTTCGTGGGTTTAAGCCCAAACCCAAAACAATTCTTCCTTCAAGTTCCATTGATATAGGCTAATCCCAAGCTATTTTGGGCCCCAAGCCATTTTGGGCTTATCACCAGGACGCATTTCTACAGCAATTTAATTGTGTAAGTGGAAACTAATTAGAATAAAATAGATTTATTTGAATATAATAAAAATTATTAAATTTGTGAAATATACTCTTTCCGTCCCATTAAAATTGACATACTTACTATTTTAAGTTGTCCCATTAAATTTGATACTTTCCTTAAAAGGAAAGTTTTTACTATATAATTTATTATAAAATAATCAATATACCCCACATATATTATATTTATATTCTTAGATTTGACATAAAGTATTGTGGGACTCACATATTTTTTATTTTTATTATATTATATTATATTATATTATTATTATATTTTAATTTTTACTTTTGTATAAAATATCGTGTCAAGTTAACCACTATCAATTTTAGTGGGACGGATGGAGTAATATTTTATAAATATATAATAATTTTTAAAAAATAAAAATATTTAAATTATCATTTTTTAATTAAAATAATTTTGTATTGAAACGAAAATGATTGTCCAAATATACCTTAGCCCCAGGAGACCACCCCCATTTACTTTTAGATATATAAATATACTCTAAAATCTAACCATAATTCCTAAATTATGAACCACGCAACTTAGTCACTAAGATATTACATTAATGACAAGGAAACATTTTTTTATTTTTTTCGCCTCTTTTATCTCCCCAATGTACCTTAAGAATCCCATCTAATTTTAACTGATCTCTTAACTTGAATACTAAACTATTACTTCAATGACGAGACCAGTTTTATTTGCTTTTCAGTATTCATTCCATCCTTGACAACCTTAATGTTACAATAAAAAGCCGCTTTGTACGAATCAAGAGGTTATTTTTTTCCTCCACTATTAGAATTTGACTGTATAACTGAATAGGAATTGAATGTTGAAATTTTTGGGCTTCCACTATGAAAAACCTATTAAATGCGATTTGAATCCAATTCTGGAAGCCCAAGTGTCAGGACATCCCCCTCCCCCTCCTCCCCCCCGCCCCCTCGTAGCTGGATTTTCCATTGGGAGAGTTCAAGATTTGGTCTCCGCTGCTCAGGATGGTTTACCTGGATGTGACCCTCTTAGTAAACTGATGTTGTGATTTGATGATTACGAGTTCGAATATTTCACTTAGTCATTCTCTCATTTGAAGTTGGATTGAAGTTAGTCGCTTAAAATACATCTCGAATTTATTTGATTTAGCAAGAATATAGGGTCGATTGACCGATTGCTCATAAGGGATTATAGAACCATGATTTGATCCTCCGCTAGTGAAACTCTAGCTCGGAAGGGGTGAGGATGGAGGTGACGGTGGCTGTTAACTCCCATTTTGTAAAGCATGTTATATAGAATTTCATTTTTGCTGTCATTAAAGATTGAATTTACATGAATTTCATATAATTGGGCCAAACATAATAGTTGAAAGTAAACTACTAATTGAATTTAATTTCTAACTTCACATGAAACGATACTTGTAAATATTACTCTCGATCCAACAAATCAAGTGACCAAAACAAGAAGCATGTATCAAGTTCCCTTCAACCCCGCTCCCTCTCCCCTTTTGCACTCGCACCCCAAATCGGATTTAAAATTGCACAAGATAAAATTGTCTTTATGGGTAACTCATTCTAAATAATTATATCTTTTCATCTTATAATTATAACTATTGTATAATTTTAAGACACTAAGTACCAAAATGACTGTCAAATAAGTCTTCAAAAGTTGACCTAGCACCTCACATAAATATAAAATTAAACCCAAGTGGCCAAGCTAGGTCAAAAGCCAATCACGCGTCTGAATATTTTGAGTTGTTCAAAGTAAAAGATAGAGTAGGTGAGAAACCAAGTAAGAAGAAGAAGCAGTGATCTCTGATCTTCACATTCATTTCGTGCCTTTTTTTTTTTTTTTTTTGTGCTGTTGTACTTCTTTCAGTCCTTGATTTCAAACATGGTGAAGTTTCTAATGCCATTTGGAATACATTTTACCAAACCACTTTTAAAATTATATTATTCCAATTCAAAGAGCAAAGGCCATCATCATGCCCATGAGATGACACACGCCTTACTCCATTCTTTAACTAAATCATTGCCGTCGCCCATTCGGTGGAGGTACAGGTGGTACACAAAACAAAGGACTTTATTACTTGGATTCAGAGGTCTTCATCTCTGTTGGTCTTATGTTTTCGATGGCAACGGCCAAATAAAAAACTTAGGCTTGGGTTGGTTTACGGAGGGAACATTTCATTTTTATTAAGAGAAATTAATGTATTTATTTTTATTTTATTTGATTATAATAAAAATACGAAGGGAGAGAAAAATAGATAAAATAATTAATTTAATTTATTGTTTTATTAAAATTTTAATATTAAAAATGTAATCAATATAGAAGAAATGCTGATGTAGTGAGGGAGTGAACTCTTTCTTGATTTACTTTCCTTCTACATCTATATCCAACCAAAAGAGGTAAATGTCTCATTTACCTCTATATTTACTTCTCTTCCTTATTTACTTCTACAAAACAGTCCAATCAAACCACGGCTTATAAAATACGTCATTCGTTTTAAAATACTTATTTATGAAACCCTTTGTACACAGATTAAAAGTGTTAAAAATAATATTATAATTTCGATAATATTTCTATTCTACCTATATTAAAAATATGATAATTATTAATTGGTAAAAATTTTCAAAAAGCAAGAAAAAAAAGTTTTAAAAAGTTGTACAGTTGACTTATAATAAATAAAAGTAAAATAGAAAGAAAATAACCATTAATTTTAGAAATATATACATAAACAAATATTTTGAAACAAAATAAAAAAGTTTCATGAATAAGTATGGAGGGAGTAATATATTAGAGAATAATATTATATTTTTTTAAAAAACATAGAGAGATAAAAAGTAAATTTAAAAAAAAATAATTAATTTTCTTAAAAACAAAATTTTTAAAGGTTTTGGAAGGACAATCTCGTCCCTTTATCTCTGTCATTGCTATATAAAATAATATATAAAAGAATAATTTTATAATTATAAAGATAAAAAGTAAGATTTAAAGAGAAATTTTCAAAAAAAAAAAAAAAGTTTCTTTGAGAGGGCGGTCCAATCCTATCTCCCTCACAGCGAATATATAGGTGTCGAGTTTATAATGGAATGAGTTTTACTTTGCATAGTTTAATAGATTGACCTCTATAGAGAAATGGAGATCCATGCCGGATGGGATTTGATTTTCATTTATGAACTTGAAGATGACAAAACCAAACCAAGCTTATGATTTATATATTATCGTAATTGCTGGATATCTTCAATATTTATGTTTTTTTTGGATCAAATATTTATAAAGATATATTATGTATAAATTGAAAGGTGGTGAAATTAAAACTTTTATGGTATTTTCTAAATTTTTTTGTTTAATTCTAAATTTCAATAATTTTTTATCTTATTTTTTAAGAAAATTACTTCTTTGTATTATTCAATTAATTCATGAAAGAAATACGATGTCTACTTTGGAAATTTTATAATTTAAAATAAAATTGTCAAATTTATACAATCACACCTAACAACTATTGCACCAAATTAGCCATTAGTAGACTTGGTTATATGGCAGCAATTTCGGGAGAAATTTTTATATGGATCGAATTCAAGTGGATCACGTGTTTTGAGTGTTGTATTATATATTTTGTGAGTTGTATATTTCTAAAAAAGTACAATATTTTAAAGTGACGGTCCACTGTAGATTCGATCCATATAATTTTTTTTTCAATTTCGGGCATATCATGTCTTTGGAGGAAAAAAAAAAAAAGACAAAAACGTCTTTGAATTTTTTTTTTTGTATCAGCAATATCTTAAAGTGTTATGTCCAAAATATGACTGACAGTAAAGTTTGGCTTTTGTTCTTTTGCTAAGTCACTTTGGCCTTGTTTGGTTCCTGGATTTTACTACGAATGGGGAAAGTGTTTCTTTCTCTAGGTTTGTGTTGAAAGGAAAATAGGAAACTAGACCGACCGACCGTGACAGGCCAGTGGTCTCTCCTTTCTATGACTTAGATTACAAAATATAAAAAAAAAGATTATGATAGTAAAAGTAACTCTGTATCAAAATATTATTAATTTAATAACATTATTTTTATCGTATTAAATTTTATTTATTAAATTATAAATATTATTTATATAATCGTAAGTGATAACCATATAAATGTTATTATTAATACAAATTGTGTATGATATTTATATAATCATCAATAATATTTGTTTAATAATATATCATATATATGTATGTTTGTATGTATAAATGTATGTATGTATGTATGAAGTTCCAGAATACTTCTATAGTGACACATGGTTGAATTATGTGATAATACATGGTTGAATTCCAATAAAGGTTATTTGTTTTCCAATGTCTTGTTCTATAATCTATCATTTTTTATCTATGAAGCTTAATGGTTAATGAAGATTTTTAATAGAAAGACAAATATAACAAGTACTTCATCCGTATTAAATTATTTGTCTCATTTAATTAATTATGCAAGTATTAAATAAGTAATTTTTTAATTAATTAAATATTTTCTTATATTTTTACCTTTAAAATTTAATTTATTCTCACTCTTTTTTAAGAAGTACTCAAAATTTAAAATTTTAATATGTTTTAAATTATTTCTCTCTTATTATTTAAATAGAATTAGTTTGTTGGGAAAGAAATTATTTAATATATTTGGGAAATAAAATGCTATTTAAGTGGGGATAAATTTGTAATGTTAAATCTTAATTTCCTAAAGAGACAAGATAATTTGAAATAAAAATTAAATTAGAAATAAGACAAATCATTTGGAACAAATGCAGTATATTTTATCTAAAGAATAACTTAATACAAAATCCTCCGTGCAATTTATAAAAGAACTTTTGCACAAAATATAGAATTTAGAAAATATTTCTAAAACATTTTAATTTTTCTAATAAAAGTAAATAATTTTAAAACATTGTGGGAGGCATGGATGACAATTTTTTCGCTTAAATTGAGGATTCGGTCCGGCTCGATTGGGCCAGAATTCTTCAATTTAAGCGGGGACGGGTCGGGCAGGCTTCATTCCTCGGCCGGCCAATCGGGGACGGGGATTGCATGATCCCCGACCCAACCCGCTTTACATGTTATATATATATATATATATATATATATATATATATATATATATATATATATACACACACATATACATAGAGGTGAATTATATATGTGTTGTATATATATATATATATATACTATATATATTATATATATTATATATAATTATATATGTATATAAATGTAGATTATATATGTATATAAAATAAAATAAAATAGAAAAGAAGAGGAAAAAAAAGAAAAAGAAAAAATTATAAATTATCAATTTTGATCTTACTGATATAGTGATATGATAAATATGTGAATTGTTGGAAACCACCACAAAAGTTTTCTATATGATTAAAAAAGTTTAAATAAAAATATATTAGAGGTAAATTTTTTTTTAAAATCTTTATAAATATTTCTGTGCCCAAATAGGCTTCCACTTCCCCGTTGGGCTAAGGTCAGGATTGTTTTATCCCTAACGAACTGGAAGCGGGGATTCGTGTCTTTTCCCGTGGCGGGAATAACGAAATGGGGACATATGCAGGGGGCTTGGATTTCTAATCCTTGATTCGACCCGACCTGACCCCATTGCCATCTCGAGATGGCATGCCTAACTCCTTAATTTCGTATATTGTAATAACTAAACCAATGTTTTCCAATGTACAAATGTCTTTTGCTATAGAAAAATATTGCATGATATCGATGAGAAAATGATGTTTTAGGTCTTTAATTTCTTTTTGATTTAAGATATGTCATTAATCTTTTTTTCCGTGATAATTTAAGAATCGAGCTCCACTCTTCTTCAATAGCTAATGCATATTATTAATTGTTCACTTTCTACATTACAAATTAGGGGAAAGGAAAAAAGAAAAAAAAAAGGGAAAAATTACACCCTATAAGACAATATTTTCATTAGAATTCAAGATTTTCTAATCATTTACTCGACCATAAAATAAGTTTTGATATAAATATTAATAAGCTTCAACGTAAAATTTTATTTTTGTACACTATAATAAATACCTTGTCAAAAATAAAAAATAAATAAATAATAGGAAGAGAACTTTGATGATATTTTTCCTTGACAGTTATAAAAAAAAAAAAAGCATTATTCCTTTTTATTAGTTGTTCGGATTTTATTGTCTTATTGTCTTTGAGATTTTCCTCGGACTCATTGTTTTAGTCCTTCACATAGTTGAAGACAATTTCCATATATAATACGACAAAAATAACTACTTTAGATATTGTAATAAAATATAAGAAGATGATTTAAGGTGATGATCGAGCCATTTTTTTTTTATTCCTCAGAGAATGCAACCTTGTACACTTGTACTTTATACCTTCACTAATATATATATATATATATATATATATATATATATATATATAAATATATATAAGTAACTGCATACAACTCTGAGAGTAACATGAATGTGACATGTAACACATCAAAATTTTAAAATAACTCTCAGAGAGTTTTATCTTTATCATATTTATGATGTTATATTAAATAACCTTATTAATAAATTTTATATTTTTTAAGAAACAAACATTTAATTTTTTTAAGTAAGTTATGAAAAAGATACGCAGTGTTAATGAATTTCATAAAATTCTTATCTGCATGTAAATTCATCTGAATTTGGATTCAATAAATTTAGATAAAATTATCTCAATTCAAATTATCTGAACTTATCAAATTTTTATAGTTACAATAAAAAAAAGTTAAAAATATTACAATATATATTATAATAAAAAATAATTAAAATATAAAAAAAATAAAATTATTCACCTGAGCAATATTCGGACCACCTACCCAGTTAATATTAATGTCAGGAACTTCACCAATGTCATTATCCCTCCAGCACTAATCAAATTAGATCACAGTTTTAAAAAAAAAATTAAATCAACCTTTCTACCTAGAAAAACCTCGAGTGCAAGTGGTGAAAGATAATGACTCATTCTTTTTCTTTTAATATTTTTTTGAGTTAGATTATTGGTTTAATGAAGAGTCTCAATTGCTGAATGATAGATTAATCATATACAAAAGTATAGTGGTATACATCATGACAGGGAAAGATGTAATGTAATTTGTAAAATACAATTTTAAAGTTAATTATGCACTTTTTTTTTTTACTATAGTGTTTTTATTAGTTCTTGTATATTGCAACTATTCTATTGGAATTTTTTTCTTAAAGTAATTTAAAAACATAATTTATGAATAACTAACAGAATTTCACATAACATCTCTCAAATTATCAATCGTATATTAAAAATTTTGAACTGATAAAGTCTATAGTAAAATACATTAAAAGTATTTTAAAATAAATAATAACGAAAATCAAATAAAATATCAAATTAAAATTTATTTTATTTTAGAGTATTCTTCTATCTTTCCTCTCCGGTTTTCTCCTTCACGGCCATAATACTCCTACATTGTCACATTCTTTTTCTTTATTTATTTTTTCCTATTTCTCAAATCTTATTGAAAAAGAAAAAATAATAGAAGACCTGACACACAATTATCCAGGCGGGTGAAGGGAAAATTCTAGCATGGATCAATGGTCCATAGACCAACTGCATTGATGCGTTGTATTGCGTGCAACATAAGTTGTACGGTACAACTCATCAATACAGTTAGTTCACGGGTCCACGGTCCATATATAAAAATTCCTAGGGGTGAAAGGGTAGGGAGGTGCAGCCAACATATTCCTCCTAGTCCTATCATGTCGTTTCATTTAATGCCAAATCATCTGCCGGCATGTTTCTGATTTGTTGCTCTTTATTTAAGGCTCATATCTTCTTAATGGATGCAAACCTACCTAATTTCTCTCTTCATTCATAAATAATTGATCTAATTATTAAAATTACATATATTAAAAAAATATAAATTTTTATAGTAAAAAATATTAAAAATGTCTATTCTATTATTTTTTTTAATTTTAATAAAATCTCATATCATTAATTACATCTAATCACATTTATCTTATAATTAACTATACTTTTATTTTTATTTAATAAGAGAATGTGTTGCTATTTTTTGTTGAAATAAATTTATTATGGATAGTTGTAATGTTAATTAAATGATGAGAAATTGATGTATGGATCGAATTGGATAAAAATAAATAAATTCGACGTACATTTAGAAAATGAACATTTATTTTTAGAAAAATTAAAAAAGAAATTAGATCACTTATTTGTATGGATGGAGAGAGTAGAAGATAAGAAATTTTCAATTTAGAACTCCGAGACATAGTTTAGTCGATTGTAGCTTTCTTAATATTCATACTGTGGATTAATGGTCGTAAAATCAAACTTTATAAAATCGTCTCTATAGTTGATCTCAGTTTAAAATTAAATTATTAAAATATATTTAACGATTTACTTAATCTGTCTGAACCATCACAAAAGATCATCATCTCAATAAATTTTCACTTCAAGGCCATAGCCTACCCAAGTTTTTCAGTTGGGAAATAGTTTTTATTAAATTAATAATTAGTTTTCAGTGGCTAATCTGAATTTTGCACCACCCAGTGGAGGTATTTCCAGGGAGGTAACGTGCAATAAATTATTTCAAAACACAAGTCGCAAATATATGGAGTTTATAATTAATACCAATGGCCCAACCATAATAATAATAATAATTATTATTTTGAGATTCCAAACCATAAATACTTGTCATTTTCATAAAGAATGTCCGCCGAGGACTCGAAATGACTTTAGAAAAAAAAAAAAAAAAACGCCATGGCTGGCGCAGCTGACCAACAGCCATATGAAGAAATGAATAAATGTCAATTTTTATTAGAAGATATGTTATTCTTATGGCTAGTTTGTTAAAAAAGAAATCTAAATATTTAATTATTAAAATTTAAAAATTGAATCCAAAATCTGAAGTTTAAATTAATTATAATTTATTTTTATATTATATTTTATTATAATTTAGATTAAATATAATAAAATATTAATAATTAGATAAGTATTTAACATATTTAGACTTAAGACTTAAATAATTTTTAAATCACTTAAAATTTATAATAAAATTTCAATATGTCTTAATCAATTAAGTCACTTAATTAATTAAGTATTCCCTCCATTCACAAATAATTGACCTAATTTTTTTTATTTGTCAAAAAATAACTGTCTACTTTTCAAATGTATGTTATATTTAATTTTTTTTTCTTCTAATTTTACCCTTAGCATAATTTTTTATCAATTAATTAGTATTACAATTAAGTTATTTTAACTAATAATGAAATCACGTTATCCTATAAAAATAGTAAAAGTATAATTTAATGAGGTGATATGGGTAAAAAAAAAAGACTCTAAAATAAATAGTGAAAAGAGAGAGACAAAGGATATAGGTGAGAAGAGAGAGACATATGTAATTATTAGAATGATGTAATTAAAAGAGTGATGGGATTGAAATTAATAAGGTGAGAAAGATAATAAAAATACTTTAAATGATATAATAAACATTCTAATCATTTTTACTAAAAAATTTCATAATTTTTTAATATATGTAATTTTTATAATTAGGTCAATTATTTGTGGATGGAGAGAGTACTTAATATTAGTCGCTATCAAACACACTTAATAAAAAAAATATTTAATTGATTTAATTTTAAATATTAAATTAAATTATCAAACAAACTCTTGGATAGGCGTTATTATTTATTTATTTATTAAATAAAACGTGAATAAGTGAATAACTATGTTATTTTTAGAACCCTCTAACTATGTTATTTTTAGCCTAATGTGTTCCTTTTGCTCCTTTTTCCTTAAGGCCAAGGGCAAGTGATGATTGAACGGTTCCGTTAGCATCATTTTAAAATATCTCAAAATAAAAGACATTCAATTTGAAAAGAGAAGAGAGAGAGAGAGAGGGGCATTCCTGACATTTCAAATCCCTCCACAGGTTGACAAAGTTGTAAGTAATAAGGAGGTAAAGTCCATAAAGTTGAAAAGAAGCTGCTACTTGAATCTAGCATTTGCCGGAGCATAAATGCCTAAGTTTCTCTAATAAGCAAGTGAGTCAAAGTTAGCTGTTGATCCCTCTTCTGTGGAATGGGGAAATGGTGTTTCCTTCCTTGTATGTAGAATTCCGCCATCAGTCCTCACAGTAAAGTAGAGACAATATTAGAAATTAAATTGAGGGTTTAAATTCTAATTTAAATATTAAATATTAAATTTATATAAGTGCAATCAAATTCGAATAGTCTAAAAAAATATTCTGTAATTCAAAAATTAATTTGACAAAATATCGATATTTGAATTATTAAAAAAAAGAAAAAAAACATTACTATCTGTTGACGTCAATTTTATCGAGTTGACGCAACGATTACTTTGAGTTATTGCCGATTCGATAAGTTTTGTATAACCAATAAAGTCAACATTTCAAGCAGCCGATAGTCATGGTCAATATTAGCACCACGAAACCGATAAGAAGAAAAAATAAATTCATGATCTTTCGCCGCAAGAATTCTGCACGATCATTGGAAGTATTCTTTGGCCGGAAGAAACTCCACGATCTGTTAGTGGCTCGATTGCAGCAAGTATAAAATGGGAATGTTGCCTAGAACCCAGATATGACCATCATCAACCAACAGTATCAAATTTCAATTTATTCTATTTCGTCGTCATTTACAACTTTCTAGTGTAGGAATTCAATTTCTTACAACTTTATTATGGCTTTCCTTTATAACTTTGTTTCCAACTTTCTTTACAGCCTTCTGTTCTTCTATCGAAGTTTAAATCTTTTCTGTATTTTTTTCTTAAAGTGCATCAATACACGTATTTGCTTATTGTTACGAAAAATTCTTCCGTGGTGCATTTTCGGCTGACTTTCTTAAACTTTTTCTATAGTAAGTTCAAGAAACTCGATTCCTGATTAAAAAAAGATCTGATACCATTTTTTATTTCACTATATCAGATCGTTTGTATTTATTGAAAGAATAATCGATACCTGATTACATCGACTCATAATTTTGACAGCAACACTATCATAATTATCAATGGTTTGACCATTTCAATTCCAATTCGGGAAGAAGTCCTAATCTCAGCTACTCACTGAGATGAAGTTTGAACTGCGGTACTAAGTGGGGTATCAATGCCCCGAGTAAAATCTTACACCAATTGGACTGGGGTTGTTAGAGTATTTATTTATTTTTTAAATATTATTGTTTTGGGGATTTTACTATTTATTTGTCAAATTAATCAATATTAATCGTTCAAATTTTCGATATTTGTAATCGCATCTTTTTTACTAGCGGTCATTTTGATTTTGATTTTGATTATTTGAATGGATTTAATTTCCAATTATTAAAAATTTTAAAGAAAATTAATTTGAAAATTTTGACTTAAATTTCGACCGTTTAAAAGTATTTACATGGTGAAAGGGGTATTTATATTGGGATTATATTGAGTTTTTTTAAATATAAATATGATTTTAAATTTTATAAAAAATATTTACACTCTACTATTAGCATTACATGCTATTTATAGTGAATAATAAAATTACTAATATTTTATAAATAAAATTTATTTGTGTTATGTTTATTTTTTGTAAAAAATGTAAACTAGTAAATAAGTGCACCATCAATTACGTATACTATGATATTAAGATTATGAATTTGTACTTTTCAAAATTTTTTTATAATTACAATTAAGTTCACTCAAACAATTAAAAATTGAATTAATAGCTCGTAACTGATGAAATAATATAATTATACATTTTAAAGTTGTGATATTGATCTATTTGAACAAAAAAAAAAAAAGAGTGATATTTTGGGGACAAAAATTTCAAAAACTCACTAGATTATTAGTACATAAAATTTGCGTAAGTGGATAAAAATTAATTTAATAAAAAATTTATAAAAAAATTATTAAATATATAGAATTATGTAGGAGTGTAAAAAGAGAATATAATGTATTATAGATAAGTAATTGTTTTTGAAAAATAAAAAATATATAAAATAATAATATATTTATATTCAAATAAAATTTTAATTTAGAATAAAAATAGACAATTGCTTTCAAGATTTTTTTTTTAAAAAAATCTTTTTATACAAGTAAAATTGTAAAATTACACGGACAAACATTTAAAAATAATATAATATTAAAGTTCATCTAGTAGGCGTACAGTTTTGACAATTCCTTGCTAAAACGAAAATATCTAGATTCTAAATCAATAGACAATAGCCAACGTCAAAGCATTTACATTTTCCTTCTTTCACCAAAATGCTTAACTGGATGTATGGTCACTTTGCAATGTAGGTCCCAAATATCTAAATCAAAGCCACAATGATCTCTAGTTTCCACTATGGAAAGACGCGCCGTCCAATTCTTTTCAATCTAATTTTTTTTTTAAATTAAAATAATTTTTATTTTTTTAAAAATTATTATAAATTCACAATATATTCGTTCTTTTTGAATTTATTTATCCTTTACATATTTAATAATTTTTTATTATATTCAAACAAATTCATCTCCGTCTAATTCTTATCTATTTATATCTTTCACATTGCGGATATGATTCCCATTTTAGCAGCAGCTTCTTAGCAATTGCAGCATATTCCAAAGAAGCAAATACAATCTTAAGTCCTAAGATAAGAGAAAAAAAGAGAAAGGAAATCCATGATCCATCCATATTATTATCCCCTTTTCCTGTGGTACACCACTTTGTACCCTCTCCTTTTTGTGTTCTTGTCATTCTTCTCATCCAACAAGCAATACCAATCCCCCTCTTTTGAAATTGTTCATGTAATCATTAAGGGAAAAAAAGGGCAGTACTTTACAACATTCTCCTTGAAAGCATCATAGCATCATAGATTTTTTTTTTTGGAAAAACCTTGGTTATTAAGGAAGCTTACTTAATTGGGTTAGTTTTATAAAAATAGTTTTATTAAAGTATTTAATATTAAATTTGTTTTATTTTTAAAAATAAATCATCAAATTATTTTTTTAGTAATAAAAAAAAGATCGGTTATTTTTAAACAAATCTAGATAATTTTATTATATATGGAATAGTCAAAAGGTAAACAATAACATTGAGTTAGAGTTAAAGCAGCATATAGAAAATAATATTATAAAATCTATTTTTTTAACAAGAGAAAAGTAAAGTTTCTATAAATTATTAACTTTTAAAAAATTTTAATAATTTTTAAAATTTGTAAGACACAAAGGCTATGCCCCCAACTTGTTGCTCTATCTGACGTTGTACTTGTATTTTGTTTTTTTCTAGATGAAGAATTAACCATATATTTCAAAAAAAATAGAAGAAGCGGCAATCGTCTCCTCATACACTACAAGACTCGATTGAGGAACCGAAAAGGTTCTTCCACGATTATATAATACGGTAGGGAGATGAGGGATGTGAATATATAATCAAAATAATTGTAAAATTTTACCCATTTAGCAATTTTATGAGCATTTCATTTCCAAACCTAAGGATATAAATATACTTCTAAAAATTTCTTTCACTGAATATAAACTTTACTGCATCTGTCGATTCTTTACCAAATCATTCCTCTATTGAGTGAAAGTTAACTATTATCCTAATGACATTAAGAGTCACCCTCAAAGATGATTTTGTACTTGTACTTACCACACGGGTGACAAATATATTTTTATTTATTGTTTCAAAGATTAAATCAATAATTTAAAATTTAATAAAATATGATTTATTAATTAAATTATTATTATAAATTGTCGCCTTTTTTAAATATTATATTTAAACACAATATTAAAATATACATACAATACGCAACTCACAACATCCTATCCCGTACGAGACAGGAGCTTTTGAGCCAGCATGGATTTGGAAAGGGCGAATTTGTCTATTCACATAAAAAGAAGATCCAATTGTATCCTAAAGAAAGAATTTTCTTGACCCTTTATATACAGTCTCGTGAGGCAACTTGTGCTAGTAATTATCCCACACTTTTTGAGGTTTTTTTTTTTTTTTTGAGTCCACAAACGGAATCTAAACCAGTAAAGTTTTATAAATTATTTTTTTAATTTATTTTGCTTGAAGTAATCTAGATTCCTTGGGATTTACAGAATTTTTTGTCTGTAAAATAAGTTTAAAATATTCATGCATCGAAGTGAAAACTGCTAAGAGAAGCCTCTACATTTTCATCAACTATTTTTTATTAATATATATATATATATATATATATATATATATATATTATAAGTTTTGGTTTATGTGACAATGGCTATGGAAAATTTTCGGAGAAAACTAGGAAAAATATGAAACTAGGTTAGGACTTAGGAATACTTTAATATTAATATTGATAGTATACAGATAATAATTTTCTGTTGTAGTGTATAATATTTTAATTTTTGGGGGGAAAAAGGAAAATTTCAAAAAATCAGAAATTTTATAATTCTTAATATGAAAAAAATCGAAAGTAGAAGCCATACATTCAATCCACACTTCTACCATCATTTTTTACTGTTCAATTGGCATTTCAAAATTACTGACTATTGAAAAGGGAAAAATATAAATAAATAAATAAATAAATATATATATTAATTTTTCAAAAGTAATTAAAGATTAATCGTTAGATAGTGAATTATATTAATTATATTATAAGCGAGTTTCATTATTTAATATACGACTTATTATTCTTTTTATATTAAATATAATAAAAAAAAGAAAATATCACTAATACATAAAAATATACGAAAAACTATATAAGTCATATTTAAGAATGACAATTGGAGGCGAGTAAGTTGGAGACTAGGCGGACACAGGGCTTAGCTAGGGGCCCCAACCACCCTTGCCTCCCCCATTTTTTTGAAACTCTTATTAATAGTAGTAATATTACATTATAAATTTAAATAATTGTATATTCAGTCTTTCTATTTTTTTTTTAATTTTTTACTAATAATGATATATTAAATTTCGATACTTTAATATTTATTCTGCGTACGTACCCACTCATCCTGCCTCTCAATATTATTGTGTCTCGGATTTGGGAGAGTAAGGGATCCCCCTTCCTAAACCATTGGGAATAGAATCATCTCCCACCCCTAACCCATATGTAGGCAAGAATTCATAGATGGTTATTTTGCGATGAGCAAAAGTGGGAAATTAGGAAGAAAAAAGAATCAATTGAATCCAAATTTCAAAATAAACATAAAAACCAATAAAGAAAAGAAATTCAACAAACTTACAAGTTGGAAATTATAAAAATAAATAATAAAGTCGTTCGAACAATAAATAAAATATAACAAATAATATATATAAGGATGGGAAGACATTAATATTTTATTAATTATTGATTAGAATGAGATTTTTCTAATCTCTTCTTAATTAATTAAATTAATTAATATATATATTTAATATTAATATATTAAATCTTAATAACATAATAAACGCACGAATATCGACCTAATAATATTAAAAAAAAGATTTTGCATTGTTAATTACTTACTCCATTCATAAATAACTAGTCTAATTATAAAAATTACGCATATTAAGAAATTATGAAATTCTATAATAAAAATGATTAAAATATCCATTATACCTAAAAGTATTTTTATTAATTTTCTCACCTCATTAATTTAAATCTCACAACTTCTTTAATTATATCATTTTAATAATTCTTCTTTTTACTTATATCACCTCATTAAATTATACTTTTGACTATTTTTATAAGATAACGTGATTTTATATTAATTAAAATAATTCAGTATAGATAATTATAATATTAATTAATTAATAAAAAATTATGTTAAAAATAAAATTAAAAAATAATTAAATATAATTTATATTTAAAAAATAAATAATTATTTTTAAATAAATTAAAAAAATTAGACCAATTATTTGTAAACGCAATAGTTAAGTTCTAAACCAAACTCGAGAGGTCCCGAATGGGTACAGACGCAGCTCGCAATAAATTGGGAGGAGTCCCTCAAATTTTCGAGGCTGGAGAAGCCAAAGGTATTTACTACTAAAAAAAAACAAGCGGAAGTATATTGCCACGTCATCAGACAAGTGCGGCCCAGATGTAAGCTCCAAACCGTCCAATTTAGTCAACGTATTAAAAATCAACAGCTCGGATCATAAGTCCCACTATATACGCTGCCCAACAAAGCAAAAACAACGAAATAGAAATGGTAAAAAAAAGAAAAAAGAAAAAATCCTTAATTATAGTATTTGGTTTTTTCCTAGTAATGAACCGCTGCCTTTTATATATATATATATATCTATATATATATACACCCCTCAAATTCTCCACCTTTAAGTGCCTCCCTTCGATACTTTCTACACTATTCAGAAGGACAGAACCCAGCCCACCCCATCCCATCTCCTTTCTCCACAGATATTTATACGCATTGAAATATACGCCGTGTCCGTATCTTTATGATTAAGCGATATCAGGCGATATCAAGAGTCTTGTTCACATTTTCCGTCAATCTGGTGAACTGGAAAGCTTTGGCTATAGTTTGTATTGATACCGGAAAAGCTTCACTTTCCGGCGAAGTTTGAAGTTTCCGGTGGAGGACAAACAATGTTATAGAAAGGAGTGAGAGAGGTGAACGCTGGGGATGGGTTTCTTTTGAAGATTGTTGACCTTTAATTTGATAGAAAAATTTTAGGGAATGTTGGTTAATACCAGAATGGAAAGGAGAGTAACAGTACTGGGATGCTGCTGTATATTTGGGATTTTGATGGCTTATGCGGTTAATGACGGAGAAGCAGCTCCGACGAAAACTCCGATGTCATTCCGTGCAGAGCACAAACATGCGTATGCTACTATGATGTACATGGGGACTCCAAGAGACTACGAGTTCTACGTGGCGACACGAGTCATGCTCAGATCCCTTACGAAGCTCGGCGTCGACGCCGATCTCATCGTCATTGCCTCCCTCGACGTCCCTGACCGTTGGGTCAAAACTCTGTAAGGCCTCTCGTCTTTACTCTCACCGTTTCTCTACTTTTTCCCTGAGGGCATTTTGGTAATTTCTCATTTGCTGGCCCACAGTTACTATTTTCTTTACCATCTTCCGATTTTGAATTTTTGGTCAATGATTTTAAATTGAGTGAACGATAGTGGAAACTACAACAAGGCACATGTTAGCCTGCAGCCTTAGCCCTTAGAAAGCAAAGCAGTTTTGGCAGATTAGGATATGCCAGAGATTATACACGTACAGTATATTAATTACTAATTATTGCCATCACAATCCAATAGCTACTGCAGAATGGGATCGCTTCATGTGAATACAAGCTGTTGATTTTTATTTTTTAACGTGACTCAATGGTAGATTCATTTTTATTTAAAATTTGATTATAGAGTGGAAATTAGAAAAAAAAAAAAGTAAAAACAAATATCATGGGTTTGTTTTATTTTTTTAGATGTTGATTGTTTCTTTCGATGGCGTTTGGGTTGAATTGATCTTGCTTTTGTTTCTTTGGCATGAGATTCTTTGTTATTTAATAAAGAGTAGAAAATGATATTTTCCACTTGGAGGAGACAACATCAGGGAAAAGCAGTTGTAATTGCATTTAACAGAAAGCAAATTCAGTCATAGCTCAATCTTCACACGCTTTTGACCTTCTTAGAAACGAGATAAACAGAAAGCCATTTTAGTGCTAGTTCAATCTTCACACGCTTTTTACCTTCTTAGAAATTGAACAACAATTTCATTATTTCCGGTTGTTGGTATATCTAGTGCACCATAGTCAGGTGTCAAGATTCCTATTCATGTGTAGCCGGTTCATTAATTTTGTTTAAAGGCTGTTTCTTTATTGGACCACCGGCTTTAGGCCTTCCTTGTTATTGGACCGCCTTTATTTGGTGTTAAATATACAAGAAAAAGAAAAATGGAAATGAATGGGTAGGCTCTATTACACCTTTCTCTTTGACCATTGACATGTGTCCGCATCTCTCAATTGGTCTGGCAAGGGGGTTGCGTACAGTGTCTTTGTGACCAAATCTTCCACGAACGGTCTTTTTTGTTTATTTGATCGGAAGATTAGGTCCTCATGTTTCAATTAAAGCAAGGTGAAGGAGATGGTTCAGTGCCTTGTGAGCATTAGGCAAGAAACCTTTTAATTCCATTATTCAGATTCCTTCTTGGTTAAGACACTGAATGGGATGCTGAATATGTATTTTGGGTCCGAGTCAAATGGCTGTGATTGATGTGTCAGCCATTATCAAGAGATAAGAGTCTTGTGGTTACGGGTGCACTCTCGTCCCACTTGCCCACAATAGGGAAACACGCGATTAGAAGAGGCAAAGTACTATGAACTTATTCAAGATTTGTTTTTTGATCCTTTGATGCCTTATTCTTGCTCCTTTTCATGGCTGTCCTTTGTGGAATTTAAAATTTCACTTTTGATGGTACTGAAGCAACCTTCATGGGTACTACTGTCTCCTTAAAATATTTTGGAGTTCTTCTATGTAAAGGTATATTCCAAGGAAAGTGCTGTACACATCTAAATATCACTGGCCCTGCTCAGTTTTCGATGTGACAGCAATTCAAGTGGATAAGACCAAAGATTTATAAAGTTTTGAACCCTTTTTGTTTTGCTCTTCCTTTTAAAAAAAAAAAAAAATTAAAGCTGCATTTCTTTATTAGCAAACATGTACTCCAGGAGAAATTTGACGTTTAAGATGATCAAAGTTGGTTGTGGAGTTGGATTTTAGTAAACTGTTATTGTTATGTGACCTTTTCATTTGATGAACTGAAATAATTCAAATATTCTCGTGTGGGCATTTATGTGGTTGGACCACTGTTCGCTCATTTGATGAATCATTAGATATTTAGCACTAACAAGGAAAAAGAATTTATCAACCTAAACGTATTGATTAATCAACATGATTGTGAATCCAATATAGTTCTCAGGATGTTGAATTTACCACCGTCATATTTAGAAGTTAGAACTACTCCCCCGTCTCTTTTTGTCGGTCCATTTTAACCGATTCATAAGTTTTAAGAAAAATTAAAATTTTCGGTTAATTAATTAATATTTTTTATTTTATTCTCAAAGAATTTCTCTTTATTAAGGAGTAATCAAATTTTAAAATTTTATATGTTGTAAGCATATTTAATTTACTTTCATTTTCTACTACAAGCACACAATACTCATTGTATTAAAGAGGTGTGTTTGTGAAAAAATAATAATTAATATAGTCTTGATTTGCTAATGACACAGATAAATTGAGATAAAAATCTTAGTTAAAATGGATAGATAAAAAAAGACGGAGAGAGTAGTTTTTTTCAATTCAAGATTCACGCAAGCAATTGCAATTTCATGTAGTACCTGAAATGTGTAATCATTTTTTACTTGTGTATTGTGCAGACAAGAAGATGGAGTGAAGGTTATGAGAGTTGAAAACCTCAACAATCCGTATGTTAAGCAGGGCAATTTTGATTGGCGATTCAGGCTGACCATGAACAAACTCTATGCATGGAAACTTGTGGATTATGATAGGATTGTTATGCTTGATTCTGACAATCTTTTCCTCCAAAAAACAGATGAATTGTTCCAATGCGGCCAGTTCTGTGCGGTTTTCATAAATCCCTGCATTTTCCATACTGGTCTCTTTGTGTTGCAGGTAAGAATGTGTCCTATTCCTATGGCTGTGTTTCTTTTGAGAGTTCTTGATCTTGAACCAAGTTCAATAAAAAAATAATGTTAAATGGAAAAATTTTACTTGCGAAGTTTCTCAATCACTCTAGTACATTTATGCCCTTCCTTATGCTCATGATGATCTGAATGATATTATATCTCTAATGCTTCTTGTATAAACTCCTATATTAGCCTGCTATGATACCAGATGATTCTTAATTAGTCTTTGAATTGCAGCCATCAATGACAGTTTTCAAAGACATGGTTCATGAGTTAGAGACAGGGAGAGACAACCCAGATGGTGCAGACCAAGGTTTTATAGGAAGCTACTTCCCAGATTTACTTGATAAGCCAATGTTCCATCCTCCTCCTAACAACACCAGGCTTGATGGGCAGTACAGGCTTCCTCTAGGCTATCAAATGGATGCTTCTTACTATTGTAAGTACATAATTTTATGGTTTCCAGAGTGTATAAAAATAACTTGGATTCTTTTACTGTTGAAGAGATGCTGTTGGCCTTCATATTTCTGGTGTAGTCATTTTACATGAGCTTCATAGGAAAATGTGAATGTGCTTTTGGATTTCACCATATTGAATAATTAATTATTCATTTTAATTTTAGATCTCAAACTCCACTGGAGTGTACCATGCGGGCCGAACAGTGTGATCACCTTCCCTGGTGCAGTATGGTTAAAACCCTGGTATTGGTGGTCATATCCTGTCTTGCCACTAGGCATCCAGTGGCATGAGAGACGGCGCCAAACTATTGGGTGAGACTATAGCTAAACCTATATCTCTTCGGTATGCTAATTGATCGAGTGTATTAGTCTTCTTACCAGCGTCACATTTTGCAGGTATGGTGCGGAAATGCCACTTATATTCATTCAAGCTGTATTTTACCTAGGAATAATGGCAGTGACACGCATAGCACGGCCAAATTTATCCAAGCTTTGTTATCGTCGAGAAGACAAGAGTGTTTTTCTCATACAAACTGGCCTTAAATTGGTTGCTATATGGTCCATTCTTGCTGCTTACATAATTCCTTTCTTCGTCATTCCCCACACTGTTCACCCCTTGGTAGGCTGGAGCATCTACTTGCTTGGGGCATTTGCATTGTCCTGTATAGCAGTCAATGCTTTTCTTCTACCAATGCTTCCTGTTCTTGTTCCATGGCTTGGAATCTTTGGATCCCTTTTGGTCATGGCTTATCCTTGGTACAACGATGGGGTTGTAAGAGCACTGGCAGTATTTGGATATGCTTTCTGCTGTTCACCAGTCGTGTGGGTGGCAATGACTAAGATTATGTCGTGTCTTCAGGTTTCTCTCGAAAGAGAAGGCTTCCTACCTAGACTGGCTGAATCTACAACACCTTCTGGATTTAACAAGTTGTACTGAGATTTATTACTAGTACAAATAACATCATTCCAGTGGCTTCAAAGGATAAACTCTCTGAAACTCTCAGCCTTGTTATCAGCAAGTATTTCATGTTTCAGCAATGGGCTGCGAAAGGAAATTTTGTTAATTCGGTGCTGCAGTTTGCTTCTGCATCTTGTACCTGGCATTCAGTGTTCTCGATTCTTAAAGCAACGGGGCATTCTTTCTATGGTATGTTGTACCATTGGCCTAGTGTAGAATTGACCATGTCATGCCTTTGCATGATTCATTTTCTTCATTGTAGTCTGTTACGTGGATGAACACTTTGGAATATGGAATACTCGAATTCTTTCCAAATTCTCAATTACATTCATCATCATATATGGTGAATCGAATACAATAGATGTCCTACCATCAAATCATGGAATAATTTACTTAGAATAAATAAGGTGTTTAATTATATTTTCTCTATCGTTACATAAATTAATTAATTTAATTTTCATAGCTATAGAACGACACGTTGAAAGTATAAAAGAAAATTTTACAGTAAAAGTGTCATTCATACTTTTGAGTTGTAAAGAAGGAACATCACTTTCTTAATCTTAAGTTTCCTCCGTCTTCGAGCGAGATTTGTATGAACTTTATGACTTTTTCTGTACAATTCCACAGAGTTCGAAGAAAACAAAGTCAAGTTGTTTTGTGGGCTCTAAAATGAGATTCCTTCGAGGCCCATCCCGTGATTGTAATTCAATTAAATATTTAAAATTAATTAATTATTAATTAATTTTATTAAATATATTTAATAATAAACAATAATTTAATTAATTAAAATATATTAAAATATTATTATAAATATATATTTAATTATTAATATTTATAATTAATTTAAATTATAATAAAGTATATTATAATTTTAAATTTAAATTTCATTCTTTAAATTTCAATTTTATGAAACAAGCTTTTAGCCAGGATCAATCCAATCACTTTTTTCCCTAACTAAATATTGAAGACGTACTTGAATTATAATTTTTGTCAATTAAATTTAAAAAACAATAATTTTTATTTCTTGAAAAACGTCAAAATTTACAAACGTAATTCTACCCATCACAAAGTGAAGCACGGAATGTAACCAAACTGACACTAGGGTTCTAGCCTATCCTGCTTAATAGTAAGCATAAAAACTACAGTTCTTTTAAACACGGGTGATTTTTTGTAAAGGGGCATAAATGTCTACTTTCTTGGTTATAAAAAGGCGAGATCCCTCTCCCATAGGCTCCCACACTCAATTTTAAAGTGCGTGAAAGTTAAATCACGATGACTTAACAACTCTTAGATAGGAGGTGATCGGTACTCACAAGGGTCCACCTCTCTCACAAGAAGAAGTAAAAATCTTACGTTAAAATTATCATAAATCGAACCGCATACATTGACTGTAAATCTATTACCCAAGAGTCAATTGAGTTGCCCACGGGGTAAAGGTCTACTGTCTCTGAATGTTACAATTTGCCCGCAGACAGAAAATGCAAATTCATATGCTTGTTTGTAGCATACAGCAAAGGGTGCTCCAATTGCAGCAAGCAAAGCATGCACCATTTCCAACCTTCAGTTTTCTCTGTCAGAAAAGCTTATTAATTACTATTAGAGTCAAGCAAGAGACTATTTTAGTAGCTAACTTTTTTATATTATAGTATTTTTAATATTTAATAATGCAATAAGTTATAAACTTTTGTAAGTTAATATTTATTTAAAGAAGTAGAATTTTGTCCTATAAAATGAAAAAAAAACACACAAATGTACGAATCATCATACAAAATTTGACTTTGGGTTAGGCGGACCCGCTCCATTAATCCAAGGCCTTGAAATTCCCTAGCCAAGATTTTACCACAATAAATTAAATTAGGTGCTTAATAAAATTACAAATTAGGCATCGAATTGTTCGGCTTATATTATATATGACCAAGTCGAAATAGTAATATCCAACTCAATATTATAAATTGTTACATACTATTATTATAAGTCGAAATAATAACCCTTGCTCCTCTACCAACAAATTGGCATTGTCCAATCTTCTTCCGGTTTTCTCAACATAATTTTAATATAATTTTTTTTTATGCATACATTTCTTTGTCAATTTATTAGAAATAATTCCAAAATTAACTCTCATATATACTTATATAGTATATATAGTATGTATAACTTTTTTAAAAAAAAATTGAAATCCGCAGCGCGGATGTGATGAGGAGGGTTGATCGTCATGGCCTCTACAATTTAGATTAGACGGAATCCACTCCATTGGTTCTAAATTTTGTCATTTTGGTTCGTGATAGTGTTCAAATGGCCAATCTTTGAGTTTATGATCCGAAACACCACGGCCAATAGCCACAAAAATAAAGCAGATAACTTTGGGCCCGTGGGTCCGAATGCATGAACATATTTTTTTTTTCACCATTTATAATCCCATATTTTTGTTTTTGTTAATTGTTTTTTTAATTTATTTGTCATCTCTTTAGCGGAATTAAGTGAGAATAAACATGTTATGTCAGACCCACATGTACCCCGTCGGGGTCGGACAAATCTCTTAGATATATATATGTAAATCTGTTTTAGAATAAGATAAATGTAATTAATATAAATTGTACACTTACTGTTCATCTGGATGTTACTTTACAATACCATTGACTTTTAAAATTTTTCTTGAAGTTTTAATCTTTATTTTTCTTGGTAAAAAAATATTTTTATTTTTATTAGTATTTTGTAACATTTTAGAAGTTTTTTTTTTTGCAAAATATATGAAAGATTATATAGACAAATTTTACCATCTAAATTATGAATAAAATTTAGGAACAATATTTTTCTTCCCTTTTTAAAGAAATTTTCATCATTTAGATTGTTTTTATTTATTTTGAACATTGCATCGATAATTTTAAAAAAAAAATAATTTCTCATGAACAATAAAATAAAATTGACATCATGGAAAATATTTATAAAATGTAATTTTTTAATTACAATGATAATGATTATACTTTTTGTTTTTCTTATATCTATTAGCGTTTTCTTTAATAGATTGTATTCTGCATTTTTATATTTAAATTTTATTTTATATATTAAATATTATAAATATACAAAAATATCCTATCTTAGTTGGTAAAAAATTAATTATTAAAAGGATTCAATACCAAACCATGCTTTTCCTTGGTGTCCCCACTATCAATCAGGTTCTAACGTGGGATAGTAATTTTTTCATTTAATTAGGATCCGGTCCGACCCAACTCCTGATTTGGAGATTTCCTAATTTAAGAAAGAACGAGATCAGGGTCGAGCTCCATTCTTCAATTCGCCAATGGGATCTTCGATCCAACCCGGCTCGCTCCATTATACTCCTTGTCCCATTAAAATTGACAGTGGTTGACTTGGCACGATATTTTATGTAAAAGTAAAAATTAGAATATAATAATAATATAATATAATATAATATAATAAAAATAAAAAATATTTAGGTCCCATAATACTTTATGTCAAATCTAAGAATATAAATATAATATATGTGGGGTATATTGATTATTTTATAATAAATTGTATAGTAAAAACTTTCCTTTTAAGGAAAGTGTCAAATTTAATGAGACATCCTAAAATAGTAAGTAGGTCAATTTTAATGGGACGAAGGGAGTATATACATAGATATAATTATATATAGTAAATTATGTATATAATAGATTATATTTATATACATATATAATATATATTAAAATTTTAATTATATATATATTTAGTATATTAGTATGTCTATATATTAGATAATATTTATACATATATATATATATATATATATATATATCGATTTGATGGTACTTATTTTTATATATATTTTATATGTGTATAACATATATAGAATATTTTATACATACAATGCATGTTAAAATATAAGTATTTTATATTTACTCATTTATATATATACACTTATGTACATATATATATATATATATATATATAATTAATATGTATACATGTATTATCATAATTTAAAATATAATAAATAATTATAATTCAAATTTATAATTATATATAGTACATATAGAAGTATAAATTATATTTGATAAATAAATAAATAAATAAATATATATTTATATATACATACTTTTGACTTATCTGTTTACATACTAATATTATATATATATATATATATATATATATATATATATATATCATATATAAGTATATAATTTTTATAATTAGTATGTGTGTATGTGATTATGTGTGTGGCACGTACGTGCTCAAAATATGAGCATATATAATTAATATATAAAAAATAATATGCATATAAAAAAGTATATATATTTATTTAAAAAAATTGCTTCTAAAGGTATCTATATTAATTTAGTTCTTTAATTCATATGCTTTGTGGTTTTCATTGTGTGATTTATTTTTTTGTGATTATATTGAAGTTTTAATGATGAATATGCTTTATTCATTTTCTTTACAATTTTTATTTTATTTTTTAACTTTAAGTACAATTAAGAAATTTTAAGCCCGATTCCTCAATCAGCCCCAACTTTCTCTGGGTTGGAATCGGAGATGATTTTGTCCTTGGTAGGCCGAGGGCGGGAATACCCACCATTTTCCGTGTTGGAGGAGGACCAAGGAATGGGAGGAATGCAAGATGGTGGGGTTGAGGTTGAGATTTATAATCCCTGACCCAACCCCATTGCTAGAGTTGTAAACAAGTCGAGGCAAACCAAACTTAAGGATTTCGAGCTCGATTCATTTCCTACTCGAATACTATTTGAATTCATTCGTTTACTATTTTGAGCTGAAGCTCTTATCGAACTCATTTATTTATTTATTCGTAAAGTTCGATTATTTTGATTATCATTCATATTTGACTCGTTTAATTTAACGAGGCGAGTTCGAATTGATATTTATAAATTATATATTTTTTTGGGGGAGACTACCACACTAAAATCAATAGTTTTACACCATGACATCCAAATATTGAAGAAATCTACACTAAAAAATAACAAACAACAAGTACAGTTCATATTCCATCAAGTTACAAATGCCCACAAATTCAATAGGATAGACAAATTTCCTCAAAAGGAGCATACTCATCAACATCATAAAAAAAACAAACACGCAAATTAATATACATGAAAAAAACATTATATAAATATACTCTTTTATAAAAAAAAACTAATCTATTGTTGGTGCTTTTTAAGACCATGAATATTTCGTACCTAATCAGTCACGCATAAAAGCATTTTTACCTAATCAACTGTTATTGAAGAACAACGATTATCAATGATTCTACCTTCAACACTAAAAGTGGACTTAGAAGCTACAATAGTGATTGGAATAGCTAATATATCACATGCCATTCTAGATAATTTAAGATGTTTGAGTTGATTTACCCTCCACCACTCCAAGGCATTAAAATGAAAATCCGAATTACAAATGTACAAACATTCTTCAAGGTACATATCTAAATTTGATTTTACAGGCTGAACAGTGTTCACTTGCCTAAAAAATGGCTCAAACTTAGCCTTTCCAGTAATAACATTTCTTCAAATTTCTTGAATATCAATTTTGCCCCTACTAGATGAAGTATTTTCTGATCCTATTCTCATTCTCGTGTTTTGCCCTTTGTTATGAGCAGTTGCATAACATTAAAGGTCATTTAATGCCTTTTTAACTAATTCAATATTCCTATCCAAATTACCTTGATAGATCACGGGAAAAGCAAACTCAACTAGTCTCATTTTGTACCTAGGATCCAAGATTGCACTGAAAGAGAATATCAAATTACATTCACCCCAATACTTATCAAATTTAGTTACCATTTTTGAAGCCATAGACTTTATATGATTAGAAAAATAAAAAACTTTCTCATTTAAGAGCTCTTTTATCCGAAAAAGTTCAGGAAGAAATAGATTGTAGTGGAATACTCAGAACCACATATCATATTTATAATTTTATGAAAAATGCCCAAAAACACCGTTACCTCTTCCACCTTCATCCAATCAACCGAGTCAGGAACATAATTAAAACCATGATCAATATCATGATAATATGAGAATGCATCTTTAACTTCCAAAGCAACAAAACCAACATCAAATAAGTACAATTCCATCTATAGTAGGACGGTCTAAGATAATTTTTTTACAAAGTAATTGAAGTTGTTTTACAATTTTTGCAAATTCATTAAGGTGAGACTCTGAATTCTTCAAGTATTTTATTCCTTCTCTAACAACTTCAATTACATTCCTAATTTGAGTAAGCCTATCTTGAATTAATAAATTTGAGATATGAGCACAATACCTAATATGAAACAATTTCCCATCAAGAGGTAACCTTTTCCTCAATAAAAAATTATCTTTCAATCTCATAATACAAACATCATTATACGATGCATTATCAACAGTAATAGAAGCCACTTTATCCTCAATTCCCCAATCAAGAAGATATTTATCAAGAGCATCAGCTTCAATGACACCAGTATGTGAGGATGGCACATTTTTAAGACTCAAGACACGTTTTTGTAATATCCAATTAAAATCAATAAAATACCTAATGATAACCATATATTGAATGTTCTGTCCACTAATCCTATTTACTTTGTGTAATAATGTCTTCAATTCTTTCTTTTCAAGCTCATGAACTGACATGCAATCTTGCTTCACATAATAACGACTTATTTTTTTCATAAAATGGTGACGCAGCTTTCATAAACTTATTAAAAATCACACACTCCATCATTGAAAAAGAGTATTCATAAATCAAGACTATATGTGTAGCAAGTTCCCTAGCCTTACCATGATCATATATAAAATTATTAATGGAACTCATATCCTCAGACTCAAATTGTGTAAAAGATAGAACCTATTGCTTCAAAGTTGGATTTTGTTCAATAGCAATCTTTCTCTGCAAACAATTTGCTAAATGTTGGTTAAATTGAGTGGTGGTGCTGGCCTTGTTAACATGCCATGAATTTTTGTAGTAGTTACACTTGGCCATATTGCAACCTTTGCTATCAACATACTCCTCCATCTCATTCCAACATTTGGCAGTTTTTTTTTCCCCTCCTCTTTCGCTGAAATGCAACGTTTTCTTCTATCTATTTTTCATTATCTCCAGTTTGGGTGACAACAAGCTTCTTTCCCTTACCAGTGTTTGACTTCACCCAAATTAATAAGTTCCTCGTTTGTGTTACTCATTGCAGGACATGTAGATGAGCCTTGAAATGAAGAAGAGAATGGGGGATTTAACAAATCTATTAAGAGAAGGGGAAAAAAATTAACTGCTATTCCAATTGAAGCAATTTAAAAAAATAATCATCATAAAATGAGCAAAATAAATAAATAAAATCAAGATTCAGTAAGACAGTAAGTAAACAAAACACAATATGCAAATTTAGCAAGAATTAAAAAAATAATCATTAAAGAAAAGAATAGGAGAAAACCCTTTTAATAAGAATCTTACATAATGTCTAGAGATTAAAGAAATATCAATTTGGACATATTCCTATAATCTGAAATTAAAAATGATAATTTTAAAGATAAAGTGGAATTAGAAACTTCCAAAATCAAGAACACGTCTTTTTTTTTTTTAACTCTAGACTACATTTATTATCAAATTCCACCTAAATAAGTGAATCACCTCCCAAGAGTAATAATATAGAATAAGTACTATTAGAATAAGCGTAGCCATTCCCCAATAACCAAAGCAAGAAATCACACCTCAAATATTAGTATGCATAAATCTACGATATAGTTTGTGATTCAATTTATATATTCAATATAATTCACCTTATCATTCTAAGACATTAAAAAAAGTGAAGATAGTTCAACATTTAATACTTACGAACAATGACCCCACCCCAATTGCAATTTTTGATCCCCTCCAAAAAAAAAAAAAAAAAAAGAACAGTTCCATTCACATATTATATATATATATATATATATATATATATATATATATCAATTTTTTTTCTCTTTTATTAATATTTAATCAAATTTTTTATAAAAAAAAAAATCAAGATTTGAGTTGCATCCAAGGTTTTGGAGAGGAGATCTATAATTTACAGGTGCTAAAGGTTGTTCACAAGTCACACCAACAGCACCAATGACAGCAACTGAAAATTATTATTTTAGGACTAAAAAATAAAAATAAAAAAGAAAAATTTTCAAATTGGTCATCAAAAATATTCTGAATCAAGTTTATCAAAAATTATTTTATTCAATTTAGTTCCTAAAAATATAAAAAGTGTCTCAAAGTAGTCATTGAGACAGATTTCTAGGGAGTAAATTGAGCAAAATATTTTTTGAAAGACTTAATTAAAATAATTATATATTTTCGAGGACCAATACAAAAATTATCTAAAAAATTTTTGAGACAATATATATATATATATATATATATATATATATATATATATATTCCACGCGCCGCAGCTTCGATTACACACAAAGAAATGTCGCAAAACCAAGAGATGCGAAGCCCATTACCCAGTTTGTAACACTTAACTTTTTATTCTTTTCTTATATGCTAATTTTATTTTATTTTTTAATAAGTGACAACCATTTTTTTTTTGGTAAATATTTTTTTAACTAATTTCAAGGTTAAAGAAATGTTGATAGCATTTTCGTAAATATTTTCGGAAGGACGGTGAAGTTAATCTTAATGGTCTTGGAGTACAAAACCCGCACCTCGCCATTTTTAATTATTTCTTTTTAGTCATACAAATAAAAATATTTTAAAGTTATAAAAATTAATTGTACTTAAATTTGAACTTTAAAAAAACAAAACTTAGAATATTTCACAGAGGGCAAGAGAGATGCTAAGTTATAAAAATGATAATTTTTAAAAGTCCTACCTTTTCCATTTTTTTTTATTTTTAAGTTATAAAATTTAAAATTTCAAAATTTACCAAAATGAATTGAACCAAAATTTGAATCATACTTCTTTTATTAAAAAAAAATGAAATTAGAAAATTTTGCATAGCACAATAGAGGTGGGAGTAACAGAAGCTATAGAAAAGTTAAGGGTACATACATATATACATACATACATACATATATATATATATATATATATATATATATATATATATTGCGAATCTACATTAAGAATGAATGGCTTGCTTTGCAATTTTTTTTCCAACTATAGGAGAAACTAAAGCTAGTTATATTGAGAAAATCGTGTAAAATTGAAGCAAATTTAAGACCTTTTAATATAGTAAGGTTGATATTCTTAAACTACAATTTCATTTAATATTTTTCTTACTTCATGGTTTTTTTTAAGGGGTCTTTCAAGGAATGAATATTTATATTCTTAAATTTACAATAAATTTGGTGCTCTAAACAAATTATAAATTAAGCATCAAATTGTTAGGCGTACCATATATGTTTAATTCATCCTCACATTCTATCCACAATCTTTGCAAACTTATGTGATAGATTGAGCTTGGAGGTGAATAAAGAATAAAAGGTTTTAAATTTTAAACATGATTCTGGGTAAATAAATATATCTTAGCCACAAAAATATCAAAATTAAAAAAAAAGGAATATTAGAGTTTTGATACTAATTTCTACACAACAATTAATAGTTAAGTAAAGAGAGTTATCAAATATTGAATTGTAAACATGGAAACACAATTTATAATCGAAAAATAAAGATAGTAATAAATTACTCCAATTCAATATCGCAAATTTTTATATAGTACTCCTTCCGTCCTAAATTATCAATCCACTTTCTAATTTAATTTTTATCTCAAATTATCTATCTCTTTTGGAAATCAAGATTTAAATTTCAAATTTATCCCTATTTAATAGTATTCTATTTCCCAAACATCATATTAAAATATAGTCAAAAACTTATTTTATGAGCTCTAATATTCATGCTCATCTCGTTAATTCTAAAAAAAATACTCCATCCGTCCCTATTTATCTGTCACAACTGACAAGTTTGGGTGTCCCTTTTTATCTGTCACATTGAAGTAATTTAGGTGTCATTAATGTTACTTTTACTGCTATACCCTTACATTAAATAATTTTAAAAAATGAAAGTGTAATAACTTTAAAGAGAGAATTGAGCAAACAAATTAATAAAACAGTTGTAGAAAATATTAAATCTAAGGGTATTTTTGAAATGTATAAACAAAATTATATGAATTTAAGAGACTAACTAATTTTTCTTAAACGGTGTGAAGTATTTAACTGTGACAGATAAATAGGGAAGGAGGGAGTATCAATAGAGGAAATTAAATACTCATCAATATTTTAACCAATTTTCTAATAAGAATTAAATATTTAGGAAAGAGAAGTAATTGGGAATTATATCAACGTTTTGAAATTTGTGTACTTCTTAATATAAGGATAGATGCTTATTATTAGATTGTAAGGGTAAAAAAAAGGAGAATATTTAATTAATTAAAAAAATTATTTTTTTAATCTTCGTATAATCGGTTAGAGTAGACAAATAATTTAAAATAAATAAAGTATTATATTTTTTTAAATGAGAAAAAAAAAAAGATAAGGAGCGCAAAATGAGCTAGGAGAAAGAATGCGACAACTTGACCATAATTATGTAGTATTACAGGACCTATGGAAACAGTATCCCTTTGCCTCTTCTCTACAAATCATTTGATGATGTCCCAAAAATAGTCCTCTTCCAGTTTTCTCCAACAAGATTTCAATGCAACGAAGTTCAACTTTTAAACCAAAAGCGCAAAATTCAAGGCCGATAATTGTGGTAAACTTAGCGGACTGTATGTTCAAACACAATCATGGTTGAAATAGCCTGAGTAACTTTTGGCAAGGAGACATCGGCTTAGGCCAATAGACGTTACTCCTCGGTCTCTCCCTACTCCCAATGGCCACCGTTCTAAAGGGAAAACCATGAAAAAAGGTATCTTTTACTCGTTGCAAGTTTGTGGACCTTCGTCTCTAATCAAGCCAATCATCTTTTTAAAAGGTATACTTTCTTGTACCCTTTCTGAAGGTTGTTTTCCTCGCAGACAGAAAATTGCAAAATCATATGCTAGTTTGTAGATTTTTGTCCCTTGCCCTATTGCAGAATTTAGCAAAGGGTGCTCCCTTCCCAACGTTCAAATTTTTGGTCTTCTTTAAATATGAAGGGCCCATGTTCATGAAGAAACAGTAAAAACCTAGTGGACCTCACACATGGAGGGAGAGAGAATAGCAAGATTACAAAATCATTTGGACCATCACTCTTCGTGCAAACCACGAAACAACTGCCCTCATGACCGTTCTCTCTGCGTTTGATATATGAGGCTGCAGTAAAACCCGGAGGTAATTTTCTGCTAATTGGATAAAACATCATGCTGATTGCTGAGCGGCGAGCCTGCAAAAGAGAGGATTAAAAAACTATGCATGCTATGTGTTTGCGGAAAGGTTGTCTCATTATTCAGTTGGAGCCTCGACCGGAATCGTCCTTTTCACTGCTTGGGATATTTTTATAACGGATCATGGTTTGTTGCATTTAGAAGATATATATTAACATGTAATTTTCTATACATAAATTATTAATAAACACAAAGTTACTATTTAGATAAATAACTCTATAGTTAATAAGGTGCGAAAATTATAAATTCATATTATGTTAACATGTATTTTAAAGATTTATATATCAGCTTTGTTTAGGAAAAAAAAAAAACTAGGCATCAACCAGTTGAGGATTAATATGTCACTTGATAATTTACCATCTTGTGAATAATGGGAGATTTGGTCAATTTGGGCTCTATGAACAGAAAGTGACCTCTCATTTAGGAGGTTGAATGAATATGTAGACTCAAATTTGGTATATTCAAGTGAACGAAAACTACATATCAAATTTAATAATTTGTTGATTTCAAAATATGAATGTGCTAATGAATAAGAATATTAAAAACATTAATTCCTATTGTTTTTATAGCACACATTTCTTTGTCCATTTTGCAAAAAATAATTTACACAAAGCCTTGATCATATAATAAAATTATAACAAATAGCATATGTACAATGTGCCTAGTGATATAACGTATTAAGTTGATATAGGTAATTTATTCTAAAAGTAACTATAATGAAGATCATTTTTATTCAAATCATTGTCACTATACAGTAAGCCTCAAATCATGAGTGTGGGATTTAGAATTTAGAAACATCAGAATCTTTTCCTATTAATTTATTAATGTTTTTGAGTGTTAGACTTAAAAAGGGAAACACACAAAATTCTTCGCCTATGTGGGCTATGGCATAGGTAGCACATCCCTAAATCCAAACAGGAGGGAACACAGAAAATATGACCGTTACAATGGCCAAATTCAGGTCTTATATAATCTTTCCCTCCTCCAATGTTGTATACTCCTCAGAAATCCAACATTCTCTTCTCTGATCATTTAATGTTCTTCTGATGGCCCTTCTTAACCCCCATTTCGCTGCATTCTTAGTTTCCTTTCTAACACTGTTGTCTGTAGAAACTTTAAGTGCCTCAAGATTTCATGAGAGTCACTACTACAGGAAGCTCAACTCAGTAGAAACCGCCCCTTTACCAAGTTCCAACTCTAGTACTAAACACCGGCACAGATGGATAGGTCCTTCCGGCCACCGTCTCATTACTGTCGATATTAATGGATATGGAGACTATCAGTCAGTGCAGGCTGCTGTTGATTCTATCCCCGTCAACAACCGCAAGAATGTGCTTATCCTCATCAGTGCTGGATATTACATGTAAAATCCAGCTTAATTTCTTCTAGATTCTGCCATTACTTCTGTCATAAAAACCAAGAAAATAACATGCACTGCATGCAGCACTGAATCTGATATAACTTATGGGCTGATCTTCAGCAAACCTCTCATCCATATATCTTGCAGATTAACAAGAAAAATTTCTACGAATTTGTTGTGAATTGTGATGAGTTTTGATCTTTTTATGAGGTAATTATATATTTTGGCCATAAACGATATATATAAGCTGTATGTTCGCGGTTGTTGTGGTGGCGATGGTGCAGAGAGAAGGTGGTGGTTCCGGCATTAAAACCGTACATTACATTCCAAGGAGCAGGAAGAGATGTGACGGTGATAGAATGGCATGACAGGGCGAGTGACCGTGGTCCTGATGGCCAGCAGTTGCGTACATATCACACAGCTTCTGTCTCCGTTTTTGCAAGCTATTTCTCTGCCAAAAATATTAGCTTCAAGGTATGAGAGGTCGCCATACTTTTGTACCTCGTCTTATTCCGCTTCAGTCCTATATTCATCAAAAACCCACTCTTACCACTTTACTAGGAAGATAAAATCAGATCCAAGTCTCATAAATATTTGGTTCCGTGATTTAGGTTCTTCGGAGTTTTCCAGTAATAGTCTTACGTAAAACAGTTATGATTTTATATGCAAAAAATTTATATAACAAAATGATATCGTTTTATTAAAAATTTTATTAATATATAACGTAAAAAGGATCAAATCTTTGTTCTTTTAAATTTAAATTGTCAAATGATTGGACAAATTCTATCGTACACTTGCACTGCTGCTTTTTTAACATCATTTCTTGCTATTACAAGTTACCATTCTATAAAAATCATTCACCCTAAAGATATTCTATCGAGTAACTTACTTGATAAGTAGCTCTTAGATTTCATATTAAAATAATGCTATATAAAATTCTTTCTATTCTTTAAAGCATATTCATAGTAATGTATATAGGACAAGTTACAAAAATCTCATAAGATTGGTATTAGAGAAAGAAAATTTTTAACCCTAAAGGCCCTTGTAATCATTCATTCCTTTGTTGAAAGTTGTTTGTTTGTTTCTGTGTACTACTACCTAGTCAGACTATCACTTTTTGCCTGATGTAATTGACAAACAATATGACTCCATGATTGGCTTTTGGCATTTTGAACGACGTCCGGGGTTTCAGAATACAGCACCGGCGCCAATGCCAGGGATGCAAGGGTGGCAGGCGGTGGCGTTTCGCATATCCGGCGACAAGGCCTATTTCTCAGGCTGTGGATTCTACGGCGCACAAGACACTCTCTGCGACGACGCCGGCCGGCATTACTTCAAAGAATGTTATATAGAAGGCTCCATAGACTTCATTTTTGGCAACGGCCGGTCCATGTATAAAGTGAGTACTGCTGCATGGAACTACCCATAATATAATAATTAGCTTAAAAGCTGTTGTTAGAAGAGAAAAACATCCATTTTTTTCAAAAAGCATCAATGGATAATTGTGCCATTGATGAGAAAAAAAGCTGCTTTCTTTGTCTGATCTTTCTGTCTATCTGCTGCATAGTGGTATAAAGCCAGAGGACTGCTTTTTCCTTATTAATAAGTTTAAGAAAATATAATTATAATATAGTAAAATAAAAAAAAACACATAAGTCAGTAAAAATTTTAATGTCAAATCTAATATAAATATTTATTTTTATAATATATAATATAATAATACTTTTATTATGTGTCTATGAAGTCATCATCTAGCTTATTCATACAGTATTTTTTAGTGCCTGTGGGCCTCACAATATTTGGTCCAGGACTGTGAGCTTCACTCAATTGCCACTAGATTCGGATCAATAGCAGCCCAAGACAGAAAGTCTCCAGATGAGAAGACTGGCTTCGCATTTGTCCGTTGCAGGGTAACAGGTACTGGCCCAATTTATGTGGGCCGTGCTATGGGCCAGTACTCACGAATTGTGTTCTCTTATACATATTTTGATGACGTTGTAGCACATGGTGGCTGGGATGATTGGGACCATGTAAGCAATAAGAGCAAGTAAGATCAATTTCTAATTTCTTGACCTTTTATTTTCCCTTTTTTTTTTCTTTTCATCCATTATAAATATCTAGCTTTTAATTTGTGATCCTCTATTTATTGCATATGCAGAACTGTGTTTTTTGGAGAATATAGATGTTTGGGCCCAGGAGCTGCAGCGGTCCGTGGAGTATCATGGGCCAGAGAACTGGATTTCGAGTCGGCCCACCCATTTCTTGTGAAGAGCTTTGTCAATGGAAGGCATTGGATTGCAGCAACAGATGCCTAAAACCTTCATAATACATACAGCTGAAAAGCTAGTGCACACAATAACAAATTCTTTTAATTTTTTCAATTCATTCATGTGATTATATATTCAATTTTGATGATCAATTTATTTAGACAAAAAAGTGATAAATTAAAAGGTCTGGGAGATGTTTTGCCAAAGCTGTTTTATCAAAAGTGGGCATAGTTTCTGCCAAAGAACAAGCTTTGCAATCCCCCCATTACTTCTAGCATTTAATTTTATTAGGAAAATGAACAATTTGAGAACTTGAATTCCATATAGATATAACAATCCGGTAACTATATGAATCAATGGAAAAACTAAAGACAGAGATCTTCTCTGATAATAAGAGTTCTAAGATTTTGCACTTAAATGCAGCAGACATCTCACATGATAGAACAATTTTGCTGTGACTCGAGCATCTCTGGAGATCTACAAAAGCAATTGAAATCATCTATCAGCTATTGCTTGGTAAAAGTACTAAATAAGACTAATCGTTTTCAAGTAATGTGTCCATAATTGTTTGCATAATTAGAACACAAAAAGAAGTTGCCAAATACCACCCCTCCACACCCCCCAAGCAAACCAAACAAAACTTTTAGATTCTTTTTCTCCAGTAATCTTCTTTCCTTTAATACAAGACTCCTGGAAGACAAGACTTGCATACAAAAGAATATGTAACCCATAAAGATACAGGTATTGTTATTTCACTACTGAACAGGACTTCAAGGTACTTACAATTGTCCAAGGTTTGACAGATCAAAATCTGGAGCTAGCTCTTGCACAATATCACTAGGGGGTTGCCCACATTCTTGCATTTTCTGCATCAGTTCAACAATCTTGGTGAAGTTTCCCGGCTGTGTTTCATAAACTTCATTTAGGTCTTTAATAAGTTGATACTGGTGTGAAAACCGTTCATATTCTTCACTGCTGAGCTTGCCTTTATTGTCCTCCAACCATTTTGGATATCTTTCACCAATTTCTTTCATAGGTTCATGAAGAATTTCTTTAGATAAAAGCTGTTGCATCATAGTCTCCACAATGGATTCCATATCCTGGAAAGAGCACAGTTAAACACAAGGTTTAAGTAACTGAAGAAAGTATTACTTACAAAAAGAAAGACACTGTGAACATCAATTACTTTTCTATTTAACTTTGTAAGTCAATAAGCACTTTGCAAAACCTTCTACAGCAGATTTATATATCACGTTACCCAACATTTGCACACCAGGCGTGAACTAATTGGCTGGAAACTACAGCAAATCCTACTCTCTCCATTTCATTCTGGTACCGAGCAACCAGCTCCATTCTCTTTTAGAGAGTGCAACAAATAGGAACACCCCAGTAAAAAGGAATAACATATGCATTTAGCTGAGGAAATGAGAGAGTATCATCATCCTATTGATATCCCCAAACAAATGTGCCCTTTTGGAAGTTCACTCATACGGGTTAAATTGATATGTGTATACTCAAACAGATATGATGGTAACAAACCATGCCAGTAAACAGAGTGCACTATTTTACATCTCTCTCATGTTCACCGTTTAAAGCTATTGAGAAAACACAGGAAGATTTAACATCTACATGAAACCAGCAACCAAGCTATCTACTTGGCATGTCTGATGTTTTAAGCAGGATTTCATCAGTACAGTAAGACAAACACACGGAATTTAAAATCAGTAGTAGTTTCACAATCAACTTACTGATATGCAAAAAAATACACCTATATACCAGTCTATTCTATCAAATGTCGCAATGGTAATAATGCTTGAAATCTAAGTGGACCAAAGAGAAACATTCTTGCATTCCCATGCCTTCTCTGGCAGACAGTAGTTAGACTAACAGACATTAAAAGATAACTGTCAAAACAAGAGTCAATACTTTTTTTTAACACAAAACTATTATTCATCAAAATCAAGAATCCAGGAAACATTCGTGTAGCTGTTGAGGATGTGACAACTGGCAGTAGCAACAGTATGTAACAAAATCACAGGTAACTTTGAGAAACTAGAAATAATGTATAGCCCCTGATATGTCATTGCAATTCCGTTAGAGGGAGGTGGTAGTCACTCATAGTAATTGGAAATTAAGGACTCCAACCTTTTCTTCACTATCATAATCAAATTCCCTTTCACATTTCAGGATTCAGAAACAGATTGTTCCGGCAACCAACACATGCCCAGCAATAAATCTACAGCTCAGATGTATTAGCAAAACATACTGGAAGCTCAAATAAGACATAAGAACTAGGTTGCTCCATCAATCTCTAACATTCACTACCTTGTTAAGGGAAGCTCAACTAGATATGTTCACACTAAATTGTCATAGATATAATTAATTTGCACATTCATATGCTACAGAACATCAAAGCAAAAAACCAAAAAAGCAGAAGAAAAGAATTGGAATCAAATTTCAAAATTCCAGGCCACTAGATACACAAAAATACAAACTTTAACCAGATAAAGTTATCAGAGAATACCTGAGAACCAGCAAGCTCTTCAAACTGCTTCACCCAATCCTCCATCATTGCATCACTTCCAACATTCTCTCCTCCCAATTTTGGCCCCGTCACAGATTCCAACCCTTTAACAGCCTCTCTAGTCTGCTCTCTTAACTTATCAAGAGCTTCTGAAGCATGAGATTCCTTTGCAACCTTTTGCTTCCCTTTTTTCTTACTGCTCAAATCTGGCAAACCCATCCCGAGCCCTTGTACCCCACTAGGCATGGAAGAATTCTCTTGCTTGTTCCCTCCATTATCTCCAATCCTATAATTCAAACGAAACAACAACCAAGGAGGGGGGGGGGGGAATCTTTAAATTCAATACCTAAATAAATTATAAAAAGCCCAAAGATCATACGTACACACACAAGCATATCATATTGCAAGGCGGTATGTGTCAAGACTAGTAGTGAAAAAAGATTGAACCTTTGAGAAGAGGAGCTAAGATTGAGGCTCTGGAAATCATCTAAAGCACCTGAAATTATTCAAAATTCAATGTTTTTAACAAATAATAAACCTAAAGAATTCCCCCCACCAAAAAAAAAAAAAAAAAAAATGTGCCCGTGTATATATGTGAGTGGTTTTGTGAAGTTGCTTACTGTCGAGCAGTTGGTCCAAATCATCTGAGTGCTCGGCCATGGATTCTGCAACTCTTTCTTCGTCGCCCGAAAGATATCCTTCCTTCTTGAAAATTTTCTCTCCTTTTGTATCTACTCTGAAATATCTTGTTGGAAAGAATCTATTCCTATCCTTTGGTCTTCTCGTTATATGGTACCACTATTACTTCAGATAATTAATAGGAGGAAGCAAGCAATTACAGTAGAGTAGCATTTCTATTTTCTTCAAGACTGCAGCTAAGAAAGCCGTGTAAACCTCAGACTGGCTTTTCTCACCAGCGCGTGGGGTTGCGCGCTTACGTTATCCGGCGGAGACACCCACGATTATGGATTTCCCCTCGGGAAAGATTAATACAGTTGAAAACAATATAACAAATCAAATAGAATTTTAATTTTACTTTTAATAAAATTATGATAATTATTAACTAATAAATTTTTTTTTAAAAGTTATGTAGATGGCCTATAATAAATAAAAATAAATTAATTATTAATTTTAAAAAAATATAAATAAATATTTATTTTAAAATAAAATAAAAATATTATATTAACATCTATTTTGAAATTAAAAAATAATATCTTCTGTCATTTTAAAATAATAAGATATATAATTTGATAATAATTTAAATATTAAAAATTTAATAAAGTATATTTTTTGTATAACTAATGTATTTTATTAATTAGTAAAAAATATTTTCAATCTCAATTATTAAATATAATTATTAGTGACATAATACCTTTTCATGTAAAAAGGTAATATTCCTTGATTTTAGAAATTGTTGAAAACAAGGTTGTCCCAGAAAATACTTCCATCTGGATAAATACATAAATTATATATATATATATATATATATATAAGTAACTAATTCGCTAAAATAATATGTAAGTTTTCATGGAATAATAACAGAAATGCCTAAATTGAAAAAAAAAATCACAATAAATATTTCATAGGATTTTTACATGTAATTTGAATATTTAAAATTTTCTCCAGAATTGGCATGTAATTCAATCATAAGATATTCTTCACAAATATTTTCATCTTTAAATTGGCACATTCTTTGGTCTACCGAGTTGATAGAGGAATGGGTGGGGTTTAACAGGTAAGATAAAGGTGTTTTTCGTCATATAATAACAATACTAGAAATATATATTTAGAATAATTGTAAAACACATTTATTCCTATAAAAATATATTAATATTTGAATTGACGTACAAATTTAAAATTCGCTTAATTGAATTAGAGACAATTTATTGAGAATTTTATAAGGGTTGATAATATGGTTATCACTTCATTTTTTTCCACTTTGTATTTTTGTTTTCTCCCACATATCCCAGTTCGAGAGGGGAAAAAAAGAAAGAAAGCCATTTCAATATTTAAAAACAAAGTGATATATTTTTTTTAAGTTTATTTAATTTTGTACTATTATATTCCTCGGTCTCAAATTATTTATCTTATTTTTAATTTAATTTTTATCTCAAATTATTTATTTTATTAAAAAATTAAAGTTTAATATAACAAATTTGTTTCTATTTAATAACATTTTATTTCAGCATATTAAATAATTTTTTTCTTAACAAAATGATCTCATTTACTCCATCCGTTCCATATTATTAATCCACTTTCTAACTTAATCTTTGTCCCAAATTATTTGTCCTTTTAAGAAATCAATATTTAATATTCCAAATTTACCCTTATTTAATAGTATTGTATTTCCTAAACATATTAAAATATAATAAAAAATTCATTTTATAAGTTCTGATATTCATACCTATCTCGTTAATTTCCAAAAATATTAATAGTAACTTGGAGAGAGAATTAAATACTCATCAATATTTTGATCAATTTTCTAGGAAGAATTAAATACTTAAGAGAAATAAGTAATTCAAAATTATATCAAAGTTTTGGAATTTGCGTATTTCTTAATATAAAGAGATATTTATTATTAAATTGTAAGGATAAAAATGAAATAGAATGTTTAATTAATTAAAAAAATTATTTTTCTTAATCTCCGTATAATCAGTTAAAGTATATCGATAATTTGAGACGAAAAGAGTAAATAATAGAAAAAGAAGTAATTTAGAACGTATCAAAACTTTAGAATTTAAATATTTCTTAATAAATAGAGAGAATAAATTAAATTTTAAAGATAAAAATATAAATAAATGTTTTATTAAAAAATATATTTATCTTAATACTCGCGTAATCATTTAAAGAAGGCGGATAATTTGAAAAAGAAGGAGTAACATATTTTAACCTCGAAATAGCATCTCTTTACCCATATATGCTGTTAAAAAATTTTACCACTGTAACATATTTTACCCCGAAATCACCAGCCAAAGAGGAAGAAATGGAAGGGCAGTCGAGCCCTAGCCGCCTGTTATTTCCTGTCCCTTGCCCCTAAGTCGCCACTATTCTACTCGCTGCTCTCTGCGTTAATTTTCTCTATAGAGGTAAAATAATCCAGTGCCCTTTACGGTTTCCCTTTTCTTTTTCTCAGATATTCTCTATCTGCTCCATGTAGGTAAGCTCCATGATTTTTTTTGTTCTTATTGGTACTTGAATCCGAAAGCTTTTGAATTTCAAGTTTTATTTGCTTGTCATAGGTGTAAAAATTTGTTTGATAATCAAGTTTATTCATATGATGCTATGCGTTTGAAAAAACGAAAAAACTTTAGAAAATCTGGTCGAACACGCTGGGTTGTATGGTTCACAGGTGTTTGAATTTTTTTTTTTTAAATATGTTTGGTTGATATCGCATTGGCTTTTCCACACCCAAAAGTTGGGGGGAAGCAAAATAAAAGATTTGCTTTCTTACTGGAAGAATGCTGGATTCCAAGTTGCCATTGACGAGACAAATATATATATATATATATATATATATATATATATATATATATATATATATATTGATCCCATCCCATGAAGTAGAATCTGCGAGTTAGTATTTGTTGCTGTTCTGACAAAGACTGGGAATTTTTTATTTTTAAGACAAAATATATGACTTATTTGTAAGAACAAATGTGGAGTTTTATTTAAGTTTATCGAGTTTTTGATAAGTTTTCATGGGTGTGATAATACAATATGAGCTGCCTTTGCCATCTTTATATGACGTTTGTGATATTAACCAGCTACATTGTCATTTGGGAAACGGGTTTTTGCAGGTGTTGGTTTGAGTTAATTAAAATGGGGAGTAGGGAAGATTTGGATGTTGATGATGATTTTAGTGAAATCTACAAGGCATATACTGGCCCTCAGGGTTCTAATGCTAACAATTCACAAGAGAGAACCACAGCAAATAAAAGGTCACATGTAGGTTCTGATGAGGAGGAGGAAGCCAAGGATCCTAATGCTGTTCCGACCGATTTTACTAGCCGAGAAGCTAAGGTTTGGGAAGCTAAATCAAAAGCTACTGAGAGGAACTGGAAGAAAAGGAAGGAGGAAGAAATGATTTGCAAAATATGTGGAGAATCAGGGCACTTTACCCAGGTACTATCTTTTGTCACTTTTTCTTTGTAATTGATTTTCTTTCAAAATCTGGTATTTGTTTTGGTATGAGCATGGATATGTTGACATTCAGAATCAAAGAGTGAGTTTTTCTGTAGAGTACCTTTCTATTTACTTATTTTGCTGGGTGAACACGTTCTTTAGTCTCCCCAAAATAAGAGGCTATGAAACAAAGGGCAAAGAAAAGAAAAAGAAATGGAAATAAAAATAAACTCATATAGCTGTTAAACAAACAATATGTCAAGATGGGTGTGCTAAACTTTTTGTACTTGGGTTTTTCGAAGATTTACATTTAGTGCAAATGGTAGAGATTTATGTAATGTAATTATGGACTTTGTATGCCATAAATCATGAATCAGATTGCACTGGCATCATATTGTAGAGATTCCGCTGCTTATCCCTAATTTAGGTGAATTGAAGATAGACTAAAGATGCATATAATTTGTTTACTTTGTTTGTTATCTTGAATAATTAGGGTGTAAGTGGAAAGCGATTAGATTGAGATGAGTTTGAGTGAATATAATAAAAATTTATTAGATATGTAGGGTAAGGTGGGGTCCAATGTGGGGTTAACGAGAGAGAATATTATTTGTTGTGAGTATATGACTGTTTTTGAGAAATGAAAATTATTTAAATTATTATTTTTTAAAATTAAATGGAAGTTTGGGTCAGGAAGGATTTCTTTCCAATTACATCCTAATTATTCTCTTCGAAGTTATGTGCTATTTGTATAGTAGTTCTTCTATCTCTTTGTGTCTCGATTGCTGTAGAAGAGATGCTTGTTTTTGAAGTTCCTATTCTGGAAAATTGAGATCATGTCTCAAACACTGTGGAGTATGTCTGATGTTGATCCATATAGAATGGTACTTGGTAAACATTTACATTTTGTATACCATAATTGTGCTCGATGTGGATCCACTGTTCCAGAAATAGGATAATTTACGATAGGAATAACGTCTGACAGTTGACTGTCACTGCATTTGATGCTCAACCACTGTCGGATGTTTGTTCTAGAACTTCCTTTTATGCTTCAACTATTGATATGCTCCTTTCCCACCGAATTCTTCTTCTTTGGTCTGCTACATTTGCTTGATGGGACTAGGTAGTGCTGAAATCAGCTGTCTTTTTTTTAAAATCTTTTATCATAGTCACTTATAGCCCATTCTGAACTTGCTCTGTAGTCGTTATCCTTCTATATTAAAAGTGAGAAATAGAAGAGACTAATGTTTGTTATAATCTGGCAATTACTTTACTGTTCTCTGCTATGAGAATAAGGATCAAAAAAATTTTGTGGATCACAATTGATAATGTTTTTGAAATTTTTTGTTGTACTATCCCAATTGAAAATATTTAAAAAAAAGAAAAAAAAGCGGGAGGGGTACTGTGAGGACGGTTTATAACTGGGATATCATCTTTGGTACTTATAGCTACCTGACATGTTGTTGTAAATAGGAATTATTTCCTCATCTTTACTTGTTCTATCAACAATGAATATTACCAATAAATCTTGGTTTTTAAGTGTTGGAGAGGGATTTGCAACTTCCTAGACTATGCATATACATAACTCTCTGCATATTTAACTATACTACCATTGTGAATTGCACCTCCTGTTGCATAATACATCAAGAAATTTCAACCGACAAAACAGATAATTAATAAATTAATAAGTTTGTTTGTGCTTATGTGATTCTAGTATAATTCTAGTTCAACATTGGCTATATGCTGAATAATGTTAGGGTTGTCCAACTACTCTTGGAGCAAATCGGAAGTCTCAAGATTTCTTTGAACGTGTACCTGCAAGAGAGCCTCATGTCAGAGCATTATTCACTGAGAAAGTGGTAAATCAAATTGAAAAGGATATTGGCTGCAAAATCAAAATTGAGGAAAAATTTATCATTGTCAGCGGCAAGGATAGGTTGATCTTGAAAAAAGGGGTAGATGCTGTTCATAAAATTAAGGAGGATGGTGAGAAAAAGGGTCCTTCTAGCTCTCAGCTGTCAGGATCGAGATCACCTGAGAAAAGAAGTCCTCCAAGCTCTCGTTTGGGACGCCCTGATTCTCAGAGATCTAATCCTAGTCCTCGTGGTGCCTCACAGTTCCAAAATAGGCTTAGCAGACAAGAGAAGGCTGGGGAAGACCGTGTCCGTGAGGATTTGCAAAAGATATCTAGGGGTTCCCCACAAGGTAGGAACTGCATAGGATTTGTCGTTTTATAGTTATATTGGTAGTATTCCGTTGCATATTGATGTTATGTTGCTTACATTATTTTTGGATTAGGTCTGTTTGTTGGTAATAATAGATTTTGTTACTTATTATGTTCTTTGCAGCAAGAGGTAAGTCCTTATGTTCAAGAATTCTGTTCGGTTCTGATGTAACTTTCGTGGTGGGTCTGAATTGAAAGGATTGTCTCCCAAATGTAATTTTTACTCAAAAGCCTATCAAGACTCGTCTACTTCAGATGGGTTCACTATGAGAATTTGAGATAGTTTGTGATGTTAAAGCTGCCATCATTGTTAGAGATCTTGAATAGGGCGTGCTTAACACACTCTTCCTTTGGTGAAGCTTTTGGTAATGATGGAGCCAGAGGCCGTTCAAGCCATTCAAGGTCTCCAGCGCATCTGCCTTACACAAACAATTCATATAATTCATATGATGCTCATAGTCAAAGTAGGGGAGCATACAGGACAGATGGATGGGATGCGGAAAGACGGGGATCTGACATGCAATCTGGGCGTAAGTTTGACTATCAGGTCTTCCCACAGACATTAGAAGACTTAGAATTTGAATACAAGAGAGAGGCAGTGGAACTTGGAAGAATTCGGGATAAGGAAGAAGATGAAGAAAATTACAGGCATCGGGAGGTGAGATTATTGATTTCCCAATGTCGTTGTTTTAATTCTTCATTGATTGTTTACTTTGGGTGTGCTAAGCATCAAGTCTTCTTCCTGTTGTTCCTTTTGGGGTTTTGAAAAGCCTTGTAGATCTGTCTTGTGTTTGACTGAGTGCACCATATATATAGCTTCCTGCATTTCCTTATCCTCTTTTGCAATGAGCCAATATTCTCTGTTCGTCTGCCTTTAACATTCCTCTAGCTTGTTTGAAGGATGTTGACTGATAACAGTTTGGGTTCTTGGAATGTAAGGCTGTCAGAGATACAAGGGAGAATTACATGAAGAAACTTGGTATCCTTAGGGGGACTCATGCAAAACAGTGGGAAGAGTTTCTTCAACATGATGCCCAAAATAGGCAGCTACAGGCACGTCATAGCATATCAGCTTCTGGATTTGGTGGACACAAGCAACCTGGATATCTCGATTATGAACATTCTGCAGGCAATCCTCATTACTCGGCAAATAATTTACCAATGGACTCAAGGGGCAGCTACCCTACGCCAATGGATAATTATCCTTCTTCAAGGCCTCATGACACTTACGGTGATTTTCAGCGTCAGAGGCGCAATGATTATGGGAAAACTTATAATCGGTACTGAGTTGGAATATTTGGAATTATGCATGGTGAGTAGCCTTACTCTTAAAAATCTGTGTTGGAGGATTCATATGTTTCTTTTGATTGCAAAAACATAGGTATCTTTACTAGTTTTAGATGATGGTTCGCGTCTAATTTATCATCATCACCTTTCGAGTAACTTGAGTTGGTAGATGGGTGACGTGGTAGCAGATATAGAGCATACTTTTAAGCAGTTTGAAGTGCCTAGCTCCAGGCTATGTAAACACGCAGGTTTTAGGTTTAGGATGGCAGATGGAGGATTTGTACATGTGATTTCACAGATCTTTCGTATGAACTGCATCAACCTGAACTCCATTTAAAAAATTTTCAGGATGCAGTTGTTGCCTGGTTGAGCAGCTATTCCAGGAGCCCTCAATCTAGGTAAGTATGCTAATTATGTTTCTGGACATCAGGAGAAAAGATGTTACTCTAGTAGAGAATTGGGTCAACTTGGCGGTCATTGGGACTGCATTGTAAAGAAGTGAAACATCGGGTTTAGTAGTTTCTGTAAGTAATTGCTCCAATTGAGCTTTGGCATGACACTTGGAACTTGCATTAGACTTCTCAACTCTCAAGCTGAGTAGTTCTTTGTTTGTATTAAATTCCTATTAGAGGTGCAAAATCAATTGTTGCTCATTCCTGCCTTGTGTGGGTATTATGTCACCATCCGATTTCACAAAGCCAAAAGGCTGCTGCTCTTTTGGTAATCTGTCCTAATTCTATGTTGGAAAGTGGAACATTTTTCTTGCTGCTCCAATAATTTTGTCTGGATATTGGGATATTTACCCAAATTGTTGTCTGGTCTGTAAGATTGATGTTTCCACGATTAGCATTCCCCATCTAGCATGGTATTTAGTTGGGGTTTTAGACGTTTCTCCCCCAATCCCTGACCCTAGCAAGGCTAGAGTGTTCTGAGATGGAAGGGAGGGGTTCCTAGTTGATCAGTAAAATTCTTCCCACGTCTACATCTATAACCATTAATCTATTTCAGGCCAAAGAATGGTTGACTCTGCATTCTTTCGGGGCTTCACTGCAAATGATTTGTGATTGTTGGGATGGTAGTCGGAAGGTCATCTAACTATTAGACAAGTAATGAAATGCAGTGAGCTTGAAGAAGTGAAATGATTCGAGGCCTGAAAGAAAACTTTATCGAGCACAATCTGCAGTAGCTACTCCTGCCCTCTAAATGCTTACATGTTTTGCAAATGGTACAACTCTATAAACAGTTTGTGCAATGATATCATTTGTTGCCTTGCTCTCCTTTACTTTGAACAATTTGAGAAAGGCCAAAATTTTAGTCATGTCCCTCTTCCTCTTCTTTCCTAACGCTTTGAAGCAAGGTGGAACAAGAGATCATCCTTTGGGGAATAAACTATGAGAAGACATCTATTACAAGAGAATGTTAGAATTTATTTTTAATTGGTTGCTTGGTATGGGGTTATTTTTCTAATAGATAAAATACTATCTTATAAAGTTTGCTCTCTTTCTAGATTTGACTCTTGTTTGAAAGGATAACTTAAGTTAAAATGTCATTCAATTCGATTTATTTGTATTTAAAATGGCAAATTAATAATTTTAATTAATAATTAAAAATTTAAAATATCTTTATCGAGCAAGAAGTCTATGCTATCATAAAAAAAGTTTTTTTTTTTTTTTAATATCTTTGTTTTTAGACATTGTTGAAAAAAATATACTATATCTTTATGTTCTTCATGATTAGCCATGAAACTCCTCTAAATTCCCTCTAGAAGGCCACAAAGTAAGCATTACCCAATACCCCATTGTCTTACAAATTCTTGGGTTGCTTTCATGAACCGTTGCAATGCAGTCTTCTTCCTCGACGTGTTGGGAATCAATATCGCAGTTGTCAGAAGAGATATAGAGATGTGAATCGAATTCTATTTGGTATTCTTATAGAGGATTCACAGTTCACACAGCTTCATAGGATTTCTATGGATTGTTCATCAGTCCGCGACTCAAAGGACAAAGAGCAAAGCAAAGTTGCATGAAGGGAAAAGAATGCCTCATACAGATGCCATGCCCATGTCTCCTTCAATGTTCCTTTGTCTCCCAAGCTTGACGTTGGTAGCTTCAAAAAGATGTTGCAAATGGTGCTTTTGCCAGGCAGATAAAATGGACGTGTGATAGTTCTACAAGAACGTAAGAGAGGATGGGAGAGAGAATAGAACAAAGAATGCGAATGAATCATAATATCAATTGTGTAATATAAATACAATTTTTTTTTTTACTCGTGAAACATTTTAAATTTTTTATTTTTGTAAAATTTAAAGAAATTTAAAGACTATAATTTTTTATTTTTTGGAGGCGTGGGGGTGGAGGGGGGCATGGAGAAAAGAACTAGTACCACATTAATAAAGGAATAATATATTAACAAGCTTAGTTACAATTCAACATCACAATCCTCCCCCTAAGATTTAAGTAGACATTATTTGGAGCTTTATCATTTAATTGCACACAAATATCATGCATACACATTTGTGTAGAAACATGCATTTCTTTTTTATATGTATTATAATTTAAGTATGAATATACATAATTTATTTTTAGTGTGACAAATTATATCTGTTATCATTTATAAAAAAAATCTATAATATCAACTTACTGATATTTTAAAAACCTTTTACATCCCTATCTCTTCATTTTTTTATTTTTATTTTTTTGTTTTTGTTACTTAATTTCAATAAAAATCTTGAGATAATTTTAGAATTATTTATATCTTTTTGTTCTATTTGTATTTTATTAATGCTTGATGATTATGTATTTGATCAAATTTGTGTTTTAAATATTTTAATATATAATAAATATTTTTTAATAATAATTATATAAAAATATAATATTATAATCATCGTTTGGATTTGATGTCTTGCCATCAAAGTGTTGCATCTGAAAAAGTAAGTAATATTTCTTAGGGGGTTTATATGATATTACGGTAAATTTTGGGGAGATTTGTCATATTACGGTAAATTTCAGAGACGTAAGTGTTATTTTGGCGATAGAAAGCTGGAATAAAGCTATTTAGCAGTGGCCACAGAAAAGGGTCGCCCAAACTAACCAATAAGCAAAGATGGCTGTGGCGCTCTCCCCAGCCAGTTCTCTCCGGTTTAAACCTCTCTCCGCCGCCCGCTTCCTCGCTTTCTACCGGAAAACCACCATCTCCGTTCCTCCTTTACACTCCTATGTGAAAGCGCCAGCTGTTTACTCCAATCCATTTTGCTTGCATCCTCGCCGGAGGAGCTTCTGCTCTGTAATCTCTGCTGCCCTCTCCTCCGGTGAAGTCACCAAGACTGAAACTTTTGAGAAGAAAGAAGCTAAAATAGGCCACAAAGTTGGGGAGTTTCGAAGAAAAATGAGAATTGTGGATATCAAAGGCGGGCCTGATGAGGGTCTCAATCGCTTGGGTGAGGCTTTGGTTGTCAGGGGTTGGGTCAGGACACTTCGTATTCAGAGCAGTGTCACATTTATTGAGGTATCAATTATAGTTTATGATACTTCATTTGTCAACGAGATACTTTTTTCCATTGTTTTCTGGAAATTGGCGTTGCTGAGAATAGTAAAGTGGTATCCGAATTGATTAGTACTAATGTACTTATATAATGTGATGGCCCTGCACCGAGAAGAGTTTTTTCCTTTTGGACGTTGATGTTTTTAGCTTTTGATAATGAAAACTTATACCTGCACGGCGTGTGTGCTTTTGCAAGCCTGTGGAAGTTAAGCTATGATTCTTGAATGTTTTTTATGCTGTAAAGTGCCAGGTTTTACGTTTAGGTATCTAAATTTTTTCAATTGATTACGTTTATTAAGTTGATCGCCATTTGTATGCTGTGGAAGTTCATATAGTTCATGTGAATGCATGTGGATGTGAAATCTGCTTTGTGAAAGTCCAAAGCAGATTTGTTTTGGACTTTGGTATTTGTTATATTCTTTTTTTTTTTTTGTATTTGTTTTATCTGTTTTTATTTGGAAGTTCACCCCATGCATAGGTTGCTGAATGCAGTATCTGTAAAGTTAGGTTAACGATGGTTCCTGCCTTTCGAACATGCAATGTGTGATGAGTTCAGAAGCTGAAGGTTACGATCAGGTACACAATCCCTTGTTTGGTGTGTGTGTGCCGGTGGTTCGCTTTCTTCACGATAGTAATATACATTTTTGGTATTTTCTGTGCATTTATATTACAAAATTTTCAGTGATTTTTATTTGAGAAATTGTGTTTTCTATGCCATGCCACCAGCTGTCTGTTTACAGTTTTTGCTGTCTTGCAGAAAGATCCTGATAGTTATTACATCCCCTATGCAAGTAGAAATAGTCTGTGCATGCATAACTATGTTTATGCATAGACTCACAAATACACACAATTCACAGGGATTGTGACAGTCTTCGATTAATAAGGGAGTAACTATATTCTGAACTCATAACATGGAAATCATTGAAGATTCAGTTTTCGACTCTGGAAACAATGGGAAAGTGAAGCAGCAAAGTTTACTGTCTTCCAATTATAAGAAGTGATACCTGTGATTCTTTACCTTTTAACTACAGGATAACTGTAATTCTGCAAATTTAGTTTCTATTTTTTTCCCCCAAAACTTTGGCTATAAGTTGTTTTCTAATGAAACTATATAGTTTTTCTAGAGTCTCAATTTTCTATCTGGTTAGTTTTCTTCTTTTGTTGTAAGTGTACAACAGCTATTTTTTCAAATCTGGCTAGAAGTAGTCAAGTATATAGTGTCATAGCTTGGAAACACTGCAAGAGATAGTTGAAAACATGCATGGAAAGTCAAAATCTGGAGGTTTCTAATGTAAGCGTGCCCCTGCATGCTTAGATTATTTCATCTTTTAAAATATTTGTTTTGGTACTTCCCTGATATATCTTCATGGTTCAGGTACTCACATAAAATTTTCTCTTTTGGAATGGTTTGATAGGTTGAGAGTGGCGTGGTTTCAACTGGTGCATCAATATGGGTGCAAGGTGTTGTTGTAAATAGCCAAGGAACAAAGCAGAAAGTGGAGTTGAAGATTGAGAAACTTGTTATGGTGAATAACTCATTTCCTCTGTTGCCAAAACCTTGGTGATTTTTTTTCTTTGTCTTGGGTTATGTCGTCCTGTAGCAACTTGCAAGTATGGTTATATTGCATGCATAATCTGCTGTTTTTTATCTTCGCAGCAACCTTGTAATGTCTTGCGATTTGATGTTCTTATGTATTTAGTTATCTGAAAGATACATTAAATATATTTGCCAAAAACCTATTCTAGCCTTATAATTTGTCTATTTTTATTCTCTTGATTTTTTCCTTTCTTAAATTTTCTTACATTCTGTTGGGGTTCGGATTCATCATTATCATTATGAGGGAACCGGTAAAGAATCAATTACTTTACCCGGGAAGAGAGTGGAATATAACCAACATATATTATTGATTGAAGCACATGGAATATCTTCTAATGCTTGAGCTGTTTTTTGAGGAAATATCTCATCTACGAGACAATTCTAAAAATCATCCTAGTTAGAGGTTTTCCATGAAATTGTTTTGTGATGTCATGGATACAGGAAGATGTGAAACATTTGAAATAGAGGCATTTTAGACCATGAAAGCGTGGAACACTAATTTGTTGCAATACTTCATTTGTTGTTACCTTACTGTTAATGCTTATTTTGCTTCTTTGTGCTTCATTTGCAATTGTCTTACAGGTTGGTGCAAGCGATCCTTCTTTCCCCATCCAAAAGAAAAGGGTCAGCCGAGAATTTTTGAGAACTAAGGCTCATCTTCGCCCAAGAACAAACACTTTTGGTGCTGTAAGATTTGGCCTTTTGTTTTATTGGCACTTTAATTTCACTGTAGCCTGTTTAAATGCATAGTTGTCCTTAAAAATACTTTGTGGTGCAATCATATTGCTGAAGTTGCCTGATGAAGTTAAATTGTTAATATCCCTTAAAAAAATTAGTCTAGCCTGGATATGTTAAATCGCTTAATTTGAAAATCAATGTTGTTAATTCTACCCTGAACATTAGAAGGTAGAGATCTTGGTTTTCAAATTAGTAACTTTGGTGGCCTATTTCTTTTGTTATTTAGTTGTTGTTGGAAATAGTTAATTCTACCTGGTTTTTCTCTTTTTTAAATTCTTTTAAAAAATAAAATAACATTGGGTATCTACTTGTTGATTGTATTTTTTTTTTTTACCCCCATTTATTATTTATTTACTGAAGTTTTGTATGCTTTACTCTTGACAATTCTGTTACCAAAATGTTGTTTTAGGCATGCAACTTTTGCCTTACCAGTGTGTAACCTTTTAGACATAGTTTTCATCTGAGGCATTCTATAGCCGTCAATGCCTTTGCATTTATACTTTAGTTGGGTCCAAAGTACGCAGTGATAAGCTTTGTCTAGTATTGGTTTGTATTTTCATTGGATTGAAAATCTGACAATTTTGTGTTGCTTAGGTTGCAAGGGTGAGGAATGTTTTAGCTTATGCGACTCACAAGTTTTTCCAAGAGAATGGATTTGTTTGGGTCTCTAGTCCAATAATTACAGCTTCAGACTGTGAAGGAGCTGGTGAACAGTTTTGTGTGACTACCCTGGTATGCTATTTCTGAAGCTGATATGTGTTCTCTGATGTAACTCTGACTTAGACAAAATGTTTGAATTATTTTGAACAGTTCCTTTCAAAGTTGAAGCAGGATTGGAATATTATTGGCCTTTCCATCATTTTCCTTTCATTTTTGTTTTTCTTTTCTCCACATGGAGTTGGCGTATGATTCCTATATATTGCAGGAGGCTAGTGATTATTCTCCTATCTTCTTCATTTCCTCCTGTTGTCCTCTCCAGTACCTTTTTAGGCATGGGGAACGGCTGATTTTGAGTGGTTTTAAAAGTGTATCCTTTTTTCTTTAAGATACAGTTTTCTGTGTACGTTATGAATATGAAATTATACCTAATTTTCCTTTCTTTTCTGTCAAGATAGATTAAGTCTATGATATGGGCAATATGTTTTGATCTTGATGTGTTATATGCTGTCTTTCTATTAAATCCACCTTGTGTATCTTAGATTTGTACTGTTCATAAAAGGAGCTAATGGTACGGTATGAAAATTATTTCTTGTTTTCTGTCTAAGAAGCTTATAATTGCTCGCTTGAGTTGTATCATTTTTATGTTACTGTATTTGGAGAACTTTTCTCTTCATGGATATTTTTAAGGTTGCAAGTCATGGAACAGATTCCGAGTTCTGAAGAAGTTACCGATTCTCCAGTGACAAGAATTCCTAGAACTGAAAATGGTTTGGTTGATTGGTCACAAGTAAGCACACAATATTTGAAGTTCTCTTTTACTTGTGTCAACCATAAAAGGAATTTGATGTTTAGTCTGCCCACATATGAAGATGTTTACTGTCTACAGCTGACTAATTTTGAATAGCCTGAAATATTTTGGGTTTTATATCTTGGGACAAAAATACTACTTTTCTAAGTGGAATTCTAAGTATTCTAATTCCTGATTCTTATTCATCTGATCTTTCTGTTGTCCAATCACTTTGTAATATTTTTAGTGTATCCTAAAAGTCAATTGCCGGCTTCAGAGTTGATTTGTATTGCATCCAACACCTTGTTGCTCCACTGAGCAACATAAGCATATCTACCTTAGGAGTGATTGCCTTTTTAAAATTTTTATTAACTGCGACAAAAGGAAATGGCTAAATATGATATAAATAATGATAAGGCAGAATAGCAGGGATGTAAGATGAAGCTAAAATTTGGGAAGGATGGAAGGGACTCTCTCTCTCTTCTTTTTTTTTTTTTTTTTTTGTTATGGAAAGGCTAATCTTTCCGGTTTTTCTCCATGATGTTCAAAACAGGTCTTGTCAAATAAATCTTAGAAGTTTGAATGGTGTATTGCTGTGCACAATGCTATTTTGGGATAAGAAACATTTTGATATTGTTATAATCTTTAAGTTCTTCTAGTCCTTTATTTTCTTTTAGGTTTCTGTTGTTTGCTTCTACTTCTTGCGTTTGGTCTTACACCTGGGGGCAGGGGTTTTGGGAGGATGCCATCATTTAGTTTTTCTCATTTCTTGAATTTGTTGAACAGGGTGATTGACATTGTTCCCCCAGTTTTGATTTATTTTTTTCAAAATTTGTATTTTATTTGACAGGATTTCTTTGGAAAACCAGCATTCTTAACTGTGTCAGGCCAACTCAATGCTGAAACTTATGCAACTGCACTTTCTGATGTATATGCTCTTCTGCAACTTCCATTGGATTTATCTGATACCTGTTTTCTCTCTTTTGCCTTTGCTAGTCTAGACCAACTGTGGTGCTTCTGTTTTTAGTTGTGCATCTGAACTCTCAGCAAAGTCATATGCTTTCTACAGGTGTATACATTTGGTCCCACATTTAGGGCAGAAAATTCTAATACATCAAGACATTTGGCTGAATTCTGGGTATGCTAGTTTTGTAACTTTCTAATTCTATTGAACTTTCACATGGTTTATGTTCTTAATTTATGCTGTACGATTGATGTGTAACAGTAGTAAGCTGAAAACTGCTGATTATTATTTTTTGTCCAAGATGATTGAACCAGAACTAGCATTTGCCGACTTGGATGATGACATGGCCTGTGCAACTGCCTATCTCCAGTATGTAGTATGTTACTTTCCATATCTATCATCTAATCGTTGCATATCTGAGCCATTTTCTTGCATTTTCATGTTTATCTAATGTGCATTTTGTATATTAGACTGTTGAACTAATATGATCTTTTTCATGGAAGGTGCAATATGTTTTAGAAAATTGTAAGGAAGATATGGATTTCTTCAACACTTGGATTGAGAAAGGAATCATCAACCGACTGAGAGTATGATCTGTTCTCTGACATATTGCTTTCTGTTATCATGCATTACATGTAATTTCTTCTAGAAAATTGACCTTGAGGTCATGGACTTCTTTATCTGCTTTAATGTCCCCCCCCCCCCCTTCTTGTGGGTAAAACTTATTTGCAACAGGATGTTGCTGAGAAGAACTTTGTACAGTTGACCTACACCGATGCAATTGAGCTTCTATTAAAAGCAAAGAAGAAGTTTGAATTTCCGGTACTAATTTCTCTTGCTATTCAAACTTTCCTATTTGATTCGCCTTCCACTGCTTTTGATATTGTGCCTATAGTTGGTGTCATGTGAGATGATAGCTATTTCTTGGCTGAAAGTTAGTTGAATATATTTGCATCCTATACGTAATTTTGCAGACCACTCTAATTAGATCTAATAATTTCTCCATTTGACAGGTGAGATGGGGATGTGATTTGCAGAGTGAGCATGAACGTTATATCACTGAGGAGGCCTTTGCTGGATGCCCTGTGATTATCAGAGACTATCCAAAGGCATGCCTTTTTCTCTGAATTACAACTTTTGAGAAAATTGATCGATGAAACTTTCCCAAAACTACTTTCAGGATATCAAGGCATTCTACATGCGTGAAAATGAGGATGGGAAAACTGTTGCAGCTATGGATATGCTGGTTCCTCGGGTATTGCCCAGTACTTAGTTCATTTTGTCTACTGTTCTTGGGGTGATGCTCAACATGAATGTTGTTGAATGTGGAACAAATTCTTTCTGAAATTCACACATACCACTTGAGCAGAAATTATAAGGAGAACGTTCAAAATTCAGACTTTTTCCCTATGCATCTTGCAGACTTTTTCTTGATCTCTCCTGCACAATATTCTCATTGTGGTTTCCAACTACATGCTTCTTAGGAGTATATGTGGACTTGAACATTGTACATTATTGGCAAGAACTTCATATGCTGTAACAACTGTATGCTCCGTCCATCCCACTCCAAATGGCAGTTTACCGAGCCCAACAGTTTATCAAGAGTTGGAATTGTAATATAGTATTAATATACTATAATAAAATGTAGAAAACATGTGGGTTGGTAAGTGCTTTGTTTCAAACCTAAGCATGCAAAAGTAATGGATGGTGGGGACATTGAATCTTTTATGGTATATAAAATATTAAAGAGTTGCTTTTAGGGAAAGTGTAAAATATTTTGGCAAGTCTCGAAATAGCAAATAGGTCATTTGGAGTGGGATGGAGAGAGCAATATTCAAAGGATTGTCAGAAAATTGTGGACTATTATTTGCTAGACTGGCATTTAACTGAAAATTCTGGGATTAATGGTGTCTTAACCTAGTGAGGTTGCCCCCTTCCCAATCTCTTAGAGTGACAAAGTTAGGGGCCTCTTTGGTGGTGAAGCAAATTGTTAAGAGATAGAGAGTAGTACATATAGCCTGTCATTTGGGAAACTTGCGGAGTGATGATTCATATGAAACTATTACTGGATGTTTGTTAGCCTGTGATTCATTTTTCCTTGTCCAGTCTCTAGTCAGTAGCAATGTGCATGCTAGCCAAACTCATAATGCCCAGGTCTGTTTACCAAGCAATATGCAGGTAGAAGCATACCTGTAATTGTGCTGGATGCATGGCTAATTTCAACTAAGTTTATATGGAAAAGCTCTATACCAACTCCCTGGGAATCTGCATTGCATCTTCGTTTTACTGCTGACAGGGTTGCTTTTGTTATCAGATTGGTGAACTTATTGGTGGAAGCCAAAGGGAGGAACGCCTTGAGTATTTGGAAAACCGGCTGGATGAGTTAAAGCTTAATAGAGACAGCTACTGGTGGTATCTTGATCTGCGTCGTTATGGTTCAGGCAAGTCTTTTTATTTGCTTCCTGACTTAAGAAGTACACTAGTTGCAGTAAGTTCCTGGTTTTGACTTCCCTCTTTGAGTTCTTTTCCCACCTTTGTTGGATTTTCTTTTTGCGGGGTGGGAGGCAGAGGAGCAGGATGCGGCTACATCCCGCCCATCAAGTAGTTCTTGTTTTTTGATATTTTTGGATGTGGAAGTTATCCTAGAACCATTGCACAGCCATTGTGGTGCATTATTTTTTGACTCCCAAACAAATTCAATCTTTGTCGTTCCTTAAAAGCAAGTTGTTAATGTTGATGACTTTATTGAATTGTTACTGTCCCTCCATTTTTTTTTTTTTCTGTTGCAGTTCCTCATGCTGGATTTGGTTTAGGCTTCGAAAGACTTGTACAATTTGCAACTGGTATAGACAATATAAGAGATGCAATACCTTTCCCTCGCACACCTGGATCAGCTGAATTTTGATGGCTAAAGTGAGTCACATTATTTGTTATGAGATTGTTCATATTCTGTTTTTGGTTTCTTTATTTCCCATCAAAGCTCCTCCTTCAAGTCAAAGGCACCAGAAGCTGTATCTTGGAAGGGAGGACTTCTGATGGGGATTTCAGAATTGCACCAAATTTTGTGTAGGACTTTCAGAAGCTTGCTGTTGTATCATGTCTCTGAAGATCTTATATCATAGTGGTTAATACGAGCCATAGGTTATTTATTTCTGGGGAACAACCAATAATTATTTGATAAGTTATTTATTTCTGGGGAACAGCCAATAATTATTGGATTATTTCCTTGTAAGTGTTCTGCCGTGCATATTGTGCATTTCTTCCCCCCTTGTCGGCTTCTTTCTCCAAAGGCACCCGGGGGCCAGGGTTTCCTTGCTTTCTCAATGCTGTTACTGATTCCTAAACTTAGATTTTGTGCTAGCAGCAATTCAATTTCCCCCATGCCAAATGTGTACAAGAGGTTATATAAATTTAGCTTCCTTTTTTTTTTTTTTTGTGGGTGCTTTTAAGTGTCAAATGCTATCATTAGTCAAGTGAGATCGCAATGATTTGCATTCTATTGGTTTTGAAGGCTTTAAGGATTTTAAAAGGGACATTCACATTCAAACGTCTGCAGTTCTCCGATGATTAAATTACCTTTATTGGAGACCTTTCAAATGCTTTAGTTCCATTTTATAATCAAAAGCACTTTCGGAGATGCATCTTAAGCTCAGGATAATGATCACCAATCATCCTGTAATAACAACATTCCCAAGAGTTAATACACCAAACAGCTTGGATGTCCTTTTTCTTCCGGTTTACCATTCAGGGCTGCCTTTTTGATTAGAGAAATTGTGGTTACACATGCAAAAAACCATTGGCAGATTTGAGAGGTAAAAGCTCAAATAGTGTGACCGCTCAAAAACATCATTCAGCAGCAGCACATTATGTCCAATTAGAAACATTCACATCTAATTCGCAAAAGAAAAATCGAGGGTTTATTGATCAAACCGCTTCCAGTTTAGGAAGCCATAAGTTTGACCGCTCTTAGAGAAACATAATGAGGAACCAACTTATTTGCCAATTTAATGTTCTCTTCCCCCCAGAGAAGTTCTCTTCTAACTTCTCAAGGGGCAGTCCTTTCCTGAATAAATGAATAAAATAAGCTGTACAGTGGTATGCTCCGCAATCTCTCTGCAATATTATAACACCAGCACCTAAAAGACCACATGGTGTGTACATTTTCAGGAGATGAACAAAACCTACGTCTAAACTACAGTAAAATATGTTAAACAATCAAATAAATGCTTTTCAACACCACAATGGGGTAGATTCGAGAGCATATGAGGACAAAAGTAGGCTTCTTGAGTTGGAGAGGAAAAACTTCCCTGTATCCGATGTAATTTCTTCACTTGTACTGCCATTTGTGCAGATAAATCAACCCAAGGTTGTGGCGACACCTTGGAGACACTTTAAACAGCAGAACTTCGTTCTCACATTGTAATTGCCTCAAAGTTCCACTTCATGAAGGTCATCCCCAAAACTGCCACTATTGACTGAAGAGTGCATCGAAGAATCACTAGGCATAAATGTTGAAGGTGGCATACCTAATACCTCCCCTAAAGGTTTTACTTCCCCACCATTGGGAGGACTGAAATTCACATCAAAACTTCCGCTCCACGATACAGTACGCCGGGAGTGAGCTGAAAAGGAGCCATCAACAGTGGTTGCCTTGGAGGAGGGGATGTGGCCCATGCTTCCAAATCTTTGCATAGTTGACGAGGATGAGGGTACAGGTGACTGGAATGAGCCATTAATGTCAGAATTTGAGGGACTTCCGTTACTTGCTGAAGCATCTTGCAAGCTCTCTGGAGTGTTGTCATTCCTCTCATCAACAGAGGATACAGCCATGGGCATGAAGAATTTGGCATTGGCAGTTGCAGCAGGTTTAATGGAAGGAATAGAAGGGGACTGGAACAAGTTTGCTTGGTTTCCACCGCCCTGATTAAAGGTGTCCACATACCTGCCAAAAAACCCCACATAAAAGAAGAGGGGTATCCATGTTTAGATTCAGCAGAAGTGAAATCGCCCACGTGATCTAAAAACTCTCATATTCAGAACATCAACTGACGAAAAGGTTATATGAATTTTGAAACTAGTACAGCCAGAATCCACAACAATAAAGCTTGGCAGTGGAATCCATAGACGAAGGCCCTCTATTCAGTCTCTTAAACAGGCTGGCTTTCAGCTTTCCCTCAGCCAAAAACTATTTTAGCTGTTCCTGATTTCTTTTTCACTTTTAGATTTTTGCTTGAACTATAATTAAAAAAAAAATGTTTTGGAAAAGCAAGCATGAAGATGCTTTTCAAAATTGTTTTTGCTTCTGTTGTTAAAAGTTTAAAACCGCTTTATTCAAAAGCTTTAAAAAGAACACCAGCAAACGAGAACAATCCCAAAGTCTCAAAATTGACATTCCTCAATTTTTGTGAGCAACTCTCCAAATCTAAGAATAGGCTGAGGTTTTATAACACCATACTTGTTACTGTCTCAAAGGGCAATCAGGGAATCTTAACATCTCTGCATTTAGTCAGATGATTTGTACCAGCCAAATCCCTCTTCCAGTGTACCCAAGATTGACAACCATTGAATATAGGCTGGACCAGAAAAAGACTACTTTTAGATTACCTGGAGCGAACACCTGTCCGAGCACGTGCTGAAAATTGGTTGGAGGTGGGTGGAAGTGGAGGGATTCCTGAACCATCCATTGCAGGGCTTTTGAAATCTGGGGACCCGTTGCTGACTGTACCTTCACTTTTTAATGCTGTCTTCAGATTGTAATCTGACGTCCCATTCTGGAAAGTTGCAGTGGTAGGTGGGGGTGGAAGGGCTGTTTCCTCAGCCGGAGGTTCAGCACCTTCCTCTACCCATCTCTTAAGCTTCTCGTCATAATAGAACTTATTCTTGTCACCTAGTTTTGCCTATCAAATACAACAAAGATTATGGAAAAAGAAGATTTGACAAAAAATTAAGACTTAGCTTCTTTATCCTGGAAGATAACATTATACAAGGAATTTGTTCCAAACCAATAACAATCACTTACTTGGCGGCCTTGTCGTGGTCTTAGAACCAGGCCTACAGTCTTCTGAAGGAGCTGGGAGCCAAAACCAAATCGTCCAAAGCGAGAGGTACCTACACCTGATGTTTGGCCTTGTGGATTGGTGGAACTTGCTTCCTTGGAAGAATCCACCTGTCCCTATACAATTTCACAATTTCTTATATATATTTGGCCAGAATGAACTACATAAAGATGAATAAGCAAGTAAAGAGTTCATTATGCATTCATATGGAATACGTATAGGACTTCAATAACAAACCTGTCTGGGGGTTCTGCCAAAATCAGGCTCTGAAACACTTCTATTATGCATTGTCATTCTACTGCCATCAGACGCCCATTCGCTAATGGGTTCCATTGATGCTGAAGGCATCAATGAAGACATTGCCATTGTCGATTGACTTGTTGAAACCCTGGATCCCATTTGGTGATGAAGTTCATTACCAGGCACACCACTTCCTGATGTTGAAGGAATGGGGGGTGGCAAACTTCCGACTACTCGATGGGCAGTAGAATCAAATAGGTTGAGCAGTTTACCCACCAGTTTTGCAGGAGCCAGGTTTGTCGAGAATCCTCCCTACATATTCAGGGTCCTAGTTAGATATCTATAAAAGATCTAATGGACAAAATCAGGGGACAGAGAGGCACCTGTTGGTGAGTTCTTATCCTCTCCTCGAGAGATGACACTAATTGTCTTAGTGTTTCTACCTCAGGAGCTCGACCAGTTTTCAGTGATTTCAATACTGACTGACAGTACCTGAATCAACATTATTTTGCTGAGTGAACTCGAAAAAGATAATTGACAGCCATTAATAGAATGCTAAAGCTTTTTCTTCATACTTTAGTGCATCTGATATCCTTCCAACTTCAGCCAACATGTGTGCATAGACGAGCTTATATGGTTGAAAAGGAAGAAGGATGAACTGGGAGTTTCCCATTACCTTTGAGTATTCATAAATCTCAGTCCTCTGTCACATAGAACAAGATATTATACATAGAAACCTTTGAATTCAATATAAATACACATTTGAAAGTGTTTTGCATGCAAAATGAAGAAGTTTCATATCTTTTCCTTTTAAGAGAAAAAAAGGCAATGTCAGTCAAAGGCAACTCTGTAGCACCTGAATAGCCTCTGGACTTGCATATGTTCGAGGGAAATTCCAATGATCTGCACCAATAAGACACATTCTTGCAGTGTTTGAATAAGGCTCAAAGTTTGCTTCTGCAACTAGGTAACATATGTGCGCAGCAACAACCTGAATCACAAGTTTTGCAGGTGGCCAGGTCAGGGGACAGAGAACAACTCAGTTTAAGCAGATTATTGAAACGCAGGGGAAAGGTAGGGAACTTTGAAAATTATGGTGGTCAACATACGTCACGTTTCTCCTTCCATATACAATCTCCAAGGTGAATGAGTACAAGTTCGTCGTCTTTTGTCCTGTTAGCAGTTATCACAGCCAAATTTTCTTCCCAGTCATCCAACATGCCAGTGGCACCCAACTGGAAAAGCCAAGGAAAAAATAAATAAATAAATAAACAAAAGTATGTGCAACATATATAATGTTAGTATTCTCAATTTCTGTGTATGAAAGACCCAAGTAGCATAGGAGAAATAGAAATCTATCAGATAGCTCAACTTCCCCCTACTAAAGAGTTAATAACTGATGTCACAGAGTAGGCTTTGGTCCTCAGAAGCAAAGTAACTGAATTCAAAGATTCAGGCACACGATACCTTTGCCGGTTGTTGAACAGTATTTACAGTACCATATGTGCTAATGTTAGCTGAGCCATCCATCTCAAAAACATCAGATGGTTGACCAGCAATTAGCAGGCACAAAGTCCGCAAAGGTGAACCAGGTACTAACTGGTGAATTGCCATTTGCTTCACAGTATCAACATAGATCTGCAAAGAATAATTGAAACATAAAATAGAGTAAGAAAATGTGTGTCTATGTATCTGTCACAGAGAGAGAGAGAGAGAGACCTGATCTCCAAGTTGTGCAGCAAGAACAAGAGCAGGGCCCCACAACTGACCCTCCTGTGCACACCGCAAAGCATCTTTCTTCCTCCCAGAAACCAAAAGGGTCTGAACCTCAGCAGCAGTGGCCTAAACATTATAACGCAAGCAATTAGTGCTCGAAAAATAAATCACCATATTCTACCAAGTGTCAAACATACCCTCATCTGCACTTCAGAAGGTAATTTCTGCAAGCATGCGGCAGTAGCACCATATGCATTGAATTGTCTTTTGGCAGATGCAAAAAGTTTCGCAACTGCTGCTTCTGGAACATCATTTTCCTATTAATATACACCACCCAGATCACATGTAACAAATTGGTAAATCCAGCAGTGAACTCAAAATAATATTTTTTGCAGCAGAAAGTACTCATGCATATTAACAGATGGTGCCTTCTGCTAAGGTAGGAAAGCCAGTGACAAATACCCGAAGATAAATACCATGAGATCATGCACACAAGAACTTGTAAAAACCAAGCTGATAGCTACCTAGTGGACCAATATAGGGGGCAGAAGAAAGATTTTTTTTTTCCCCCATGTGTCCAACATTTGAATTGCCAAGACCAACATTCCTTAGAGTTTTAAGCAAGTTTCCAGTCAGTAATATCATGGAACCAGAACTACAAAACGTGCTTCTTGGGTGCACACTGTGGTGTGGGGCATAGCATTGGAAAAAAGCATAGAAACAACTCCATTACTACAGTTGATTACACAATAAATTTCGTCAATACACTACAAAGCATCAGATATAATGTTTCATTCATAATAACCCTGAATAGTGAATACAATACAACGTAACCACTGAAATTAAAGGAATTTTTATCAAGATAACATACCTTCAGAGGGTCAGAACCAAAAGAAGAACGAAGTTTGCCATAATACTGGCAAGATATTTTTAGCAGTGACAGAAGCAACTTCAAGACATCGGCTTTCCTATAGTCCATATCCAGAGACTCTGAGTTTGAAATCCTCTCGTCAATCCATCTATTCAACTCCTTAATACTAGCACTTCCACCAGTAAGAGGGCCAGGGAAAGATTGTCGGCAAAGAGCATGAAAGTAATTAGAAGCACCCAGCCCAAGGCCGGAAGCATCATCCTTACTGGTAACTACTTCCATCAAGTTGAGAACAGATATTGAGCTTCCTACAGAAGTCTTCACAGAAAATATACAAAAGATTTCAGATATACTAAAACTAGTAATACAATACCATTCAACAGAAACTAAAAGGGAAAATTATTATAGCACCAACCTGGTTTCCAAAGGATGAGGCTCCCGTGGAACCATTTTCTTTTGTCACAATGAGTTTTCCTCCAAACCCAAAAGTGACTAGTGCATGCGGAGGGCGACCAGCAGATGACCTTGCCGAGGTGGGAGTATAAGTAAATTGATTGCCTCCATGAAATTGCTGGGATAAATTAACTGAATTCTGATTGCTGTAATAATCAGTAGAGGCAAGCTTGCTCTCTTTTTGCTCCATTCTTGGCTGATTATATTGTTGACCAAAGTTCCCACTTGGAACAAAGCTTTGTGATGAAGCAATTGCTGAAAAATCATTTGTACTAGCTGAAAAATCATGTGTACTTGGGTTTGCTTTCTCATAGAACTCATAATCATTAGACATGTGCTGACTAACATGGTTGCTTCCAGTAAATTTTTTGCCATATTGAGATTCTACCTGCTCATTATAATTACCAAAAGATCTAGGCCAATTGTAACCTTGGTGCTGGGAACTGTAGTTGCCAACTTGTCCATATCCATCAAACATCTGCTGGTTGTCGTTGTGAGACACAGTATCTGTTGAAGCAAATCCATTCTGCTTCTGCTGTTCCTGTGCTTGAACAGTTGATTGCAAGGATGAATCATAAGTATCTAATGAGCGCCACTCCTGGGCAATTGTATCATAATACCAACCAGGGTATTGAGGATCAAATACCATATGTGATGGATACCCATTATTTACTGCTGACACCTGGTTCCAATCTGCTGTACTTCCACCAGTGTCACTCACTAGCGAAACTTGATTCCAATTTGATTCATTGCCAGTTGCATCACCAAACTGTGATACCTGATTCCAATTAGTGACACTCTCAGTGGTACCTGTTTCAGGAACTGTACCAGAAACAGAGTGAACAGTCTGCTGCAAATAAGAAACTTCTGTCTTCTCATCAGAATTAACCCAATCGGAAGCTGAATTAGTGTCGACACCTCCTTGTAAATGTACACCAGCATCATAACCATCCACCTGATACCACTGCCCAGTATTTGGATCAAATTTCCACCCAGGATAAAGACTCTCCCAGTATTGACTACTATTCAGATCCTGCTCCTCGGTAGTTTGTTGCACTATTGCACCATCATTATAACTGTCTTGATACTTCCCAAGATCTGAATTTTCCAAGTATGCAGATTGATATAGTTCATTTCCAGAAATAGCAGCATTATCAGTACCAAAATTGTTTGCCACATTTCTGCTTGAATCATCAGCATTATCAGCCAACTCCGTGAAAAAATCAGAGTACGACCCAAAGCCAGAGCCATCATTCTGAGCTGAACCAGCGGTAAATGCACTCCACTGCACCTCCTTAACACCCAAAGTTCCAGATCCACTGCTCTTATTCACATTCGTAGCCAAACACTCAGCATCTATATTTCCACTATTTGTTCCAGCAACACTCTGGAACTCAAATGAATCTGATGACTCCAATACACCATTATTCTCATTCGAAACACCGTCCATGGCTACACTTTTGTTCTCATTCAAAACACCTTCCATACCCCCTGACCGTTTAACTTCATCATCCACAACTTCTTTTACCTCTCCATTTGGCTGAATTCCAAATTGGCCGCCATAATCATCAATTCCAAAATCATCATCCTTCTTTTTGCTATTATTCTCCTCATTAATTCCAAAATCATCGTCCTTCTTTTTGCTATTATTCTCCTCGTTAATATTCAAGTTCGCAAAAGCCTTTACCTCATCGGACTCATTCCCATCGGCAAAAGCAGGGTCCCCTGAGGTCATTGATGATGTCGTGGCAGTGACCTTAAAACCAACATCGTCGTCGTCATTCACCAATTTATCGAAGAAATCTTCATCAGTCTGATCCTCCACTTGGAATGGAGGATTCGAAGCCATCTACTGAAAACCCAGAAAATTCCGACTAAAATTCCAGCAAACAAATACCGTTAAAAAATACCCCCAAAATCTACTAGAATTCAAGTCAAAAACCCTACAAATACGAATTCGAGCTGGAAATATTTCGGATCCAATCCCAAAAAACCACTCAATTGAATCAGAAAACCCTAGCTGGCCCAATCAAAGAACCATTCAAGCAAGATCTAGGCGTTTTTAAGATCACCTATAAATTTCAAAACCATTAATTGACTGAAGAATTCACAAAAATTACTCTTCAATTCAATTCCTCATATTATACAGATATCCCAATATTCATGCAAAAACTAATTATTAACTTACAGATCGAGACGTTAATTCCCCGGCCGAATCGAAGATACATAGGTATCCATAGATACGTATAACCCGTGAATTCTAGTTTAGTGATAGAAAGAGGGAAAGGGAGAGAGAGAGAGAGGGCGCGAAGAGAGAGAAAGAGACAGTGCTTGTGTGTGTTTCTGTGTGTGAAGAGAAGACAAGCCCTCGATTTCGCACCAGAGTTCTCAACTCTCAACAACCCTTCATGGTGCATGTGCGGGTTTTTTAAATATTTTTTCCCCAAAAAAAATAAAAAACACACACACGTACCCCTTCTCATATTTTTTTTACAGCAATTTTCCTTTTTTTTTTAGTAACCGATCTTCTTTAGTTAATAGATTTACATAATTTTCTTTTTTCAATAAACTAATTTTATCTAATTCAGCTATTAAATTTACATTATATTTATATTAATGTTTATACTAGTAATAGAATTAAAATGATTTAATTATTAAATTATTAATTAAACCTTGTTTATACACATTATTAATGGAAGAATAATTTTAAATTTTTACTGCGCTGTTAATTTTTGCGGCATCGAGGTAATAATTTTGTCTGATTTAATTAAAAAGGAGTTTCCTAGATTTGCCGGCATTTACAGCAAACACGCCACATGTTACTGATTACAATTTATATGTAGTGCCAGCTAGCGCAGTAAATAGGTTGGGTTGGGCCGAATCACTCTACCTCGGACCCAGACCCAATTAGTATCAATATGTATACAGTATATAGACCAATTAATGTCAATACATATAGAACTCAATTTGAATATTCGTCGAGAATACTATAAAAAGTTATATATCTGAATATGCGGGTAAAAAATTCAAGTCGGGTATTTTCATCCGGTCAAAAACAATATCATTCTCAATATTATAAGATAAAAAAATACAATAATAATAACATATATAGTATAATATATATTTTATATAATATTTATATTAAATCAGTTAAAAGGATAAATAGGTACGAATATTATAATTTCATATCTAAACCTAATTATATAAGTTAAACAGTTAAACAAATTCAGGTCGAGTCAAGTAATAAATCAGATATGTCGATCCATTATAAATAGGTGTGGTACGAGTTCGAGTCTGAATATACCTGATCCATTAATAATTTTAATAGACTAATACGAACAATAACTTATGTGTTAATTACCATCGTGTATATCTATATATATATACCCCAAATGTTGCCCTTTTGAAGTAAGATGGATTTGGCGCATCATATTCAAAATTGTGATTTAAGAATCAATGGCTAACACCCGTTCCAAAAATAAATAAATAAATAACAGTTAATAAATTAAAAAAATGTGATATATATTTGTAAATTGATATTTTTTTCAAGTCATATTCTTTTCATCTTAATATATTTAAAAATTTTAAATCCCCCTTGTAAGGAAAAAAAAAATCATCGTCTAAATTTTTTTATTGATGGCTACCAATTAGAGAATTTAAAAGCTATTTTTGTTGATCAGATAGCAATGAGGTATTAATAACTTTTTAGCTACTCAGTATTTTTATTTTCAAATAAGGAATTAATCGACAACAATTGTAACATGTGTTTAAAACTATGTAATATTACAATAACAAGTATATTTCTATATCTAGAGTCGATAATTTTATATGAAAAATTATTGAATTTAATTATTTATTGCCGTTACACTTTAATTTTCTATTGAAATCTATGTATAGAGATATTCAAATTAAATCAATAATTGATTTCTAAATTTTGTTATAAACCTAATTAGTTATTCTAATTACATAAATCAATAGTTTATACCAGACTCGAAGACATCAATCTCACCAAACCAAAGACATTATGGAGAGCAATTATTAATGGAGTTTTGTTTGGTCAAATATGAGGTGCTTTGATTGACACTTCAACCTAAAACGTTTTTGTGAAAAGACCCATTGTTTCCACTGGAGAAAACAAAACAATCGTGTGTGTACATGGATGCAATCTAGGCACGGGCAGGTTCTAAAGGAGTACTCCGTCTATTTTATACTTCTTCGTTTCTTTTTATCTGTTCATTTTAAATAAAATTTTTATATTAATTTATCTATTTCATTAATAAATTAAGATTATATTAATTACTATTTTTTTCACAAATATCATTTTTTGATACAATAAATATTGTGCATTTATAGTGAAAAATATACTTACAATACATAAAATTTTAGAATTTAATTACTCTTTAATAAAAAGAGAGATTTTTTGAGAGTAAAATATGAATTGTTAATTAATTAATTTAAAAATTTTATTTTTTTTAAACTTATGAATCAGTTAAAATAGACAGATAAAAAGGAACGGGGGAGTATTATTTAACTTTTTGGTCATTTGTACACAAATTAAGAATGTTGAAATCAATAAATATTTTTAGTTATATTTCAAATTTACCTCTAACAAATATAAAGATGAATAATTATTTACAAGAACCTCTCAACGTGTTTAAATTTTAATATTATGAGCAGAATTTGTTATAAATTACTTTATTTATATATCAAATATTAGGTAAATATGTAAATATTTTGTTTTTAATTAAAAACAAATTTGCTTTTTTAATAGGATTCCACATTTTATTTAAATAATTATTTTAAAATTTAAAAGAATGATAAATATAGAACTATTATATGAGTTTCATGAAAATTTGTTCAGGGTAAGATTTTTTTTTCTCCGTACCTTCTTTCATGGTTTATATGTATAAAACATATTTAGGGAAGTTAGAATAAAATTTTAAAGAAAATGGAGGTTTATATTATATACAAAAATCATGGGAGGTTAATATAGATAATTCTATAATAATAAAAAAAAAAGATAACTCTATAATAAATTAGTAACTTTACCTTTTAATCAAAATAGAAGGAAGTAAAGTTTAATTTTAAAACTTTAAGATATTAAATGAAAGTCATTAAAAGATAATTTACCTTTCATAAAAGGATTTTTAGTTAGATACATAACAAAATGGTATCACTTCGAAAATCCCATAAAGGAAATATATTGTTTTTTAAGTAATACAAGAATTTATTAGTGTACGTTTATATTTTATTATTAAATTATAAATAAGAATGAATTCATCATTTCAAAAAATATTATAAATTATTTTAGAAAAATGAAAAAATAAAAAATTTTATTCTTTAAAAAAAATTAAAAATTATAATATTATCTCATTAATATAATTTATTTTTAATTCGTCCCGATTATAAGTTTTGAGTTCAATGAGTTTGGGCGTGGCGTTGAAGTTGGACTATCACCCTTTAGAACGATAGCCCACTTCCAACTTTTGAGGTCGAAAAATCAATGTAATTGAAATGAGTGAGTTGGTAAATTTCCAGTGAAGGGTCGCGTAAGGACTTCTCATTTTTTGGGAAATTCTTATATGCATCGGTGCGTGCATGTGAAACGGATGTCTTGAAATATTATATTACATGCAACACTTATTGTATATCAAATTCTGTGTACAATCTTATCTGCATGTGATATAACAATTCAATGCACCCATACACGTGCACCGGGTTTATATAAGAATTTTCTCCTCATTTTTAATCTTCACCCAACTATTCAATGAGACGTTAAAAAGTAAAAATTTCTTACTCGGCCAATGATAATTGTTTTTACTCGAATTTTTAATATAGATATGAGACATGGTTTGTCTTTCTTTCTTTCTTTTTTTTTAATATAAGTATATTACAGACCAATGACGGAACTAGAGTGGAGCGGGCCAAAATTTTAAAAAATTCGATATATTTTTTAATATAATTAATTTTTAAAAAAAGTCTCATAAAAATCCCTCTATAATTTCTTTAAAAATTATAATATTATCCTACAACATATATTTTTATGCAATTCCTCCCTCAACTTTAAATTTTTGATTCTATCTCTTTCTTATGAGAAGGTTTATGGTGGTACGTTAATAACTTATTTATATTGTATAAGTTACACTTCAATCAATAGAAATAAAATATGTAAGGTAATGGATATCAGCTCAACTTTGAAAAATAAATGTTAATACCACTTAATTTTGTGAGAAGTGGATGTTAACTCATTTCAAGATGAATTAAATGGTACTACATCCGTTTCACAATATAAGTCGTTTTAGATTTATGTACAAGAATTAAGAATCCCAAATTCTACACAATTTTAAAACTAAACTTTCAAAAATATCCCTTGTTAAATCTTTATTTACTTTGGTAATTAGGGAGAGTTGGATCATAATTAGTAGAAAGAGAGATTGTATGGAGATGTAGAGGTGAAAAAATAATAATAAATGCTTATAAAATTTTGTAAAACTAATTATATTGTAAAAATAATAATAATAATTCTAAAACGACTTATATTGTAAAATGAAAATAGTATTAATATTTAATTTTTAAAATTGAATTATCATCCATTATCTATATATTTTATTTCTATTAATTAAAGTATAACTTATATAATGTACATAAATTACTAATATACCACCATAAACTTTCTTCTTTCTTATATTTGTTCTCGACTTCTAAATTTTTGATTGTATCTCTTTCTATAATATCAAATTTTTGATTCCGTCCTTATTACACCGTAAGCCTATAATTCTTATATAGACCCAGTCTACCGTAAATCGAGTGCTTTGAGTGTGGTATCACGTGTTTTGTGTATTGTACACTTCTAAAAAAGTACAACATTTTAAAATATCGATCCACGATAGACCCGATCCACATAAAAATTTCCCTTTATGAAGGCGTTGGATATTGGAAGTGCGTTTCATAGCTGACAAAAACAAAAGCGTGGGACGGAGTATTTATGAACAAGCATGGCCGCATGGCTATTCCTACGTCCTCCCGCAACCCAACCCAACCCAACGACAGCAGCGCTTTATGGATTTTCTTCTAAAGTTGTCCAAGCTGGCACTCTTTATTAAGCTACTCTCTCCTTTCTTTTCCATTGCTTTTTTTTTAATTATTATAGAATTAGTTACCCAGGTTGTCTCCTCAATCACAGGCTTCCTTCTATGTTATGAGATAATTTTTCTTCCTCTATGATTAGCCTATAAAATAGCACTCTTTTTTTTTTTTCAAAATTATGTGTTTATTTTTTTATGTTCGAAAATAGATATTTATTTTAATATATATAAAATATTTTTTCTAAAATTTCAAAACTGCCTTCTATTAGTTATATCTCACAAACTTCTATAGCTAATAAGGATAATATGGTAACTTCATTATAATAAAATAATTTGAGTATAAAGGATTTTGGACCTCCCCGTTCAAATCATTTGGTATCAAAATTGAGTGAATTACCTAAAAGCACGTGCTAGTCCATTCAGGACAATGTTTACAAGTGGTAACAATTTGGGTGATAATTTTATTAAATATTCAAATTTATATATAAATAAATGAATATGAATAATTAAAATAAGTTTATAAATTTAACTGGATGTTTATCTATTTAAATTCATTTATATTCATATAAAAGTAAATAATTCATACAATTTGAGTGATGAGTTACATTAATATATAGGTTCATTATTAAAATATTTTAATTAATAAAAGGTAAACGATAAATTAAATGTATATTTATTTGATTTAACTCATAAGTTTTACTACTACTTAGGTCCTACTGCTACTATCTTTAATGAATAAAAGAGAAATAATAAAATAAAATATTCACTTATTATATAAAATATGTAAACAAATAAACATAGTTAAATGGACATTCACCATCCATTAAAGAAAATAAGATTAAACATAATCCATCAAATATTTTTTTTAATAAAAATTTATTTTGAATAGAAATCTTTAGAGACATAAAAATAAAAAAGAAAAAACTAAAAATATTACCTTTAAAAAAAAAACAACCAATCAAATAAGAGTAAAATATGTGGGAGAGCCACGGGGTGCGTGGGGGATTGTGCGCGTGCGTTTTAAGTTTTTGTGGCGGGCAGAAGTAACTATCAGAGAAAAGATGTTGTCAATGTTGACCGTATGCCACCTCAGCTCCTTGTTTACTTGTTCTTTTCTGTGCTTTTCAGTTTTCTTTTCAGCACACAGGCTGCCCCAGCCCAAGCTGCCAGATATAGCCTTTTAGCCTTGAGGGACCTTTTTTTTTTTCTTTTTTTTCATTTAATTTTCCCTTTTTTTCTAATGAAGACATACTATTTGACAATTACACTAAATTCTCTCGAAATAGAGAATAATATTACTCTTATTCATGATTTTTTTAAATTTAAGTGTCGTACACTAGACGTATTATATTTTTAATAATGTACTAAAAATTATATTAAAGGATTCAAAATTAAAAAAAAAAAAGATACTTGCAAGATAAGAAGAAATATCTGAGTTAATAACCTGATAGATAAATATGTATCATAACTTAGAAGTCTTGAGTTTTATCCATGTCAGATAAAAGGTTTTCAAATTTATCCTTATCTCTTCATTTGGGTGTATTAGAGCCAAAAAAACAAAAGAGGGGAAAAAAAATGCTAGTATTGAAATATGTCTCCAATTGTTATTTTTTTTGAATGCGTACTAAATAAAATCTGCGTTGTAGTTCTAGTCGGTAAAAAATCACAAAGATATAAATTAATTTAGGCAAAATCTACATGATCGATTTAACTGAAGAAACTAATAGGTATCTTATAGATTCGAACTCGTGACTTTTCAATCGTTACGCTTTTTATCCGACCGATTTGATTACCCATTTCAGGACACAAGGAGTTAGTTCTTAAATTGATACGAGGCAACTTTTATTAAAAAAAAAAAAAAAACACTTTCGTCAAATTCATCAAATGGCTAACAACATTTAAAGTGGCAAAATAACCAATGCTTTTAAAATTTATGCGGATAATAGACTAATTTATCGGTTTATATTCATCGGTTAAACTGATTAGACCGATTTGGTAACATTCTAGTACAAGTAGACGACAGTGAATTCAGAAAAGAAGCAAAAGAAAGACAGAACATAGACAACTTGTTGGCCCTCCTGTTCTCAACTTTTCTACCTTCTACCATGTTTTTTTTTTTTTTTGGGGCCAATTTTACACAATTTCTGGTTGACTCTTTGGTCGGTCGAACCAGCCAAACCAGTTTGGGTTTGGAAACGTTGCAAGTAACCAAAATGCTAAGCTCTTTCCAACAAGTTACGAATAATAATCCTACACGTGGATGCATGGTAAAGTTGCTACTTTTAATCTCATTTCGTTGGACAATGTTAGCAAATGTAGGTAGGGAAAATCACATATTATCTTAATTTTACACCGATCGTATTAAGGTTTTATTAAATATTATCAAAACATCTTAATTTTATATCACAAATAGGATTGCTTACAATTTGGGTCGTTTCGAAATTTTGATGTCTTTAGTACCATCTCGAATATTCGATATCAATTTCGAATTGCAATTCTAAAATATTCATCCCGATTTGTCTCGAAATTTTGGGATAAGTTAGGATGAATATTCAGGTTTTGATTCTAATGATATAAAATCAGTACCAAATTAAATTTTCGAGACAAATCGAAATGGAGATTCGGGTAAAAGTATAAATATAACAATCTAAGTGTTAAATCACGTTTCTTTAATAAATTATTTCAAAATAAATGTCTTTCTAATATATATATATATATATATATATATATATAATAATTAAAAACTCTAGAACAATGTATTTTATGAACAAAATTATCTAAAATATTCTTAGTCAAATTATTTAAAAAATTAGAAAATGTAATCTATAGAATATTAGGAAAATAAGAATAAATAAAATAGGGGTAGTATTAGAATAATATTGTTAATGCCACTTAAATTTTTAAAAAATATTGTAATGTTTAGAATGTCAAGAAAAAATACAAAGTTCAAAATGGCTTATTATCCCAATCATCATGTTAATTGTCATCTAATATATCATTTGTTAGTGTGTTAAAATGATAAATTTATTAATATATATTTATTATTACCTACATAAGAATATGTTATTACAAAAATATAATGAAGTTACATAATTGATGTATACATATACATACATACATACATACATATATATATATATATATATATATATGTGTGTGTGTCTAGGTTGGATTATTTATATTAAAATATACTAAGACGATGAGTTTGATTTTATTCAATAAAATAGTAATTTAAAGATTAATTTTTTATATGCACATAGTATCAAAATATTTTGTAAATATTATTTTGTATCATTCATTCTTTTTTATACAATTATACTTATAATTTTGAATTATAATCATTTATCATATTTTAAATTAAAAATATATATAGGATATGTGGAATATATAATCTTCATATACATATTAAAACTTTAAACATAATTAGATAAAAAAAAAGAGGATACTCTTAAAAAAAATTAAATATAAGGTAATCAATTATAATAATATTAGTCACAAATCTTAAATTTTTTATCATTAAGAAAAATTTTTGAATTGATTCTATTATTTCTAATATTTTTGCTCATTAGGAAAAAAAATTAGAATACCTTATCTTTCTTTAATATAGATATATAGATATATTATATTCAATTCTAGTTTCAATTCTTCGATTCAGTACAGTTCAAAACAATTCGGAACAATTTTTATACTGTTCGGAATAGTTTTCGATATGGATATTACATAAAAAAATTTTGAAATTTGAGAAAAGTCAAAAGTCAATAATTTTTTTCGTTTTCAGTTCTTTTCGATCCAATTATTCATATCAGTTCGATTATTCTCCAATTTCATGAGCAACCCTAATCACAAACTGTAATTAAAAGAATCAAGAGTAGGTAACCTATTTCAAACAAATAGGAAATGACTTTGCCGAACATGTCAAGTGATTTAGATTAATGGTAGTCATGAATTCTGTTTGAAACGATGAAATAAGATTTGGATATTATTAAAAAAAAAAATCGATGTAAATATGGGACACATAAACAATAGATCAAATATTAGAAATCAAATGTTTAACCATTGTGTTCATTAGAGATGCTTAATCACTTTTCTAATCTCAACAAAAAGAACAAGAAAAGCTTGCCCCCTATACCATTATTGGTGCAATTCCTGAATTTATGGCTCTTTTAAAGAGAGACAAGAATTTCTGGTAGCAGACTACAGCACATAGCCCAGAAGGATTGATTTGGCCTTTCAAGAATTCAATGTATTGTGGGAACAAGTAAACCAAAGTTGGCCACATAATACTCAAAGAGTCAACTGTTAAATGTTGATGGATAACAGTTTGGTACATGCACTTTCCTTGTGTAAATTTACTAATTCATGAATTAGCAATATTGCTATCTCAGATCACAAAACAAGGAAGGATGCGTACCACTTCTTGGTAGTAGATTAATAAAGTCCAAAAGGACTTTTATGGCTTTTCTAGTCACCCAATGGTTTTATTTGACCAAAATGGCTTTGCAATAACTGACCACTGATAGCTGTGAATGCCTTCTAAATCATATAGTCCATTGTTTGGTTTGTGGCAGGACCAATTTTGAGAGCCCCTCACTATGGATTTTGTAGCTTGGTGACCATAAAGACACTTTCTCTATTTGTGCACATTGGAAGTGTTTTTTTTTTTCTTTTTATTTTCAAAATTCCTACAATTAGATGACTTTGTTATATTTATTTATGTGAAATAAAAATAAACTTTAATTAGTATAACTATTGTTATCTTACGTGCTAATACAAAGATTGATCGTGTTTATCTATTTATATTGAGATATTAAATTTATAAGTATAAAAGAGATAATTTTATTCATTAATGTGTATGTCCCAACATTAGTTGGACTAATTATAGGATTACTTGAATCTTACTCTTATGAGCTCTATAATTGCACCGAGGCAGTGAAAATTTCCCATTATGTTAAGCTTCTAATAATTAAGTCTCACCAACTTAAAAAAAGCAACTTGAAGCAGGCATTTCACTTTGACAACCTTGTTATAGCTACTAGTAAGTTCCTAGGTCTAGTTTTTAATATAGCATCACGAGATAGGTTAGGTTTTTGGTACGATGTGGGTCTTGCTCGAATAAGATTGGGGTTGCACAATTTGTAGCCTCAAATGGGAACGATTTAGATATCAAGATTTTATTCCTGACTAAAATTAACAGTCAAGATTTATTTTGACATTAGAGTTCACCGAAATAAAAAAATGTAAGTTTTTAAGATACTTTTAAAAAATTTAATTTTATTAAGAAAAATAAATCACCTCATTATGAAAATCAATGAATAGATTATACCTTCTGCTTAATTTCTTCTTCCCCCTTAGTACAAATTAGAATTTGTGTGTCTCCAACATCATAAATTGCTATAAAAAAATGGGGAAAAGGGTGTCATTTCCATTCAAGTTTTGATTGAAATACTCTCACTCCATCAAAGGATGAAATGATCAGTCTTTTCCAACAGAAAACATTAGGTACTTTTTTGTGCATACACAAAGCTCAAGAACACAAAGTTTTTACTCACCTTTTTTGTTCCAAATGAAATCTAACTCCTCATTAATTAAAATTTAACAAATTTACATATTTAAGAGCTACCGGAGCTGCCACCACCAGAGGCTGAGCTTCTCTTGAACTAAAAAAAAAAAATTGAAACTACATTCTCATCATTCAAAGCAATTCTTACATGGATAATGGACGGTGAACCAAATATATTAATAAATTATATCGTATAATTTGTATTATATGTGATATAAGTTATTAATATATTTAATTCATGAATCATCGGTACATATGTTAAATTTTTTTACCAATTATGACTAATTTTTACGGCATCTTTTTAGAAAGGTTACTTGAAAAATTATGAAAAGATGCTTCATAATCTGTTTGGAAGTGAAACCTGTCATTGTTGTGATCAATCAAGGTAGTGTTTATCGAGGGACTCGTTCTAATCCATGAAAAAACCATCACCGTTTTTTTTCCACTATCACACAGATTTACCAAACGCTGTAACTTTTGATCAAACGTTAGACATTGCATTGCATTATTTAGCAGAAGACTCTGGCAAACTACCATGATGTTCTAAGTATAAATGAGGAAGAGAGGCATGAGATTCCCTGCCATTAATGACCATGGCAGAAACCTCACAAGCAAATGGAGGCTTTGCGCCTTGGAAGATGATTCAGTGCTGTTTATATTTAAAGAAAACAAGAATGAACAGTGATGAATTTACTCAATTGCACGACACGAGTTTTATGGGAACTGGAGACAGTAAAAATGTACGGTCAAATTTATACTGACAACTATAAGAAATTAAAATTTTAATAAATTGAATTATTTATAATAAATTATGTATATTAATTAAATTTTGTAATAAAAATGATATTGTTTTAAAAGTGTATATATTATTATATAAAAAATTGTGACTAATATAAATATATTGTAGCAAAATATCTAAAGGAGAAGTTGATTCGTGGTGGGATATTTGCTTTTTTTTTTTTTTTTTGCTAAGTGGAGGGTATTTGCCTTTAATCAATGGAGAATTGATCAAATGCACCATCAGCGAGAGTCGGCACAGAGAGAGAGAAAGAGAGAGAGAGAGATCCATGCCATAATATTAGCAAATATCCAGCTAAGCATCAAATCACATGCATGAAAAACCAAATCCTTGCATAAATTACTCTTTTCACTTTTATAATTATTATTATTATTGGTATAAAGTATTATCTTTTCCTCCCTCAAATATCAAGCACTTAAATTATTTTGTATGTTTAAAATAATATTATAATAAAAAAATATTAAATATAATTATGTTAGGGTGGGACTTAGAGTGAGATAAAAAAAATATGATGTATTATGAGTATATAATATAAAATAAAAATTACTTAAATTATTATTTTAAAAAAGAAATGTGATTGATTTTTCACCACGAGCTGCATGATACTGACTTGTGCTGGGTCTTCGGTTGTTTCAAGGCCATAGAAATCCGTATTTAAAATAAAATTTTAAAAAAATATCCGGATACTATGAGGTCAACTTCCAAGAACTACAAATAAAAAAGCTGAAGCCATATTGGTCTATGGAAGAACAGCCGTTTAATCACATGATGCTTTTGGGGGATAATTTGGTCTTTACAAAAAAAAAAAAAAAAAACAAGATTCTGGCCGTCATGGAGAGGAGGAGCCCTCCCCCTGCCCAGAACTGAAGCAGACAAAGCCACAAAGCCAATGATGAGAGAGAGGGAAAAAAAATAGAAAAGAAATGGATTTACAATCCCTTCTTTATAGACACCGAAAGCAGCAGAAGGAACAGATCACGAAGGCAAGAGAGAAACAACAGCTGGAAACAGGGGAATAGAAACTATCCTTAGCACAAGTAGACACTTGACAGTTTTGTACTTTCTCATAGACCAGCAATCTAGTTCTTGTTTCACAAGCAAAACTCATATGCATATACAACACATACAAAAATGCCAATTGAGCTAATAGACAAGTTAATTTATGACCATAGTATCGTGGTCATCGTCGTCGTTATCGGTATATGACTCGGGAGGGCGGAGAGCTTTCTCGAGGAAGAGATGAAGTTGTGTTGTTTGCAAAATCCCCCAGCTAGTGGTTAGAGCAACTAACTGCACATTTCTTGTGAAAATATCGAAGCAAGGTATTGCAACTACCGATGAAAGGAAAATGGAAAAAGCTACATTGCATTCACCTATCAATAAAAGTCGAATAATTTTCTATAAATAGATAGTAGTTTGCAACTTTGCATTGGCATAAAGAAACTAGAATGGCCTGAAATTAATACTTCAAGAAAAGAAAAAATAATAGGGAGCTACTGAAAAAAAGGAGCAATAATTTTAACCTCTCATGCTTTTCAATGGCTATGATTGTTGTCAATGCTTGATGGGATTGATGAAATCAGCATCTGAGACTGCAGAAGCCTCTTGTAAGCACAAGACTTCATCTTCTTCTTCCATTGGAGCTGGCAAGTTAAGATCTATCATCAAACCTTCTTGAAGTTTTGCAGAATTTGAGTCCAGAAAACTATCACCAAGTTTAGCTGAGCAAGAAGGAGTTGTTGTTGAGGAACTCAAAAGAAAGTGTGATCTCTTGTGCCCACCAAGAGCTTGACCTGACCCAAAAACTTTGCCACAGAATGGGCACTCATGCACCTTTTTATCTGCATTCTTGATAACAACATTGTTTCTGGGCTGCTCTGACTCGCCTTCATTGTCTTCTGGGCAGTTCTTGATGATCTTCTTGTGACTAGTTCTATGGCTACCCAGTGCTTGAGAAGATGTGAAAACTTTGTTACAGACTTCACAGTGGAGCTTTCTACGGGTTTGGCTCAATTTTAGCACTCCCGAGTCATCCGAAGTAGTACTCCAGACATCCCTTGAAAGCATTATAAGACACAAAGCAAGATCTTCTTCTGGAGAAGTATCGGAAACTGAACTCACCGGCTCTAGCTCTACCAAGGACTCGGTTGAACTGGGCTTGGTCATTTTCTGCTCCTGTATCTCTACACCATCAACTTTAGCCACAAGCATTCTCCGAGTCCTCTTAGATCTTCTCCGAGTTGGTTTCCTTGTTGACTCGGTCTCGCTCTCCCTATCTTGAACAACCGAACCAGCATCCAGAAACTCAGGATCTACCATCCTAAAACTCCTCCTTGGATTCTCTCTCAACCCATAAACCAACCCTTTCTCTTCACTTTCAGCTTTCACCTCCTCCTCATCTTCCTCAAAACACTCCGACGAAGTTGACTCAGTAGAATCACCGCCGCCACCAGCAGCGACAAACTCACTGTACAATTCTTGCTTTTGCGGCGTCTTGGGCGGAAGTGGCAGGGCGGCCAAATGGGATCTCATGTGACCACCCAAAGCTCTGCCACTCGAGAAACGCCTTGAGCAAAGCTTACACTTGTGTCTCTCCATACTTACCATTCAACAACGACACAGACAAAATCAAAGATCAACAAAAAGCTCCAATCTTCTTCTCAACTCTTTGTCACCAGCTTCTCCTCTCCCTCTATATATAATGAATGCTTGTACCCTCTGTGCCACTACTAGTAGGATATATTTCTCTTTCTATTGAGCAACAATAGCATCGTTTTTCTCTCTCTTGCACTAGAAGCCTGAGAGAGGAAGTCAGGAAGTACAGTGGGAGTGAGAACTTAAGAGGAGTAGGTGACAAGCATTCTTCCACAAAAAAGGCACACATTACCCAAAACTATAAACTATTACATATAATTTTATCCAAAATATCATATAAATAAAATTAAGTATATATCATTTCTTTTTCTATTTATCTGTCACAATTAAAAAATTATAATATTTTTTTTATTTATTATATTAAAAAAATTTAAGTGTCATTAATATTAATTTTATTACTATACCCTTTTATTAAATAATTTTAAAAAATAAAAATATAATAACTTTAGAGAAAGAAGGGAACAAACAAAGTAACAAAACAGTTATAGAGAATATTAAATTTAATAATAATTTTAAAATATACAAATAAAGTTGTATGAATTTGAGAGACTAACTAATTTTTCTTAAAATATGTAAAGTAATTAAATGTAACAGATAAATAAGAATGAAGAAAGTATTACTTATATTATACGCAGACAATTATTGGATAAAAATAAAAATAAATAAAAATAATAAAAAATTATCAAATATACTATGTAAATATAAAGTTTAAATAGGGTTAAAGAGTGATATTATGATGAATTGTTTAAAAAATAAAATTATTTTGGTTTGACATGGCTTTTGTTCTTACTTACAGTCTTATTCTTTTTTTTTCTTTTCTTTTATTGTATTGTAATTAATAGTTACATGTTTAATTTTCAAAAATTAATAAAATTATTTATAATTTGTTCACCGATAAAAAGATATCAAGATAAAAAATTAAAATATGAACAATAGTCGAATAAAATTCAGACACTTAAATTATAAAAAAAAATAATATTATATCATTAGATAAATATCTGACTTGTTAAACTCTAAAAGTATTGTTATTTAAAAAATATACTATATATTTGTAAATTGTATTGAAATATAATTTAATATAATTATTCAATATGAAAATGGCAGAAGAGTAAATAAAAAAATTAGTAAAGCGTGAGGAGGGGTTGATAAAGAGGGACAAGTAACATGCAAATCTTGCCATTTCCGTATTTTATTTCTTTATTCCAACTTTTTTCAGTTAGTACAATGCAAATTCTACAGCTTTTTTTTTTTGCTTTTCATTTTCTTGTGTTTTCTTCCGAGTAGGTCATAAGGAACGATGTTGGCGGTTGAGCTTCGTTTACACATCAATTAATCATCTGAACCTTATAAGGGCACCTATCATGGGCTTTTCTTCTTTGTGGTAGATGATATTTTCACTATTGTGGCTATGACACATAAATTTTAGTACTTCATCCGTGTAAATTTGAATGTCCTATTTTAAATTTAAATTTGAATAAATAATCAATATTCAATAAATTTTACAGTATTACAAAAAGAACGAAAAAAAAGACAAAACACTTAGAAAAGAGAACGTGAACACTTATTCGATGATTATTAAATTCGAAATATTACTTATCGTAATTAAGTATTATCTCGATTCTAAAATACATGAATTTAAATTTGGAGTAAAAACTCGATAACTCTAATAATGCTACATTTATTTCACAATACAAGTTGTTTTAAATTTAATTTTTTTTTTCATAATATTAGTCGTTTTACAAAGTTTTATAAAAATTTAATACTTTTTTCCAACTCTATCATTCCCTACAATTTCTCTCTTTCTACTAATTATGACTTAACTACTCCATCCATCCTTAAAAAGATGTCAAATTTTTCTATTTTTATTGTATCAAAATACTTGTCAATTTTACAAATTAAGAATGCATTTATTACGTATATTCCTAATTTACCCCTCATTCAACTATTCAATAAATATTTGACTCGTTAAATATGTATATATTCTCAATTTAATTAATGAATGTTTACTTTTCTTCAGGGATACAATAGTCTTTTTCTATTATAATTATATAAGTTTTAGTAATTCTTTAATCTGCATACTATTTGTTAAATTGATATCCTTTTTAAGACGGAGGGAATATCTCTAATTACTAAAATAGATAAAGATTTAATTAGAGATATTTTTTGAAGATTAGTTTTAAAATTGTTTGAAATTTATAAACTCATAATTTTTGTACATAAGTTTAAGACGACTTATATTGTAAAACGGAGATAATAGTAACTTGGTTGTTTTGTTCAAAATTTGAAACATTGTGCAATGTAATGAGTAGTGACATATATGGGTTGTTCTTTTCAATCATCCACAATAGAGCATGCTTTTTCTTTTTGCCTAAAATTAAGTAATCAAACTTCCAACTTACTTGCATGGTCATCTTTCTCAAGATGTGATTAGATGGACTTATTAATCCCTTTAATTTTCTTTTTTTTTTAAATTCCAGAAGATTAATTAATAGATCACTAAAATGAATATGTGGCTTGCTTGTACAAGTCAATGAAACTGTTGGGGTTTGTTGTAACCAAACAGGCAGTGCATTGATGATAAAAGCCTTCATGCTATTATAAGAAGGAAGCAGCAGTGAAGCACTTTCTCTTAGTAACATTGACCTTAATAAATTATTATTTTTTTTGGGGAAAAAATTTACTCAAATTATGGATTTCTTATTGGATATGGACCACAGCAACACTATTTTAATTTTGAAAAAATTAATAATGTCAGACTGAGATTATTATTATTATTATTATTATTATTATTATTATTATTATTATTATTATTATTATTATTATTATTATTATTATTATTATTATTATTATTATTATTATGAAGATGTAATGTTGGAGCTTCTCTTTGTGCAGCTTTGGAGGCACTCCTGGTTGTTTTTTTCCAGGAAAGGCCTGTCCTGTTCTCCTCCTCTGAAAAAAAATCAGAGGAAATTTTTAAACGGGCACGAATAGATTATTATATTAAAGATTTGTATTCTATGTTTAGAAAGGAATGAGCTATATTCACACTTCTCAGAATCAAATTTTCTTCGTTTCTTACATTTACACGTTCTCTTTTTCTATCTTTATTTTTTGAATATTAATTTATACACCATAAATTAAAGAGTAAAATTACATAAATAATTAGACCCCAAAACTAACCCACATTGCTATTCTATTCTAATACTTCTTTGATTAAGGAGGGAGTCTCGAAGGCGAACCTTCTCCACCCGTGACGTCAAGGCCCCACGTTCGGATAGGATATAAATTCGGGATGTACAACAGCGGCAGCCCTGCGTAGGAGAGGACTCCAGGCAAGACCCTCTTGCGGGAACCGAACCCGATTTGCCAGCCTTAGTATACGGCATGTCACTTCGCCACTTACTAACGGCTATATGCCAAGAAAATACTTCTAATACTTCTTGATTCTATAAATTTTACTTTCCAACCTTATGGCTCAAATCCTCTGACTCTGCACTATCTAATCGGAGAAGAAAAGAAGCAAGAGAATCCATTTTGTGAGAAGCTTCATCAAGCAAATAACATGGTTACATCCCAAGAGATGAAAGAGGATGTCTTTACTTACAAGGAAAAATATGTTTGTGGATAACATTTCCATTTCAAATCAAAACCTACTTTAATATATAATAATAATAATAATAATAATAATAATAATAATAATAATAATAATAATAATAATAATTTAAATAATTTTTATTTTTCAAAAATTATCATATACTCATAATATATAAGTATAGTAGATACGAATTATTTTTAGATAAATTTATTTGAATATAATAAAAAATTATTAAATGTGTAGAGTCAAGTGGAGTTCAAAAGAGAGAATATGATGTTGTGTAAGTATATGATAGTTTTTTACGAACAAAAATAAACGAAAATTCTAATATGAATTCGGTTCACATGGATCACATACATTGAATAGTTGTATTTCATATAATAAAAATTATACAGTACAACTTTTCAATATATATGATTCACGAATCTACCGTCTATGCAAGAATTTCTCTATTTTTCACTTAATACTTATTTTCTCTCTCGCCTCACCTTGTGTCTTTTGATCTTATATATTTAAAACAAATTTTTTATTTTATTCAAACAAACAAACGCATTTTAATCAAATCGTTATTCATTTACACTGTCTCTGTATTAAGAACAAAACGGTAAATTTTATCGCTTAAGATTTGAATTTAGAAGGCAGCCGGAGGCCCGCCCTGGAAGAGGCAAGAAATATGGCTTCTTTCTTCTACAGTTTGTGTACACACAGTTCGATGCATACAAGGCAAAGAGGGAAACTTTTCAGAAGACGAGAAAATGGCATAAACAGGGATACGGCTGATGAGCTGGGGCCGGTGGGGTGCCATTTTTTCAGTTGATGAGAACTTACAAAATCAAAGTACAATTTTCGCATCGTATGCCGGATCGCTTCCCTGCATGTATGTTCTGTCACGCATCTTTCTCCCCAAACCTACTACTCGATTTGTTAGGGAAATGTCTTTGAAATTTCCTTAGTGTTTTTGAATTAATAATTTAGTAGTTTTGTTATTGAAATTAGATAATTCACAAATTGCAATAACATAATGATATATAAAGAATTAGAACTTTTAAAATTTTAAAATATTGTAATTATAATAATAAATAATCTATCTCGTCGTCGTGATTTTTTTTAAAAAAATTTAACAAATTCGGTCTCTCTATCCTCGTAGGGATAAAAAACATTTGCTATCTTAGCCGCACTACCAAATCTTTCGAAGAAATTAGAAAGTTCATCTTAAAGTGAATTTACTATTTAGATATTTTTAAAAGTTATCCGATAAATCATTGCTCTATACCTTTGGCAACTTATTTATTTTCGATTAAGGACTTGTGGGGCTTTAATACTTCAAATGCATTAGGTATTTCTTTTTTATACCATCATTTTTGACAAGTTTATATAAAAAGGAGATATAAAACGTTACACAAAAAAGGAAAAAAACAAAGGGGAGAGAGAGAGAGATAGTAACATTTGCATAAGATCAAATCCCATCTCACATCATAATGGTGTACAATTTCTTTAAAAAAAAAAAAATTCTAAACAACCATCTTGCCATATTTGGAAGGCAACTAAAAGGAATCCCTTCTGTGATGAGTGATCTTATTTGACTCCAAGGAGCAAATAACAAAGAAGAACATTTATATAAAATGAGTGGGTGCACTATGGATGGACCTTCCACGGGGCTAGAAAATCTGCCCCCCTCTAATAGTATTTTACATGCATGCTTGGTATTCATGTAGGCCATACTGCCCGGGACGGCGCCGGCACCGAATCTCCGCTACTGCTAGAGGTCCTCAAAAAGGGTTTTGACTCTAAAAAGTATTTCAATGAGAGGAAAAACTCTAATATATATATATATATAGATAGAAACTTTGGTGTACGAGAAGTATTAATAAAAATATATATGATGAATATCAAATTTCGAAATTTATTACATAGAAAGAAAAAATTTATCGATTCAATGGCTAATTTATCATTTAAATGATTGTTAGTGTAGGAGTACCATGAAGTCCAACAACTCTGTAAACAAGTGTGAATAAAACTCATAATATTTTGAGATTGAGAAATAGTTTTATTAAATTATTATCGTATTATATGTTCAATTTGTTTTTAAATATATAACTTTTTAATAACGGAATTGGAGTATTTCTGTGGCATTATAAATGGATTCCAATAATATTATTTCATTATTGAAAAATTCACACATATTAGCAAACTTTAGTGCTTATAAAATTTTGAAGGAAAAAACTAGATTACTTATATTGGTAATTGTAGAGTTGGTTTTGAAATTTAAAAACAAATAATATTATGGTTGAATGGAATAATATATGATAAGGGTATAATTTAAAATAAAATGATAGATAATTATAATTAAAAATTAAAATATAGCAATTTATTTAAAAATGAAGGAAATATTAATTTGACACTTCCAATTGATGCCATAATAATGTGTTCGATTGATGTGGAGAATTTTGATTAAGACATACACTAAAGCAGCATGATTTCTTGCAATTCAAGCAAAATAACAGCTACCAAATCTGTCACTTTGGCCTGTACCAATAGACTTTTTTTTTTTTTTTCTGTTTCTTTTTGAGGAAATAAATGACTATTATTTTGCAAGTGAGAACTATATAGGTGCTATATATATACCTAAAAAAAAATTTATGGTTAGGTTAGGAATAATGCCTAGTAAGCTGATTGATCACTGAAGCCATAGATCTAACAATAATTTTTGAAATGAAAATGCATTCAATCTAACAATTATTTCAGTAACTGTATATTCTAGTGCGAAAACAAAGGAGACAGCTAGACCCTTTCCCTTTTCCTTGATGCACCTATGCCAGATTAATGGTTTTGTCCCTTCTTTTGTTAATGTTTCTTGTTATTCTTGGTGTCCTCAGTCCTACATTTTCTTCCACAGATGAAAAATATCATGACTTTGGCTTCTAATCCTAGAGATTTGTTTACACAGATCAATCAGCAATGCTGTTTTAAGTAGCAAGAGATGAAGAATTGAAACCAACTAAACTAAGATGCAGATTTAGTATCAATTGAATGAATAAATTGTACTATGATTTAACGAGTACTGATGAACAATGAGTATGTAATATTATTACAGTCTTGCATAGATTGCATAACAATAGCAGTCACATCATGGGGTGGCTGTCATTTCAGAAGTTGAAGCAATCCCTACCTGCAACCACCCAGAGGACCCTCCATCTAAATTCACGTCTTTCAGATCACTCAGTTTTGCTAGCTTGACTCTACATTCTTCATCGTCGGTGTTCAAGTCATGCAAAGAATCATGCTGCTGTTCCTTCTGATTGTGATTGCGGTTGTCACCCTTTTCGCTGGCCCACAGTTGCAGAAAGATTCTTGCTGGTGCCTCATAATCGAACGTAGTACTCGGCGAGTTTATATTGCCTTGATCACCGGCTGCATTGTTGAGGAGGGGAGAGGAATTGAGATCCAGATTCTCTGGCTTTCTGACCGTAGGGTTCTTGAAGAATGCTGGGCTATCAAATTGGAATTGATCGTGTGAATTCTGTATGATAGTGTTGTCGGGCAAATTACTAGTGAGCCAGTGACACCTTTTGTGGCCACCCAAAGCCTGCCCTGATGAAAAGATTCTGTGACATATTGAGCATTCATGCTCTTTGGACTTTCTTTTTGACATTGTGCTGGTTGGGAGATGAGCAGAATTATCAAGATCGAACCCAGGTTCTGAAGAATCCGATGGCACGAAGAGCTCGTCCTGGTTGATCAATTCTTCTTCGACATTATCGTCCTCGTTTAGATTACTGAATTTTTCAGCATAGCAACCTTTTACCTTCTTGTGACTCGCTCTGTGTCCCCCTAATGCCTGGTGGGAACTGAACACCTTGCTACAAGCTTTGCATTGGAACATACCTCTTTCCGCTTGTTTAGCCTTGTTTTCCTCTTTATCAGACAAAACGAACGATTTATTCGACAACATCACCAAACAATTCGCTAGATCCTCTTCTTCGCTTGAAGCATAATAATGGTCCTCATATTTATCGGACTTTGCTCTTTTGGACTTCACCATGATCCGTTCGTCTTCTGATTCAGATAATGACACAGGCAGCACCATCTCATCCATGTTACACTTTCCCCTCTCACTACCACCCGGTCTTGTGGAACAAGGCCTGATCTTATCGCGATCTTCACCAGCCTGATAGCTTGCCAACCGGTTCGCCTTCCGAAGAAAATAGGAATGCTTGCTGCCCTCAGGCCTGCTGCAAGTGAAGTTGCTAATGCACTTATCTTCATTGGAACTACTAGGATGATGAACACGAGCATCTCCACCTACTCCATGGCTTCTCATATGTCCACCTAGAGCACCAGCACATCCAAACCCCCTTTTACACACCCTGCAGTAGTGTTTTAGCACAATTGGTGGCTGCCGCTGCTCACTATCTTCCATCACTCCCATACCCTCAATTAAGCTACTAATTATATATCAAGCACAAATTAAATTAAAAAAACGAAATATTTAGAGTATCAAAATACTTCACAAATAAAGAGATTTTATACTGTTACAAGATAAACGAGATAATATAATTAATCAAACTCAAAATCTATTATATCAATAAGAAAAATTTTATCAATTGAATTACTTTTTTATTCGAATTTGTGAGAATGAAGTATCAAGAATGAAAATTTGTTTTGCTCTAGAGTCTAGAATTACTTCCAATAAATAAGAGCAGCTAGTGGCACATATAGTGGGGTGACACTAGTGGTGTGTTTTTAGTAGGACTTTTAGTGAAGTGAGGGGAGCCCTAGTTTTTAGTCGAAGTTAGTTGATTGTGGATGAGAAGGAGAGATGGGTTTGTTAGGAGTAAAGGGAGAGAAGTGAAAGACAAGTGGAGGAGAGACTTTTTCTACGACTTGTGGTGGTAGCGCCGCCGGTCAACTACACCGACAGGCACCACATTGACACAGAATTGTAAGGAACGCAGGCCATTGCTTAAAATATGGACTACTATCAAACACCTGTAATGGCTAGGATTAATGGACTCCAAAAGCTACATGCTAAAAAGGAAAAATATAATAGCAGCAATTTTTTGACTGTTTGTTTAAGCAATTAGGATCACTGTGGTGAGATAAGTGTCATTTTTTTAGTACAAAGAGGAACATTGAAGTCAAGTTCTATAATGGTTTATTTTGTTCGAAAAAAGTGGGGTTTTGTTTCCTCGGCGCGGGGGGGGGGGGGGGGTAGGACCCACTTCAAGAAACTGTTGAGCTTGAAAAACATGACATAGAGACACACTTCCTCCATCCTCGCGTAACTACATGATGGAGATTCTTTTATTTACAATTTTTTATCATTTGTAAAGTCAAGAATATATATATAATTTTTTCCTCTCTCTAAATGAATCTTTATTATTCATTATTTCACTAAATCATATCATTAATTGATTTTTATTTTTCAAATTAATTTAATAACTTTTAATAATAATAATAATTCAATATTCTTTTCTCAAGACTCTATAGATGTTAAACTTTCTTAATATATATAAATTTTTGAAAATAATAGATATTTAAGATCTGAAATAGTAATAGTTGGAATGAATTGGAAGATTGGTTGCATGGACTCAGTATAATGGAAAATTGGCATTCAAAATAAGAAGATTTTTCCTGCAAGAACGTATTCTTGTTTCTTGCTTTCAAACGTTTTTTTCGACATAAAAGAGACTCTGCATAGGAATTGCATTCATTTTATAGCGGTATATGACCAGCCGCAAAAAAATTATCAACATTACCTTCCTTTTTAGTTCACTTCTTGTTTCCTTTTTATTTTCCTTGCTAAAGTTGTAGTTCACTTTGTTGACTACAAAGTGCACATTTAGCAAACCAAGATTGAAATTGGTTTTCACCTTCCGCTTAGAGATAATATAGCCTGCACTTACTTTAAGGTATAAAAAGTAGAATCAGCTTTTTGTATTGATCATCAAATTATCTGAAAATTGTTTATTATATTATCTTTCTTGAGAATTTTATTGATTTTTTTAAAAAAATTAATCTGCAAATTATATAAAAATATGCAATAAGAGAACTCATTTTGTTTTCTGGTAGAATAATGTTAGTTTCAAAACTCTAGTTTTGAGCAGAATCCATATGGTGGCAAAAGCATCATGAGGAAACCTCCTTTACATTTTAAAAATGTGGGGTGAGAGAATTGGTTCAAGAAAATGAAAAATGTTTGAGTTAGTCACATTCTGCTCACTCCTCAGCACATAAACTCTGAAGGTAAATTGATCTTACTACAGAATCTCTTACACATGAATGAATAACAACCCCCCCCCCCCCCCCCCCAAAAAAAAAAAAAATAACAGGGTTCCTTCCTTCTCCAGAGATTAAAAGTTGAGTCTTTCCAGTAGGCAAACCATTCTGCTGGTATAATGCATTCTTTTGTATATGAATCATAAAAAGGCCACCACTCCTTCAATGGTGCTGGATTAAGTCAGTCATCTGCTACCATCTTTAAGTCAAAAATTTTATAGGTTTATTGTTCACATCCTTTACCGTCTTTCGTCCTGACTGAACTCTTCCTATGACATAGATTGATGATCATGGAACTGCAAAAGAAAACTAGGATTGGAGTTCCTCGGAAACAATTAGCATTCAATCTTACTTTGTTAGCCCTCTTGTTTTTCTCTTTCCTTTTCTTGGATAAATGGTTTAGATCTTGGATGAACATACATTATATAATTCATCAAACGAGAATAATTTGAAGATTACATATCTAACCAATCAAGATAAGAGAGGCTTCTCCATGTCGTACTCACTTTCGAGGGAATTGTCACTATCTGAGTAGATAGTTGATTCCTTTCCTTTAGCCCATAGTACACAATAGAGGCCACCAAACATGATGCACATGGCTCCAAAACTATGAGAATAGAACTGGAGATTAGATTATGGAAAGTTTTGTTTTCTTGGTTGAATGGCTTGATAATGAATGGAAAGTGTTGAAAAATTGATTGATAGTACCTTCCCAGAGAAATGGAGTTCCCTAAAGTGACTGCAGAAAGGACAAGCGTAATGACAGTTCCAATGGGATTAAAAATAGACACCAGAACTGGCCCTTTTTTCTTCATAGCCCATGTGTTGAAGGTAACGCATCCTCCATTGACACAACCCGCCTGTTGCATTCAAAAAGTATTGAGGCCAGTCATATCAGATGTTCTTATTGAATGGCGAAGAATTACAAGAGTATTGGTTTTTTTTTTTTTTCCTTTATCCATCAAACCACAAAGAAGATTCAGCTCTCCCTTTTTATAAAGCCTTCATTTTGACCATTTCCCTCTTCAAGATTGATTGTTTAGGTAATATATGAGAAGGAAATCAATAACAAGACTTTATTCTTATAGCAAATTCTTGATCTTGAGTTCATTTCCTTATCAAGCATGGCAATTGAAATATATTATGAGACTAGGGAAAGGATTGAGAAGAAGAAGTTACCAGTAAAGAATAGCCTATGATATCCTTGATACTTAAAATAGGCCATCCGGTCTCTATTTTGCCCTCTTGAATTAGCTGGAGAATTCCAGTTAATATCACCCCTATCAAAGATGTTATTGCACTGAATGAAATTGGTGCTGGAAGTTCACTCAGTGTTGCAGCCTGGAAGAGTTTAGGCATTTCAGAAACATGCAGAAAACATGTATTAATCTCACAAGCTTCTCCATTTCCTCGATATCATATACTCCAATAATTTTGATGTACCTGCAAGACTATAGTACTTGATAAAACAAAGACTGCAGCCAAGAGAAACACAGAGCCAATGACCTTTTCTCCATCTAAAATTTCTGCAGCTGGTGGCGATCGAATAGATAATTGAGCTTCTTTTGCAGCTTGAACACTGACGAAACTTTGCATAAGGCTCATTATAAAAGCACCAGCAACACATAACAACGTTCCTGCAATTTTGGCCTTGCTGTACTTGCAGCTTAGCTTAACCTTTTCTAACCTGCAAAAAAAAGTGAACACTAGTTTCTTAGGTTTTTGTTACATTTAAGGTATGGGGCTACATTCTATGCCTAAATTCCTGAATAAATTCTACTGTTGAATGTATCATTCGCTTGATCTGATATTCTTATTCTTGCATTATTGTGTTGTAGCAGATCAGTTTGGGGCCTTGGGCTGAGGCAGGTCTTCCGTTGCTGCTTGTTTTGCTTCAAGGATCCTATTATGGGTTGACATGTGAATATTACTAGCCCCAGAGTGCTCATACCTGAAAGTCCAAGCAATGAAAAATGTGAATCCTGGAGTAAGGTTTGGCATTGCATTTGCCATTGTCGGTGAAGTAAGACTGATTCCCTTTAGTATCAAAGATTGGAATAATGTTACCCTAAAACAAAAGCAGTGGTATCAAGAATTAGTCATTTGATGACACTTATTCTTGATAAAATATTGAACACCCTTATGTTTTGCAAGAGACATTTTTAACTGTCTGAAACTGAGGAAACGAAAAATGTTTTGCATACCATTAATTCTGTATTCGAGCTATGGACGTATAGAAAATCAATCTTTAAGGAGGTATGCAACCCCGAAACAATCACCCACGCCACCCCCCCCCCAACAACCAAACAATCTATGCTTCCTGATTGAGGTCAATAAACTCAGAATTGATTGAAGCAAATTAAGAAACACAGCCATTTTTCCCAACATTTCAATTCCATCAGACCGGGTTCTGTATTCCGAGCTAAAGAAAATGAAAAAGGGATACAAAAACATTGCAGAAAGTTCAAAAAACTGAAGAGGAATAAGAGGAAAAAAGAAGCAATTCTCAGCATACACACCCTGCAAAGGAAATTAGAATCAGTTGCATCCACAACTTCAATTTGAATTT